>JAXDDX010000012.1:5707500-6307500 GCA_034670405.1 Hoplostethus atlanticus
ATTCACTCTTTACCGCTAACCACCCATATGGAGAGGAAATTAGACTCACTCAAAGACATGTTATGTAGTATGAAATAGAGAGGAGCACTCAGATTACAGCCCGGCTCATTTAAGTATCACGACAGAAGACATCCTTGCAACACCAGCGTTGAGGAGGGAGGAAGATTCCCCAGAGGTTGCCACAGTGCCGCTGCCATTTATCCTTGTTAAAAATGTCAAATGACACTTTTCGGTAGACTCATCAATACAAATGGGCTTTGCAGAACTTGAACTGTTAAACGGGGGAAAGGATGTTGCTGTTTGATGAGGAGATATTAAATTGATGTCTTTTTAATTTTTACTGTAAGCTAAAGGCATGTGAGGATCACATTGACGGCAGTGTCATGAAAGGTTAATTGGATAGACTGCTTCCTCACTAACCTCCTGTTAGAATGTGCAATACAGAAATGTTTTCCCAATAAAATATCTTGATGTTTCAAATAGACTCATTATAGTAATGACACTATCTCTTTGCTTGATCTTTGTATTCTCATAAATATATGCATACCTTTTTTTTTTTTTTTCATCTAACCCTAGTTTTCATACTCTGGGCTATTTTCACAACATGTATTTCTGCATGCCATATCAGTCTCCAAAAAAAATCACAATAATACTTATTTTTTTCCCCGAAGACACCTGCTACAGCTCTTTGCCCAGAATCAAAATTTGATTTGATTGAAAATGGGTAAGCTGGCAGTGTTTGGCAGGCGAAATACAAAAAAAAGCATGGCATAACCTCTGAATTCATATTCATCGGCGGCACAATCATGTGACGGCTAGTGAGGCGAAGCGTGGACAGGTTAAGAGGTTCCAAGCCACTGAAGGGCACACACAGGCTGTAAGGGCTTGGAATGAGATGGGCTTGTGTGTGAGTGTCAGGCTGGCACTAGTTGCCACACACCGGTGGTATTAATAAGACTGGGCTAAGATGAGCTCTGGGATGTGGGTGACTCAACATGTGCTGGTGCTGCTGATGGGCAAGTGCAAATGAAATTAATGGGTAAGGGAAATCAAGTGAGTGAGCCCGAAATGAAATTACCAATCCAGCCCTCAAACAAATTAGTTGGGTGCCAAAGTTGTAATTGATAGCAGTACAGGAGCACGCTATTGGATCAGACAATATGATCTAGCATGCATTGCTTCTGATGCGATTTGTTGCTCTGTTGTTTTGATTAAATATTAAAGTTGTGTGGATGACGGTGTCCCCTTGGTATGCATGGCCTCATAGGACGAGGCTAAGAGGGGCCATATTGGTGGAGACGAGCTGAATTCTGATTGGCCCCAGGGCTAGGAAGCAAACAGTGTGCGAGACTCCCGCCAGGGTATCTGTAAAACAACGAACACATAATTCAAAAAGAATAATATAAAGGAAGGAGGGGGAACATTTTGCGTCCTATCTTCACCCACCTAAATTTAGCACAGAGAGAAAGCTGGGATCCAAAGACTTTCCTACAGAGGAATAGAATATCTAATATCTGCACAGAAAGAGTAAAACTCTGGGTTATATCAGAGTATTAATCCATTTAGTGTGACAGCTACAGCAGCTCTTGTGGTAGCACTTGATATTTGTTTCATTCGTAAGTCTGTAAACCAAGACCCAGTATTACAGACACACTCTCCCCACTTCTCCATCTGGCTTTTGATATGAGGCTTTTCCCTTCCAAACATTGGAAAGTGCTTTTATATAATGAACTGAGGTGCTTTTAATAAAATATAATGATCAGCTAAAAATTGGTTTGAAATCAAACACTCCACAGTGGCTCAGCAAAACGTGTATCTCAAGGCACATCCACTCCGCCTGCATAAGAGATGAGAGATGTTTTTTTTTTCTAGACTTGCAAACCTTCAACCCCCCTGAAACATCAAACCGCTACGGCTCCGCCAAACTCTGAGGCTTTGTCTCATGACTGCTGTGCATATTTGAGTTGATTCTTTATGATGTAGAAAATATTTCAACAGTAGCTTTGGGCTTAATGATTCATAAAACATCACATACTGTTGGAATACCAATAAGTCTATAGCATACATAAGTGATTGCAGTTGATGAACATCTTAAATACTTTTGGGCTGCAATGTGATGCTGTTTCATTTTCTCTTTTACCAATTTAAAAAAAAATCAGCTTCACATTGCAAACAATAATGAAATTAAATGGAATCTGAATAAAAAAAACATGCAGAGACAGCAGGAAATAAGAAAACTTGATTTCTGTATATTATGATCTTGCTAATAATGGATTATTTCAATGTAATTACACAGTGCATGCAGCAGAATACACACCCTACACCGCACTCGGCTAAATGCTGTTAGTGTGCACATAATCACGTGTATTCACCTTTGCACATGCAAATACAGATGCAAATGCACACACACACACACACACACACACACACACACACACACACAATTACACACTGTGTTTTGTATGGACCAAATCATCCACCCCATCATTCCTACGTCTGACCGGCCTGACATTTAGAGTGAGTTGTTCCTCAGAAGAGTGAAATTTCAATTTGCATTATATATCTGGCTGTGTTTACGCTGGATGGACCTCTCGTGTCGGCAGTGGTCTCAGTTTGACAGTAATACCATGGTTGGAGATACCATTGTACAATGCAATTTATTTGTGTATTAGTGTGTGTGTGTGTGTGTGTGTGTGTGTGTGTGTGCGCGTGTATGTGTGCATGCATGCACGTGTTTGCATGTATTTGTTCATGTGCACTTTTATGAATGCATGCTTAGCTAAGAGTGTATCTATGTGTGTGTGTGTGTGTGTGTGGGTGTCCGTGGGTGTCCGTGGGTGTCCGTGGGTGTGTGTGCGTTCATGTGCGTGCGCATATGTGTCTCTGCTTCAACACAGGGCTGACTCCTTTGAAGTCTGTTTACTGCGCTGAAGCCTTGCTGAGAACACTGGGACGGCAATCTGTGACACCATTGACACCTGGCATGTAAACATTGACTATAACTCACTCATAAAACCTCCTGCAGGTTTGCCCTTTCTTACCTTCATAGGCTTTTGGCTGCCGATACGCTGCCCCCTCTGGTCACGGCAACCCCGTCGCTTTTCTCTCACATTGTTGCTTAATGAAACTGTAATGAAAGTGTACTTCATCAGCTTCTGTTGTAGTTTCACAGGGCCAGTTCCCTACACAGTGTCCACTGGATGAAAAAGAAGACCATTACAGCTGGTGAATGCTAGCTTGATAGTATTCCACTTTGGCTTGGATGCAGAATAGAAATAACCATTAACCATGTGGCCATATGGAAGGTTTTTACTGTAAAGTTTCCTCCCAAAATACTGACATTTTGTGTTGTGTTGTGTTGAAGTTCAGTAAATACTTAACATGTCACGCGTCACTTTCTGGGACAATAACGTTGTCACACCATGCACTCACCGCTGTCCTTGCTCCCACTTGGGCCTCTTATGAGGAAACAATTTACTTTTTGAACATGATTTGTCGCCAGAGCAACGCTGGTTCATTAGCATATAATCCTGCTAACTCGTGCCTTTGTTTTGACAGATAGCTTTCATAAGTCACTGGTAAAAACCTTCAGCGGACGTTTGGGGTTTTACTGTCACATAGGCTCCATCTGCTCGGTTTGGTGGGGTTTTATGCTGCGCCATCATTCACCTCCCACAAGCAATAAACACTATCTCTCTTCACTCTCTCTCTCTCTCTCTCTCACTTTCTCTCTTTCCTCTCACTCCCTCGCAGTAGTGGAGGTCCTTTTATAATTCTGTTTCATGGGAAGAAAAGACAACAGACCAATCTTGAGGACACTCAGGAGTGGTTTGATCTATGCTCATGCCCTGATTCCTCTGTGTTTTGCATAAAACATTTACGGTGAGTGTCACTGCTTTTGCCTGTTAAAAAGAGGATGTGACTTCAAAGACCTCCTGAGGTGTGTATTCTGAATAAAAGCCATGATTTTCAGATTAAAATGCACTGGGTAACTAGCGACTTTTGCCATAAGGGGTGGCACCCTAACAGCAACATGTGCGACATATTTAATTTTCAACACACCTCTAATGAATACATACTATAATGCATAATTGTTTTCCTTTTGATACCGTTGAATTTACAGCAGCTACCGTAAACTTGTATGCAGCCGGCAGAGTGATTTATGAACCCTGCCCACGACAGACATTAGGGATGAGATACAATTGTTTTCCCAAATCAAAATAAATGGGTCACACAAGGTTTTCATATCGTCAAATGCTTCGCAGTAGAAAGCCAGCCCTGCAATATTGACTGTATAATTGAATCATGCGAAAGCAGAGTCGATTTAAAACAAGAGATTTGAAGGATGAGGAAACTGTCAAGTCATGCATCATAGTCAGCATTTCACCTCGGGTTGAGGACAAGACTTAGGTCCATTTCAATCTCTGTGCTTGTGAAATTGACTTAAAACTTTTCATTCTTTTACAAAAAGGAAGGAAGGATTCACAGGAAATTAAAACTTTTTTTTTTGTGATTTATACTGAAGCCTAAACACTCCGGGGTGGTATGAAAAATTGCTGTTAGAATTAATAGAAAGTGTGTCATACCCTCAGGGCAAGACATTTAATCCTGATCAGACATTGAATGAATGGCTGAAGTAAATGACAGAGTGACTTACAGGAAACTGTGATGTTGGAGTCAAAAACAAGGTATGAAAATACTTTTTTTATATATTTTTTATACACCACCATCAATCTCTCCAGTTTTCTTTTCTCAAATTTGTCATGTCCACTTTGTTCCATTAGAATTCACATTTAGTCTGACTATATCAATTTCCTCCACCTGAACCAATGAAATTGTTTCTTTCAACAATTTGGTCTTTGTGAAATTATATTGTGGGGAAAAACATACCCATTTGTGGCATGAAAAAAATAGCAACTGTGCAGCCATTTCAACTGCTATCAATCACCAAACTTTCACTTGCCTTTATGATTGTGCTGAGCTATTTTGATAACCCGTCATCATTTTCACTAGAAATAAAGGCTCACAGTACGTTTGGTCTGAGGAATGGCTTCAACCTACCAATCATATTACAGAATAATACATCAGTCACAAATTGGTCTTGCTATGAAACAGAAACACAGGGCGCAGTGAGGTGCTTCCTACACCGGCATGTGCTGCGGATAATTCCTGGTCAACACTGCAGGAAGACAATAAAACTAATTTCAGTGAAGGAACTGAACATGTAATTTCCATGTAATAATCCGAGTTCAAACCATTTGTACACACCAGAAAACGATGCTGTTGTGATGCTGTGGTGTTTCTAAACATGGTAATCATATTAAGTGGCAGTGTTCACAGAGAGCTTTGTCCTGGACTGGAATCTAGTTTTATTTTTTGAGATCTTTATTAAAAACAAAGTACTCAGCTAAGGGCACATCTGTGAAACTGGCCAATCAAGTTCTTTAAATATATGAGCATGCATTGGATGATGCAGAGGATTCAAGGAAGGATAGATATAACACTTAACACTACTACTATTGAGACAAAAGGAGCCACACTGAGACAGAAAGATCAGTAGCGTGGCATCCGGCTAAGAATATAGTGATGTGATGTGAAACAGTGATATATATGTTGCTGGTGTCCTGCGAGTCCTCCAAAGTTCAAACAACCAATTTAGCAATTGAGATCATTGTGTGTGTGTGTGTGTGTGTGTGTGTGTGTGTGTGTGTGTGTGTGTGTGTGTGTGAGTGTGTGTTTGTGGCATAGCGTAGTTTTCTTGTTCAGTCTTCGGTCTTGTAACCTAAATTTGATGATTCCTTGCAGATACTAATAAAAACAAATTGTAAAATGTTTATGGATATTGCTATTATTCTTAAAAACAGTCTGTATTTTTTTTATCTTCTCTTTCTCCCTCTCTCTCTCTATCTCTCTCACACACACACACACATACACACACACACACATCCACACAAAGAGAATGTTAATTTTATTTTGAAGCATAAAATTTTAACATGTCTAGACAACGCAGCGTATTCCTCTAGCAAACCGAAGACACACTGTCTTTCAAGGCCTCGTTAGATACTAAAACATGGTAATATTTGTACACATTTCTTATTAAATCCGAAGCTCCAGTGTTTCTCTGGCATTTGCCTCTGGCATCATCAGCGCCATTCAGACCATACAGGCTGATCTCCAGGATAATTTGTTAGGGTTCCCTCCACGGGATTATTGATCCCAGTATGATGAAAGAGAGTGCCGTACAAAAGTGGTCCAATTATATTTTCGACACCTGCACAAAGTGAGATTATTTGTTTTTGATCATTGTGTCAAGTACATTATTAGTTATTTGCCATCCTTCAGCCGTCATGAGATTATCTTGAAAACAAAATGAGATCTTGTTCAGCTGCTCAACGACCACACATCCACCTTTCTATACTATCCTAATTCAGGCTGAATGGAACAAAACAGCTTCACGGCACAACCAACACAACTGCTTTAAAGCGTCATCAATACATCTACAATACATGTGTGCATGCCATGTGTCATGCATGAATCATATAGATTTCCATGTGCAAACACAAAGTAATGATCAATTAGCAAAGGCGTTTATTGTGTTCATCACCAGACTTGCCAGATGGCAATAAATACAGATTTGCCAATCTAAGTGGATTAATTAGTCAGTAATTGATGGTGTCCCTGGGTTAATGCGTTGCAGAGAGAGGTGCTGCGGTGTCCAAGCCCTCGGATATTTGCAGTGAGTGAGACACCTGGGGAAACGATGAGGAGATGGCGAATCTCTGATAAATACCTTGTATTCCCCCCGGGAATCTCCCTGACACTGATAACAGCCACATTTGACACGGAATGGCTTGAGGTGTGTTGATTCAGTGCATGGTGGTATTGATTTGCTTTTACGAGTGCATTGTTTTGATGGTACATACGTCTTCAGTCATGTCCGTTCTGTGTGTGTGTGTGTATGTGTGTGAGGTAGAGGAAGAGAGCGAAAGGCAGGAGGGGAGAAAAAGAGAGAAAGAGAAAGAGTATTTAGTGATCTATGGTATTTTAGGTATTTGTACAGAAAGCTTTCATTTCAAAGACAGAGAGTGAGCTGGTATCATTTCAGCAGCCATTTTACCATGGAGGTTTAGTACTGAGGATTCACATATGATGGCCTACAGCCCCTAAAACACAAGGTCACTGTGTTTTACTGTGGTGGGCTGTCAAAGGCTTGAAGAATAACACACACACACATGTAATCAACCAAATAGCACCAACAGAATTTTAGCTCTTCCTTTTTTCGTGTGGACGCTTTGACAAAAGACACTTGCTGGCAGCGGTGAGGAGTGAAATCCACCTCGCTGTCAGTCTACCACCTGTACTATTATATGATGACACTTCAAACATCTGGAGTGCATTTTCTGGCTTGAAGCATCCGGTTTTTCCACAGAAAGAAATTACCAGTCAACAAGGCAGGCAGCAGCAGCGGGCTGGAGGCTAGTGAAGAGGGTTTGTTGACTGCAAGGTTGATAGTCCCCAGACGGTCTGGGAACATCTGAGTTGGGGGAGGTGAGTGAGTAACGCTCCCTCCTGCGTTCTTAGTCAACTTGCCTGGTTAAATAAAGTAATCAGATCATATTAGATAGTGAGGTAGTTGGGACACAAAATATCCAAACAGTATTTCAGTTGCTGACGACAATTGATCAGTTTAAAAATACACAGTAAAATGTAAGAGTCACACTTAGCACTATCTTATCTGAATCATGAGACTTGCTAAAATGTGTCTATCTATAAATAAGCAGCCAAGAAAAACAAACAAAGGATGAGAGAGAGAGAAAAAATAGTGTGTTTATTGTCTGTGCTATATGTTCATGTTAGGGTGGTGATGCACTAGGCATGTTTTGCACAGTGTGTATGTGTGGCATGTGGCATTCAACGGTGCCTAAGATCACACTCTTTGTGTCATGTTGTTAATCAGAGGAGCTCTGTGTATTAACGCCTTTAGGATGAAAGCTTCAGGGAAAATGTTTTTTTCTCACCACCCAGGCTTGTTACATGTAATCAAATCACTCTGGAGCATGCATTACTTCCTCAGTGGTGACAAAGAGAGTGCCGAGCCCTGACAGAACTACATTAGTAGCATGGCATCAGGCTAAGAATGTACTGATGTATGAGCAGTATGTCAGTCATGATACAGATCAGGAGCATGTCGCTGTTTTTTTTCCAAACCCACCATGTTACATCTCTACACGTAAGTGAGTGAGTGGGTGAGTGCATGTGTGTGTGTGTGTGTGTGTGTGTGAAGTAATGCCTTGAACTTGCTCTAAGTTTCCCACAAGAAGATGCATCACTGTACCCACTTATATCAGGTATCTGGGTGACTAAATATCCAAGGATCCAGTATCAGGTGTTGCAGGAAGTAAATGGTCAGTTTAATAATCCACAGTGCGACCTGGAATAAAACCAAGAGTCTCAATCAATGCTCTCTTATCTGAAGGAGGAGTATCGCTAGAAAATGTTT
The DNA here is from genome assembly GCA_034670405.1 of Hoplostethus atlanticus. Lineage (NCBI taxonomy): Eukaryota > Metazoa > Chordata > Actinopteri > Trachichthyiformes > Trachichthyidae > Hoplostethus > Hoplostethus atlanticus. The sequence goes on from JAXDDX010000012.1 coordinate 5,716,001, forward strand.
TGACCTCGGGCCTTGGGGGCAAAGAAACAATTCCAATATGCCTTTGATCACGTCTGACTAACAGCTCTAGGTCTTCAAGTTGAGAGAGAGAGATAGAGAGGTGGAGGGAGAGAGAGAGAGAGGTGGAAGCGTTTATCAAAGAGCCCTTCAGTGCCTCTGACAACACTGCCTCACTGACCAGAGCGGCATACTGATCTACAGGAGCCCACACTGAAACCAAACACAGCTTCATATTTAGTGCTGTGAAAAGAATTTGGCTCTTCTGTTATTTCGAATAGAAAGCAGACATATAAGCACACATATGGTCGCTAAATTATAGCAACACACAGCCTACAAAGGCATCAATGGCTACACAGTTATCAGCCAGATGCAATATTTCCTCACCCACTTTGTGCTTGTTTTAACTTTACACTGCTCTCCAGCTGTCAGCCAATTGACAGCGCTCACTTGCAGGACTCCCTCTTGCTCTCTCTCTCTCTCTCTCTCTCTCTCTCTCTCTCTCCCAGTGTGTGTGCCTGTCTTTCTGTCTGTCTTCCTATCTGACATACACACATCAACAAGCAACATCCACCATCCTGGCCCTGTTTTCCTCCAGCAGCTTGTGGCCTAACAGGACTCTTCCCTCAAACACTGATGCAAATAGCCGCCCAGCTGTCTCCCATCAGGGCGGATCCTCGCCCAGTGCATAACTGGTCGTGTCCCCCCCCCCCCATCATAACCTATGTCAACCTTCTTTCCCCATTACAGCGGACGGGACAACATCGGTGGAGGCAAAATAATGGGCCTGCTTAGATATGAGGAGGAGTAATCTAGGACAAGAATTAAACTTTCATCTCCCCCAAACAGCATTTCCACTGATTCTGTGCAACAGTGCCATTTGTAAACTCAGACATGAATTATTAACGGGGGGGGGGAGCTCTGCATAACGTTGAGACTCATTGGACAGCTTTTACATCTTGGCACTCAGTGGGCCGCAGCCTCTCAGGTTATCATTGAGATAATAATGGAGCTGAGTGCACTTTGGCTTTTCCACAAGCAAACTTTACATACAAGCAAGAACAAGAATTCCATTATTTTGAGCTCGGAGGCTGGAGAGGATCTCGTTGGCATGTGCGAGATAGATTGTGATTATTTTTCAGAGTAATCACTGTTATTTTGTACTTTTTTGGTTATCTGTCAACAAAAAACACACACAGGAGCAAAAACTCCAAAACTCAAAACTTCATTTTGCCGTTATAGGAATGCAGCATAAGGCTTCAGGTAGGAATTCTGCTGCCTCTGCATTTCCACCTATATGTATTGCCTTGTGTATAGGAATTGCCAACAAAGAGACAATTGGAGCCATATGCCACTCTAGTTATTCTAGTGTGTGTTTAGTTTTTTTTTGCACAAACAGCCACTTAGATGCAGCTATTAGCATGTAAGACAAATTGTTGATTACGTCTATTTCAGGATGTGCAGTCATATATCAATTCCACACACCTTTTTGTGAGCAGGAATACAATGTTCTTCTGTCATCCATGTTACCCACGGGAGGCTGGTGTTAACATAATTGATTTTGGTTGTTGGGGATACGGTGTGGTGCTTTAAGAGTAGAGTGCATTTTGACACACAGATGCTGCGGTGATGGAGCTTCATCCCATAGCTTAATGCATATTCTAACAAATGTGTCTCCTGGTCTTAGTATGGGACCACTGTGACGGTCCCAGCCCATCCAGGCTTTAGTCCATTAAGCATTCAAGCGTGATTTTATGAACTGGTGAAAGAAAAATAGCCAACATCCCTATTATTATTATAGGGACAAAGTGTGGGCCATAAAAAGTTCCTCAATCACATTAAATCCATTGCGTGCAACTGAGGCAACTCTCAAAGAGGCCTTTTAATCTCACTTTATTGCTGCAGTATATATCAGATGAAAATCCACACATTAATGTTTAAATAATTCATATGAGGTGGCCATTAAATGTTTTGTGTTGTTTGCTAAGACCCCGATTTGTACTAAAGAACCAAAGCAGCAGATCAGGTTTTTATTGCGTTCTGCTAACCCTTGACCTGATTCAAATATAAACAGTGTATTAGGCCTCATGTGCTATTTGCTTTCCATTTTGCTATCAATGTTTTCTCAAAAATAACCTGCCACTATTGATTCAGAGGTGATTAAAAATTGATTGGCACTTAAGTTGGGTGCCAGGGCTGCAACCTCCTTGTGCATCACTGCTGTTTTGTACCTTGGAGCATTAACTGCAATAAAAGTAGATGACTCTGGAGCCACCGAAGCCAACCAGGGCAAAAGGTCCAGTTCATAGAGGAAGAGGGGGGGGAAAAATAAGCAATTTATCTGAGAGAAAAGAAGCTCACCTCTAAGACCTCCCTTGGCAGCACCTCAGAAAGAGATGGGCACTGCACCAAAGCTAGATACATTGATGTCAAATAGACCATGTTCAATATCTGACAATATTGCAGCAATAGTTCTCACCAAATACAGGTTGTGAATGACCAGTAGTATCTCACTGCTGTGTCCTGGAGTCTAAATCCAGACTAATTACAGACGTTTTCAATGAGGCACATTTTGACACATTTTGTATGTAGTAAGTGAGGTACAGTTAAGGGCAATGTGTGTGTGTGTGTGGGGAGGGTCCACATGCATGCTTGTGGAGCGGAAGGGGTGAGAGTACTTTGCATTCATATGCACTGTGTTTGTGTGCACAAGTGTGTGTGTGTATGTGTATGCGTGTGTGTATTAGTGTGTGTGTATACGTCCATCTGTTTCTACAGTATGGTCATTGCTCGGGGAAAAGGGTCAAACTGTGTGTCATAGGGAGGTGTCAGGTTATGAAGAAGCATCGTATCCCAGGGAGGTCAGAGGAGCTTGGAGAAATAGAGGTGGTCGTGGTGGTGATGGTGGTCGTGACCTCTGCTCTAGTTTTACCTTTATATATAGTACAGAGGGCACACTTTTACTTTTCTCTCCAATTTATCCATTGACTTGCATAGTCAAATTAATGAAAAAAGTGTATTAATTTCATGTATTATTTCAGATTTCAGACCCCAAAAAATTCCCAATACATCTATTTTGAACTAATTTCGTAGCACGACAAAGCGAGTTAAATTGTTAATTGTTAAGTTAAATTGTAGGCGTGTGCTCCTGTACGCCTGTCCATGCATCTTTGTGTATGCATGGGTGCCTCGTGATGGCAGAGGCCTCGGTGAGAGCATTGCGAGCCATGTACCCAGCCGCTCGCTGCAGCAGCCCTAGACAGACATAGCCCTGCTCTAATTAGCTGACCTGTCGCCACTGACACCCACAGCTGTGCGGCGCCCAGGGAGCGGGCTGAGTGCAGACAGAGGCTGGAAGGTGCAGGGAAAGCCAGCAGTGAAAACATAGACACTGATGAACACAGCCAAGACTTCTGTCACCGCCCTCAAGACAAAGGCTGTCCCCTCATGCTTTGCTAATTGCCTGAAAGGTCAAACTGTAGCGTTTCACACTTTGCTGTGATTAAGTTAGGGCAATTTTCTTCTCTCCTAAAAATGTCTGTGGAATAAAACGAGTAGTTTAACGACATTTTGCAGTGGCTTGGTTGTAGCTCAACTAAATTCACATTTGGATAGTGTTTTTAGTAATTTATTTATTTTGTCGTTTTGAGACCTAGGTACTCTATCTTTGGCTGTAAAAGAAAATAATTGAATTGGCAAAACCAGAAAAGGTTATGTGGTTTGCCTTTGCATCCAGACTCCGGTTTCTGGCAGGCAGCTGTCATTCCTTGCACTTTATTTCAAATAAATAAAATAAAATAATAATAATAAAATACGAAGAGAAGAGGACCTGAGGGCATCCTGGAAAAAAAAAAAAGTTATTAGAAGCAGTCAAGGGGTTGAGGAAAAACACCCCGGCGCCTATGAAGCATAAAGCACATGTTTCTGTCCACACAATTCTGTAACCTACTAGCTGCGTCTTGGCCCCCTGTGTGGGAATAGGCAAGTTGTTTTGTGAAAGTCTGAGCCGGGGGAACATGAGGGGAGATGACACTGGGGTAGAGATTTGAGACACGGTGCGCTGGCCATTCGAGGTCTCCTGGTAGGCCTCAGACACGGCACTCTGTGCTTCTCGCCCTCAGCTCAGACTCATTCTCAGTCTGGCTGCCACACACACTTAGGCAGAGCAGAGAAATCCCTCATCTTGTATCTGGTTCAAGGTCCGCTGCCGTTGATGTTGATGACAATCCAGCGGGAAGCGAGGGAATATCACCTGCGACTCGAAGAGGAAAGCAGAGAGAAGGAGAGAGAGGGAAAATGAGAGAGGAGTGCACTGTCGGAGTGAAGGACGAAACCAAGGCAGTGGGACTTTTTGAAAAGCAGACTGAATTTCATTTGGATGATGAACAAGCACGACATATTAGTAAATGAAAATATTTGTTCTTTTTGACAATCCTCACCAGCATTTTACTATGCACAGAATACGATCGGAGCTACACGGCACCGTTTTTTGAGTTTCCAAACGTTGATTGCAGGCAGCTCCTCGTCTCAATCCCCCTGATCGGATCATATTCATCATTCAAAAGTTACTGCATTGATCATGAACTCAGTGTTGTAGGGAAACATCAGGCGTCTGTCCAGAAAACGATCACGGACATTTCATGGTGGCAGAAACTAAGCAGGAGACAAACGGAGCTATTGATCACACACACACACACACACACACACACACACACACACACACACAGACACACACACGCTTCCTCCTATCTGCACACACTCCTCTGAAATATGCATTGTGAGTCAGCATCTACTGAGAGTTGTATGCTCCTGCATTATGCTTGAGTGATATTATTTATATCATTTCAGGGAAAAGAAGGAAATCAATCAGATCTAGTTGGTAGCAGGGCCAATAATTAATTCTCAAGGTTTGAGTAAAAGATATGGCTAATGAGAGAAAAATGTAAATGTTATGAGGTTTCATTGAAGCCTCCCAGCCCACCTCCTCCTACCCCCACCCCCCCTCCACACACACACACACACACACTGGCGCTATAATCGAACTTCAGCGAGTCAATATACTGTCTGTAGGAAGGACTGTAGCTTGCCTTGCCATCCAACCCATTTTATGAATTGATGTTTTCATGGGGGGAAAGAAACTCATCACTTTAGACACTTAGAAGTGTAAAAGAAGATGAGTGATTTTATAACAGCGAGGTTATAATTTAAAATCCGCATTTTGAACCTTTGAAAATTACTTATTGCTTGTGTGGTGTCAATCAAAATCTACCTTTCAGCCACATCCTGTCAGAGGCTAGCTAATGCAGTCTGAAAGGGTAGTAATAATGCTACGCGAGCCAGAAAAGAAAAAGGAAAAAAGAAAGTTAATGGCTTCATCGCCTTTCATGATAAAAACAGGTAAATGAGAACTTTAGGCTTAATCAAGGCAAATGCTGGTTTACCAACTAAATCGTTAGCAGTCTGATGCGCTCTCTAGCTACGTCTAACTACATAGCCTATACAATCACAATAATCACAATTATTACAGGTTATTTCTCTTAATGAATCCTGCCAGGAACCAAAATGTGTCGTTTATATATTGGTTTAGTATTTATGTCACAGGTTGAGAGCAGCAGAAACACAGAACAGCAGGGCATCAAATGTGTTATGATTTCTGAAGGCTGTAACTTCAGGGTCAAGGTTTTAAGGTTTGTAGGGACAGTGGGACAGGTGGAAGGTGGGGGTTGGGGGTTGGGCGGGATTGTGAAATCAACATGAAAATAACATATTAATATGAATATTTGTAGTATATAGAAATAATATACAGTAATTAATACTATATAGTAATTAATATATTTAATTTATAGTATTTTGTTTTACAAAATACTATGCCAAAATTGATTTAATTCAATGCCATCTAGTCTTAATGTGCTTCAAAATTGACTTGAAAGTTACATTTTACCTCTAAATCATTTTCATCCAACTTAATCAGGTCATCTCATTGTAAACAGGTAGAACCTTACAGAACCCAGGTTGACTTTACAGAAATATAAGGTTCTATCTCTTTTTGGATCCTCTTAAAAATCCAATTTCTGACTGTGATTTTGATATTTTGCATTAACAGCTCTTTACCCAGATAGAAGCTTATAATTACGAGCTCACAACATACAGTATACTTACATGTTCTGAGTTGTATGTTTGATACCTGGAACAAAGCACCTACAGAACACTTTCTTCCAGCTCTGACGGGGATGTTTGGAAGGACCACTATTAGCAGTCGCTATTTGCGCTACATTTTTGGGCTCTTAGCAAAGGAACGAGTCGGAAAGTAGAGGAAAAACAACGATTGATGTTTCAGAAATATTTTTCTTGGATAAATATTAAAAGTCACTTTAAACTTGCTTCATGCGTTTGACTTCAAGGATGCTTCCCGCTTCTCCTTCCACCTGTCGTCTGCCAGAGTCTGTTTTTATTTCCAGCTACCATCTATGTCTGGGCGTGAAATCTGTTTCCCTGACTACCTTCAGTTATCTGGTATCGTGCAATTGTCAAATATGTTTGGAAAACACAAAACAAATACATTTAGCTACTGACTCTATGAAGTGACTTCTGGTTATGATTTTTGTTTTTTTCCGTTATTCACTGTGGGGAATACAAATAAAAATAACACCTGAAGTGGGGAAATATCCATGCAGGGATGTAGTCACTACAGAGGGCATGACACAGATCATATCACGGCTAAAATGGAGACCTTTTTACTATCCTAGCGCAATTTTGAATGCATACACAATATAAATGGAAATTGAGTGGATATGGAGAAGTGTGAATAGAGAGGTTTGCTCAGTGATGATGCTCATTATCTTAAGTCCTTCATCACATCATCCTTCATGGTGATGCTCTGTGTAGCAATCAACCAACCAAGGACTAAATAATGCTGAGGTGTGATTGGGACGTGCATGGTAACTAGAGGGTCTCAGAGGCCATGGTGCTTACGTGTGTGTGTGTGTGTGTGTGTGGAGGATGTTTGTGCCTGTGTGTGCAGAGCATTGGGCCATGAGCGTGTGTGAGGGTCAGGGCTGGGTGAGGGGGGCAGTGTGGGATACTCCTGGGATCTGGAGAGTCGGAGCGATGGAGGGAGGGATGGAGGTGAGGTGGATGAGGACGTGTGGGAGGGAGGGGGGAAAGGGGTGGGTGGGGTGGGGGGGATCAGAGTCAGTGAAAGCCTGCTTAATCTGATAGGTGTTCATCCAGCCAGAGGAGCTGGAGAGCCGTGCAGGGAGGCAACAGTGATCTGCACAAATCATATAGAGCCAGCCGGCAATCACTCAGAAGAGCAATTAACTAGATGAGAGCCACGGTGTTTATACCAGTGACACTAAACAGAAAGAGGCACTGGTTAGTGACACACACTTAATCTGAGAATGAAGAATTGCTCAAGACAGATTTAAACCATGTTTTGTTTTTTTTTGCTGGTGGATGCAAGAAGATATGTCATTTGCAGTACTTCTAAAGCTAGTGATGTGATTGCATACTACTGGAGCTTCGCTGGCTGAATGGATATATGATTAGGCTCAAGCTTCCACCTATTCAGTTGTGCACATCATTTCATTAAATGTAGCAATGCAAACACGCCTATATCTGTCAAAAGAAACTCCAAGGGCCACACTCGCTCCTAACAAAACTTGTTGTGTGAGATGTTGTGTACACAGGATGTTGGGCGCTCTCATCTCCTTGATGTTCCAGAGAGTCTAGCAGCTCACAGCAAAGGCAGGCAGGCTGGCAGGGAGAGAGATATTGCTTTGGGCCTTACAAATGACCTAGATACTGGAGTATGAATTTCATTTACCTCTATCGCAGCATCTAACTTTCCCTACACATCCATATGGCCACCGTGGGGCGGGAGCAGATACAAAAACAGCCCGCAGGTATAGGCTTTTACTCGCTCGCTCACTCACTCGCTCGCTCGCTCACTCACTCACTCACTCACACACATGAGAATGAGTGAGAGAGAGAAAGACAGAGACCTTCCATTTTCCCAATCCTGGAGGACTGATCTGCTCAGTGGGTAAAATGTTTCGCAATAAGCAGGATTTGGCTGTAGCCTGGCTAAGTTACATGTTTGCTATTCTGCTCCAGGACTGAACATTTCCCTCCATTTCATGCAGAGGTTACAGGTGTTAACCACAGCCAATGGAACTATTGATTAATCGGAAAGGCAGTTTGGCGAGCCTTCTTACACCGCAAAGTGGCTGATCAGAATTCTGGAGCCGCTAGTTCCAACAGTTTCTTGCTGGGCATGGGAGGAAAGGTGAAGAGAGAGTAGAGAGGGCGAAGAAGAAAGAATAGCAAGAGACCCGGGGGGTGTTGGAAAGGGGGGTGGAAGGGGGGGGGTGACAAGGAGATATGAAACGGGAGGGTAAAGAACAGATGGGGGAAGATGGAGTGCGAGTGAGAGGGTGGAGGGAGAATAAGGAGGAGAGAGAGAAGGAGAGGCATGAATTGTGAGGCAGAAAGAGAGATGTGAATTGAAGGCCAAGTAGCATGGGTTATCATATCCGAACTGCGAGACATGAATCTCAATCCATCAATAAGCGCTGCATTCTGATAAAAAAAAAAAAAAACCCCGCTGTGCCTGCCTTAATGGATGGTGTGCCATTGAGCGCGTCACTTTAACTCTTCCCCCGTCAAATACCGGTGAGAGAATGGGTCCTGCTCCACAAAGAGATCTGGATCAAGGTCAGTGATCACATCAAAAGTAATAGCGCGCCTCTCCTTCCCCTATGCTCTGTCTGGGCTCCTGGTGAAGCAGAAAACCTTGCTGTTTCTTAACATTTCTCACAGATTTCCCCCGTGTCTGCCATAGCATCAATAATCTACACTTCCTTTGGCTGCGCTGCAACTCACTACCGAGCTGTTTGAGTTACACATTAACGAAAGTGTTGTGTGTTCCTTAGATGTTCATTATAGCCTTGCTGCTCTCGAAACACACCCACTTACATCAAGCCGACACCACATTTGCAGTTGAAGGAAGACCTCCTTTGATTAGCCAATCAGGACCAAGCTTTCTTATACAGCAGTTTATATCGATGCTTAAACAGCCGTGTCTGTTTGCATTGTTTTTGATGCTGTTATCACGGTATCACAAGCCACTCCGCCTTTTCTGTCACTTTGAGGTTCAGTGCTGGAAAGGTTCAGTGAGCTATATCATGTGTTCCCCCCTAGTTTCAAGTCTGCTCTAAAAGCACCTTCATTAGACCATTTTCAACAACAGATGCTGAGGACACATTCAGTAAACTCGCCGACTACAACGCACAAGACACACACAGCACACACACACACACACACACACACACGCGGCTGGTGCTCTTGTTGCTCTGCAGCCCCGGGTATCTAAACCTCCCGGTACATAAAACTAACATGCAAATACAAATTGTGTTGCGACAACTGAAGGAAAAAAACAACAACTGTGTCATATCCCTGATAAACCAGCCCCCCAGGAGCAGAGGGGGTCTGGGGGATTTCATGCTAGCTTAAATTTAAGCACGCTGTTTGGGATCTTTATTGTTCCTCAGAGAACAAACTTTAAGTGAATCTCTCCACCAGGGGGGTTGTGCCATGAACGGCGTTTGCTCCAAGCGTACGCGAGTGAGGAGAGGCAGGAAGGCATCTGCAATCTGCCAACGCCCAAGGTAAAACTCTGCCCTTCACTGTGCGCTGATCTCAATCCTGTGCACTTTTTCTGTCAGTGGAAATAATTCAAAACTGATCCCAGAACGGAGTCCAAAGACAACTGTAGGGTGGCTCTAATGCACTTGTGAAGAGAGTGAAGAGGTTGGAGAGATGATTTCCTCTTTCTTTTAACGTGCCATTTCAGGTATTGATTTTGGAAGACAATTTTCTCAGTTGCCAAGCGAGGTTCTTTAAAAGCAGCGTACTGTGCAGCAAGTCTTACCACAAAAACAATAAATTTGATTCCACACTCACTGAATGAAAAAGCTCAGAACAACAAATACTGGAAAACGTACCAATACACCAGAGATCATCATATCAAAAAGCTCTGTGGATGTGCTGTGACCTGGACAGTACATACTTCCTCATGACTCCAGCCATGCTTCAAGGTGTAGTGAGCATGTGCGCTTTAGCGAAGCGTGCACCGAAGCAAAAATAATCAGCACAGCGGAAGTCTTTGGAGAATAGCCTCGAACGTATTTGCAGGCAGACATTTTAGGGGGACACGATACCAGGATAGGAAGGTATAGGTGAGGAAAAAGGGTCGCCGTGGGAACAGCAGGTAGCCGGCCTGGTGGCTTACACGCTGAACCCTGCACTCCCATTTCATGCTTTATATTGTAGCGAGATTCGAGAGACAGTGGCTATTATTCCCTCTGCCTCTCGGCCCCGCTGAGGTCCGATCAAATATCCAAGCCTTTGATGTTTTAACCCCTGGCTGTTTGGAGAAGGAAAATGTCCCTCCTCCGAACCAGATGGTTCCTGTTGCATGCTGGGAGCAGCCAGGCAGTGTGGCGGGTCCCACCTGTGGTTTTAATTACAGTGCATGACGAGGGGACGCAGTGGAGCGGAAGGAGACGGGAAAGCAGCGGTGACCCTCGCTGTTCTGAGAGGAGGAGGAGGAGGAGGAGGAGGAGGAGGAGATATGTTCATCTCTATGGATCACAAACCACAGTCTGTCTCTGTCACACTCACTGTCATTCTTCTTCTCCCCCCCTCTTACTGTCATACACACACACATGAAATACACTCCATGGGCAAAGTTCGTTAAGTAATTGAGATATACCTTACACAATTACGTGTGTAAGTCCAGCTGCCATGCTTTCAAAGCACCCCATGATGCCTCTTTTCTCCATCTTCCCCCCTCTGTCACACATTATCTATATTCCACATATATTCCCCCTGTCTGTCTTCTTCTCTCACCAAAGTATAATTTGTGCAGATCACTGTTGCCTCTCTGCGTGGCTCTCCTGCTCCTTTGCCTGGATGAACTCCTATCAGATTAAGCTGGCACTCGCTGGCTCCGAACCTCACCGCCCCTCCCCGTGTATACTGCCCCACAGTAGGGTCCCTAGGGTCCGCAACCCCCACCCTCTCTTTGCCAACACCTCTTCTTCCATCCTTCTTTTGACATTTCAGCTCCTTCTGTCATCTGAGAGGTCCCGCTGAGTGGTGGGGTATTTCAGTTGCACGAGGGGGGGGGGAGCCCAAAATCCCTCCAGGCTGTTGTGTATACAGTCACAAAGGTCCTGAATATTTTCTGATCAGGCAGAGACATCCTCATGTCAGTGAGAAGGGGAGTTCGAATTCTTTTACTGCAGCATGAATGTCACAACACGCTGGGTTGTAGATTTCTCTCAGGTTCTTTCTTCTTTAAGATTATGTACCCGGCACGGTGCGAAAAACCATTTGAAATACAGAAAGAGTAAATTTACCGTCTCAGAAACCTTGTAGTTCTTCTGCCATGCTCCTGAGTACACTGCATGTTTCATCTTTACTTATTTTGACCCCAACTTTAGTAAAAAAAAAAAAAAAAAACTTCACAAAGTTAGTTTTTATTTCCCCCGTAATGTATTCATCCAGGATTCTTGGGGAACTGCATTTTTTTTTTTTTTCTTCCCCCTTCCTCTCTCTCAGTGTGTGTGTGTGTGTGAGCGTGCGGAGCTTGGTGTCAGATCTGTGGGATGCCTGTAGGCTGCTCCCGAGAGAGGTACGGTGCGCTCATCCAACACAAACAGGGTCACAAAACAACGACTCAGCCCCCTTGTGCAGAGTTTACTTCAAATTAGCCCGACACTTGGATAAGTACATCACAGCCAATCAAGTGGATCTCTATGTCAGACAATGAACTAATGATGCAGCACAGACATGGAGGTGATGCCAAAGGTAGACCTCAAAAAAGTCATTTTCTGGTAGAAATGGAGCTTAATTTGTAACTATTTATCCTACAGTGACATTTTACCAACTAACAAAGGAAAAATACTTTAATTAAGATCAGTGTGATGTATGATGTTAATTGAGGAGAAGATTTTATTCACTTATTTTGGAATTATTGAACAAAGAGAAAGCTGTATATAACAAGTTCATCTTTTTTTTCTCGTAATAGTTTCCAGTCCAGTCCAATTACATTGCCTTCTGACCGACTTCACTCTTGTTTTGACGATGCAGTCCAAAAACAAGGCTTTGATTTCAGTGAGTGCAACCCATGTTTTTGGTGAGACGGTCATTACTACTAACGGGGCTCACTGGACCTTCTGAGCGTCACGAAGAGCCGCGATAAGCAGAATTAGCAGTGCAATTAATATTCCAGCCATATTTTCCAGGGGAAAAGCAGAGGGCCCGGCAGCTGCTCCCGCATGCAGACCTTGCTGTTATGACCGTGGGGGCGATGTCAGGCGCCCCTCCCCACCCTTTCACCCCGATCCAACACTCTGCCCCCTTCCTCCTCGTCTTCCTCCTCCTCTAATCCTCTGTTTTCCTCCTCCCATTCACCTTAACTTCTCCAATCACCCTCTCTTCTCGTTACCGTTTTACTTTAACTCTCTCGCTCAGCTTCTCCTGGATTTCTCTCAACACTCTTCGGCGGGGCATCCGGATGGCGTACAGATTAGGCTTCATTCGAGCCCTTGTACGAGCGAGACGTTGAATCCCTACCAACTCCGGAAGATTTACCAGCATTAATGAAGCATCACTTCATCATTGTCTCATTTGTTTCTCCTCCTTTTTTCTGTGGCTCCGAATGTGACGGAGTTGAAGTGGTTGGTTGACACGTTCCTCTCGTCCAAGTCGTTCATTGAATCCTAAAGTGGCCATGAAAGACACCTGGAACATTTATACTGCAAATTCAGTTAAGCCAAGCCCTTCAACTGTGTTAAGCCTGTTCTTTCTCTCACCTGTCCATTAAATCTCTCCTCACCCTCACACCCACACCTAATCCCTCTCAATGTCACTACAGCTGCAATTACACCATCCATACCCATCCAACGACGCAGCAACACCTATTCCCCCGTACCACCAAAATACCACAGTGTGAGCCGTGCAGATGGGTGTACATGCGTGCATATACACATGTCCTTGTATATACAGTTAATAGATATACATGTATATACACTGGCTTTTTTCTATGGGTCACATATTAATAAGATGAGTTGGCATAGCCGAGGCAGGGAGACAGTAATTGTGGCTGTAGTGAGACTGTTCCCTGACACCTAGTCACACCTGGGTGGTTGGCAGAGCAGTGAGGAAGGAGACGAGGACGAGGATCCCCCCCAGTCCCAGTTATTGGTATGCTGAAATGCAGCGGTGTTACGGTGAGAGGAGAGAACAAGGAGGCTGTGGAGCGCATAGAAAGAGAGCATGTTCCCATCCTGCACTGTGAGAAAGAGGGAGAGAGGGAGAGAGGAGAGAGAGAGAGAGAGAGGAGCTTTGCTGGCCCAACAAGACATGTGTCACAGACTGAGGAACACTGACATGTATATATCCTCAATCCACCCCAGGCTGGGTTTCATCTGACACCATTTGGGAGGTGACTGACAGTATTAAGCTGCATGTTCTGTTTACATTACAATACACAAATATATGTGCGCAGCATACAATATACGGTGGGGGGGGGGGGGGCTTTGTATCGTGTCAGGCATACTCACCAAAAACAACACCTACCCCGAGCGCGACACACAGGCTGGAAAGTTTAAGGCGCTTTCTTTGTGGGGAAACTTTTTACTGTACAATGCAGAGTGAGTGGGGAAGTTGCGGAAGTTGCTGCAGTCGTGCCTCTGCTGTAGAAATCCATATGCAGTGCTTTCCTATTCTAATACGGAGAGCGGGGAAGGGAGCAATAGAGTGAGCTGTGGGGTCCTACAGCAATATTGAGCACACTGTAAATCAAATTCAGCCTTCCTTCGCCTAAAGGAAAGTTGAAAGACAGATAGAAAAAACGTACCTATGTCCCAGGGAGAAGGAGAGGTATTCGGATTGTTGTGAGATCAGTGGGTATCGCCGCCATCCAAATTTACACACAAGGCCGTCATGCGACAGTCAGCGCTGAGTTCACGCTCACTGAGGAGGACGGTTTAATTTAATCGTTTAGGTTATTTTAAAGCCGTGTGAGGATTTACAACCGATTTTGTGATGCCATTTGCATTCAAATGGCAGATTTTGTGACTCGGTGCTGCCACCTGATGTAAAGTGGTGAACTGCATACCCTTCAAATTGTGTTCAAACATTGAAAACCTGTTAAAACATTCAAGCTCTTACATTATTCACTTTCCATGAATTAATTTTCACTGTGCACTGTACAGGATTTTGCACTTCATGGTGTATTTTTTAACATAGTTTAGTTATTATGGAGTGTTTCTTGGCTCAATTTCAAGAATAAGGATTTCTGGAGTGGTTGGGAAAAGTTCAATCAAGATTACAGGTAGTTCTGAAATTGCCTGTAAAATTAAAAGTTAAAAATAAAAGGTTTTTTTGATAAATGTAAAAACTAAAATTCTAACCACTTCTTCCCAAAATCAAATATCACCATCAATAAATTCATGTAGTATAGCTTCTTTAATGCAGAGCAACTTCTTAGCATCTACGTCGGTGAGATCATAGCACACAATAAGCCACATCATGTGATGGTGCTGTGCTGCAGGTTGGCCTGTGACTGCGTCTGTGTATTTCTGTGTAGTTTCCCCTGAGGAACAGAGCTGAAAAAAACAAAACTTGAACCCGTTTTGTTCAGCAAAAGTAAAGTAAATGTAAATGTGGCAAAAAAAAAATGTCATTTTCTCTGATCTGTATGTTACCAGTAGAAGTAAGGTGCTAACTTGGGCTTTGTCTCCGGGTGTTCCATCAGTAGCCGACTGTTGAGCCGACTGATCCCTTCATCCCATCATGAATAATGTGAAACTCAACAAACATGTCAGCGCCGGTGAGTGAGAGGGTCAACATGCCAGGTAAATTATTAATGGTATGCATATAGCACATAAATAACATATTTCAGCTGTTTTTGTACTACATATATACACGCACATGCTGTAACTCATGGTTGAAGACAAGAGGCTCTTAATCAAATAAACTCTCAATCATAAAGCATCATCCAGAAATACAGAGTATCAATATGTTATGACAGGAGCTTTTAGAAAAATCACCACCTTGGGCTTCAATTCTGTCAAACCAGCACTGTGAGAGAATGACAGCTATATTTCCCCAGATTGCGTAGCATTTTGAGGTTTAATTAAGCTAACAAACTGTATGTACTGTGATGCCTCGGCTGTGGGAGTTGGCTTCTGGTTTGAGTGAATTCCACATGGATCGTCGCTTCTAAGGGCTTAACTGGGGAGCTGCCTCAAACAGCTTGTCAGAAGCGCACACACAGAGTGACTCCGGGCCCAAATGTGGAGCGAGAAGTGAAGGTTTTCAGAGTGAAGCTGAGCGATGGCAGATAGCAAGGCCTTTGACAATGGATCAAAGATGAGTGGGAGGTCAAAGTGCGCAGCTGGTGGGGCCGAGGACAGAACAAAATGCGACGCCGAGGTGGAATCACGCCAGTCACAAGCAGATTGAGGACACACAGCCGCACACACACACTTTTAACTGTGTATCTTTATGGTATCTACATGACCTCCTTACTGTACATATCATATTAAATGTTAACTAAATAAAGTAGCTCACGCAGACAAACCCTAAATAATATGCAAGGGTTTTAATTTCAAGCTCAGCGAGGAGGAAGAGCACTGAGGGCTTTCATCATCGCAGCTCTAGTCTGCTCAGCCGGGCTCCCATCGCAAGCCAACAAATTAGACCTCCAGGACGAGATGAGGGATCTTTCATATCAAAGCTAATAGTGACAAATGAGACCGGGTGATACTGGCTACAGCGCATTGAGACACGTGAAGCCGTTATTTTGCGGCAAATGACATGACAATACACCGTTTTTTCCTGCTCATCAAAACGAGAGAGTCAGGATCTAAGCTTGTGATTTGAAAAGGGAAGGGCAATAAAAACCTTCTGTCGTCTTCTTGGTCACTAATTGCATTTGGTTCTGAGTCGATGCTTCTTTCCCCTTGTCAGGGATGTTAGCGAATTATTTGGAGCAAACTGTTGACGCAGTCAACATAGGGGGAGCTAAATATAAAATGGCTGCCGTTATGCTAATGGGTGCCACTGAATAATTCAAGCATGGATGATAATAAAAATGGAAAAAGAGGAGACCTGTCGAGCCACACTACCGCATGTGTCATGGCAGGGCACTAATTTGCTGTCAAGCTTCATACTATACTTTTTTCCCTTACAGTTCAGCTGGGAAGATTAGTAAATATTTTGTCTGTCTCTCTGCTGATTGTAAATAGTCTGGAACAGACAGTGGAAAGGGTAGTGGGGAGCTGGTTTGGCGGGCGCTGGCAGGCAGGGGAATTTGGCTCAGGAAGGCTAGATGCTTTGCAGGCTGCTCGATGCTCTTTGTCATGTGTTCTCAGGAGAGACTAAGGCTGAGGCTGGGTGGGGGAAGAGGCTCGCCTCCTCCCTTCACAGTGCAGGCCATCAGGGCCAATACATGGGGGTGAAGGCCACGTCAAAAGGCAAAAAACTGACAGGCGAGTGGTGCCAAATTGGGGTACTGTTCACTCTTGGACTCGTTCTCTCACATTCTCTTTTCCCTGCCCTGCCTTTACTGTGCAGCACCCCTCCTTCCTTCACCCAGCCTCTCTTCCCATCACTCTCAGCATTCACTCTTCCCTCTCTTTTCTCTGCTAGATGAGTGGATGTCTGCCAAACACTCATAATGTAACGTGCCCTTCTTGAAATAATTACATTTTCTAAATGCACAAGCACTTGCATACGTAGACACACCAAAACATGCAGACACACACACACACACACACACACACACACACACATATACACAGATACAAACAGACATGCAGATATGTGCACACACACACACACACACATACAAATACATACACAGATACAGACAGACATGCAGATGCGCGCACACACACACACACACACACACACACACACACTCTCACACACACTTTCCTTTCTGTTACCCGAGCACCTGCAATGAGCCCTGGTGTGTGCTGTGTTGATAATGAGATGCAAGCCAGAGTGCCTTTGTGTTCACTGTAATTAATACCATACATGAGATGAGAGGTGCAGCAGTGCACGTATGTTGCCAGCTCACACGTTCACATATACCTTGAAGGGTGAATATAATCTGCCAGATACGACGGTAAATATCAACTTTTCATTTGTTATACTCAGTTGTTTTGCGTGACGATCTAGCGCCGCTGCCTCACACTCATTAGCCAAATCCTGCAGCATCCCTGTCCTGGGACACTGCAGCTATTTAACACTGTCCCCAGGTATTGCTACCATATTTCCTTCTGCTTATTCCGGATGCTCCCATAAATAAAAGTTCTCTCTTCCTGGCGTATTACATCTTAATTCCCAGCTCTCCACGAGGCATGTCGTGGCCCTTTCTCTAACTCTGTTCTTAGCTTTAGTAAGCTTCCTGGGCCGGATTTAAAAATGCAAACGTTTCAACCTTTCACTTACTTTCAATTGAACATTAATGATGTTGTTCTATGTAGAGGCATGAAGATGAAAGATGTGTGGAGAATAATCTTTAATGAGCACTCATAAATGGCCTCTGTGTGTTCATTAAAAAGATTTTAAAAAGACAATAACAGTGGAGTCACTATTATTGATAATCAGAATTTTATGATACGTGATAAACAGAATAATGGTTATAAATGCTACCATTGTTTATACCTCCAAAGAGACAGGAGGCAATCCAACATCCTGTTATCTTGTTTGCTCCCAGGATATAAATGCAGCACTCCCAGAAGTTGTCTAGACTTTCGAAAACATTTTATTTCATTTTTTATCCCCTGCTATAAATGGTGTATTAGAGCACACGGTGATACAAACAAGAACCTCTGACACATTAGCTCAGTGTCAACTCATTAGGACCATCTGCTCTCCCGAAACTACGATTGGGTGAAAAGTTCTCCCCGACTGTGAAATATTCATAACTAATGTTCAATCTAAGTTGTTCTGCATGGCCCAGCATATCCTCCTCTGGCACAGCTTTGTCGTTATTTTACATTATGCCATGTCCTGGAGGCATTTCAAGGAGATAAAAAAGAAATATGCAATGCAAGTTGAATATTAGTTCATTATTTAGTAACGTTGACTCCTGAATTAAAAAACATATTACCGTAAGTCGTGCTGTGATAATGAAATGAATCTAAAATAAATGTGACGAGATGTGCATGGAGTTATATTTCAGATGCAAGCATCATAGGACATAAATTATTAGGAGCGCAACGCCTGTAAAATTGCGTTCATTCATTTCTATGCTGATTTCATCTGGAAAAATACGGCAGCAAAGGATGGAACCGGAAAAGGAACTGTGGTAACCAGTGATGAAGTTCTGCATGTCCTCCGTTAGCGTTGTTGCATCACAAATGTCAGTAAAAATAAGTAAAATGCTAGAAGTAAATAAAGAACCTTGATTTGTCAACCTACGTCTGAAAACGTCAGTGATGAAGTAATGGAGAAAACATTTAGCTTGTAAAAATCGGTGTGCCAGCTACATGTGTATGTGGGCGTGAAAATATCACGAGGTGTAAAATCGAAGTGTGAGAAAATACATTGTGAAGCTGAAAAAAGGATGCAGACAAAATACTGTAGATGCTAAACATGTCAGTGAAATAGTTGGCAAACCCCATCAGATATGTAAGAGAGATGCCCTTGAAAAACGAGTTTTATCTGATGCAACAGCAAACTCATAGTCTGTGTCAAGAAACATTTTCAATCCGCAGCTCTGCAAATACGTTTAATAAATCGCAGTCCTCTGCTGTCCTCTGTTTTTGAGGCTTGACTTTTTCAGATTTTCAAACAAAATTTTCCATTCCTTTGTTGTTTTTTTTTGTTGTTTAGGTCCTTTAAACATCATGCCGCTCTCAGCTTTTTTGTCAGGGTTTTTGTTCCTCCGAAACAGATTTTTCTGGTACTACCCTAATGAGACCTTCTCCCCGTTTCCATGGAGACAGTCACAAAACTGTCAAGTTTCCTCTCTTTCAAAAAATCTGGTGGGGTGTGTTCTGCAACTGTCAGAGGCAGATTTTCAAACGGCACATCATCTCTTTCAAAGGTGAACATTTCATTTTTGGTGAATTCAGCCAGTTTGTGAATCCTTTTATCAAAACACACACCCTCACTGTGTCGAAGAATGCCAACGAGTGGATTGTTGAATAAATAAAGCAACTGAGCTGTTGTTAACTTGTCTGTCGGCTTTCCGCAGCGCTTTCCACGACTGAAAGAATGTGGCTGTAAATGAGCTCAGAGATTGAAAAGTGAAGCATTACAATTAACGTGTCAATACGGCAATTCAGCGAGCGAACTGTAATACCACTGAACCACTGTGTTGAAATCGTTCCACTTTGCTTGCGTATGTTAGGTTTGTCTTAGTAAATATTCATTACTGTCTCCCTTAGGCAGAAATAAGACAGTGTCCCACCTCTAATCTATAATTTCACACTGATGCACAACCACATAATAAATTAATGACAAAAATGCGTGTGTGTAATAACATGAGGGTTGATATTATACCACTCTGGCTCAGAATGGTACAAAATGAAGTTCTATTAGTTCAAATTAAGACAGCTTTTTTATTTTGCCAGCAAAGTTATCTCCTATTTACTGTGAGTGGAGCAGTTGTAGTAGGCTAGGCTGCTAGAATAACATTTATGAATGCTTACTGATTACAAGAAATGCAATTGGTTCATTCATTTTGATGCAAGAGAGAATCTCCTGCGTCGTCCATTTTCCAAAAATGTGATTTTGAAAAGAAGATCGCAGCGCAGACCGTCCCTGACATCAGTAGGACTTACAGTACTTTGATTTGTGCCCTGGTTTAAGAACCACTGCCCTGCAAGGAGAAGTTAAATGTGACCAAAGAGGACACTGAGGGATTGGATAACGTCAAAGCTTTACACATACTAGTCCTTCTGCAGAGGTTTTGAATGTGTGTGTGTGTGTGTGTGTGTGTGTGTGTGTGTGTGTGTGTGTGCGTGCGTGCTCCTCAAGCTGCAACAGTTCAAGGCACGTTGCGTGAAGAATCTGTCGGATCAAACAGGAATGAAAACAGCGTATCGATTATACTCGCAACCCTGAGCTTGCCTACACATAGCGGGGGTTGCCAGTATTGGACCATAGGGTGTAAACTCGTCATCCCATCTTACGGTCTGCCTCAGGTGTGTGCAAGACCGCACGGCCTCCAGACGACCCCTGTCAAACAATGCCCGGGTACCTGTCGTTCTCCACTGGGGCGCCTGGCTTGGCCCGGGAAACATTATATGAGACACAACAGAGAAAGATCTCATCGTCTCGCCTCCACACACAGCTACACATACATGAACACACTCGCACGGGGACACATGCACGCAAGGAAACACACACTCACATAACACACCCCCACATGCACTCTTATCAAACACACAAAGGTCCACAGGGAACCAGAAATCATCCAAACTATGTTCATATCATTTTATTTTTATTTATTTTTCTCTTCACAGTTTGTTATTCTCCCTAAATGTCCTCATTTCTGTTCACACATACTTTGGCGCACTGAACCGTGTGAGAGACGTCCCTTCTCCTCAAGCAGATCCAGACGTCAATCAAACAACACATGGCATGCCTCCCTGTGAGTGACAGGTGATGCAGATGCACATTTCAGAGAGATGAGTCAGAGCGACACAGCACTGCTGGCAAAACAATGCGGACAGGAGGAAGGCAGGACCGTACACTGCATTTATTAAATGAGACAGTGACACAGATCATAATAGGTGGAAATCAGTTTAGTATGGTGACACAATATCGTCAACAAGGGAAGTACTATAAGAAATGTTATTTGAGCACTGTCTGGGTAGCGTGGAATATGTTGATTGGTATATCTCATTCCCTTCACTGGAAATCTTTGTTTTAAGTTGCCTTAAGTTTTATCCCAGCAAGAGCAGTCAAGGTCATTTGATATCAACAACTGGTGAAATCACTATGACAAAATTCTGAGGCAAACAAAAAAAAAAAAGGAAAGTTCCCGTGTGAGCGCGAGGCTGGTATAGTCATCCCCCGTCGTCCTGTTTGCGAGAGACTGCCGAGGAAAGAGCGAAGGAGAAAGCCAAACGAGAGGAGGGAGGGCAACATTAGCCAGCACCTGTCTGCAGGCGGTGAGCCACGGGCCAGGTGAGAGGTGGAGAGGTGAGAGGCAGTGGAGCGAGAGAGGCGAGCGAGGGGGGAAACGGCTGACTCAGAGTGCCCACGGCATCAACCCAACCTCCCCCGCCCCGCCCTCCGCACCCACCACCACCACCACCACCGCCGCCACAACTCCTGCAGCGTACACATAGACATATATGCTGTTTGCTGTATTCATGCATGCTGGGCAAAATGATGTACGTGCACACACACACACACACACACACACACACACACACACACACACACACACACACACACGCAATCGTGAATGAATCAAATCAACAGGAATACATAGGAATGTGTACACACACCACCAACATGTAAGCCTACTCTTAACAGTCCATTCATTCTGTCAGTTTTTGCTGTGTGTCCATCATCAGTATTATATCATTGGTAACTCAATGTAATGTGATTCACATAGTTTTTCCCATCAACGACGACAAATACTTGTCAGTAAATTTAACTAAAAATAAATACGGCACATCACTGAGAATTCAAGTGTCTGTTTTCTATTTTTGTTTTTCCTCTCTGCCTCTCTCTTTCCCTCTTCAGCTGACTGAATAATCTACTGGCATTTCAGCGATGTGAAATGTCAAGGTCATTTGACTTTGTCTTTCTAGAATTACTGATCTGGGTGTCATCTTTTCCCCCTGCCTGTGAGACACTGCGCCAGTGGGTTTTGTTTTTTTTATCATAAAACTAAAGATTAATGAGAGATTCCAGATGAATACGCATCTAATGTTCCCCTAGTCAGAGTGGCTGTGAAATCCTAAATGAGATACAAAGCACATCGGCAGAGAAACATCACAGCCACGTCTAGGAAACAGAGATTGGAAGAAACCGGCTTTGTTTGGGATTTGCTAGTGGGATGCCAATAATGGGACGCTGGGGAACGTGATCTTGTATCATTCTTTACAATCTGCATATATCATAAGGAATGGGTTGCATTATCTTCCCACTGGTTTAATATGCAATGGATTTGTGTGGTGGACCGCCTCATGCAAACATATTTCTCATGCAAGTGAAGTTATGCCCACCAAGGCTTCTTTCATTGCTTATTTTGTTTTATTGCATGCTGTTTAAGTGCATTTTTATTGTAGGCGATGTGTTTTAAATATGCTTCCCAAACTGCAACGTTCCATAAAGATGCCAAGTCATGCCCCTCTAGCTGCCCTTGGGGACATTAAAGGCATATTTACCTGCACTACAGCCCTCTAAGTGCCCCGATCATTTCCCCGTGTCACAAGCAATCCACCAAGGCCACCGTGTGTTTAATTAAAAAGACAAGGTTTACCCAAGAATATATCCCGCAAGCGTTCCACATACATCCCAATGAGATGCATCTTATTTCTGTTGCAGAAGGAGAGTGATGGAATTTCAAATGGCAGCATAATTATGGTGTGCTTTTCCTTCTGACAGAAAATCAGTAGCCAGTTCTCCAGGTGGAGTAAGCTTGGCTGAACGGGGCTGATTAGAAGCCATCAAGGGAGAGAATACACCTTTAACAACATTGATGCGAAGCTCTCAAAGGAGTTTTATTAGTATACATTTCAGCTAGGCCGTGTCGATCACTGTACGCTGCCATTTGTCCAAGTCACACGGTTTAGTAGTCAATTATACAACAACACTCTGGATAATAATGTTATTCTCCGCTATTCTGCAATATCACGAATCTTTCTTGCCTTTGATAAATGACATCTCTCCCTGCCAGCCCTAATTGGGAATTAGACAGCAGGTAAACAAAGAAGACCACTCTATCTGGTCGGTAACCCTCATGCAAGAACTGAAATGTCTTTGAGTGGAAACAGAGCTGATATTTCTCCTTGTAATTTGAATTGAGTGTCTAGGATGAGGTGACAATAGGTAATCGCTGTGCTCATCCCACAGGCCCCTTGAAGTGGTCAATGTAATTAAGGTGAAAGAGAGTGAACAAGAAGAGGCTCCTGCTGCTGGCAGCTATCCCTGGGCTGTGCCTTGGCCACTGGCATCGCCAGTTGTAGTATGTGGCAACCTCATCACCACGCAGGTCAAAGAGGACCATAGATACACACACACATACAGACACGCACACACACACACATGCACACACAGGCAAGCTTGTCCGGGTAGCCACACTTTGCGGTTTTTTTGTTATTGTTGTTTTTTATACTACACAAGGACAAGCAGTGTCTTCTATCTCCATCACTGACACAATGCAGGCAATCACTCCCTACTTGACTCTGATGGGCTGCCGGTGACTAGACAGTGCCCCACACATCAAACACAAGTGGAATGATTACTAGTTATTCAGCCCGCGAAGTGTAGACTGTGGAGCTATCATTTGATAAAAAAAAAAAGCACAATTTAGGGGAACGTTGAAGATAAAACTGCTGCCGATGCAATAACCTAAAATTGCATGCGGCCAACATGGGAGGACAGACACAGCTGTACACATTGCACATATGCAGATACAAACACACAGATTCATAATCATAATCAGTGTACACAACGAGACAGAGACAATGGAAGAAGCACATTAGTCAACAGATTTAAAAAACATTTCTTATACCGCCATATGCTCTCAAATGTCCTTGTGTCTCTTTCAGCTTAATATATGTCCTGAAACACATCCTTGCAAACAAAACTAAAAGTGTGTTTCCTGTGTACACACACTTGGTTCTTCTTCCCAGCCGAGGTGAGCGTCTACCACTTGTAATGCTGTTGCTAGGAGCGATCAACGGAAATGTCAGTCGACTCAGCAAGTGATGAGATTTGACATATGGCATCAAAGCGTCATTAGACCTGCACCTGCTGCAGATGGAGTCTGCTCTTTCACAAGGGCTTCACCACCGCGGGGAGGCCTATTGAGGGACAGGGAAGGGTAAGTTGACTGGTAATACACCCATTGTGTTTGGATTACAATGTATTTAAGGACTCAGGAAGGCCAGGTTGCCATGTGGGGTAAGGAGTTTTATATGATTTTCCTGATTATTATGCCCAGCAAAGTGCGCTCTAATGATTACTGGGCCACATGACATGATTTACCTCTAATGCTACGTTCATACTGCAGGCATTCATGCTCAATTCCAAATTGTGATCAGATGATGCAGACAAGAAAGAACTATAACAGTTGTGTCTGAAATAATGACAACTCTGAACCTGACTGATAACCATGGCAACGCTGAAAAAACGCTGAAAAAATACAAGTCGCATTCCTGAGAAACACATTTAGTCTGGATCAGATTTGGAAAAAAATTTACTCCATGCTGCTTTTTGCTGTTCACATTCATTTGAAATAATCTGATTTGTGTCACTTCTGAGGGGGAAAAAAAGGAATTTCTACACTCTCAGCTGCAGAATGAACAGAGCCTAAAGGGTCTTAAAGAAAAAATCCATCCAGGAGTTATTTTGTGATGAAGTGTTGCCATTTACATTTTTTGGTGTCTGCCTTACCTGCCTTGTCTACTTCTACTTCAGTTTTCCTCCGTTTCCCTTAATGCCTTTCGACATTGCCCAGAGAAGGGGTGCGAACGTGTTGCTTTCAATCAATGGTGGCTGCATGAGCATGTAAATATAGTTAGCTAGCCAACTAGTTTGTGAACAGTGGGACTTGTCTATCATTGCAGCCATGCCCCTTAGTATGTCTTGTGGCTGCATTGCATTGTGGTCTATTGGAGAAATTGGTATATCTGTCTCTTCTATGATGGATTCATGACTCTATGACTGTTGAATGTCAGTGATGGACATACACCAAAACCTGACGTTTACAACAAACTTCTCCGTAGCTATGCTGAAAATATCTCAGTGTGAAGTCACATCATCATCCAGTTATCTGCAGGAAGAAGAAAAATACACCACCAAACAACAAAATAGGCCCAGAAATACAAGGTACATTGTTAGTGAGTGTTTTTAAATGTGTTGAAATGTTTTAGGATGGATTTTCTTTTAAGACCATAGAAAAGTCCTTTTAATCATTATTTTCGGGACGCCATCACCATTGGGGTGCGATTCTCCCTTCCCATGTTTCTACCCGCCAATTTTTGACTTGTTACTCAGAAAAGTGAAATATTACTCAAATTTCAAACATGATATTATTAATTTGAATACAATTTAAAATAGAAAATGTAAAATAAACTCTAATAATATTACTTCCTGAAAGCAGCACTTTGTCACACTACTCATTACTTTTCTGAGCCCCCCCCAAAGGGTAATCATGGTAACCTAATAGTGTCGATGTCCAATGTCCCTGTCATCGTTTTGCTCAATCACATCTAAGTAGTCTCTATTTCTCATCTAAAATGTTATTGTTATTGTTGTACCTTGTTATTATTTATATTTTAGTGAAATATTGTCTAAAGTAAAATGTGTCATTTGTAACTGCTGTTCATTTATTCTGTATATCAATTCTGTTGGCAATTCAGTAGCTTATAACTACATAGCTTTGCATTTATTTCATTCATATATTTATAATGAAACATCCTGTAACATATAGTATGTGTTTAAATATATTTTGAATGTAAGTAATATATTTGAACAAAAATGAACATATATTGACATACAGTATGTTGTATGATGATGTATTATGGATATTTGGAAATATATGCCAATATAGTTATTTTCCATATGATCAGTTACATGAAAAATAGGACTAATTGGTCATTAAGACAGACCTACTGCATCACTGTGCTGCAGGTAGCAGATGGGTGTTCAAAACCAGCAAGTCAGGATATTTTTTTTTTCATGTTCATTCACTTCCTCTTCCCTGCCTGCTGGCCTCAACACAGTGCTCACCTGCAATTTCAGACTTAAACGGTGTTGCGCTCTAACGGAAATTTGAACATACCAGTCAATATCAGTGCGTCATATCAGCGTGGCCAGTGGTGAGAAGCGTTGCGGGGAAATCATAGCAACAACAACAATTGTGGAAAACGGTAAGAAACAAATTGATTCTGATTCAGAAACGCAGGTGAAGATCAGTATTGCTATTTTTATTGCAGATCGCCTTCTTTTGCCATCTGTTTCTTCAACACCTGTGGTGGCTTTACAGATGCCAGTTACCTCAGGCTCAGGCTGGACGCCATTTCAAAGTAGACAGCACATCAAGTTGAGTGACACGTGTTGCGGCGGGAACTTGGCCAAATGAGGGGGACGAGGGCGGGACTAACGGCAGGTTCAGACCAGAAGACGGACGGGAGTCGCAGCAGCCTGAATTAAGTGCGCTACACTACAGGTGAAATGACCTGTGAAAATAGGCCGTACTTACATTGTGCTGCAACAGCCGAGGCAACAGCATCCCAAGTATCTTTTTTATGTTGTCTTTGCAGAAACAGTGCGGAGGGTCGTATAGCTCTCTGTACTTTTCCACTCGGAGATTAAATTTATATTCTCCACAGACTCTCTCACATCAAAGCAGTCACATGTATTTGTTTAGGTTTTTTCAGCTAGTGTTGTGACTCTCTCTCTCTACAGTGGTCACAGTGTATTTCTGTGAAATAACCTAACATTACAGCTAAAAAACAACTTACCCCATTGGACCGACATGCAGGTAACTCTGTGAGCTTGCTAACTGGATGTAGCCTAGTAGCAGCCACTGCAGCCTGATATGTTTTCTAATTGTTAACACTGTATTGTCAGTGTTGCCCCCCTTGTCTCTTTCACGCATCAGTACTTGTTTACATCTTTTTGGGAGATGGCTCCAAAGGAAAGCCAGCATCTCCTCGAAAAAAATGTCAAAGCACTTCACACATATATTAGGGGACAGTCCAATAACAATCACAAGCTGATGTCGGCGAACTTCTTGGCCAAACATTTTGTTGGAGTCTTTGTTGGTCCAAAGCAGATGGCTTGTAAAATGTGCTTTATTAACAAATTCTTGCCACAAACTCAGCATAAATGATCATTTGGACTTGCTGTGGCCAATACAAAGCGATCACGCTGTGCTATGTGGATGCTTTTTTTTAACCCACGTGTGAAGCTGCACTTTCAAATAACGTCATCACCTACCCTGCTTGGAGGGGTCAGACACTGGACACAGGACTGGTGTGCCCACCTCTAGTTTGACCTCAGAGAAAGCAACTCGATGGTCATTTCCATCAGACCTACCAAGCACCAGCAATTTCAAATAAAATAGGCGTAGTTAATGAGTGAACACAAACAAGTGAAACTGAGGGATGACAAAGTGTCTTTTCAATGATGTTCGGGATGTTTTTGGATGTATACCATTTGCTGTGGGTGTGTGTCATATCAAGCATGGGGAAGTCATAGCATAAGAAACAGAATCAGAACATGAAAATCAAAACATGAACATACTACCATACATACCAATACTGGAGTCTCAAGGTTTCCACCTGAGGTATAGTAGTTTTAATGAAGAGCTATCGATTGAAAAGTCACATGTTTTCCACCCCGATGGTCAAATTGTCCAAGAGAGAGCGTTGATTACACAAACCGTCTTCCTGGAGACTCTCTAATCTGTTGTGATGTTCTTGTTTGCTTTTTCTGACGATGCCAGGCAACATGAAAAAAAGAAAAAAGAAAAGGCTGGAAGATATGATCTTTTAATAACACTTGTACCAGACGCAGCAGCAACCAGCTGAAGCTATGAAAAGGAATGTGATTGTTTCTATCCTGAATGCTCTCTTTTTGTCACTCATTCCCCTAACAAGCACCCCAAACAGGACTTCAATCAGTGTGTGTATTTGTGCATGAAGTGCCCGCGGTCCCTGGTACTAATGGCATCACAGAGCGGAGTCTATCTCGGTGTGTGTGGACGGAGTGATTTAGCTTAACCACGATCATTTTATCACCGGGCCAATTATGTGGTAATGAGGAGCTACATCATCGATAACCACACACCAATGACTCAGATAGCACAGAGACATGCACATACCTTGGCAAACACACACGCACTCACACACACACACACACACAGGCAATATCTATGGCAATAGCTGGTGGAGACTGAAGCATGGACATTACCATGGTATGATGAATGACTATTTTCCCCTTTCTCAACATTGCAATATGTTTTAATACACTGTTGCACTGCACCTTTCCCTGCCCCTCCTGCCTTATGAGAATCTCTTTTTCTTTATTAAAAACAATTAATTATACTAGACACATCTAATGGGTATGAATGATTTGTGAGGGAACTATTACAACAGCAGCATTATTAATAATTATTGAAAAAGAGGCATAAGGAGTCAGCTAATCTATTGCGGTACAAAAACATTATTTTTAACAGTAGTTTTTAGCAGCTTACTTCGCACCGGCAAATTCAGTTCCAAACATTATTTCTGACTTATAGCTGAAATTAGAGAATCCACACAGGACGCTGTGAGGCCCATATCTTATGTTATAGACGTTATTGCTCCCATTTATTCAGAATGCTTTTCTGAATGCTAGCAGAAAGTAATTTAAAGGTGCCTCAAGGTGCATTCAAGGCCTATAAAGTGGCGGAATTGAAATGTGGGACAATGCCATACCTCAAGTGCAAGTATATGTAGGGACATAACTAGCTTAGGTAGTCTAGAGCAAACTGATAATCAAAAGGTTAGTGAATTACGAAGTCAGTGTGTTAGAACGTTGATCTCTGTTTTATACCAATGGAAATATGTGTAAATGATCAAAATCTTTGAAGAACAGAAACGTTACTCAGTTACACAGTCGTATACCAACAGCCAAGACATATGCGATAGCTCAACGTCTGTCAGTACAGAGGTAGAATTTTATTTATGTACAAGCGATCTGAAGTGATGAATTACTTTTTATTAGACTAACAACATGGTGCTTGTTTGACTGGAGTCAAAACAATGGGCCTCATATTAAAAGATGTGCAAGGAAGAGGATGTCAAAAGTGCACTTTCAACTTTTCTGGTTGTCTGGTGATGAGCATTGTTTTTCCTGCAGTGATTCGTTGAGTGTGGGATGTTGTGTCTGAGAAGAGACTGTCTAAACAACAGAGGAATGATATACCCTCAGCCAAATCAATTCAGGTGGCTATGTCAATTATATGTTCGTGGGGGGTTTTGCTGATTTGTGATTAGACGAAGTGTTGGTTTTTTTTTATCCCTCAACTCCCCAGTTTGGACACAGTGAAGGCAGTCAGACTGGGTCAAATTAGATAAAGTGGAAAGAAAATGGGTGTGAAAGACAGCAAGAAAAATTGAAGGAAATGGATAAAGTAGAAGGCAGTAGTGACATCATTTTGATCATTTCCTGCTGGGATTGCCGTGCCCAATCCCCATACCATCCCTTATACACTTATGAGTACATGCTCTGACCCCTCCCTCAGCACTCACACACACACACACACACACACACACACACACACACACACACTCAGCTCCTTATCAATGCACTTCAGAGGATTTGATGGATTTCTGTTCCCGCCCCTCTTATTATGGTCATCTTCAGAGCACATTCACAGTAGGAGGATTGAAAGGAGGGAATCTGCTTCCAGCATCATTCAGGAAATTCATAGAGGGCCTCAGCAGGGAAATGAGATGGATGATTTTTTTTTAATGTGTCCATGGAACACTTCACAGTAATGCGCTTTCACTCTATTTTACCTTCCCTTGGTAGTTTGGCATCAACTTAGAGACTATCGGTTAAGGCCCTTTTCCATTTGGAAAGCTGGCGTCTGACGATAAAGACACCGAAAACAAAAAAAAAGGAGAAGATAGGATCCAAGGAAAGACTTTGACTGACTAGACTGACTATGGCTGCACTGTGTGACCTTTTGCGTGTCTGTGTGTGTCCTGAAGGTGTTACGTTCTATTTCCTTGGGATTACAATCTCAAGAAAAAAACAACAACATTGTAGTTAAGAAAAAATAAAAAAACAAACCAAAACAAACAGATGAGGTGAGACGACAGAATCCAAAAAGTACACTGAGGGGATTCAAATTGCACACATGGCCCACAACAATCTTCTCTATTCAGCCTTTCCCCAGTCCAGGCCCATGTTGCCCGTTGCCCCATGCGTTTCAATTGCAGGGAGCAGATGTGATTACAGGAATTTGTGCACTCTGCTATTGCTTGGCAGAATCGAGTTTCAGTTAGCAGGACCAAGCTGTGAAGAGTTGTTTACACACAGACGAGAGACGAGGAGGTTGATGCCATCTGGCCTTGTTGAGAAACAACCCCGAGAATGGCTATCGCATGTAGACGGTCCTTCTGCCATCCTTCCCCTTGTACCTGTTGTGGAGACCTACCACAGTTGCATGGAAGCATGGGGTTATTATCATTCTTTGATTATAGCCTGGAATATCTTGTTCACTCGCTATTTGTGTGACCAAAAAGTGGAGGAAAAGATGGCCACAATTGTACAAACAAGCAGACACAACCGCAGGCACACACATGAAAACGTGTGAAATTGACAAACAGAAATTGACAGAAATTGACAGACACATACACACACACACACACACACACACACACACACACACACACAGAGTAGACTGTGATGAAGATGGAGGAGAGGGAAAGAACTAGAAGCCAAATCTGCCCTTGGGGTACAATAACTCACCGGTTAGCTTCCACAGCAAGTCGGAAGATTAGGTCTGAATCACATTCTTTTTTTCTACCATCATTTTTCCCCTGCCATGATTAGCATGATGTTGGAGCACTAAACCCACTGCAGCCATGCACTTACCCCTTTTCTCACTGCCAATCTAAAGGGAGAATGAGAGCGCGAGAGAGAGGAAAGGTGGGGTAGGAAGAGAGATAGCGGTGTACAAAAGAAAGAACAGTGATAAAGGGAGGAACTCTAAAGCAAATGAACAACGGGAGTGATAGGACCACTTTGACTGTGTGATTGAAAGGAAGAAAGTGAATTGATAGCATAATTTCCAAAAATTGAGCCATTGGAAGGTATGAGAACTCTCTGCACTTTGCTTCCTACCGACGTGTCAATCAAAGTGAAGTCTTTGTGTTTTATGGTGACACGTGCTCTTATCTAAGACATGAGCAGTAAAAGTAGAGTCAAATGCGTGTATGATTTTTAAACTGCCGAAGCAATGACTCACCCAAAGAATACAAAAGAATTTTACAGCATAACAACCAAATCAAACATTTAATATGTTATTTTCCGAAGAGGCCTATTGTTCCTGTGAACCTTATACCGTCGCTTGATGAAGATGCTGCCAGGAGGGTCCGCCCGATGCATGCTGACATAGACTGAATGAATTGCCAGGAAGGCATCAGTCTGTATAGGATTTGAGGAAGAGAGGAAGGATTGATCACTGGCCCTCTTTAAGAGCCTGTTACGGGTTTGTTAATTGAGACGGACTGTACTCGAAGGACCTCATGCTGAAGTTAGGCTGAAATCAAAGTGGGGAAATGTAAATCTTCATAAATAATTTTCTTATAATGAGTGTTCAGAAAGCTTTGAGTTTCATAATTAAGTTATTTAAAACAACCATTATTGGCTTCCCTATCTATATCATCAATAAATTAAATTCAGCCAATCAATCCACCAGTCAAACATTCAGATTTGGAACATTCCTTGTTAAACTGATATTCTCTGACAGCAATACATGCAACAAAAAAAAACTCATGCAGGATTTTCTGTAAATATCTCTAACTGTGACAGTTACCCACGCTGCTACATGGTACAGTCCTTGTGAGCTGCTTCCTACAAGCATACTGTATTCCTCTCTCCTCTGTGTTTGCTGCAAAAAATAATGGTTGTCAAAGATGTATTTCAGTCAAAAATAGTTAACCACACATTTATATTAGTGCATATGCAGGATGTAATATTTTCCAATTGAAACCAGGGGATGTGCAACATCTCGTGAAGATGGTTTCCAAACTCAGCTAATTGGAATGGAATGAGTGAATTGCATCGCTTGAGATTGTCTTGAGTTATTTTTATGTGCTCATCTCACCCCTAATGAGTCCACACTAACACTGCAGCACAGTGCAGGCTGACTGGTGGGAGGCTGACAACCAGAGGGGTAGTGTCTTATGAGAGCAGATGGACCACAGCACCTCAATAACTCATCTGACTGCATGTGACTCATATGACTTCTGCTGGTATAATGTGGCATCTGGCTCAGAGGCTGAACTACTGAAGTTTTGGTGGGCTAGGGCTACACATGTTTTCATACAGTTTTCATGAAGCCTGGTTCTGCAGTTGCACACACTCATTCAGTCCAAAAATATACCAGAAGATGCAGAATGTCGTACAATTTCTAATTATCCTGAATAAAAAGAAAGAAAGAGCTTTTTCATTGTAATATTTTCTGCAGTAGTTAAAAACTTGCATGTATTTCTGTGTCAACCGGTAGTTTATTAGATCAACTTACCAACTGTACCTTACCTCTGACAAGGTATCTTATGATTTGTGCCAACCTCGCATGGCTACACCTGCCACTTTGAGCCACTTTGGCAAAGGAGCAATGCCCTTTCTTTTTTTCCCCTCCCAGTCCAGTATATATACAAGGCAAAGCATAAATGCTCTCCAGAGTGCAAAGTAATGGTTGTACCATGTCTTCCTGCATGAAGGGGGACGTTACATAATTTCTCCGACTAGGCTACTGTAATTAATGCAGTGGGAACTTTTGGGGATGGGGGAGATTTTAAAATGGTTAATAATTCAGAGAGCACAAGCTGAAGCATGTTTTGGTCTCCTTAGAGAGTCTGTCTGACCTCGGATGAAATATCCTCTCATAGATATCATGCAGACGGTAGAGGAGGACTTAATACAGTTTGACCAAGGTGGAAATGGTGTGTTTGTGTGTGTGTGTGTGTGTTTGACAGAGTGTCAGTCATGGCCGAGGCCCCCTCTCTCAGGTTCTACATGAAGTGGAAGCAGTGTGTACTGTAATGAGATCATTATCTTCCGCTACCCAGTCTGAGTTGCTCTCCGGTTCTCTGCCAAGAGAAATTAGAAGGGAAAAAAGGCCTGGTGAATATCTCGCAGATTTAATCTAATTGGTGTCACTTTTCTCCCTCCATTATGGTGCTTTAATAGCCCTATCTGTCTCCATGTGGCTTAGTGGTGTTTGGGGTCAGTGGTCAGGGCCTAATCTTTCTGCTCAGATCACATTAAAACACCCCAGGTCCCTCCTACCATCCAGACGAGATAAACAAAAGCTTTGATAAAAACCAAAAGCCACAACAACAACGTATCGCTTCAAATTGCATCATTAAAAAGTTATAGTAAGCCATAGGACTCTACTTCCAGTATAAATAAAGGCCTGGAAACACATGGGTATCTTCATCAATACCGGGCATGGCATGAAGAGAATGAAGAGGAACATTTTACATTTTACTCCCAGTTTTCTTTGAGAGGGAACTCCAGGAGACCTGCGAAATGAGAGACTGTTGAGGCTAAGACAGTCGAGGAGAGCCCTTTGAACGTTCCAGTGCAGCTTTGCTATTGAAACGAAGCTGGGCTATCTGACACTAGTCTGGGATTTTCTTAAGAGGCTATTAGTGCCTCCCCACCAGCAAAAAAGAACTCGCCATTATTTCTGCTGGAATCTCTGGTAAAGAAAGCTTACAGGCCCCAGGCAGTGTTTGAATTGGGGCTGCATCAGTGCTCCCTTGCACAGAAATCTATTATGCTCTCTAATCCCTCCAACCTCCAGCCCCAACACACATGTCTTTGAGTCATGAGTAGACTAGGCATCCGTCCCAAGCCAGCATTTAGAAGCTCCTGTCTTTCTTTCTCTACTGTCTCTCCTTCACTCTGTCTGGATGGAGGATTTCCACCAAGCGCCTATTCTCTGTGTCAGTTCCACGTGTAATACAGGATCATCAGTCAGCTGTGAGACGGCCACAAGGCTTCACTGTAAGAGGATTTAGATCCTCTGAGCTGCCAAAGGAAGTGTCCCTGCAGGCTTGGTAGGAGGAGGCAGACGGTATCGATTGGCCGACTGGCAGAGGCGGATGATGTCACACAGGAAGTCGTTTGTGGGTCATATTTGCCCGACGTGGCGCAGCAGCATCAGGCATGCTTACAAGTTGCTTTAATTTTCTTTGTAAATCATTGGGAGGAGAAAAAGAAATATCAGTGTACTCCAATCGAATAAACAAAGGCACAGATATACATATTTAATAGCATGCATAATGGATGGTTTCCGCTGGCAGGGAGTCCTCTGCAGTATACGATGAGCACTGAGACATAAAAATAATACATGAAGTGAGAAAGTCATTAAAATAGTTTCAGAGAAGTAGTGAGCAGTAGTGGTACGGACTCGGTACTGGGCACCCCGGCCTCCGCCACTGTTGGCACAGGTGCCAGTGGCTAATTGGCCGGTGATTAATCACATCCACTGTGAACTGAATGACCAATTAAGGGAGTGAGGGGCCACTGTGCTGATTGAGTGAGAGTGCGGTTCACTTCCCTGGTCCGTCACCAAATGTCATCAGTGGACATCAGGTGGGGTTATGTTAGACAGTTGTTGTTTGATTATAGAAAATAATACACGGGAACAAAGACGGAGCCGGCAGAGTGAGCGGGGACGGCGCCAGGCTCGCTCAGATGGAAAGTTCCCTGTAAAGGCCACACGCTAAGTCATGAAATCAATTTACTGAATGCTCATAACAAAATGGTCCAGCGTTTTGTACACAAAGTAACATGCGTGTTATTGTTGAATATGAAATATTTGCACTCCAGCACAGAGCGGGGAGTCCGCTGGGCCGCCGCTTACGGCTTAATTACTTATTAGTGCCAGAACACTTGCCAGGGCATTGGATATGAATAATAGACAATATTTTTGAAGGTCATTAAGAGAAAAACAGAACTGCACTGTGTGTGTGTGTGTGTGTGTGTGTGTGTGAGTGAGAGAGAGAGAGAGAGCACATTTTTCTGTTTTTCAGTAGGAGACCCCTAGAGTAGATTAGGTGCCAGGCGGCTGCAGATTGAGCGAGTGTGGCGCCGCTGCCTCTGTGGCCAGTTAAAGCAAGGTGGAGGCGATTCATCAACGGCTCCTGTGGGGCCATCTGTGGAACAGACTGACAAATGTCTCCCTCTTTTGTCATAAGGACACACGTCTCACAAAGCTGGCGATTAATGCCCCCTTTACAACACATTTATTTGTCACCCAGGTATTTATCCCCGCAGTGCCTTGCACTGTATTACCATGCCTGACAAGACCAGGAGCAATTTCCAGGCTGTCCTCCAAGGAGGGCAGACCATGAGGGGCCCGTCCTGGACGACTCCAGCTGAATTCTGATGGGCTCCGGTTGCTGCCCCTCCCTTCCATTGTGGCTCTCCTGGGTGGGAGGGTAACATCTGATATGGAGATGAAAATGTTGCCCAGAGACTTCATTCACATTCATGCATTCATGCATTTACCAAGGCTGGGATGGGAGAGTGGGGGCTAAGGGAAGAGAGAAGGAGGGAAGAGGAGAGAGGAAAAAGAGGCGCAACCTGTTGTTTATACATTCACTGTCTTCACTTGAGCACGTGTGATGAAATCAGTGTCTTGAACAAAGCACTGACGGAGCCCTTGCCCTGACAGAGGATGGGGGTAGGTTGTGTATGGCAGTGATGAAATCCCCTTCATGTTGGCCCTGTATTATGAACAGGTTGTAGTGAGGATGAGGTGCTATTGGAGCACACCCTTGAGGGTCTGACGGCTTTGTTGTCGCCAATCTATTCATCTCCTCTCACCGGTGGCAAATCGCTCCAAATACCATTTGGTAAATATGACGGAAGTGCTGTTAGGCAAGGTCAGGGCCACTAAGCTTGTTATCTCATCACGTTGGTGTGGTGTTTTCTCTGTCAACCGCCCCAGTCCCTGGCCCCTTCATCTGCCGAAGGAATGATAACAATTTATTTTCAAGAGGGGTCACTTCTGAGATGTTCTGCCTTAATCATTTCAACACTCAAAGAGAGAAAATAAGAGGGAAAAACATGACACGGTGTGTATCGTACGACTTGCCTTTTTATGGCTACTGTTTACTCATTGTACTTTTGTAAATAAAAAAAAAGAGTGCAAATATTTTGCCTCTGTAAATGTCACCCAGGCAGTTTTGATATCATTACCGTTTTGCCTCCATCTGCAAAACAGTCCATCCCGCTGCTTCGGTGTTTTGTGTGAGATGCAGAAAAAAAGACGTGCACAAATAGAATAGCGCCTATGACAGATGTGTGTGTGGGTGTGTGCTTGTGTGTGTGTGTGTGTCTACGTGCATTCATGAAATGAAAGAGACATGAGGGTGAAAAAGAAACTAAAACTCCGAAGGACTTGCCCCCTCACTCTCTTTCTCTCTTTTTCCCTGTGTGTGTGTGCACGTGCATGTGTGTGTGTGTGTGTGTGTGTTCATGAAGCGACACAGCGGCGTGAGAGAGAGAGAGCGAGAGATACGGACCGATGAGGGTAAAAGAGAAAATAAAACTCAGACTCCAAAGGACTCGCCCTCTGGAGCTGAATGTGCATGCACCAGTACAGAGTCACTTGTTGGTAATGAGGGACTCACATCAGAATCAATTATGAATGCCCATCGGTAGGCACCGGGGCCATATCAAGGGAGTCAGGTATTAGACAGTAATGAGAAATAGTATGGCCCTGCAGGCTCCGGCGTCTTCCGCCAGCATGTGATTTAGTGGTTTAAATACATTTGCATTCATTCAATTCGCAAGAAGACCTGGGCCATATTTTATTAAAGTGAAATGGCTTCCTGCGTGTGATCCTGTGGGTAGACAAAGCCTTTGATTCTTTGGTTAGATGAAAAACCTCTCTCTTTTATGACCAATGCACACTGGCAAAATTGTATTGCAGGTTACCTGTGGGAAATGTGTGCACGTGCATGTGTGTGTGTGTGTGTAGAGAGAGAGAGAGAGAGAAAGAGAGAGAGAGAGAGAGAGAGAGAGAGAGAGAGAGAGAGAGTTAGTTCTAGCTGTCCTAATCCTGAGCCAGTCCACTTGTTCTCCCCTGGCCAGCACCTTGTTTGCTCCAGCCTGATGATTGATTCTTGTTTGGGGCCATGCCTATGGGCCTTATTAAATCAAAATGTAAACTCACTCTCTTATAACAAATTGCAGGGAAAATGCCAGTAGCCAGCTCCCCCTTAGGGCTGGACCTGGATTACTCTGACAAGTTAAAAACCCAATGAGCTTGCCAGAGCTCGCCTCACCTTCATCCTGCTCTGTAGACATCTTTGATATTTCCTACTGAACGTTACAAATGTTCTCTCTCATTTTCTTTCTCTCTCTCTCTTTCTCTATATTTGTATATTGTCCTGTATTGTGTATTCACTACTGTAGGATCTTGGTTATGGGCAAAAGTATTTTATGTTGTCATTTCATGTTGCTGGAATATAGCAGGTGTCTTGCTGTTACGTCCAAATGAAATGGCAATGGTAAATGGTATGTTATGGTACTAATAAATGTGATTGTATTTCACTTGTACTAACTGCATGTGTTAGAATGGCATACACACATGCACATGAATGTGTGCACAGCAACACACATACATAAACAGGCTGTCACCATCCCTCACTGAGCATAGCAGGATTCTGAAAGGGCAACTTGGCTGGCCATCTGGCCCGCGTATCAGCAGAGGTTATTGTGTCGACATCATCATTACTGAACACATTTCTGTTTAGCAAAGGTTGTAAGGACTCTGTACGATTATCTGTTACAACACATGTAGGAAATATGGCTCTGAAATTGAGACCACACTTTGGAAAAGCACCCAGTTATCAGGACCGAAGATTTGGATGATATTCAGTAATCAAAATGAAGCCCATTTCCCAGCAAACAAGTGGTGTATTAATACAAGCATTCTAATCCAATGTTTATTTTCATTGGCAATGTACAAATTACGTACATTACTTTGGATTATTTACCATTATAATCCAGTATATGTTTTTGCACAGCAAGAAATACGCTGCTTATGATTCTGTATGTGCACAATTTCATCAAATTTATGTCCAAATACCTGTAATACCTGTAATGATGTAAGAAAGAAAAATGCCAGTAAATGCCAATTTGGCCTATATGATATGTGCTGTTCCCAAGTCAAATTTGTCCACTGGTTACACCTACTCATAGTACCACCACACACACACACACACACACACACACACACACAAACAAACAACAAATACAAAGGTGTTTTCCTCCAAACCAAATGGGTATCCAGCGTTGATTAATGAAAGGAGCTAGATGAACTTGATGAGATGAGGGAAAAAAAAGCTCTTTCTAACGGCGGTGTGATTTCATCTCAGCAACACATCTATGGAATAATAATTTCTTTGTTACTCTCATTATCAAACTGTCACAACAAATGGATGCATTTGAATCAATAAAATAATATAATCATACAATAAACGTTTTATATGGCGTTGCTAAAGCTATTATACACACACACACACACAGCATGCACACATTCAATGTGTCAATCTCCTGTTTATCTTCTCACAGTACCATCATTAGAAATGTGTAAATGAAAGCCCCCTAGCTTTGACAGGGGAGGGCAGATGAGAGAGTGAGTGAGAGCGAGAGAACGAGAGAGAGAGACAGAGAGACAGAGAGAGAGAGAGAGAGAGAGAGAGAGAGATTCTTTTAGAGGTGTTTGATATTCACACCTCAGCTTTCACAGAGCTAAATGTGAGTCCTCATTAGACAGCAGCGAAGGGTCTTTCCAGGTACAGCCATACTTTCTGCAGCCACTTAGCACCCTGATTAAAACATGGAAACACTCCCTGTGCTGTTCTGGGATCTGTGGTGAGACTACTCCCCTACCGGCATTACCTGTGTTTAAGTGTAAAGTGCTACTCTTCCCTTCCCCATGTAATCCCATGTAATGAAGATAACAGATTAAAAATGTATACAGTTTGATGAATTTATTTATTATTAATTGTTGACATTGTGAATCATTTGCTTACCTGTGCAGATCTGTTGACCTCCTACTCTCTTTTTAGTCTTTTCAATTTTCAATTTTAAACCCACAGATTTTCCCATTATTTGAAAAGGGGATACAATATCATTCTTAGGTGATTAAAAGTGCTTTCCCAGTATCTGAGGACAGTGGCGCCTAGTCCCTTAACCAAACCTCACATAGTTTAGATCATTTCTAACACCTTAACCTGTCTGTGCCTCTGACCCAATTGCACCACCTAGTTCCAGTGACTTACTGACAAAGATAACTCCTGCCAAAGATTTCACCTCTCCTCTCCAGCCTCCCAGACAGCCAGACTGCTGGGGGGGTTTGGAGGAGGAGAGGGACAATGCCAGGTCAGGCATGCGAGTTGAAGGCCCAGGTCAGGACCTCGTACAATTCCTCCCTCCTCCAGCTCTCACTCAGCCTGCTGGGAACTACACTGGAGCCAATCGCCACACAAGACACACAATGACCACTACCCGGTGAGCACGGAAAAGGGACCAAATAAGGTAGAATTCACCAAGAAAAAGACACCACCACCCCGCCAGCACCCTCTATCGGACTCCCAGACAGCCAGGTTGCTGGGTGTTTGGAGGGGGAGAGTAACTTGTAAATTGAAGGCCCAGGTCAGGGAATTCAATTCACATCCAGTTCACATCCTCCCATAAATATCCTCGTAGTAGTGCTTTACTTTTTACAGCGTGCTCCTGAGTGCATCTCTGTGTTTTCTCTCTCTCTCTTTGTCTCTGTCAATGTCTCTCACCCACAGGAAAGCTAGGCTAAAAAAAATACTACTACTACTACAACTACTACTACTGCTACTACTACCAACATTACTACTACTACTACTACTACAATGATCCACTTCGACGACTCCTGCTACTACAACAACCACCACCTTAACCCCCTAATTGCTGCTTTCAGATAGGTGTAGTTATAATTCCTCCATAGAAGAGGTATAGATTCATGTTTTCTGTTTGGATCCTAGGTTTGAACCAGTGTGTGTACTCGGCTGGTGCTTTCACAACTTGTCAGTAATTTGTTATACTGGTCTTGGTGCTTTAAAGGAAAATACCTGTGCTATTGTATTATTGTTTTACCAGATATACAGACCCACCTAGATGATGATTCAATACCAGGGCTGCAAATAATGGGAGATTATAATCATCACATAAAATAAA
This sequence comes from Hoplostethus atlanticus, assembly GCA_034670405.1. Lineage (NCBI taxonomy): Eukaryota > Metazoa > Chordata > Actinopteri > Trachichthyiformes > Trachichthyidae > Hoplostethus > Hoplostethus atlanticus. Next base: position 5,756,240 of record JAXDDX010000012.1, read on the forward strand.
ATATTTTAGAACAATTACTGTAAAATCACAAAGTTCTTATTCTATTACTCAGATTTTGAGATCTACTGCATCCACTGGTCTTTCTATGTGTAAAATGGAATACAGTAGTTATCTATTTAACTTCATACCCAAGGCCATCTGAATGTAATCAGATTACATTACCTAGCGGATTACGTTTCTGACTATAATTTGAAGCAGTAGTCGTTAGTCTGTGATTTGAAATTCCACTGACAGACGTCCTTCCCAAGCTGAAGCTATCATCCGCCGGTGTAAATTTAAGAGAAATTCCTTCCCTGTACTGCAGAGAAACAGCTTGTTTGTTCTTTTCAGGCGATAACTTTGATACCTGGCAGCAAGTACCCCGACAAGTAGTTTGAATCAAAGGAAAATGTTGGAATTGATGTAAACCTTTACTCCACACAGGCTATCAATCACAAGGACAATGCTGTGGTTTCCCTGTCTGCTTGTTTTCGTTTTTGTTTGTTTTTTTATTCCTGGTTTTCCTAACCACTGACATCATCAGCCAATGACCCTTTCAACTGAAGCGACCCTGCTACAAAACCTTTTTTTATCCAGGTAATGTTTTGCTGAGCACAGTGCTCTTTGTAAGCAACACTTTCATACATTCATAGTTACACACTGATATACTTCATGTTTTTGAAAAAATCCACAGCTGTAGTATTTATGGTGGAAGTCCATATGTCTGTCTTTACCTTACTATTCTGTTCTGACATGTTTTTAGTGAGTATTGGAGCTGATATTAAGTTCCCTCTGCTATGTAGCTTTTAATTAGAGACCGGTGTGGTGGTAAAAAATTTGGATTTAAATGCAACATCCTGAATACTTGTCTTTTATTAGGGACACAAAGAAACTTGGAACACAAGGCAGATGGAAGTGGCTTATGTCTCCTCGGTAGCACACTGAGATGAAACCAGGACTGCAGCCAAAAACAGACACACACACACACATACACATACATGCACACACAGTCAATATTCCAGCCTTGACTCCAAACACCCCTTGCATCTGCCAATTATGAACTAGAGCCGTTTGTGGAGGAATCATACAGCAGTCTAAACTTAGCAGTGTTCCATACACATACTGTGAGTCAGTAGTGCAAAACACAACGGCAGAGGACCCCCCAGGTGAAATCCCAGAATATCGACTGGATGATTCAACTCTTTAGATTCGTTAGGCTTTCTTTTTTTTTTCATACCTTTTGTTAACACGCAGTGAAAAACCTTCACTCAGATATTCTTTCTTTTGCAGCTAGGATAATCCTCTGCTATGACTGCACATAATCATTGTGCATGGATGATAACGGTGCTGAGTCCATTGAGAAAACCTCGCTATCTGATTCCCATCTAAGGAACAGCTTGAGGGTGGCATGGCCTCCAGGCTTCCCTCTGTCTCTCTGTCCGGGTTTGCAGGCAATCTTTTGATCTGTGGAGGGAGGCTACCACACGCTAGGAAAAACTCATGCTACAATAGGTGTTCATTCCTTTCATGCTGGACCGAAGGGAAATTTGATAAGCACTGAATTGTGAGTCTGTATGCTACTCCAACCCTGATGTGCTCACTACCCGTGTCAGACACATCCCTGAGCCTTGTTTTTCCACACCTTTAAGAATGCAGTACATTTGATGAAAAAGTTGGGAGAAGGAAATACATTGTTTGAGCTGTCATGCCCTCTCCACTGCCTCAAAGCTGTTTGCAAGCTTTGTTCTTTTCCATCTAACCTGTTCAATGCACTGAAAGAACCAACAATTCAAACTTTGCTGAATTCTTGTTTATATTAGAGGCTGCAATATCTTACCCCACTCTGAGAATGTAATTGTCGGGAATAATCTAATCAGACGTTCCATATCTGAGGTGCATTTTTATTGTTATCTTTTGTTTTCTTGTATGCAAAACTCATTAATTTCTATTTTTTCCTTTCACGACGACGTCTGGGTTTATTAAAAGGATTTCATGAAACTCGCGGCGGGGAATGAGGGACAGAGAGAGAGAGACTGCTGAAACAGCTTATAAATATGGTTATGTGCTTGCTGTGATCCTAAAGTTACACAGTCAGAAGGTCTGGTGGTACTGAGGACGGAGACAGTGAATGTACAGAGAGAGAGAGAGAGGTGATGAGGGGCCAAGGCAATCCAACTTAGAGGAGGTGAGAGGGGGTTGGGGGAGTCTAGACAAAGTGCTTTCATTAATTCCATTTGTTTCTGTAAAAGGGTATGATGCTGTGACCTTTGCAGGATCCCACCCAGCTCCATCATTTTTACTCATTATGCAAGAGGCCGATGAAATCCAAGCTGACACCTGCCTCCTCGGGGGGGCGATTAAACAATAAATGAATCCTCGGCGACTTTGTAAACTGACTATCTGTGTCTTGGTGAGTGAAGAGGAAAAATAAACCACTGGAAAAAAAAGGGTGAAAAGGTAACATGACTTCAGGGTATTTCAAGAACCGATAAAACCCGCCATTAGCCTTAATGGTGGTCTGAATTACAATTAAGGCAAAAGCAGTCTTGTTTGGTGAAAAAGATTTGATTAAGCCTATACTGGCTGTAATCACGCTGGATTTATAGTAACTATATAGAAAGTCTCTCTCTACAAGGTCTGTTTCCCTGATTGACAGGTCTTGGGACCAATGGAATTTGGCTAATAGGAGCAAAGTATTATTCTACCGATAGTGATAGCCCTTTGGAGACTGAATGCTGCAGTGCCTCTTTCAAGACGTTCCTCAGCTCACTTCATTAATTCAAGCACAACGGTTAATTAGGAGATAGATTTTTATATTGGAGATTTTCATACTGCTGCAGCGCAATGCACAAATATTCCTCTATCACTGGTGAATTTTAATCAGCGACAATGCAGTTGTTTTAGGTACAACTAGCAAACTTTCTACACCAAACCTCAGGGACCTCCCTATAGAGCCTTTCCCAATGGGAATACAGAGGTATGTAGGGATATTAGTGTAGGGATGTGTATACACATCATCTGTTCCTCCCCACTGGGATTCTGTCCATTACATGAAGAATCACACTGCCTTCCCACCACCTGCGCTCACATGTGGCTACTTCTGTCACATGAGGGATTTTGCTATGAAATGACACTCTAACAGTAAGGATATGTCACATGTGTGTGTACAGCATGGTCAGTTCAATAATAGAAGGCTGCCACAATGTCAGGGTGTTATTCAAGATATTCAACAGTATGTGATATAACGGGGCGATCATGTCAGGACCTGTCGTAGTTTTGCCACTCCATCTAAAAGTAGAGACTTCAATCAGTTGTTCGGTGGACTTCAACAAAATGATTTAATAAGTTGACAGTCAGACAACGAAAATGTGACAACACGTCTTTTAATACTTCTATCCATTTCTTCCTTCCACCGATTTTCTTTTTAAGAGTCTTTCCATCTCTTTGTTGCGCAGTACTTTTCTGCCATTCCCTGTGAACTTGTTCTTTGTCTCTATGAGCTGTTCTTCTGAAATAAAACCGGGGAGAGGAAACAACGTTCCTACCACACAGAAGAGCCCAGTGGGGCTCCCACCCTGTGTGGAGGATTGGAGGGCATGCCACTGCACTCCTCCAGGCTCCTGGGCATCAGCCTGAAATACATTAGCTTTCACATTAGAGCCTAATAAGGAGGAGCAGCCGCAGCTTCTGCACTCTTTCATGTGCCCAATTACTGACAGATCCCCAAAATCGTATTCACCTTTTACTATATTTAATTAGTTCTTTATCACCGCTGCTTTTCTTGGGTGTCAACTCCGGGTCCAACGCGCTCCCGTCAGCGCGCTGTGAGATGACTGCATTAATCAGGAGCCGATATCCCCCAAAGATGCAGAAACATTTAGGATCTGTCTCACACACTGGGCTCCAGTGGGGTTTCTGTCACTGTGGGTTATCCACACATGGTGTAGTCATCTTAGGCAGAATTGCAGTAGATACTACATAGACAGTTGACTGGAATAAAGAAATACACAACGATAGTATGAGATCAGATTGAGTGTTAAACAACATGTCTTCTATGTGTACTGTATGACTGTCAGAGATGTATTACTATGTTAGATGAAATGGTATTTTTAGTAGGTGTCTGGTACTGTAAAGCACACGTATATCAATACCTACCGTATACCCCAACCCAGGTTTGAGTTCTTGTCAAAACACTCTAATTGGCATTTTGTATGTCCTGAGTCTAATTAAATCTATTTTGCAAGGTCGAGAGTTTGTAAAACTACCTTTAAATTGTTAACAGCTCATCACCGACTTAACAACCGTGCAGCGTGTCTGTCGGTGAAAATCCTGACGGGCGTTATGAATCGAAAGAGAGAAGAACAAGCAGATGAGGTCCTGACATGTTTTTAATTCTACATTAACATCTTCCTGGTGGAGCCCAACAGGCCTGCCATTACACATTCATTATATCGATCTAGCAGCAGCGCCGTGTCTCGTAGGAAGATGAGTTTTCTCCCGTTTTTTTTGGGTTTTTTTTTTGTCTGTCAGCTAATTATCGAAAACAAGATTTGCTTCTGATTAAGGAAGCAGATCGTTGTCACCGCAGGACACATTGACATGTACAAAACACCTGAGGTTAGTGGAGGGAGGCGGCGGGGGGGGGGGGGGGGGTGGATATGGTTTGGCGAGGTCTTTCCTCCTCCTTAAGCCTATTAAAGAACAGATGCCAGATTTTTAAAAGGGTTCGCTGTAACAGGGTGGATTAAATAGCACCGTAAATGTCTGGATTAGTCTTCTGTCGTTTTGAGTTCATACAAACATTCATGTAACATTAAGACATTAAGCGTTTATATCCCCAGATCTAACCCCTCACAGTGATGATATCTGTGCTTTCTGTCCTTGTTTTGGGTGACAGTGGGAGCTTAATTCACTATAGCCCGCTGTGTGGAAAATGCTGACAGCTTTCCCACCGTATCCTTTCACTTAATGTATATAGCACACAAACTAACTAGCAAAGAAACAGTACTCCTTTTTTACTTTCCAGTACATAGACACTTTCAAAATGATCTAATGAAAACCCAGCAGCCACTTCTTCATCAGCGATTGGAGGATACATTAGAGGTTGTAGTGTTTAGTGCTCTAAAATCAGTATTGTCTCAATTCCTTTGACCTGTCCGAATGTAAATGCCACTCCTCTCCATCAACTCCGCTCTCTAGAGATCAACATGTGACCTTTTCCTGCTCCTTACCTGTAATCAGTTGCGTTGAGCGCAGAGATGAGATGGGAACAAGAGGGATAAAAGCAGTAAAAGGATGAGAGTGGTTCTTGGGGGCGTATTGTTGACCAGTCCCGCCTTAACAACGTCGCTGACTTCAAACACGGTCGACTGAAGACAAAATCAAAGTTTAAAGCTTGTTTGACATCAAGGGACAAAGTATTATTCAATGATATTTCAGGTCCAGCACCAACAAACACTACAGGAACATTAGATCTCCATGGGCTTATTATGGATGCCATGGCTATGGGTAATAGCATTGCCCTGCCCATACAAAGTTTTCCTATCTCATATCAGCCCAGGCTGTGTATGATAAATCAGTAATGGAGGGATTTGATGCTATTTTTCCCCTGTGGAGCTCTTCTTCCCCTTTGACCCCTGCGCCATAAACAGTCTCCCGTCCCAGGAGGGGAAAAGTAATTGCTCATTTTGTAGATACAGCGCCTTGTGACCAAGTACCTACTTAATAATTTACATGTCTTCCTGTTTGGGCTGTCCTATACGTATCACACAGCGAGATTGAAATGTGACAGAGAGCTTGCCAAAACAAGCCTCCTTTACTCCGAGTTGCCTTTCAAAACACACAGCGATGCCAAAAAATGTTTTAGATAATACGTTTGTGCAAAGTGTATCCAACTTTCAGTGAAATGCAACATTTTTTGTAGTATGTTGAGCAGAGAGGCGGGGTGATTTTGCTGTGATGTAGTGAGGGCACGGGCCATAGCCGCAGGTAGAACGCCAGAATGCACAATGCAGAGCTCAGGAGTAATTGATCTGCGTTGCTGTCTATTCTCGGTTTCGCTGCAATATTTCTGGAACAAGCTGCGATACAAACCCTTGATCAACATGCTGAATCATTACATGCAATTCTCCCATTGAGTCATAAATCATATTGGGATGGCAGCGGGAGGTTTTCTTTTGTTTCTCCACACTACATTTTCAAATTTGAATCCTCACTGTCTTCATTTCTCTCTCATTGTTATTCAAGTGCATCCTTTAAGGGAGAAGGTGGAAAAAAACATCGGCTGTCTAAGCCAGGCGTTTGACTGGGTACCCACAACTTACTTGAGGAGTGGAAAAAATAGATGCTGGGGTACAATATAGTTGCAGACATTTGGCCCACAAAAATCAATAAAATTGATCATAAATTGTGTAGGAGTGCTTTGTCTTTCTTTGCCTTTCTGTGCACAGGTGAGGCTTTCTAGCACAGCAGCTACACTCTCAAATGACTTTGGGGGAACATAAATTATGTATTTTTCATTCCCATTCGCCCTCCTTCCTACAGTATCTTGGTGGCATTAGGAGATTTTGGGACATACGCAATGAGAGGTTGGAAAAAAGACGATTCCACATGGATTGTACGTAAATACATTTCACCCGTTGTTCCTATCAGGCTATTTTCTTCTTTTAATGGTGATTCAATCTGTATGAGGGTGGTGATCATTTCATATAACAGAATTTGTTCACACACACACACACTACCATGCAGGCTGCAAGAGAGAGAGAGAGAGAGGCAATGTGAGGTAGGGAAGAGGTGAGTGAGAGAGAGAGACAAACCTCTCGGTGTTTATCAAAGTGCTGTAATCAGGTCACAGTCACCCATCTCTGACGTCACCTAATCTCGCACTTGTGTGTCCCTGCTACAGACGGATGACACTTTATGAGCCATTGCTCACTGATAATATTTACCCCGGTGCTTTGTTAAATGCATTATGTCATCGGGTAATATTAGATCTCACATCATAAACCAGATTTGGATCCTAATGTCACGGGAGTTAGAATTCAAATACAACGTCCAAATTGCGGGGTGCGTGTCTGTGTCGATGAATACAATGGGCCAGATAAGGAAAGCAACGCTAAGCCAGATGTTATATTCCTGGGTGTGTCTTTGGAGTCTGGCGCAGTTCTTCCTGGTTGCTGAGCTAAGCTTGTTTGAGCAAAGCATCGTGGGAACTGCCACCTCCGCTGAGCAGGAGACAAAATCAGGTGCTCGTCACGGAGAGGGGAGGCAACATTTCAACCAGGATCCGCCTTTAACAAAGCTCAGCAAAAACTTTTGTTCTCGTGTCCAAGATGACAAAAACAAGCCCATCCCCCCTTGAATAATATTTTACAATAAATGCTTCACTTTCTTGGGAAATGAAGACTGAATTTTTTTTCCTTCACCTTTTTTTGTGCAGTCGTGGCAGAATTTTTCCAAACTGAATTATGGAGCAATTTGCTGTGTCTTTGATGTGATAAATTTGAAGCCTTGCTGAAATGTACACAGACTGGAGGGTCTATGAGCTCCGATCAACGCTGTTATACTATATGGATGCCGCCTTTCCTCCCCTGAAAACAAAAAGATGAGACTGTAGCTGTTGGGCTTTTCTGCATAAAAGTGCTTCGTTCAGAGTCCGGGGGCTTCCTGATTGGGGCCGATTATACCGCTGTGGCTAGAAAATGATGACTATTCAGGAGTAGAGAGGGATGCTGACTGGTAGTAACCTCCGGAACAGGACAGTGAAATGAAGGCTGTGTGTGTGTGTGTGTGTGTGTGTGTGTGTGGCGTGTTGAGGAGGAGGAGGCAGGGGAGGTCAGATATAATGAGACACTAAAATTAAGAACATTTATCTGGGATGATGCTTCCTCCATGTCCTTCCATTCCCTAATAAGGTGTAACACTGCACTTTCATTCATTACTGAGTCTCCATCCTGTTCCAGTCTCCTTCCTCCTTTTTTTTTTGGTTTTAAGATCAGATTGTTGAGGTTTTGAGTTCTGCTTTTTTTCCTTCCTCTCATTCAGCGTGGAAAAATGCATAGGGTTCTGTGCTGTTTGCGGATCAATAGTGTTGCTCCATTGGTGAGTTCTTGGTATGGGTGACACAGCTTGGCAGTTATTTGGAATTGAATTAGGGGGGTTGGGGAGGGAGGCTGAGATGATGAAGAGTATCAATCATTCTGTCTCTTGCGTGAAGTTATTTGTGGGTCGACAGAATCGGCAATAATGAAAGTTCACTTGTTCACCGCCGAGGGTTTGTGGGTAAATTTACTTTCCCCATGATACCAGACCTGGGACAAAAGGAGCAAACCCTCGACAAATGTAGCGGTGTCAAAACAATCTGAGTGCTTCTCTCATACACCCTGTAAAGCTTTTGTCTTCACTCGGTTTGTTATCACGCAAGCCCTCGGGGATTCACAATGCTTCCCTTCCCGGCCCAAATATAGATTGCTGTGTCCGATCTGTTTTATTACTCCTATTAACAGAATCATCGCTGCTGTTATGAGTTTTGTCCCATACCTAACAGATGTCTGACAGTATACCTGTGACCCTTCCCTTGTCTCATGACCCGTCCATAATTGCTTCCACAAAGAACAGAAGGTGAGACAACAACCATTCTCCTTTGTCCTCTCTAAAAACCTCTTTCCCCTCCTCTTCTCCTCTTTATTCTGCAGGAGTGATCACCCCATCCCTCCAGAAGAGATTTGATAACATTACAGTGGAATTGCCCTCTCTGTTGTCTCAGTATTAGAGAGCGTGGTTGCAATGGAGAACGGTTTAAGTGAGATTGATTGAACCCAGCTGGTCTGGATTCCTAGTGTGTCAGAGTCATTTATGCAGGGATTGGCTCATAACCTGTCAATCAGACGGATGGATGGACAACGCTGTGCGGTGGAGGCCGGGCCCCGAGAATCCTGGAGAGGCCAGCCCAGTCACAGTGTGCGCCAGATGTATGATTCGCTGTGTGACTGGGTTGGAGGGGCAGCGTGCTGGGATGGCGCTGTAGATCCACCCTGAGTCTGCAGTGGGAATAGCAGCTTGAGGATAGACTTGATGCTAGAAGAACATAACGCAGATGCATCCATTCCAGCCTATGGTTACCCGTGTCTCCTGACATAGAGGGCTAAATGTGCTCTGGCTTATTGCAGCAACCAAGTCAAATTTATTTGTATAGGCCCTTAATCACAGTTACAGTCTCAAACGGGCTTCACAGTGCCCACATTGCCCACCCCCAAGCTTACACCCTCACAGAGGACAAGGAAAAACTCCCACAAAACCTTTTAGGAAAGAAAATGGAAGAAACGTTGGGAGGGGCTACTCAGAGAGGGATCCCCCTACCAGGATGGTCAGATGTGCAATAGGTGTTGAGTTTGGGCAAGCAGCGTATACAGGATAAACACAACAAGGACAGGACACTTGGGTGAGACACCCAGATCTGGTGTGGGGCGTCAACAGCAGCTCGGTCAGCATCGCCTTACGAGTGGGGGACCACGAGGCACATCAGCGCTGCCCAGCTACAGCCACAACCTGCAAACAGACAGGAGACACACCTGTACATGCCCATACACGCAGACAGACTCATTCATGTACTCTCACTCACACAGCCAACCAGGAAGCACATGCACCAGAAACACGTGGCAGGCAACTTGGATCGTAACATACTTGTCAAAAATAGATTGTCAGGATGCTCGTGGATGGGGGAACAAACGGAACGAGGTACTGTAAATTTTTAAGGGCGTAAATATTATGAGAGGAAATGACAGTCTGTGTTTTGGCAAGAGGAAGAGAAATTCGGATTTCAATGTGTATACTGGAGACACATTTTAACGCCAGGTGTAAACGAGGCCCATGATCCTATAAGAGATATAAAGAACAAAAACAGATCATGTAGGTCTAGGCAGAATATTGCTGTAGTAAATGTATTGAAGATCTATTCAGCAGCACCATTCAAGTCATCTCTTTACGAGGTTTTCCTTATGAATTGTTACGCCACACAACCTCGTCAGAAGAGACAGCTCTAGTTTGGCTTTCATTCCTCTACAACAACATTATGTATCTGCAAGACAACCAGTACACAATTGCAGTAGAGAACAACCCGGTGTGATGTACCGATTTAGAGGGCTTGATTTGCAAGTGTACATTATCACCACACATCATATCGCTAGTAATTGCCCAGCCACCCAACTTCATTATCCTATAGAAAGAGGAATATCAGGCAACAAAAGGCTCTTCTTCACACAGGTGACACCCCTTAGATAACCAGTTACAGTAATGACACCGTGGACCCTCTGAACTGGAAGATTAGCATACTGATGGGATCCAGTGCAGAAACCTCAAGTGAAAACGACACAGTAGAGTCTCAGTAATAACCAAGTTTATTTGAACATCAAAAGAACGTTGTGGGGAGCAGAGAAATTAGATGATTTGATTCTCCGCGATCCTTTGTTTTCCATCCATGTTTTCCGCCGTCCCTCTCGCTTTCAAATCAGAAGATCAAAAGTGATGCATTAACATTTTCCTACTCTAATGCTATGGATGTGATGCACTGGTGAATCTATTGCCGTACATCTATAGATTCATTTTCAACTTCAAACAAATGCAATATTCTCCCCAAAAACATTCACCCCTGCAACTCAGTGACACTTACAGAAGTGTAAATGAAAAACTCTTTCTGTCTGCTGCTGCTTATTTAAAACCCAACATTTCCGGGTGACAAATTGTGATGAGTTTCCATAACAGATTCCAGGTCCCACCTCATAACTACTGTATAAGTCGATCAAATGCAATTCCTTTCCAAAGACTATTGCTAAATTGTTATGGCTTTGCAGTGAATAACAGTATAAGCTGATAAATGAGGTGGCTTGGTGTTATCTCAGTGCTGCTATGTACAGCCTGCTGCTGTGTAGGTGGTGAAGATAGGTGACAAGAAGAGAGGGAGGAAAGGAGGGAGAAGTGGGTTGAAAGACAGACAGAAGGTGGAAAAGACAAAAAAAAAATGGGGGTAGGGGTGGAAGCTTATGGGTGCCTGGTGTGTCAGGCATGCGATGTGTGATAGCGGCTCATTTTTCCACCACAGTATACAGTGAGGGGATATTGTGTCTGTGATGGTGCCACACCCCTGTCAGAAGGCAGCTCAGCTGGGTTTGCAGCTAATTAGATGAGGTGTGCTCCTCGCTGAGCCATAATAAAACTATGTGGGTTGGTGGATAGTGATGTAAAGAAGAAGGTAAAGAAGTACATGATCATAATGGATGGATGGGTGGATGGGTGGATGGATGGATAGATGGATGGATGGATGGATGGATGGATAGATGGATGGATGGATAGATGGATGGACAGATGGATGGATGGATGGATGGGTGGATGGATGGATAGATGGATGGACAGATGGATGGATGGATGGACTAACAAAACATTAGAAATGATCTATGGTCTATCTGTTGATGAATCACATGGATGAATAAAGAGACATCAGCAGTGTACTGAAATATATCTTAACGTCTTCACTTGGAAGGTGAATTCATTTTTTTATCCAATTTTTTAAAATATAAAAACCTGGCAGATTCACAGCATCTTCTCTGCTACCGTGTAGCTGTCAAATAGATGATAATTCAAGAGAGAGAAGATTTGTCTATCCCTCACTTATCATAGAAGAGCATATTTAGAAGAATGAGATGTGCAGCATCCTTGTGAATGAGCCTCTGGGTCCCATTTTGAATTATCAACATGTCTGACTGGAAATTGTCAATGACTGGCAGTTACTGTGTTTGCCACATGAAAACGTTGTGGTTCTTTTTGTCAGTATATTGTTAATAGTCTAAAATGTCTAAAAAAAAAATATGACCAACATTGTGAAAAAGGGGAGGGTCACCTTGAAGGCCTTCACTAACCGCGGTGTGGATCCAACAGAGATGTACCAATTGTATTAAATGTCACCTTCAAATTAAATGTCAAAAACCTCAGCCTTCCAGTGGTATCAGATCTGACGTTATATCTAAGTTTCACATCTGACGTTTAAGCAGTATAGTGTTCTTCACAGTGTTTAACCCAGTGTTGTCCTTACCCCTAGACTCTCCACGTTTATGTCATGTTGGATTAAACACAACGTGCTGACTTGGAAAGCTCTTAACGTCAGGATGCTAGTGATAATTACAACTAGTGTGATTTTTTTTTGTGTGCTTTGATATCTCCCACTTCCCATCCCACATCACAAATTGGGGAAATGTGTCTACATAAGCTGCAAACAATTATCAGCTATTCACAAGAATGCAATCAATTATAAAATAATGTCTGCTGCAGTTTTTATTGATGATTTTAAATTCCTAAATAAAAAAATATTTGGATGTGGCCATTCAAAGGAGTTAAACATGTGAACCCTTGTAGTAATCTGTTGTCATTTTGTTCTTTTCCTTTTTTCAATATAACACAAATGCAGCATTAGAGTTAGCCCAAAGCTAATTCATCCCTTTTGCACCAGTTATCCAAAGCCTGAGAACTAGAAATCTGTCAACCTTGCAAATTCTGGGCAGACTAAGCTCTAGAGAGTAGCAAGCTAGCCCTGGACTAAAATCTGGGCTAGACCAGTTTAGAATGAGTCAGTGTGAAATGTTATTTAGCCCAGGGATAAAACCTTGATAAGCCTAGGCTTAAAAGTTTCCTCAATGCATTTAGTCCTTTGGCTAAATATAGTTTGAAGAGGGGTTAGGGTTTATATATTCTGTCATGACGATACTGGGTTAGGTATTAGGCATTAATAGCCATTGTGCATCACTTTATTATGCACATCTCTGCATCATAAAGTGATGCACAATGGCTATTAATACCTAATACCTAAATATATGTGGGTAAGTGCAAGGAATATTTCACAGAGCAGCTACGTCTTATCTATGATGTATTTTCTTTTCATATTTCTACATAGAGTAGCTCCTTGAGTGTGTGCCAGATTATGTGCCAGATATGAGAGGTGGCAAGGCAGAGAGAAAAATAGAATGAAGCAGTGAGAAGCAGAGGAAAGGGACTGGAGTCAGAGAAGGAATTATGGATGGCTGTTGATAGGTAATAATGACAGACTGAGAGATGAGGCGGGGGTAAAGATGAGAGAAACACTGATGGACTAATATGGCGAGAAGCCAAGGCAAAGAGAAGGAGGGGTGAAGGGTAGAGCTGAAACAACGAGGGGGAGAGTGTCAGAGGGGTACAGTGCCTTAATGCACTACTCTTCACCAACAGCACTTATAACCCAATCACCAGAGAGGCAAATAATCAAATACAGGTAATTGAGTACAGTGTAAACTAGCCAGTGCTCCTCAAGAGATTTGCTGTGTTTGAGGAGACCCACCCACTCTCTTCCTCCGGCATGTGTGTATGTGTGTGTGTGTGTATGTGTGTGTGTGTTTGAAGTGTGAAGCAAGGGGCTGGCAGAGCTCTGAGACGACACTCAAGGAAAAAGCAAGTGTGGTGTTTCAGGGGCCTGGCTGACGCAAGCAGAGGGACTGATGAGTGGGGGGGCTCAGCTTGCAGATGGGCTCAGCAGGGAAGTGTGTGTGAGAGGTGGGTGTCTGAGGACTCTGAGGCACGACTCCAGCACGCCTCAAAGGTAGCTGAAATATCAGTGCTCAGTGTGCAAATGAGGTTCAGCGAGTGTGAGACGAGGTATCAGGCTGCCACCATGTGTGGGACAGGTGTCAATAAGTCAATATGTCAGGTCGTCCACCTCGTAAAGTGCATTTTGCCTTCGCTGGTTTAGTAACGGTCAACATGATTTGTTGAAATCCTATTTTGTGCAATACCTCTGATACGAGTTCCTATTACTTTTTTATATTGTGTTGGAGAACTATTAAATTGATTCAATTGAGTAAGCACCCCCCAAACCACACACCACACACACAAACTCACACACAGAGCACATTGCACAATCAAAGATGGGTGGCAGGGTGAGAGGCACACACACACACACATTACCAAGAACTCTTTTTGTTTCATCATTTATCAAAAACTAATACACATTTTTAGTCGAATGATATTTATCAAAAAAGATTACATACATTTCAAAAAACAATTCAACGGAAGTTAAAGCAGCAACAAAGTAGCGCCAATAACGCATATTCATTTAGTCAATATCTGGTATTAGATGTTAGAAGATATATGGTGTGAGAACAGTTTGAGAAAAGATATTCAGGTATATTTCACTTTCAGCACTTCTCAAAGATCTAAACCTTTTGATTTGTATGAGTTCTAAATAATGGATTCTTGAAGTATCAACTGAGTGAACCCCACCGTACATGGATGTACATGCACACTCAATACACAAGCATACAAAGATAATTGTGTATTTAAAGACATCTGTGTCGTGTGTGTCTGTGTGTGATGCGTACGTGCTACATGTTGTTCGAGGGAGCAAAGCATCTGTCTGGAGATGTGGAAAATGTATGCTCTGACATGGTTAGCCTTTCTCCATGCCAGCCTGAACAGGGGGGCAGGAAAACATCCAGAGTAGATTCTTTATAATGTAAATGACATCTGTCTGTTTTCTTCCTTTGGAGATACAAATGAAGTGCTCAGGGCAAGGTCCCTGTTTTTCTGCTAGTAATGGAAAGAGACAGCAAGGTAAGCTCGGCACGATGCCTCATATCTGCTATGCCACAGCAAATAAAAAGAAAAAAGGACAAGAAAGGAACACTTAATGGTACAAACTTAAAGGTCTTAGAAGTATGTGGGTTGCATGCTAGTGTGTGTTAGACAGTATGTTAGGACAAACATATATAGTAATTTGAGGGAAATTGTCTCCAAAGGCAAAGGCTCTGTCTTACTTCGTGTACCAAGAAGGATACATCCCTGACCTCTCATGTTGATATAATGCCCCCCCCCTTCCCACCAACCTCCCAGCCCACCAAGCATCTTACATCCCAAAGCTGCATGTGTACATGTAGACATCTTAGTAAACGTCGTCTGATGTTAAAGATATACCCAGATCTACTTTGCCCTGACACAGAGGGGCATGTAGCCCTAATGTGAAATAAGGCCACACATTTTCGCACATAATTTGCCTGCATGCCCTCCACAGCTGATCACAACAGGGCAGCTAGTCAGGGCCTCTATACCACGATCGCCACAATCAAACAGAGACAAATGGCAGAGCCAGAGGAGGCAGAAACAGTTAATTGAAAGCCAACACTCCACTGCCCTCTGGGACGTTTTTTTTTTGTACACGGAGCGTGCCGAGTGCTCTGTATTTACGGGGAAAAATCAGATTCTACAAACGACGTGGAGTCCCCTCTAATGGTGCTGGAGCCTCCTCATGCAGCACGGCGCGTGGTACTGAATGCGGGAGGAACAGCTTGGCAGCTCCCTCAGGAACGGACCTGCCGACGATCTGCAGCTGGTGCTGAGAATTGTCGTTTTTAAATATTCACATATTTAATCAGCTAAAAGGACTCTCATAACACACACACACACACACACATACACACACACACACACAGTTCTGGCCAAGATGATAGGCACGCTTGCCACCCTTATGCAGATATTGTAAAATATCATCTGAAATAATTGGAAATTGAAATAATTCTTCGTTTCCATGCATTCATCTATCAATTTACAACAGTACATGATCAAACAATAAGAATAAAAAGTTTAAAAGATATATGGTTCCAAAATTGAAAAGCGGCCATGGCCATGATTACTGATACCCTTCAGAACGATTCCCATCAATTTTGTTGGAGGAAATAGATTCTCATTTGCAGTGTAATTCAACTCATCTGTGACAGGCTGCAGGTGCCCACATGGTATAAATGAAGCAATTATCCATTTTAAAGTGATAAAACAGTCTGTTCTGCTTCTCCGGTCGTCTGTGAAAATGGTGAAGAGTAAAGAGTACCCAGAAAAATTATAAGCATAAGCGTTCACAAGGCTATAAGGCCATCTCTAGAGACCTTGCTATTCCTGTTGCCACAGTTCACAATGTTATTAAGAAGTTTGCTGCTCATAGAATTCTCCAGGATGTGGTGGTGAGAGGAAAATTTGTCCGAAAGGTTGGTGCGAGCCATTGAAAAAACACCTTGCATGACATCCTGACATCCAAAGAGCTCAAGGCTGACCTGGAGACGTCTGGGGTAATGGTTTCAGCCTGTACCATATGCCGGACACTGAACCAAGAAGGGCTTTATGGTCGGAGGCCATTGAAGACCCCACTTCTGAAAGAGAAACACAAGATGGCCTGACGTCTTGAATGTATTAAGGGCATCGTGAAATCAGAAGATTATCAAGACATTTTGGAGCGAAATGTGAGAAATGGGTGTCAATTGAAGGTCACGGGTCGCCCAGCAGTATAATGACCCAAAACACACATTCAAAAGCACCCAGGGATGATTCAAGAGAAAACGTTGGACTGTTCTGGAGTGGCCAGCAATGAGTCCTGATCTCAATCCCATTGAGAAGCAATGGCAAGACCTGAAATGCACAGTTGATCAAAGGAATCCTTCAAACATTGAAGAACTGGAGCCGGTTGAAGGGTGGGAGAACCCGCCAGCAGAAAGGTGCAAGAACCTTATTGATGGTTACAAGAAACATGAAACTAAGTATTAGAAGAGTGTGCCAATAATCATGACCATAGCCACTTTCAATTTTGAAGCCATAAATGATTTTTTGTTTGATCATGTGCTGTAAAAAAGAACAGATGAATGTGTTTCAATTTCCAATTATTTCAGAAGCAAAGGTGCCAATAACTTTGGCCAGAGGTTCAGCCAACAATACCTTTTCCCTCAAGTTGTCATTCTGGATTTGCCATGTTTTTGACTTCTGTGAGTTTGTAAATGACACTGCCCTTGAATATCCTTGACTCTTAAAATTGCATCAACAGACCAAATGTCAAATCTCATGTAAGCAGAAAAGTAGGTTTTGCAAATAGGATTGACATAATTGAAAAGAAGGGTTGACAGCTAAGCAAAGCTGATATGTCAATTCAGACAGCATGTTTCCCTCCAACAAAGTACCATTTGCTGAATCAAAATATGTACATCAGACAATATCAACTGGCAAATTAACACGTAATACCTGACCTCTTTTTCATTGTTGTTGTGCAGGAACTACACAGAAGTGATTGCTTGAGTAAAAGGATTACAACTGGTATGGATTTTATGTTACACCAAGAGAATAAAATATGCACACTAACGATGTAAATCTGGCAAATACTTCTGATACTGTGGTGAGATTCTGAGGCAGCGTCAATTAGCCGGGTGTATTGCTTTGACTTGTCACCAGGATATCTGAGCACCTTTTATCTTCGCGCACAGTGTGGAGTATGAGAGGCATCATCTTTAATCATGTGTTGTTGTTGTTTTTTTTTCTCGTTTTTTTTCCAGGGTAAAAATATGTCCCTGTGCCATGCACACTCCCGAGACAGCCATGTTGTTTACTGCCGATTAACAAAGGGAAGGGAAGTCAAGACTGTGACACCAGGTAAAGTGAACGAGGTGCCACAATACCACAGCGGGAACACAGGAAGAATTCCAAAGCAGCGAGAGAGAGAGAGAGAGAGAGAGAGAGAGAGAGAGAGAGAGGGGAAGGAGAGGAAGAAAGGGGAGTGAGTGATTTTACCTCCCTATCGATCTTCCTTGCCAAACCCTTTCTCATAGAATGGAAAAAGAGTGCTTGGGTGGTCATGTATTCTCCTGTATCTAAGATGCAGATGGAAAAACACAAACATCCCTATCAGGTCTGCAGTTTGCCAGGTTGCTACTTTGCAGACATGTTTTATCATGGAGGGAACAGTTCAACTGTAATTATTAATTGTTGCTATTAAAAACAATAAATAACATCACAACTTGCCAAATGTGAATTAGGTGTTAAGATGAGAATATCAAGTGTGGCCCTATCTCATTACATTACATTACATTACATTACAGTCATTTAGCAGACGCTTTTATCCAAAGCGACTTACAATAAGAGTCACCAGAAATCGTAAGTGCATTTCCTTCCTAAACAAGCAACTAAGAGCATAACTAGTGCTAATGTGTGCTAAGTGCTAAGATCTCACATTTTCCTTTAGTTACATATATGACTAAAGATGCTTTAATGTACACATTGTTAAAATATGACTTTGTGAGTTTTGCCAGTTTGCAGCATTTGAATTGACACACCCACTGGAAAGCCTCCAGTCAGCAGGTTCACCTGATTGGAATTAGAGGAGCTTGTGTTGTGTCAGGGTCCAGTATTATGACTGTTCTGTCTGTGGGGACTCAATCTTCAAAGTCATTCAATACATACCCTTTTAACTAAACTGCATTTATTTGCTAAACATCGTGAAAATCATTATCCTCATCCATAGTTGAAAACAAAATCATGAAAACTGAATAACATGGGACCTTCAAGTAATATCAAGCACAGTGAAAGGTTTGTGTATTGAGCGTGCCAAATACCTCAGTCTGTGGATTTTAGATATTGGCTGCCCACCAAGGTGTGACCAGGAATACACAAATACTGTACACAACACAGCTTGACCAAGCAAATCCCACTCTAATTGACCCCAAAGCCTGTATTTGACTTTGCAAACATTTTGGGAGAAACTAATGAGAAGTGACACGACAACTAGACTGGGATGACACATCTGCCCTACATTACTGTGGGCAAACGTCACTTCCACATTTACTAACTTAAAAATACATTATAAACAGGATGGGTGAATTATCAGACAGGCACAAGTGGTGCACCAGCTGGTACCGTGGAGAACACCTTGGATTCCTGCCACACAGCTACTGACGTAGCTCTGCCCAGGTCATCGGATTAGGTTTGGGAATATGCACTGTGAGTAATAAATACGTGCAAGGAGGAGGAAGAGGTGGGAGAACTGCTATTTTGATTGTCTGACAAGCTTTTAGATGCTTCCTCGTTGCAATATCTTGTAAATCATTGCAATATCTTATTAAATTTTGGGTTGCTGCTTTATTTTCTGTTTGAAAGCATGACTGGGAAGAACCTGTTAAAATGTTCTCCTTGTAAGGGTAAAGTCCATGGAGGTAATTTTACTACACAATCACATTTTAAAGCAACTTCGATCAATATCTGTTTTAAAGAATTCAACGTCAAGGCATATTTTTTTATTACTTGGTACCACTCTGTTCTAAATATGTCTCTCAATAGCTGAACATAAAGGACTGTCCTCACGGTTATAGAATAATTCAATAAGCTTACATAGAATAACAGCATGACATGCTACATCTTCCTATAATCAGGTTACTATTTCCCCTCCCCAGGGAGCCCAGAGTGTCAGCAGGATGAATATAGCTGATTATTTGCCTCTTCTGCTCCTCTCTCATTGGAAGTCTATTGCCACACCTGAACAAATACAAGTCCAGCTCTGTGCCTAACATTACAGCCAGGAGCCTTGTAGATGCACACAAGCCCCAATTTGAAATTGAATCCACTCTAGAAAAGGCATTTTGTAAATTCATACAATAAAAAGGGGTATGTCTGGATCGTTTGGATTTTGTCACCAATATTTATTTTAAAACGTATGATTTGTAAATGGAAATTATGTTCTATCGTGTAGTGAAATATAATCTCTAACACCTTTTGTGCGTGGACTACTAAAGAGAATTTCACTATGTGGATATACTATATTTATCTCTCCCTATGGGATATATATATATATAAATGCTTGCTCTTTTCTCAACACCGCTCTGCTTCACATTCACACAGTTCCACCCACAACCACGACCACAGTCTTCAAGTGAGCAGCTCCACTGGAGCAGCTGGGGTTTAAGTGCCTTGCTCAAAAGAAACCCGACAGCAGTTGCTTGGGACATTTTTAATTATTAAATCATCATTATTAATATTATCTATTGTGCCGATTTGACACGTCTTCATATCAAATCTGGGGTGAGTTTCCCAAAAGACATCGTAATGCTGAGTATATCTTGAAGTAATTCTCTAAGGCATACGTGAATTTCACGAGACGTGTCGCAACTCATGTAGTACGTGAAATCTCTCGTTCCTTCACCTGGTGCTAGTCGTGAGATTTCAAGTATCTCTTTGCAGGTGGTGTGTAGGCAAGATCCTTTGCTGCAGGCAGCTGGCTGTCTAACCTGCACTCCACAACATGTCGAAAGCATCATCTGCTCTTCTTTTTATCTTCTGCCATGTTGATGGAAGCAAGGACCTAAACTTCAGGTGAACCTCTGCTGCTAACTGGATAATTATGTGGCAGGATTTTCACATTTAGGTTGATGAGCAAGTCAGAGGTTCAATAATGTTGGACAAAGTGACATGTTGTTGTTGGCATGACATTTTTCTGTTTCGTGTCATCAAGTATATTATCAGTTGACCTTTTAACAGTACCTTTCTATGACTCTATGACGGTGGGCGGGGTTCACTAAGTATCTGTTCTCACTTCACGGATATCCTTTGGGAAACACACGTCAAGAACTGTCATGAAACTGTGTGCAAAGTATGTCGTGAATTTTCAAGATCAATCTCTATTGGGAAACCCACCCCTCCTCAGCTACATGATATGGAAGGTGTCATTCCTTCTCCAGTTTCTGCCCTTCAGTTCTTTGTACAGTACAGGTGAATACTGGAGGATATGATCCACTTATTAAGACATTCCCCATAACTACTTTGCAGGTAATAGCAGCCATGTAACTACATAGTTTTGGCATAATGTTATATTTATGAAAGAGACAGCTCAATCTGAATAATACGCTGAAAAGTGCTCTTTTATGGTTAAGATGCACATTATCAGTCAGGGGAACATTTTCACTAAAATGATGAGGGTGAGGAAAGTCATACGTCAGTGGCAGTTACCTCTTCAAACACCTCTCAGCATGTAGTATTAGACATACATAGACACGTGTTAGATGTGACACGGGTGCAACCACACTCAACCCAGTGGTAAATCCACTAGTATAAAAGTGTGTAATAAAAGTATAGTAGTGCTGTGTAGAACCATGCCTAAAATCCAAGGCTAAACCAAGAAATTAAGCAGCTCAGATTTGTCTCACAAGAGATATCTATCAGTTCAGTGATGTAGATAGGACTTATTTATATATTTTCATCTTTTATTTATTTATATGTAGTTTTAAATACCACCCACGTCTGCTCCACATTCCTCCCGTCTCTTCGCTAGTTAAGATCTAGGCACTGCAGCACCGGAGCTGTCTCTTACCTTTGTGATTCACAGAGCCAAATGCTGCACATATTGCATATTTACTTCTCTAAAAGTGGGTTTATAGACATTCAGCCCTGACAGAGACTGCATGTGTCCCAGCCCTGCCACAGTTCTTTAAGCAATCCAATATGAAAATCCTGTAAAGCCGCAATATTTTAAGTATGAAAATATATACATGCTGATTCTTGAAGGGTAGAATTTATTGATCTTTGCAACTAGACGGGTCCATCTTGGTCTAGTGTTTACAAATCACTGACAGCTATGTCTTTTTAGATGTATGTTAAAAATCCATGTTTAGATGTCACATAGAGTAGTAGCTCAAAATCTTAAATTTGAGAGTAAAAAAATGACTTACTACTGAAATAAACAAAAAACACAGGTTGTGCTATATTAGTTCCCAAGAGGAATCCATTTGGGTTTCAAAAAGATTGTTGGATGTTGAATTGTACAAAAGTTTGAAGGATATAATGGATATAAAGTTTGCAACTGTTGAGAAATTATGCAGAAGTTGAACTTGAGGACTATGAAAAATAAAGAATATATGAAGAATAATGAAAAATGATGATAGGTAATCATTCCTTCAATGACGGCAATCATTCCTAAAGTCATTACAAGCAGACTATATCGATTCATATAAAACAGATAAAATTGGTATGATGAGAAGTTAAACCTTTTAGTTGTTCTGTGTGTGAATCAGAGTGAGACATGGCCTGAGCTTTCTTGGATCAACTAGTGTCTCAGATGCCGAATCCATAGAAGCCTCTATAGCCGCTACAGAGGAGATGGATCTGCACTAAGGAAGCCAAAACTGCAGCTTCCAAAATACTTGCCTCTACAATCAATCTCTATTCTGAACTGTGAGCTCTCCATACAGCACAGGAGAGAAGCCATAAAGTTCATATTAGACACGCCTATCAAGCTTGCCAAAGGCACACAAATCATATTTTCCTAAATACACAACGAATATTAGTTGGAGAGAGAGAGAGAGAGAGAGACCAAGAGACAGAGGCACAGATTGCAGGATCAGCACAGGAAACAGAAGATGTTATTACTACATTGAATCCCTGTGTTCATACAATCAAGTGTTATCATGTCTACAGTCTGTACTTCAATAAAATGGCTTTTAAGTTTTATTTCATTCTCTCTGATGGACGCAACTTATTTTTAGAACAGGATGCAGAATCACTTGCTGAACAAGGACATCTAGGGGTCATGTAAGATATCACAGCGAATCATGCTTGTGCTCACTTGACAAATCTAAAGAACTGACACAATTTTAACAACACAATTTTATCATGAGATTGTTTGACATAATAAACTTTTATAAAGCCTTTTTGTACCGTTTGTCCATCACATTTATATATAAATATGATTATGTTTGGTTCGTAAAGCATTTGTGAATGAACAATTACCATTTATAGTTTCATGATACATATGTATAACAAATGTATGTAGCAGTATACAGTGCCTGTCTGAATAAAAGCCCCTGAACTAATGCCTTTTTTCATTCAAATAATATGCCTCTACATTCACCCTACCTGCTGTCCCTTCCACTCTTGTGTCCTTCACATCCTCCAATATAATCTAACAAAGAGTGGAGGAAGCAAGTATTGCTACTGAACATTAACCTTCCTTAAGCTGTTGTTTTTCTCTAGGGGATTTTGAAGGATTTGTATCCTTGAAACTGAAGAGTTTCAAGAGTGGCACAGTTCAGTAGGAGGAGGTGGGGACATGCATGGGCAAAAGCTACGTATTCAAACTGACATTCGAAAGTTGTTTTGATCCACGGGACCTTTATTTTGAAGTCTTCCGTGTAGTTAAGTTGCATAAACAGAGCATGAATGCAATGAAACTGTTTTGACTTGAAAATGTTTATTCTTCATTCATGAATGTATCGCAAAACACAAGAAAATCAAATTGTTGTTTACAAATTTTTACACAGAAATTACATCACACACCATGAAGAGCAATTCCCATCTCTTACGTCCCTCAATCAAACAGGAACCGCTGAAGTGCCATTTTCAAGAACACTCATTTTACTCATTATGTTCAATCAGTACAACGTTCAGTGGTTTTGATTCAAGAGACCGCTTTGACCTTTAGTTGCAGAGACCTGAGCAAAGAAGGATGAAGGGCCTCCAAACATAACAGGATCAATAACTACCCACACAGGTTCAACCAGTGGCTGCTGGGAAAATAAGCTATTCTCTAACCTGCAAATCTAGCTGAACATGTATTTTAATAAAGCAGTATACTGATGTTTCTAAGTGCTGACTCATGAATGTGCAAACAATTCAATTCAAGTTACCATCAATGAGAAATCCTGTTAAATCCAGTAGTTCTGAGTGGATGTAAAACCTGCTCTGTCTTCCCTCCTCACACCATTATGTCAACAAATTAGACTTTTTTGGTGAGCATGCTATTAGCGAGAGATATTTCAATCAAACCTCCATCGATGCATTTTCTCCTTTCATGTGTGCTCTGAAGTTAAACAATCCAGCATGTCTTTAGAGCACTTGGCAGTTTGTGAAATGAATAAATAAAGGAACACATTCTTTTATCAGAGCATATCCCTGCAGATCTGTCTAACGACAGCTGTGGATATTTAATCGTTCTCCTCAAACAGAATTATTTCAGTTCTGCTCTTGCCTGCTCCCAGTCTTCATTACTATTGCATGGCCCACGGCCACTTTTACTCATCAAGACTGCATTACATTATTTACAAACTGGAAACAATTGAGGGGGCACTGTATTACAGGACGGGGAGACACCATTAAAAACCTGACCCTGAATTATGAATGAATCAGTCATTTACCATGCCGTATTACATCAGGCACCTTCGTATGTTGAAGGTGTATTTAAGAGACTTGCCCCTCCGTTTGTTTTTAGGAGGTACGAGGACAGATTGAGGACAACATTCTGACTTGACTTGTTTGTGCTGGGGAATACCTTGAGCAAAGAAATACTTACAAAGCCTAATGGGATTGAAGGATTTCAGTCAGCGCCTGCACGGCTGCAGGTAGTTCAAAAACAGACCGAAGGGATGGGCTGGCTAGAGACAACGTCAGTAAGATTGATATGTGAAGCATTTTATACCAGATAAGGTTACAGTTCATGTTTGACTCTTGATTACCCTTTTAAACTGCATTGATAACTGGCACCAACAGTGAGATGAAGATAACTCAGCTGGTCATTAGACGCCACTACTGCTGTATATTTACAAGGAGCTACAGTGGCCTCGCCGATATGCCTCACAATTCCTTAAGTTTGGATCTACTCTTGAAAGACTCCCCTCCAGGCCTACTTTCAAGCCAACTACCAACGTGTGCGGGTTCAGATTTACATCAATGTTAGAGATAGGGTCTGCTCCTCTGATCTTTCCCATCGGAGGAGAGAGACTCTGTATAGAAGGAAACATACAGAGGATGAACACTATATTTTGGCCTGTGATAATGGCATCATTGGGATAGAACCTATGTAGAGACACAGCTTGCACCAATTATAACATCTATGGAGGATTCCTCTCAAGATTGTAATGGTAGGCATGTTCCTTAATGAGGTTAATCCCATGTAACCCTGCTGCTACATTCACCAAACTCTGGATGGGGGCATATTTGATCATCATCAGAAGAAGTGGAGGATAAATGATCTCTATTTCTCAGGCATATAATCACATATGATATTTAACATCATTTAAGAGTAATTTGAACATCAATATCTTCACATTTTGTATCTGTCACCCTGGAAGAGGACTGAGTCAAATCGAGCCAAATAGTATTTGCAAATACTTAGTTTGGTGCCAGATGGGTGAAGTGTGACACACGGGGACAACACAAACACCAGAAAGTGATTGAAAATCAATTTAGTATTCTTTTCCCTACCTGTGGTAAACCCAACCCATCTGATACTCCACAGAGTTTAAAACAAACAGTGAGATTCATGTGCAAATACTATTTGATCAAGCTTTGCCTTCAACGAGATGTAAGGGATCAAGCATATTGACATGTCTTGATGCTTCCAGTCCTTCCCTGCAGGCTGCATGGCTCTTAATGATTTTATTTTGCTTTTGATATTTTGACGCACGTCCACCAACGATGTGAAGCAGCACAATTAGCATACATCTCAGCGATTTGTGTAGATCAAATGCAGCTCTCCCGGAGCTGTGACTAAAGAGATGAAATCTATGGGCTTCACTGTCAGAGAGAGTAAAAATGACGGACTCCTATCTCCTTTATGAAAATATCCTACCTAGAGGGATAAATTACAGCTCTGGAGTAATTGTCTGGTAGACTTTATCATATAAAGAATCCATGACATCGCATTTGCATGGAGCATCAAGAGAAATTGAAGTAGGATGCCTCTCTCACAGCTCCAGTAAGCAATGGACTGAGGCACAGCTTGAAAGTCATCAAGCGTGTCACCATGCTGGCTGCGTGGGAGACAGGCACATGCTTTCCACGGTACCATGCTCCAGAGGTGTGGTGGATTGAGAGATTGTGCTCATCATAGCACCAGAGGTTCAAAAGGCATTGAGCTACCGTACCTGCCACTGAGAGGTGGAGGGAAGGCTGGTGCCAGGACATGGATGCAGACGAGAGCGGGGCCCCGTGGAGCTGTTAATTACCATGTGACATCCCGGTCATGGGAGTGGCAAGGGCCTCTGGGACAGCAGTAGTTCAAAGGGTGGGGAGTGTAGCTGCAATTCAATCAA
Organism: Hoplostethus atlanticus; assembly: GCA_034670405.1. Lineage (NCBI taxonomy): Eukaryota > Metazoa > Chordata > Actinopteri > Trachichthyiformes > Trachichthyidae > Hoplostethus > Hoplostethus atlanticus. The sequence goes on from JAXDDX010000012.1 coordinate 5,782,111, forward strand.
AGTACAAAATGATGACAATTTGGCCCTTGACCAGAAACAGATTGGAGTCAGGTGTGTCATTAATTTTACATTTTATATTTGACTCCCTTTGTCTTAGGTAGTACGCATGTTGAATTTCCCACTTACAACTTCCAGAAATCACCTAAAGTAATATTGTTAATTCCGACTTTCTTCAGATTTCTGTGTAAATTCTCTCTTTTTCAGATACAGTATGGGGCCCATTGAGACCGGTGCGCAGTAGGGAAGGGCTCATATTGTAGCCAAGCCTGTGCTTTCCCAGACCTATGGGGGAAACTCCATTCCTCGCTAAACAACAAACCACCACCTGTTCTCATTTCATCTCTCCCATCCTCACTGTGCCTCTTGGACCACTGGTGAAGGGCAGACACCCAGGTAGTCCATGAGGAATGGAGGCAAAGCTCCCGTTCACAACACTCCCTATTCATTTCCTGATGGCCGCCACCTGTTCACCCCCCCCCCCCCTTCCCCGCCATCGCCGCCACCCACACCACCCCCACCCCGCGCAAGGGATGGGCAGATTGCTGAGGGGATGAGAATGCATTGTCACTGTCAGAGGAGGAGAGGAGGTGGGTACTCTGTGTTACTTGGTGGCCACCAGTTCCAGATGTCACGCCTTTTAATGACATAATTATGACGGACTCCCCTTGGCCTTCAGTCTGTACTGGAAGCTATACACACTGCACACGCGCGCACACACACTCCTTTCATACTCAAAGCCTGTGTGTGTTTGTGGGCATTTGTAATTAAAAAGGAGTCTTTCTGAAAGGAAGTTTAGCTCAGGTAGCTAATTTACACTCCTCTTACTGTCCAAAACTATCAGTAAGAAGAGCACAGCATCCTAGAAGAAAATCATATTTGAAGCATGAATGATTTACTTGACAGAAAAGATAATTGATCAAATACCACACTGGCCAGTTTCTTGTTTCCTGAGACCTTGGAGCTGGTGCCATCTGCCATGACCATTTCCTGGTCATTAACAATGCTCCCCTTTCTGGAATCTCGACTGGCTCTTTCCAGAGCACGCTAAGGCCGATAGCACCGTGTTCACAGTTAGGACCACTTTGTTTCCCAAACTCTATCATGCCTCTGCATAGATAGATAGATATCAGAATTGCTTTTGGATGAGGGCCATGATCTGGAGGTATACAACAGAACAGTGTGAGATACACAAAATGGTCGCAACCAAGCTGAACGTCAACAAACATACACTCCCCGCATACATAGGAAACTGTGAAGAATGATCACAATGAATATCATGATGAGCTCTGGTATCAGTGGGGACTTCAAAATGATGAAGGCAGTCCCTTCTCTAACAGGGCTAATTGAGGTTCAGAGACACCTAATCCATGATAGATGGGGAAGGAGAGGGCCTCAGTGGTGTGTGGTATTGCTGGCATGAGATCACAAGCATTAATAGAGCTGAACCTTTCACTCTGGGCTGAAAGACATCTGTTGCCAGCAGGTAACCCGGGCTTTATCATTACCAGCTAGACCCACCGATGCTTTCCTGGCATGACAATTTAAAGCGATATATATGTTTGCCGGCTAATTCAAGCTGTCTTCATCATCCCTGTTTGTAGGTGACAAATGGGTGCGCCATGCAGTGCACCAGATGGCTGGGCTGGATCATCAATCTGAGACAGCAGACGTGTGATGGATGGATTCTCCAGAGTAAACAGTTTCCAACTAAGAACCACACTGAGGAGAAATTTGCTCACAAATGAGCACTTTTGTGTAGATATTATGCACTGAAAGAAAGACAAACACTGTCTTTTTGGACTTATGTAAAACAAGATTACATGAAAAACTGTCAATAATAAATTACTCAATAATAAATAATAAATGAAAAGAAATGGGGTTAAAGAAGATATTTAAAAGACTGAATTGAGTTATCTATCCTAAGCTCCTCAGGCAGGTTGTTCCACAGTGTAGGGGTCCTAACGGTTCTTTGGTTCTTGGCTGTAGAACAGACAGGAGGGCTCTGCCTGAGGATCTGACGGTGCACTCGGGCTCATAGGGAGTTAAAAGGTCTGCAGTGTAGCTAGAGGCCAAACCATGTCGTTCTTTAAAAGTAATCGGTACTTGACATAAACTCTAAAACTGACAGTGTGGATACTGGAAAATAACCCTCTCATTTTTCATTTGAGCCCACACAGCAGATGCAATGCAGTGGTCAGCGGACGTCTTTGAAGTGATCATCCTCCAATTGCCTAGCCTATTTTCACTTGAACCAGCAGGGTCACAGATCAAATTAGCTGTGAGATGACTCCCAGACACACAAGGTATTACTACAGGAATGATACCACCAGTACAACATGGTACCAAAATGTCGGGGGTTTTGTTGATCAAGTTTTCTGAGAATATAAAAATAACTCCTACTGTTAGTTTTTCAAGCAACAAAAGCTGAAACTGTTCCTGGATTTATTTTTTTTTCATTTTTTGGGGGATAACCTATTTATCCCCAGAGGAGAAATTTGTCCAGTGTGGTCAAAGCGAATGGTCATCTATGGAAGTGTTGTTAGTGCTAGTGTGTTGCTCAAGGACACTTCAGCAGGGCAGATGCAGTTGCGAGGGCGTGAACCCAGGCCTTCTGGTTGATAGACAGTCTCCTAAATCCCTATGCCATTTCTGATGCCCTTTTCATCCAAAATGCATTGTATTCAAACAAATTGAATTGTGAGCCCAAGAACTGATATTGAATTGAATTATGCTAGTATGGCATTGAGAGGGGGGGCTCCAGCCCAAACTCTTGCCTAGGGTCCCAAATGTACCAGGCCCATCCTTGAATATCATAATTCATGCCCATGGTGTTGATAACTAGATTTAAAATGGGGGGACAAAGTGTTGTGCTGAAATTCTGTTGAGCTGTCAATTTGTTTTTCACTTGCAGTATGGTTCTTAATGTTTGCTGAAACAGCAACAGATTTGACGTGCTCTCAAGTGACAGTTTCCCTTCAAAGCCATATGAAGCACTCTGGGTAAGTATGGCGACATCCCGGGTATGAGCATTCAGAGTTGGTGGAGTGAACAGGGTGAATATCACAATGATGTTTGCAGACAAATTCAAAACCACTGAGATGGCGTGTCACACCATGACAAGTTAAACTGCGAGAGAAAAAAATAAAACCTTGCCCCACTAAAATTTGAAAATAAACATTTTTAAAAAGAAAGAAAAAAAAAGTGGAAGGGAGAGATGAGTCCTTTCATGATGGAGGCATCTCCATATGACATGCGACCACCAGTGTGCCATGAATAAATCATCCCGAGTCGGGCGGAGAGAGTAAACAGTTGTGTATCTTCACCTCAGATGCCTGGAGAGGCCTGTCAGACACAGCGGTTAACAAGGCCTACCTCCTCATCATCATGCAGACCACGCTCCAGCACATCCAAGTCCAAACCTGACACCATTACCCCACCCGCTTCTCCTTTTCCCCTCCTCCACAACACCAAAAAAAAACTCACTCAGTGTTTCTCAATAGTAGTTTTAAATTGAAGTAAAAGCAGAGGAAAGTACCAATGTTGCTTCTCCCTAGAGGCTCTGCTGGAGTTGTAGAGTTGTCTCTGTAAAGCCAGGAAGCAGAGCACTGGGATAACCTGCCTCTTGCAACCCACTGTTGAAACTCCTTACAACTGCAAACACGATGCAACTCTAGCGTGTCAGTGGCTCCATGCTATGATGGCTCATTGGAGTTTAACAATAAAAGTGCAACCCATTGCTAAAAGGTGAAATTAATGTGATACTTCATCGATCCATGTAGGGTAATTCTCTCTCCGCTTGCCCCGTCTACAGGGAGGTCAGAGCGGCAGGACGTCTTACTCAAGGACATTTCAGCGGGGAGGATGGTTGCTGACACACTGCTTGAACCCAGGTCCACTGGTTGAAGGATGGCCTCCCCTGTGCAACCCTGCTGACAGTCTAACTTGTGGGTGACAAGGTTAACAATGCCGCTTTCAAAATCTTGCCTTTTGAGTGTCAGGCCATATGGTGATACGCACAAAATCTGTCAAATTCTGGAAACTGCTAAAAGGAAAAATTTTCAGAATATAGTTTTTTTTATTTATAATTTATAATCGGCAGATACAAAAAACGTCTTGAACTGTATCCAAAATGTGCAATAAATCATTGTTGATTTTTTTCCAAAAGAAAAAGAAATACAAAAAGACAAAATCTACTTTGGAAAATTGACAGTTGACAACAAATGTAAACTGGAGTGGACTGTTATTCTACAGAGGATTTAGTAATAGCTACTAATGATCTTTTAACTGACTAGTGTTGTTTACAAATTGCAGATCTGCTTTGCTCTCCCAAGATGATAACCAAAGTCATTACGTGTACATACATCTACATGGTGACATTCTATTTCCCCATTGTTAAATACAAGAAAGGCAATCATATCCATAAGCAGCACAAATGTGTATAACACATGAAAATGAAATTAGAGTTTTGAAATTGTACCAAGATGTTCACGTGAGAGGGTCAACAAAAAAAAACAAAGAAACAGGGGGAAAAAGGTGTGTGTGTGTGTGTGGGGGGGGGGGTATTTATCAAACATTGCTGTAAACAATCACCTTCATTTGCAGAGATGGATAGGATAAATGTTGGAGCTTGTTAAGTGCTAATCAGCCGTTACAAATTCAAAATGCTTCAGCAGTTTGAACAAGCATCAACCTCTAGATTCAGACATTGAAGGCAATAACGCTCAATGATAGTGAACTGAATTATTCCCAGGCTACAAAAGTATGTAGAGAATCACAGCAGCAACACCATAGCTTGTATAGACCAAGTTGGTTCCTGCTTGTCAGAATCTGACAACAAATTGGAAATACAATTAAAAGTACATTGTATTAAAAAGACAAACATTTTACTTTCACATTTAAAACATAAAAAGAAAACACACAAAAGGAAAAAGGAAAATTGCCTCAATTTTACATCCACATTCTTGCCATGATCCCATTCCTTGACAGCCCAGGAACATTAACAGAGGTCATATGATATGATGCTGGTGCCTTACCCTTTAAATCCCAGATATTATGAAAACAATAAAACAATGATCTCAATTGAATCTTAACAGTTACATGAACACATAATGACAAATGTGCACTCAGGTCCGAGTTGGACTGGTGTGACTTTTGTAACACAGCCATCTGAGAGACAACTCTAGGGAGAGGGGAGGATCCAACCATTTCAATGAAGAATATTCAAGTGCAAAAAAGTGTCAATGTAGTTTACATGGTTTTGCATGCTTTCTGCAACTAGTCTGCGGGTAGATATGGATACCTCACACAAGTGTACATTCCTTTTGCACAGCTTCGTCCCCCAGACAGCAAATGTCACAAAACTCAAAAAGATTCTAACAAAAATACATTTCTTGTACACAGAACGTCCAGCTCATGTTTGTGACTGAAAAAAACAACAATATCCCTCTACACAGCCAAACACACAACCTAGATCCTTCATTCCTATACAATTCAAAGCTGTAAAATGCTAAGTCTTTAAACATGCAACACCATTCAATGTTCCTATCTAATTTCTGCTGTGCTAGATTCATGAAACTTCCTCAGACACCAACAGATCTTGCTAACTAAAACTAGAACTATGCACTAACAACCTACCGAAATTGTCGGAGAGACATTTTCCAAATACTTTTAAGGACACTGATGTCAAAAAAGATGCTCAAACATAATGTGAAAACACAATTCCCTGTCAAAGTATCCATATAAAGCACTTGCGTAGCATACTGTGTGCTCTTCCCTTTGCTCTGGCACAAACAGCCCAGTAGAGAGACAATCTGTGGGGTAGTATAGCTCTGTGGGGGGTGGCAATGTGAATAAGCAATGGCAATAATCATATGCTTTCAATGTCTATGAAACCCATATGACAACAGAGTAATGATGTCATGCAGCTGTGATGGAACTTTTGTCACATGCCTGAGCCCTGGCATGACTCCAAAATATGACGAAGAGACTTAACCCTGACTTTACCAATGCCCTCTACCTAAGCTCACAACATTTTTGGGATTCCTTTGATCTGTGTCCAGCTTATTACTGGCATTAAGAGGCTGAGAAAGAGCCACCCCTACATATAGAATTAAGTCAACTGGATAGAGGTCCATTTTACGTTGTAGGGTAATTGAGGGTAATTTACTTCACTTATGAACTGTCTATGGCAAATGCAACCGTGCATAAAAAAGCCATTTCTGAGAGTTGCGCTTTAACAACAGATTTAGCCAAAATCTTTCTTTACCCTCATGTCATGACATCATTGGTCATTTAGAGTAAGTTTACAGTGCACTTACTTGACAGTCCTAAAGCCTTTACTACATGCAGACACAAGCATTATCGATAGTGAAACAGTTGTTAGGCCTGAGCTGTGGTGCAGCTTTTGCAACATTCCTAATGCAGAAAGATTTAACTTTAATATTATCTTAAGGTTACTTATTTGTATGTGAATTTTAAAAAGGTCTATACATCAACTCTATTACTGTGAACAGCACTACAATCTGAAAACCCAGCATCGCCATATAGCTAGTACCTTTAGGCTTGGACATTATAAAACGACTACATGCAGCCGTCCCACATTGACCAATATTTCTTAAGAAGTCAGTCAAGTCTGTCCGGTTAAGTCCAGCGGCAGGAAACAAACCATCGTTCGTAGGATATCAGTATCCCTACAGCTATTTATTGGATCAATTGTTTGAAAGCCTCTGACAGACTGGCACATTTTGGCCGTCTTGAGCTACACATTTTTCAGATCATGGATTTGGGTGATTCAGAGTGACATGGTGAGGGAAGGCCAAATAAACGCAGCTGCTTGGAGAAATTTAGTGTTATAATTGTGTAGTGTGGCTGGTGTTACAGCTCCATCCCAGTGAGTGACCAACAGGCACCCACCAGGTAATGACCGTATTTGCACACCAGTACAGATGTGATGACAAACCTGTCAAACTCAAAAACAAAGCCCAAGGTATGCCGAAGATCCAGTGGGATAAGCTATGGGCATGAGCGCAAATGTCATCTGAAACATACCATGAGAGCCAAAAGAAATAACAGAGGGACTGCATCCACCGGGTGAGTTAGCCCTGCAAATTTGCAAACAGCTGGTTATATGAGAAATGTAAGTGAGATACAATTAATGCCAACTCATCTTTGGCTACATGAGTATTTTCTTGATGTTACCATGAAATGCATGGGCTAGCCGAACATCACCTGATACATGACACAGTCTCGTTATTCAACTAATGGCACAGCAGCAGAAGGGCACATTCTGACTTGGCTGAGAAAGATTTTTGCATTGGTCCCATCTGACGTATAATAAAATGGATCAAAATAGGTCAGTCTGCAGGGGGCTTAAAAGTTGAGAATTACCTCATTTAAAATAATACAGATAAAGCCTTTCAACTTTTCCCTCACTAAAATTGTCTTATGGGTAAAAATTCAGTGAATTTTCAAATTTCCAATATTAACCCAAGTGAAATTTAATGTGAAACCTTTATATTTTGTTTTTACAGGCCACATTACACAATGCAGATGGTGAAATTGTGAAAACCTGCTCTACTTGCACCACTGGATATTACAGTTGCATACATCATGTATGCATCTAGTGTGTGCAACTAAGATAGTTTTGCTGTATACCTCTACCGCTTCATACTAGATTCTGTGTAGGCCTATGTCTCTGGAAGTAGAGCCACATGATACTGACTAATCCCAAATAAAAACCCCTGAACAGTGGAATGGAGGACTGGACACCGACAAAGTCACCTGGACACAAATCAAGAGCCACCAGAACCAATCGTCTCAAAACTATGGTTGTCTGTAAACCTTGTTTAAATCTCTTAACTGAACCCAAAAGTGCAAATTGCTACCAATGTCCTGTCTCTGTCCTCAGTAGTGCTTCTCCTGCAGATAATCTTTCATCTTGTTGGGTAAAGGCAGTTTCTGAATCAGGTCTATCCTGGTGTACTGTCTAATGACAAAGCGACACAGGTACTGCAGGGAGCGCACTTGCATAAACCGAGACACAGGGTTGGTCAGTCTGACAGGGTAGGTGGCAGACCCTGGTAAGCGAGACCTAGAATAGCAAAAAGCTCCATTCTCTGAGTCTCTGATGGAGTGTTCGATTAGATCCACGATGGACGTGTGACCCTCCACATCTGGCTGCTCATAGAAGCTGAAGCGTCCATTGGAGTGTTCGATGCGGGTGTGGAGGGTTTTGCTCTGTGACCGGAAACTCAGACTGAGGAGGTACCTGTCATCTGAGCTGTCCCTGACCAAGAATGAGCCATCAGCCAGGTTGACCAGCTTTTCCTCTGCCTCCCAGCGGGTGATGGGGCCCCAGTACCAGCCCTGCCTCGCCAGCTTCTTCAGCTCCTCTGTCAGGCTGGTCACCACCATGGGCCCGCTGCTCTGGACTGAGTCGTATACCCGGCTGACCCCAGGAGCCGTGTTAGGGTCAAAGTTGAGGTGGTGTCTTACTCTCTCAGCTACCTGACTGTCTGCTGAGCTGAACCCCGAAAAAATCCTGGGGATCACTCCACTGCTCATCATGGGTGGCAACAGCGGAGACAGGGGAGGTGGGACCTCTACTCTAGAGCTTTGGAGCATCACACCAGCAGAGCCAATGAGAAGGCCATTAACTGAGGGCTCCATGAAGAGGTCTGGAGGCATGCTGCCGACCAGGTCATGTTCCTCCTGGCCCTGGTCTGTGTGAAGGGACCCACTGTCTGCCTCAGTCACCACCTCCATGGGAGAGGAGCTGTCCAGACAGAAGGAGTGGGACCCCTCAGGGTACATTCCCTCATCTAAAGGCATAGTGTACTGGATGTAGTCCTGAGGCGTCAACCCCAGCACCACAGGCACGTCATGTTCGTCAATATTCAGATGCAGCTCACCGTTTTGAGGCTGCTGGAGATTTTTTAGGGATTCTGCCTGGTCCTGGAAGAGCCCTTCCATCTGGAAGTCGTGAAATTCTTTCCGGACACCATTCAGGTTGGGACTTGGGCTAGGAGAGTGAACCATGGCTTTCACCTTCACCTCCATCTTGATGCATGCCTCATCAGAGTTGACGGACCGGAGGGGCCACGGTGAGGGGCTGTAATGGTGGCTCCGCAGGGATGCAGATCTAAGGGGTCTCTGGGCTTTCACCTCATTGAAGGTGATGGGCACAGAAGAGGATGAGAAGGTGTCATCGTCATCCACAGAGCCCATGGCTGACGAGCCACCCTTTACCTTAGCCTTCTGCTTGGCTGACAGCCTCCTCTTTAGCGTTCCCATGAGACTCTCACTTTTTGACCGGCCCTTGTTCTGGACCCCTTTGTCCTCTTCGCCTCCAAGGTCACAGCCTGTGAGGTCTTTGGTGTAGCAGCCCCCGAAAAGAGACTCCTCCTTAGAAAAGTCTGTGGTCAGTGAGGGCTGCTGGAGCATGACAAAGTCACCCTCCTCTTTGCCCTTTATGTTGAGGGACTTGCGGATGGTCTTAAGGCTAATCTTCTTCATTCTGGCAAGCCCTCCGAAGTGGGGGCATGGGGTGGCTCTCCTGGTATCCTGATGAAAGTACTATCCACAGTGTCCTCCCATCAGGCCGCACAAAACTAGTCATGCATATAGTGGACCCATCATACCCTGTAGAAAGAAAAGCACAAAAAACAATACTTAGATAGATAGATAGATAGATAGATAAAAGAAAGAGATAAAAGAAACCTTTCCATTTTAGTACACATCCAACACTGGCATTCTAAGAACATTACCTACATAAAACATTGTTCAATAAGGAATATTGACATTGCAGTACATGGACTACATTTCACATTAAACGTCATGAACAGCACACCACATTATGTGGGCATATTGAAAAATCTTGTTTGATTTTATTATAACCATTACTTGCAATTATCACTGCATAGTCAACTGTCAAAACATCTGACAGTTCGGGTGATTAAATTACTGTCTTGAGGCAATGTGTAACCTTTAACACCAAAATGAGGCTACTTGATAATCAGCCAGCTGCAATCTGATTACTCACCATTATGTGCCTGAAAATGGTGACTCAGTTTGGATGGGCTAGGCTCCACTTCCACCACCTTTCATTTGATGCTATGAAAAACACAGAGCTTTTGAAAATCTCAACCCTTGTTATCAATGCATACTTTAATAATAGCTAAATTCATGCATATTATCACACAACGGCTAGTCCCATCAACTAACAGTAACATTAGCAAGGTTTGTCCTGACCTGGAAAGGCCTACGCACACAAGAGCATGCAAGTAGCTTAGCTAAGTTGGTTAGCTAACTAGGGTTTGTTAGCTTTTGCTTTGGATGACACAATTATGAAAGACTTGGTCACGGTTTTGTCAATATAATATCAGTAAACAATGATATATGTGACCGGATAAGATAACACATCTTGTCAATATTAATTGACTAACGCTGTCTTGCTTAGATGCTAACAAGAACCAGCTACTTAGTTTGTTAGCATATTTAGTAATCAAGTTAGATTGACCGTCTGTCTCCATTTCACAAAAATTGCAAATTCTGTTGTTTCTTACCCTGTCAGTTGGGTATCTGCATTACTTACTCGGTTGGATACCCAAAGGTGCCCGCAAAGTTTGGCTTTTGTTTTGTAAAAAGCGTTCATGAAAGGTTCGCTAGCTAGTTGGCTAATGTTAGCTTGTTACCTAGCCAGCTATGCCAATCAGCTAACGTTAGCTTAGTTAACGTTAGCTGTCGAAAACATATACCTTCCCTGTAGTCGGATTCTGCGTCAAGACAAAAGCATAAACCGGTTATATGGCTACACTCAATATTTGTTTATACGTACGAATACCAGTTGCTACGTAAAATGAGACAATAGGGCGGCATCTTTCTGTCTATGTTGGCTAACACTTTCTAGCGTACGGCCTCTTCCTTTCTTCCTTTGTTGCCTGTTGAATTGTGGGAGCTGATTCAGATACAGCGAATGAGACACATGCATTCCAACTACATCAAGTTTCTACAACCTAAACAGAGCCTGTGCAACTCAGAATCATGGGCATCATATCATTGAAAAAAAAAAAAAGATAATTTGACCTAATGTGTAAATTATTTGACAGACACACAGGTTTGTGGATAATTTTCAAAGACAAAATGAATATAAGACCAGTTGATATTAATGAAATAACCAAAAATGTAAATTAGAAACTGGCAATAATGTACAGCCTGTACAGCCTACAAGCAATGGCCAACACAAGTATTTATTTCCTGCTTTCTGAAACAAAGCATCTAATTTCATGTCTCACTGACCACCCATAACTACCTGACTATAATTAAATTCACATGGCTCTGATTTAGAGAAATTTTCAAGCAAGTTACATTTTCTCTTTAGAGGACATTTTGAGAAGGCAACATCTGCTGCCACCACCTTTAACAGTATTTCATCAATATTCAGAGGAGTGTTGTGTCAGAAATGGAAATTCAAGATATTAATGTTCCACTGAAAAGCACTGAACATGAGCAACTGCAAAACTTGAAATATGCAGCGGTCTTTGCAAAATGTTTCCTATTCAGATCACTCACAATGGCAGCAGGGGCCAGCTTGCTGTGCCATGTAAACCCAGCCGTCATGTGCTTTATGTATTTGTACTGAATATTATTTTCCTTAAGGTGCTGTTATACTCCCCCAGACTGTGGTTTTAAAATGCATGATCCAAGTTATTTGGACTTTTCAAAGGAAGATCATAATGCATGCTCAGGCACTCTCTATCAAACAGGGGCTTTTCCGTGGGATAGAAATAGCATGGGGAGGTAGAGGCTAATACTGCCTACAATGGGAAATAATGTGCTGATGTATTAGACTACAGTGTAAATTTTTACTTTTTTACTTATATTCTGACTTGTATTATTCTAAACACTGAGATAGGCCTACTGCTGGGTCCTGGGTCCTGTACTGATTGTTACTTGTAGAGAAATGTGTCACCATGTTGATCCAACTGAGTGCATGAAACAGGTTAATAATTGCAGGATACTCATTAATGTAAAACAATAATAACACATCTATGAGAGATACAGTATTCACACATTACTCTTTTAAATTCTATAAGAATGAAAACAATTTATAGAAATATGTGTCATTATTAGGTTTAGGCTATAGGGTTTGTAATAACTTTTTTTCTGAGCAAACAAGAATGGAAACAATTGCAATTTGAAATCATCTTCAACATAATGACAATAATATAATATATATAATAATAATATAATAATATATAATAATAATTCAGAGGGAGTAAATACTTTCAAAGTAAAGTTAAGTTGGGTTGAGTCTGATGAGAGGTGCCATAGAGGGGGGTGCTTCCAGGGCGCTGTAATACACTTCTTGAGGTGTTGTGTGCCCAACTCAATGAAACATCAGTGAGGGAAGATGCCCACTTGATAAACCCAACGATATGGCCGCTCTTGCACACTCAACCCTGCAACCTGTAACATCTAGAGTAGGTGGGCTAGTGAAGGGTGCTGCCTGCGCGATGTTGGTGATAGTGAGCATTGGTAGTGTAGGACATAACTTTTAGGTATGAATTTGACTTTTGTAAATGTTCTGCCTGGAGTGTGACGCAAAGGATTGTTACATCATCATCATCATTACATCATATCCTGTTATTCACTGGGTGTTAAAATAACGATTTGATTTTCCACTATCCACAGGCATCAACTATGGGCTACTAAACTATTTCCCCTCATATCAGCTTTGCTTAACTTTAACTCGAGAAGGTTTTTCTAATTTGTATTCCAGAAACATCAAGTTAACTCTCCAAGTAACTATCTGAGATAGCGGTTAAAACTTGAACTCTGAAATGATACATTGGTTACCTAATTAGTGTCAGTATTGTTTTAAAGTAAATTGTGTTTACTGCTGCCAGGCTAATTTGGTCCATACACCGAACATTACATTGTTTTTTCCACACTGTCAAGTGTATGGCATGCCTTCCCCAACCTGCTTAGTGTGGATGTGTGCAGACAGGCTCTATGCAAAGACTCTAATTACCAGGCCCTATTAGGGTTGATCAGGCAGCCTTCACTTGATGTGTTGGCACAGGAGGGGGGAGTGGAAGAGGAGGAGGGGGGCACTTCTTAGATAGTACCAAGGACATTGGCAAGCACGGATGCAATGTTTCTACAAGCTAAATTAGACCTGACAAACAAACTTTAGCCCGGTTGAAATTTTTTGCCAGACAGTGAAAGTAAGTAAACATTCAGCTGTGGGAATAACCCATTCTGTTTTGTTATGACAGGATAAACAGATCAAACAATTACTAATGGTAGGCTATTTAGCGTTTGCAGTGTTGCTGTAATAGTTTGATGAGAATTGAGTATCTGCAAGATTATGTCTGACATGGCACAGTGCAACAAATGAGGCCTCTCAAGATCGATATTTCTGCAGAATTTGAATTTATGTATAAACACAGCCCAAAAAATTGAATCTCAAGCCAAGATGGAACATTGTAGACAAGCAGTAAGCCATAATGAGATACCTCTACATGGGAGGTTCTTCATGTTTCATCTTAATTTCAAATGAAAGCCATAAATTATTTGCTCAATGCGTCTGCGCTTGCTTCAGCTTGACTCAGTCCTTTGACTTGACTTTTTTGCCGAGGGGGTATTGTCGGGGGTCCCAAGGTGCCTACCCTCATATCCTCAACACTTGCAGCGGAGCGGAAGACGGGTACAGCAGGCATGTCAAACAGTGACAGGGCCAGTGGGACCACTTGGGTTTTGTTTCAGGATTCAAAATGTTTCAAAATACAGTCTGAGCATTTATAGAATGGATAATGCTCACATCTCTACCTCATTGTTCTGGTGGCTTGTTATGATTTCAGTGGATAAGAAGTTGTTTTTTTACTTTCTCTTTTTTTGCAGCATTTAGGAATCACAGAGTGAGCCAGGGCCAAATCAGTCCTTCACATTGCTTTTCCTCACCTTAGGGCTGGGTTTTAATAGTTCTTCAAAGATTGTGCATTAATTACACTTACACCAGCTGAATCCACACAGAATGTGATGAGTCAGCTATAGAGACTTGAGCTCAATCCAAATATCTGGCTGGATAAAACAAGGAATAAATTGTCCACGCTTGCCTATGATCCTCAGGTCTGTTAGAACGTCACCCTTGATTTTACATTATTAATTCTGGTCGTAACGCCTTGCATTTTGTTGCCATATGGAATGCTGTATTGATATTGATATGATATATAATGATATGATTAATTAGCTGATTTGATCTTGTTTTATGCCTGAACAGCTGTAAGGGTAACAATCAAAACAGATTCAGCAATCTTTTTGCCCTTGTCAAACATTTGGTGATAGTCTACTTCTATGATTTATTTATTTCAGCATCCTTACAGATAAGAATATTTTTCACCACATTTACATTCACAGCATTGCTTTTAAAGGCATATGTGGATACTGCAGTATGTTGTGATTTTGCCCCATGTTGGAAGCTTATCGCTGTCATAACATGAATTCCCATTGGCTACAATACATTCAGTCTCTGCATAGCATTACCAGACAACAGCTTTCACATTAAAAGCACATCAACAGTTTAGTAGTCAGGCGCATGACCACACACGATCAGCTGGTGAGAGTCCAGAGACTTAGATGCTTCCGCCAGATTGGAGAGAGTAAATCTGGCATCAAAGGATTAAATGGACATAATTTCACACTATGAGATCAGGCCTACATTCATGGACAGCCTGAGGTGGTTTCAGTCTCAGGGAATGACATATGAGTAATTTAGCCTGGTGTAAAATAACTGCCAGTTATTTAGTCTTTTTTATTTTACTAAATATGATTTACGATGGGAAAAAATCCTTAAATTGCATATGAAAACATTGGCTGCAGGGTTGAAGTGCAATACACAAAACATCCCTTAACTCTGAGCCATATAGTTATCTGTGATTTAGAGTCAGAGAAATGTTTACCAGTGATATAAATGAATGAATGACTGGCACAGGAGATTCTCAGAAGAGGTGCTGTTGTCTGCTTTGAAACATGTCTAAAAGAGGTTGCATTGTATTCTCATTGGACATCTGTAGAATGTCAAAAATATTCCAACAGTCTCTGTGTGCTGTACATGTTGGAGGACTCGAAATAACATTTTTAAAAAGTCTTGGCTTCCAGGACCTTGTGTAAGTTGAACTGTTAAGGCAGGTCTATAATACGACAACAGCATCAGCTACAGTTACAGAGGAAATAATACTTATATGGCCTGTTAGTGTAGGCATGTAGGTTCTCAATGCACATTCAAAAGCCGTTAAAACCCTACTACACATGATTCTTATGTTTATTGTGAGGGTGTAATTGGGTTGTTTACATTGGTAATGTTTATATGCATTGAAGTAAAACAGATATGAACCATGAACGCTTAAAGCAGCCTTTTCCTAGGTGAATAAAGCATATGGCCAAATCAATTTTGTGATTAAACCCCTCCAGTGTTCTCAAGTACTGTGTGATGATATTATTACCATATCAAATTGTCACTTGCTAAGTTTGTTAATTATCACCCTCTTGGTTGATCAAATAAAATATCTGCATCACATCTCAAGTGTGAGATCTTCAGCAATTGGATTAGCACAGTATGAAAAGAACATCGGTGTTTGATATGAGATTAATTTAAAGACAACATAATTTGGATGGTCTCAAAACGTCACTCATAATGTTAGCAATGAAAAAGTCTTCAATGATTATCAAACAATTCTACAAACATTGATCATCTTGGCAAGGAAACCCACTTCATTGTGTTTACATTTCAAAACATCAGATGAAACGTCCATTGATATGCCACAGAAGTCATAGATGTGATGTGAGGAACATTAGACTATTGAAGAGGAATGTCTATAAGGGAAAATGTATTATTATATTATTATAATTATTTTGCCTGTTTTTCAAAATCCAATGCAAAGTGCTAAATCAAACTACAAAGAAATAACCAACACAGTTTCCTATAAATGAATACATGTAGATGAGCCTACAGAAACTATTGTACACACGTTCATACAGTGTATACAAACCTGCAAAGAATAACTAGACAGCTACTTGTTTAACTGTTAACTCACAATACAGTAGGCTTGTTATTAAAACTCATACAGATGCACTTATAAGGCAAATATGAAGTTATTGTCTGTATACTAAATCAGTGGTTCCCAAAGTGGTCCAGGGACATCCAATGGTTCTTGGGGGGAGTCTAGGGCATCCCCAACAAAATGGGGGAAACATTTCACTTTCAATTCTTTCACTAGATAATGAACACACTGAGAGAATGTATAAGGTAGACTATTTTTTTTTACCATGTTTCACTCTCAAACACCATCTATAGCTAGTTATGCAATTCTATAATAATCACGGAATGGAATGTAATCAATGGAACTGATCAAACGGTGGTCAAACTGATCAAATGGTGGTCCGTGATCTACTGCACATCCATTTGGCGGTCCTTACCCTGAAAGAGCTTGGAACCACCATGAGTCTTTATTTGTGAGGAAATTCTGTCCCTCATTGCTCATACACAACAAACGCGTCGCACGCGTTTACTTCTTGAACGCACCCTGCTGCTCTAACCGGAAGTGGGGTGACGCTGGCGCGTTCGTTAAAAACAAACCCGGGCAGACGTTGTTGACATGACACTGACACAGACCACTTCATCTGCTGAGAAATCAACGAGTCTCTGTCGTTAATTAAGCTTTTCGGGTAGTTTATTCGCGTGGGGCCTCAATAATACACATGGAGCTGTCTCACCTTATAAAGAAAATAGGTACGCTAGCTTCCTAGGCAACGTTATTAGGCTGACTTTACCTTTATGTCAACAAAAGTTAGCACTAGGCTACCCAGTCACTTGAATAATGCCTAGCCACTCGTATGCTAACGTATCGTCTGTCTAGGTTGATTCTTTATATCTCTAATGTTAGCTTCCTTAGCCATACCAATGCTAGTATGCAGAGTGCTAACAGATATTCAGCTCGCCAAGTCAGAAAAACTTCCGCAAGGTTACATAGTTCATCTAGCTAATTAAGTAGTTAATGAAATAACAACGTCGATAATGTAGTTCTTCTTCAATTAATATCTTGTTTTCTGTCTGTAACGTTAGGCCATTCCTTGGTGGAAATAAGAGTTCGAGCATTGAAGAGCATCATATGTAAACTGGACCATTCCCTGATTTCTGTCTCTGACCTGGTCCAAGAGAGGAAGTTGTTTGTGGTTCTTCTGGAATGGTTCAATTTCCCCGAGGTGCCGATGCAGGAGGAGGTCCTTGAGTTGCTCAGTACTTTATCAAAGGTAGATGGATGGCTTACCAGACTAGTCCTCCGGAGTACAGTGTCTAGACAAGAACAGAGTCTTGTTTGTGTGATGTGTAGCAAAGGGAAACAGTAGTTATGAGTGTGAACAGTACCAAGATAAACTGTAAAGGCAACTGGACTAGATTTGAGTCCGTGTCTCCCACATAACCAGACATTAGTCAGTCAGTCAAAGCAGGAATAATCTTTGCCTCTGCAAGTGACTCTGCCAAACAAACACAATTTATTTTGCATTTTGCTGTTTACTTAGTGAAATATATTGATGCCCATACCTCAACCCACCTACCTATCCATATAATCCATACCTATTTTCATGACTATTTGCCATATCTGTCATAATGTCTCCAAAGCATCCTAGTGCAGCCCAGATGCTGAGAGACGTTGGGGCAGTGGAGTTCCTCACCCAGCTGTCTCCTAATGTGGAGCCCAGGCTGCGAGCTGTCATCGATGGCACCCTGGACCAGCTGTTCCAGCTACCAGAGCTACTGCCTAATTATACAATGGCCTACTCACGTGGGCAGCATATTACAACTGCAAAAGGTTTGTTTGTGTTTAGAGTCAGTGTCATCTACAATGCTGAGAGATTATTCATGATCATAATATTATGCTGTGTTATGGGGGTCAGGTAGGGTACTTCACAGAAATCTTGGATCATTTTGATAAAGTTTTTGTAGTATGCTGAAACTTATGTCATGAACAAATAGGATGTCTTTGTTGTAGTCCCTCCAGTTGTTCAACCTGAAGAGCAAGTTCCCAAAATGGGCTATTTCCAAAGGAGTATGCCAAGCCATACCGATGTTCCACCTCAGAAGATAGCAGGTATATGAATAGATAACCTCAGATGGGCTGTATAGGGCTGGGTATTGTTCAGCTTTTACTGATTCTGATGCCATTGTCACTTCTCCTTATCATGCAATTCTTGGATTCTGATAATAAAGCTTTAGATAAATTGTTAGGGGGAAAATAATAAATGTTGAAATGCGTCATTGTTTGCAATCAGTGGCGCAATGAAAGCCCTAAAAGTCTGTTGCGCAGCTGTCAGACAAAACACCATCCGGCTAAGCAACAGCCTCATGGCATCGATAGAGGAATTGATAATACAGGAGCTTATTGATTCTGAGGAATTTGCCACTGGGACTATATTGGAATGTATTATGTTTGTTCTGTAAATGAATCATGTATTGCATTGATTCTCTTATCCCTCTGTGTTTCATGTGCAGTGCATGACTCTGTGAAATGCCTGAAGTTTTCTGTGTTTCCATGGCTGGCTTTGACTACCACAGACAGACACATACTTTCATCAAATGAGAGGTGGGTAGTGGATTTGATTTGCTTTGCTCCATTTTTTCCTGGACTTGATGGGACTTCTACTTTTCATACTCTATGGGTGTGCAGTGGTGTTAGATTGCTGTGTATTGAACATATTCATCCACTTCTCAACAGTTCTCTCAGGAGTAACAACCCCAACTTAGTCCGGACCACATGTGAACTTCTGCGCGATGTCATTATGCAGGACTTTCCTGCTGAGATCTTCCTGCAAAGGCCCAGTATTGTGCAGGTACCATTACACTAACATGCTCTGAGGAAGGCTTGCCTGATATAGCCAGAAAACCATATCACATTATTTTAATCTTAATTCTAAGTCTAACAATATGTGATTATCTTTAACAGTATTTGCTTTTTCTAACACAATTTACAATTTGCTAATAGTATATGACTCCAGGATACCAACCGATGTGTTCACATTCTTCCATTCAGATTTTTTACTCTTAATGATCCGTAAAACGGTGGCAGTCATGAAACCGATGCCTGTATCCACAGCCATCTAATAACCTACTGAATAAAGGAATATAAAACAGAAATTTAAAAAAAGGAAAATAAAACCCATGCGCTCGTCTCTCGTCTCCTCTCCTCTTAATTCCTCTCCTCTTATTGACACACACCTGTAGGATTTCTCTGAAGCGGCATGGTCCTTGACAAGTCAAACTTTTCTGACGGGTAGCTGTCAATATGTTTTTACTGCCATATAGTCCACGGAAATAGAGAAGTGCAATGAATGATTTTTCAGTTCATCCACAGACATGTCCAGGAACTCTGCACCTCATCACACTATTGCACACTAAAGTATGTGAGCAATCATATGTGTGAAATTAGTTTCCATGCAGTTCTGCCAGTTGTCAGTTATGTCAGCACATGGCCTTTCTGGTGTTAAAGCACCATCTAACCTAACTCTCCCTGCACAGAGAATCAGGCTATTTAACAGGCAGCTTGATCTGCATCCACGTAAGGACCGAGTGGGTGACAGGATATACATGTTGACCAATTTGAAAACAAAGCTTTTATTTGAAAGTTAATATTTAAAATTCTTAAGGTGAAAACCAAACAATGATCGCAGTCATGCAAAATAATTATGCAATTACTGCACCAGCCCTGATCACAGGAGACCTCACTTTGCCCTGATGAGCCACTGAACATTAATAGGTTGTTAATAGAGTGGTGTTAGGAAAATTATGCATTGTATTACATCGATGTCAGGGCAGGAAGAGTTTATTATTGGCATACTGTCACTCAGCCGACTCCTCATCAAAAATAAATCATCGTTTCCAAGTATTCAAGTATCCAAGTATGTAAGTAATCCAAGTATTTTTCCTATTGCTTGTAGCTTCACCAGCCCCTCCTTTGAGTTTCTAGAGCTATTTAGCTAAATTATCTAAATAAGCCTGGATTTCGAGGCATGACCATTATCTACAGAGGGCAGGGAATTTGAACTTGTTACAAATTGCTGCTCCAGTTCAATTCCAGGTGCCCTTTTACTTAGTGAACTTAATTCTGACTTTTTTTTTTTTTAAATCACTGTCTGAGTTTCAGACCATTTTTTATACAATTGTGTTGACTTTGTTCTCTCAGCTTGGGCTCTCCTTTGTGCTTTGTGGACAATCAGTTTAAAAAGATGATCTATACACAAATAATGTGCTACTTGTTTATTATTGATAATAAATATGTTTTGTAATTAGAAACCCATTGCACCTTTTGTTGGATGGTGATATTACTGCTCTGATCTCCCTTCCTGTTTCCAGAACCTTTTGTCCCTCTTGAGGCTGAGTTCAGGTGAAGGTGAGGCAAGGAACCTACGGTTGCAGGCTCTTGCCTGCCTACGGCAGCTTTGTGTGGGGCTGAGGAGCAGACTGCGCTTTCATCAAGACCCCAGCTTCTACTCCGCAAAGCAAGGTGGCACTACTTATGAGTTTGTTTTAGCCTGAAGTGCAGAAATCAATCTTTCTTTTTTTAAGTGCTGAAATCTGGCAGTTAGACTGTTAACAAATTGCCCTTGCCTTCTTACCCTTTTGGGATTAGCGCATATGTCCCATCATCATGCATTTTTAAACTAATTTATATCATCTCTGATGGCATTGCAGCACTCATTTTTGCAGTGACATCATCAGAGTTTTTACTTTACTTTTTACTTCCTATGTTAGCACCATAGCCTCTTAAATTCTAGAGAAAGAGTTTAAAAGAAAAATTAAACAGGTTTGTAATTTTATTCATTCTTCTGATTAAAAAGGATCAGCTAATTGACATCAAATCATCAGACATATTGCTGTCTAATTCTAATGATACATTTTTCATAATAGGACAATAACACCACTACATTTAATCTGTACTCTTTGCTTTACTCCACAGAGACTCATGTTGCAAATTATGTCCAAAATATATTTTCAATTCACATATAGAGTATTTAGGAAAGATGGTAATCTCTCTCTCCCTATGTCTATTTTGGCCGTTTTGCAGACCCGGTGTCCCAGAACTCGTCCTTGTCTTACTCCCAGGAGGTGCGGGGGGACGCAGCGTTCCCAGGCCTCCTCCCCAGGCGCAGAGCGCTCTCCCCGGCCCTCTGTAGTAGGACGTACCGGCCAAAGAGCCAGGGGAGATGGCCAGGATGGAGATGCAGCCTCAAACAGGTGTGCACGTGCGCACAACTGCGCCTTTGTGTGTAACTGTGCATGCGTGTGTGCTGTATCCTTGTTCTATAGTGGTCTAGCGATGTGCACTAGTCTTATTTTCAATTTTTTTCCGAGGCAAAAGCAGATTATGGATGAAAAGAATGACATCACTTACATCCCTTTCTGGTTTACAGTACTGATCGGTTGTATATCTTTAGCAGTCATGTTTGCAGTGAGAGCAGATATTCTCTCAGTTCGGCTCTGTCACACCGTAGAGGAGCTTGCACAAGTGTTATCATCCTAGTGTGGCTAAGTCCATCTTCCTCACTTCTAGAAATACCTGGATGCTTTTTGAGATGATTTAGTGTAGTTATCATGGCGCCATGGTACAGCAACTCTGTTCCACCTTACAATGAACAAGATTGTCCGTTTTATACTTTGGAAATCCGTCCACACTGGGCTTTTGTGTGACTGATAATGACATAAGTGTTATTGATAGCAGCCGCCACCCGCAGATGTGAGAGGAAGTGTGTTGACATGTGTTGTTGTTGTTGTTGGTGATGTGTTTTTTTGTTAAGTAATATCAGAAGCCTTCTGGCGGCTGCCATAGCTCTTACAGGTTGAGCACTACATGTTTAGTTCCACTTAGTTAAAAATATTTTAACGATGTATCTTAAAACGGCCAAATTACAAATTATTACGTTTTTGTGATCCATCCCTACACAGGTCATTCATACATCACCTTTTGTATTTTAATGGTCCATCTCCAGATCATGACTTTACAGTTGCCTTCATTTCTTGTCCGTGATTCCTCCAGTGGCAGCTCTCATAGAGGCGGAGTAGCAGTTCAGGACCCCAGGCAGACGCCCCAGTCTCCCGGAGATGTGGCCCACTTGGAGCTCCCTGACCTGGGTGTGGAAGACATCCTGGAGCTGCAGTTGCAGCAGCTCACTTTGGCTCAGTTCACTGTTGCTACCATGGAGCACGTCATACCATTGCTTAAGACAGGTAGGAAAGAGGAGGGGGTAGTGAAGTTTCCTTTTTAAAGCAATTATCACTCTCTTTCTCTTGCTCCTTTTTCTCGCCCCTGCACTTCTTTTTTTTTGAATATTGAGTAAAGCTGAGATACTGCAAATATCCCCTCCCCTCTTCACTACATTAACTTTTCAAGTTTTCTAGTGCTTGTTATTTGGTGTTCTTGTCAGAAAATCTCTCTTGCTCTCTCTCCTCTCTCTCTCTCTCTCTCTCTCTCTCTCTCTCTCTCTCTCTCGTCTCTCAGAGGGTTTGCATGTGTTCCAGCGTGTTGTGGAGCTGCTGTGTGATGCTGTCCTCCTGCTTGGGGACAGTGTTTGTGAGCTGGTCTGGGACGATCGCAGCCTGGTGGGGATGGAGCTGGCAAGTCAAAACACAACTCATGACAGCCTCTTATGTAGATGAATTGATACACTTCACTGAGAAGGGGAACTGGGTTGGCCACCAGACAATTTGCCACAGACACACAGGCATACGGTACTCAGCTGTCAAGGAGAACTGTGGGCATGTGATTGAACTGGATGAATTATATAAGGTTACAGCGGCTTTCAGCTGGTTACAAAGAACCTTTCACACATACATGCACACCTTTTGTCTGTGCCCCTGGGATTTTCCATGCACAGAATTGTTGCGTTAGTAAATGTCTTCATTTCTTATGTGTATAAATTACACAGTGGATTGTGTTAAACTGGAGAGTGTTTTTTTTACCATGCAGAATCATTTGTTATCCTCCCTGACTGTTTAAAGAGTATGTTCCTCTGCGGGGGGACTTATACACTTGTCAAGCCCAGGCCCCTCTGGCCCTCTGCTGTTTAATACATGCCCAGAGTCTTGCAGGCTGAGAACTGTTTTGTCATCTTTATGTGGAGAGCAGCTTTTGTGTGCCAGACCTCTAGGTTTTTCCTATGGGACCAGACCAAACTGTTCTTACCAGCCAAGCAATGTACAGGACATTTACTGCCCCCTGCTGGTTTTCTATAGTCTGTCGTTCAATTTTTGCTGCATGAACAAAGTGGCTGAGAATAGATTGTTCCAATTTATTCATACTGAGATAGGGTGGATCTGTATCTTGTCCCAAAATAACCCTTAAATCTGATTATATTCAATTCCTAACCCCTGAAACTAACAATTTTCTTTTGGCTCCCAGCCAGTCGGTAGTCACTGTGTATGTGGGCGTGTATGTGGGCGTGCATGTGAGTATGTATGCATATATCTGTGTGTGTGTGTGCATGTCTACATTTATCTCTGTGTGTGTATTATAGAAGGAGAAGCTACAGGCTTGTATGGAACAATTGGGGGACATCCTGAGTTACCATCAGAGCAATCCAGCAGACATTTCCCACAGTTCTCTGGTCCACCACAGAATGGCCTACACAGGGCACCGCCATATTCACCATTAGGCTGCTCCAGACCATCCTCCCCCCTGAGAAGGTGTGTGTGTGTGTGTGCTTGAATATATGTGCATCTACATCTATTTTCCTAGTATCTCTGTGCTTGGGTTGTCGAAATCACATTACTATGTTTATACATTTCCTTAGTAAAATAGGAACAAGGAGGAAGGTAATGTTTCTTAATCCTGCCCAGGCCAGTGACAATCTCCCAGAGAACACGGCGACAGCTATATTACATCTGTGCCTGGACGCAGCCCTGGGGAGTGCATTGCCCAGCATGCAAGAGTCAGCGGTGGCCTACTTGGAGCAGGTGAACTCAGACGGCCATGACCTCTGCAGGAGGGTGACCCGTGCTGCCCTCTGGATGGAATCCACTTGCAACTTCCTCAAGGAGACACAGGCTGAGGTAAGAGCTGCATCTTACTAAATCGTGGTATTGCAAGCCGCTGGCACGAGCTCTTGTACTCAACGATACAACCGTAATCCGCTGAAATGACAATTGACAAGTTCATAATAAGAAGTTAATTATTTCAGTAGGCAGTTGTGTATTAATGTTATTTATTTACTTGAAGGATTTTAGTTGTCATTTTCCACACTCCTCTTAATTGGCTCATCCCCCTGATACACAGAGGTACCGCTCACATGCATATTTATATGACCACAGCGGTCAGAGTACAGGGTCAGCCATTAGCCGCTCTGCCTGGAGCAGGTAGGGGTTCATTGTCTTGCTCAAGGCTTCCACGGTGAACCTGTAACCTTCCAGTTATCTAATCTGTAGGCCAATACTGGTGTTTATTTATTCATTTATTTTTCCTTCCAGGGGGAAAAGAACTGGCTGGAGTTGTTGGAGCTGGCAGACCAAGCCCTAGACGGCCTTCCATATCACCAGCACTTACCCATTGTCAAGGAGTGCGTTCACATCTGCTCTTACCTGTAAGTTAAACATCCAGTTCTTTGCGTTGTAAAGTCAATCTCTAGTCCACTGTCCACTTCACTACCAGTGCATGTGCAGGTTCTGTTAAAAGGTTTTTCATTTCATCATTAGGTGGAAGTCTGATCATCCCAGTCCACTCCTCCAGACAGAGAGCCAGAAGATTTTCCTCAAGCTGCTGTCCCATCCCTTACTGCCCGTCAAGACGGAGACCTACACCTGCACTTTAAACCTGGTCAAGGTCAGAGCATGTCCTCTTGTTCAGGTAGTCAGTGGTTAAATGATTGTGCATGGCTGTTTGTGGAGAATATACCAGACAGACTAATGCAGCCATAGTGTCGGTCTGTTTGGTAGGATAAAGACAAATGAATCACAGATATGTGGGAGTGTGTTATAAGACACCCACCTGACCACATTTGAATTCAGTTATTTTGACCTCCTCCGTCACTATCTGTAGTATATGTCTATATTTATAGAGACACGGTATGCAGTGCAGTAGATTCGGTAAGCAAGCGAATTGGTGCTTTTCTGTGTGTGTTAAAGTGAGAGATTGGTATTAATTTAGGAAGTGCTTCGGTGTGATTACATATTGGTGACAAATGACACCCCCAGGACTGCCTCGGCATCCAGACTGTGTCTCGGCTGGCATCAGCAGCCTGCAGTGGAGTCCACTTCCTGCTCCACCACAGGGTGCTCTATGAAATCAGCGCTTTTGGCCTCCAGGATTCTGCCGAGAAGGTGGGCTGTCAATGTGTCTGTGGTTTTGTGTGTTTATGTGTGTGTGTGTGTGTGTGTCTCCTTGTACTTCTATCCTTGTGAGAGCCAATTTGTGTTTGACGTTTTCTTCTGAACTTTTTTTGACTTCTTCAAGGTGTTTGTGTGTGCGCTAGGTTTTTAAAAGGTTTGTGTATCACTTTAAGGTCATGCTAAACTGTTATGAGTCACTGGTGTCATGTAGTGTTAGACAGTTAATGCAGTCTATCACTTAAAGTACCTGCTATTTAAAGCTGTAGAAGCATTGCTGTATCTGCCACTGTGGGTTCAATAGTTCACCTGTGATCCGCAGGTGAATGTTGCTGCCAAGGATATTCTGCTGTTCCTGCTCAAGGGGCGATTGATGATGACAGCATCAACCTGGGACAGATTTAACGAGGCGCTTTACCCGGTCATCCCCGTATTACAGGTGTTGTGCTCTCTGAAGACGCTCGCATTGTGTTTGTATTGCAGAGCTCATAAAGCAGTATTATATTGGATGTATTATATTACGTTATATTTATGGCAGCGGGTGGGAGGGGGTGTGTGTAGGGGGTGCGTGGGTGTGTTTCTCCCACAGTCAAAACAAATATGATCAAAAGTGCAATTTTAGCACTCTTGGACCACAAAGAGCACAACGAGGTTATTGAGCTGCCAGCGAGCAGGAGAGTTATTCACTCATTTACATAGTCTGTGTGATATTGTTTCCTTTTTTGGTGAAAAACAAGCTTTTCTTAATTGTTCAGTTTCAGGCAAAAGAAAGCCAGGAAGTTTTTCCATGAATATACATGACCTAGGTTTTGACTAGGTTGTCAAGTGTGATTTAATTCAAGGAGGCCGTTCAGAGATGGGCCCACCACGTCAACGAGAGGCCAAATGAAACCGCCCGTAATCAGAGATGCATATTTATTTACTGTTCTGCTGCTAAGATGGAATTCCCTGCTGTTTCCCCCATTGTCTGCCAAGGCCGTCTGAACTGTGTGTGTGTGTGTGTGTGTGTGTGTGTGTGTGTGTGTGTGTGTGTGTGGCAGGGTTACGCAGGCACTGAAGAGTCACTGGGAAACTGTGTCCTGCTGATAAGTGACGTGATGGACGTGGCAAGAAATGGTGCGATTCCAAACACAGCCAAGCTGAAAGCAGCACTTCGACTCCTCTTTACCAGACAGCCCACGTGAGTGTGGAGTCTGGCTTATGCTTTTATCCTTGTGTGTGTGTGTGTGTGTGTGTGTGAGAAAGTGATGAATTTGACATTCATTCTCGGGGGTTTTGTCTGAGAGTCAGAATATTTTGCTCTACAACACTTGTGATGGACATATTACCTCTATCTGTTGCTGTCAGGTGATGTGCTCATCAACTCATCTGAGCCCTCTGTGAGGCTTATCCAGTCCCACTGTGAATATTGATAGAGGTGGGAAACTAACAGCAGACACTAGTCAATAGACAAGAGCTGGTAGATTCTGACACTGGCTGACACGTTTGTCTGCCCTACCAGCCACTTCTGTAGGCAACCAATCATCATTTGGATGGTCTATTTTCAAAACCAATTTGACTGGTGAATTTTTGAATCCTGCAGTGTAGCCTGTGTCAATGCTCTAATGTAGACGGATAGCTTGATGTCTAACCTAAATAAAGTGTTGTTGTTTTTTAATCTGTGTTTGTGCAGAGTCTGAATGAATCAAGCCTCCCAGTGGATCAGAGGAAGTGTTAGTCTAGGATGATTTTTAGCAGAGATACCGTGGGACCTTATTCATCCAAACCTCCAAACTGACTGGTTCACCAAATGGGAACAATGAAATATTCGGCAATGTGAGAAAATAATAGCAGTTTTATTAGTTGTGATTGATTGTAATAATAGTAAAAATACGAATACAAAAAGATGAAGAATTCCAGGCACAAATTAAAGATTAAGATAAAAGGACAAGAATAAAAACAGTTAAGGGATCGTAAAACTGGCGCAATCAATGGGAATAAATGAATGCATAGAGTACTATATAAAAATATGTAATATTGAAATATGAATGAATATATTATATTAATACTTAATGTTTAAATGAAGTTGTTATTTCAGCATAATTCAGACAACTGAACATGTCACTGGTTCCAACAACCTTCATTCCCGAGGGGTTTTCATGAGCGAGGCCCTGCTGTACTCTGAGACGCTTGGTACTGACTGAGATCTCAGACATCACTGCAACGGCAAATCAATGTTCTTTTCAACTCTGATTTTTACAAAACTGTTCCCATTCATTTTTAACAGGGTGAGAATAGCAGCAGTGCAACACATCTTGCCCCACCTAACCGGCACTGAGGGGGCAAACACAGCCAGACCAGTCCTGGACCAACCAGTGCTCTCCTGCCCTCCCCGCTCTCTACTGCCTCAGAAACACCGTAGACATCACACTGGACACCAGCAACAAGTCCTTCCTCAAGGTATGGATCCACATACACAGTTACAATGATACATACTGTGTATACTTGTGCACAGGCAGACATACCGTACATGTTTACATGTCGAGTGCAGTGTGTGTGCACTCGACACATACATCATGCTATACTATTGTCTATGCACCAAATATGCAAACAAAACAAGTGCACCCCTATGTTATGTATACTATTCTGCTGTGTGTGTGTGTGAATGCATGTGTTGTGTGGTGGGTAGGTGGAGTCGTTGGAGAAGCTGTTTGGTATCCTGACCTCTGACACTGTCGACCTGTCCCTGAGAAGGTCTGCCGCTGAGCAGCTGGCTGTAGTGCTACAAGGTAAGGTGTCAGCAGAGCTAGTACCAGTAACGCCTTCCTCATCAACTAATCTACCACATTATCTTACTATATTTCCACCCTTCAGTCTCAGTTCGAGCAGACTAATACTATTAAACCATCCTCTCAGCCTACCTCTTTGTATTTCCCTCTACATGGCTGAGGTCCTTTCATATCCTGCAGGGAAGCAGAGTTTAGTGGGAAAAACACACCAGCTGGCTACGCTTTGGTCCCCTGCTCACAGATTGTCTTCCAGATCTTGTATTTTTAGATTAGCGCCACACTAAATCTAAACATCTATTTTGTACGTGTTTCATAGCTGTACCCAACAAGTACCCTCATGGACCATGTGCATCTATGCAGGGGATAGGATCAAAATAATTTGGAAAAGTGGAACATAAATGATAACCATTCACATCCTTCTCATAGTCAATTTGAGAATGTTGTATATGATTGAAATGAGAGGTTTGAAATGTCTCATCAAATTTCTGGGTGAAACTATATACTTGATAAAAGCAAGAACAACGTTAAAAGTTTCCATTCTGTTTCATCCAAGAGAGTTCTGCCCTTGTGCGAGCTGCAATTTGCCGCTATTGCAGCAGTATTTGTGTCCTCCCACAGCCATATGTTTTGAGCAAACAGGAAAAATAAATGCTTGAAGAGTATGCAAATGTTTAATGTCAGCATAGTGAATTGTTCTCTTATTTCCCTGCAGACACAACAACGCACCCGGTGCTGAAGAATCTTGGCATAACAGACAAAGTCATTTCTTTCATTATCGAGAGTGTAAACGGCAACAAGGTAAAAACAACAAACCAGCACTGGCAAAGCGATAAACAGATGTGTACTGAGCGATGGCAAAATAAATAAATGGATTGTGCTCATGTATAATTACATAAAGTGTGTTATTGTGTGTATATTTCTGTAATTATTTGTATGTGACTGTGCATGCATATGTGTGTATGCTTGCTCACAGTATGTGTGTTGCTGTCAGATGTAGAGGAAGTTCACTGAGGCATATGTGATTTGAAGGATGAAATGGCCTGAGTCAATTGTGTCAGACAGACCCTTGTCCGCAGTGATTCCTGCTAGTGCAGTCTGCTGATCACTGCCAGGCCTTGAGTAATAAGCTGGTAATGTGGTCCATCATGTCTGTCTACATCGAGGTGGAGGAACAGGGGCACAGCTAAGCAGTGTGTATAGGAGGGATGGCTGCAGGTTGTGTCCGTTTCAACCCTCCATCGCCTGCAACTTCCACAATCATAGAATTTAAGTCTACTTTATGTGAAGTGACAGGAGATCATGTGTATGTGTGTGTGAGAGAGCATGGCGGGAGACAGCTAGAATGAATATATATATATATATATATATATATATATATATGTGTGTGTGTGTGTTTGTGTTTTCTCTGCAATTAAACACCAAGCACGTATGTTACTGTTCTCCCCAGAGCTTGGACTGCCTGTTGGAGCTGTGTGTTTGTATCCTGAGGAAGCTGGTGTACGCCGATCCATCTCTGAGGCACAGCCTGGCACAGCGCACCCCCCTGCTCCTTACATTGCTCAGGGGTACGTTCACAAGACAACTCATTAAGTAACACTCACAACTATACACCAGTTTGTGCAGCTCAGGGGCGCATTTACAAAAAAGATGACAAGCCATTCGTTGACGCATAGCCCTTAACCATGTTCTCACACTGCAAAGTGCCGTGTTCAATATGATGCAACTCATTGCTATTGAGCTCAGCTCAGCGGCAGCACATTGTTCACAGCTTTATCTGCAGTGCTCTTCTTGGTAATGTCTGTTGCATGACTTATTGTTCAAATTGACAATCAATTATTTTAAAGAATACAATCTCGAATTTATTAGACCATGCAAATTGTAATCTCATTGCAGAGTCTGATTTAAACAAAAAAATACACTTTTTGATCTGACAAACCTTTTACATCCTCAAAATACAAAAGCTCATTCTTAAGCTGTCACTCCTTGCTTCAAGACCTCAGACAATACATTTCAGAGTCCATGTCTTCAACCCATTGAAGCACGATGTAAACACAGCTAGTAGTGGGGTGATAGTGACAGGGGGTGCCATACTGCAATTATAGATTGAGCTTTTAAGTGTTTGTTTACTGAGATAGATTTTCAAACTCTAACTCTGAAGTTTCATTCATTCAATTCATTCATGAAATACAGTGATAAAGTTTAGGATGTGTTCAACCTATAAATTGTCTGTATTGTATCTTCATTATAGCTTCCTTGATATTAAAGGAGAACAAAGACAATGGAAGTGAGATTGCTGCACTGATGTGCTTACTGCTTTTTGATGAGATTGCCAGAGTTGAAGTATGGTGAGAGGTTTTTGTTTTTTTCTCCTTTTGAACTTGCCGTGGTTCTGATAACGATGTGTGCACCCAGAGTCTCAATACTTTGTTTTCTTGTCCATTACATCAGGTCGGACAAATCCAACACCGATGGGACTCTTGCACCGTTCTCCCTCCCACTGTCAGTAACACGCAGGTAATATGTGATAAACTCACCTTAGTAATGACGTCGAAGATCTCTAAAGGCCCACTTCACATTGACAACCCATTTCTAACTTTCCAAACAAATCTCTCTCTCTCTCACTAACTTTTCTCCCAGGTACAACATGCCATTCCAGGCAGCGACTCACCATGCTGTGAGCCCTTACTGCTGTGTCCTGCCCCCGTCCTCTGACCTCCTGAACCTGGCCCCCGCCCGCCACGCCCTGCAGCTCGCATGGAACACCGCATGGCATTCTGGGATAGACGGCTTCCTCGAGGAGCTGCGGAGCAACCACAGTGATGTCACTGAGTAAGACTCTTTGATTTTTACTCCTCTGCATGCATCAAGGGTGCATCAATAATGTTTATTTATCAAGGGGAGAATCAGTTTCAGTTTCTGCACAAAAAAAATAAATTGGAGACTGGGGTAGACAAATGTTACAGTTTCAAGGGAAAGTAAATTGTAAATTGTCCTTGACTACAGTGGAGAAGAGAATAGCCTAATTTCAGTATTTATGTGCTCTTTTATTTATTTTATTTATTTAACTATAATGTTTCTCCAAGGAATTTGAAGAGAGAGAGTATTTCTGTTACATAGATTGGCACAGCATTTGCTGTAAAGAAAGAATTATGTGAGGGAAACTGGCCACAGCAATAATTTAGCGAAAAGATTCTGATGCCAGATCAGTCTTCTACATTTACCTGGAGTTAATGGTTCCTCCAATAGAGGGTTGTATTGAAGAGTTAGTTTTAGTTTTTGTGTTTCATCTGTCTTCATTTACTTGTAATGTGACCTAATGCAAACAGATGAGAGTGTCTCTCACAGTTTTAACCAGCATAATTACAGCAGGAAGGAGCTTTAAGCACACCATAGATAGATCAATCCACCTGGAACTAAATTTCATGCAATGCTATCATTGTTTAAGAATGACATCAAGGCGTCTAGGGAAATTCAGGTACAGTCATAGGTATCTTATTTGGGCTTAATATTTTGTGTGAGATACCCCTATACCCATAACTAAAAGCCCAAAATGCTGTTTTATGTTCTCATGACACAATTCTGTCATTTGTTTGACTATTTCTTTGTGCGTGTAGTTGGTTTTGGGAGCCTTCTTGTGATGACTTATAAATGGCTCATCACTCCACAGATTGCGGATCAAAAAGCTGTTAGATATGAGGTCATCAATATGCTTCTGAGGATGTTACTAATACAACACACCTGTCACCACAGAAGAAGAATTAAGGAACATGATGTAGACTACCTCAATAAACATCTCTCTTCTTTTTTTTTTACAATTTCCTCTTTCCCCCCCACCACCCCAGATTCCATGAAGACCTGAGGCTATCGGAGACACAGGTCCTATCACTGCGGGTATCGCACCTCCCCACCGGGCTGCAGGACTGCATCCAGGCCATCGTCATGGCAGCAGGACACAGTTCTGTGATCTCTGCCCTCTCCAGGCTCAGCCTCTACCTGCTGATTGACAGACTGGCTCTCCCACACAGCCACACCAGCAGCTGCAGAGACACTCTTCGCTCCCTCACTTGGCAGTCTGCTATAACTAGGTACGCTACATTCAAATTCAATGTTTGTATTGTATTCACCCATTTTAGATAAACGGTGCAAGTTTCTTTTATCTAAAGTTAGTTATTAAAAAAGCAAATTGTGGGAGGCTTTTATGACAGCCATTGCCACTCTTACTACTGCAGCACCTCTGTAAAACAATAATGAACAATACTTTCTCAGCTATTCTCGACATTTTCTTGCCCTTTAAAAAAAAACAACGACCTGAACCAAAAGTTTTGCCATGGCTCAGTGAATACGAGTGTTGAAATACTGAATATAAAAGTCCAATAAATTTGTCTCTCATGACATTCTGAAAGAGCTAATTTGGAAAGCACTTATGAGTGCAAAAGCAACTTTGTCTTTTAGTCTTATTTTGGAGAATTGTCATGAGTCCTGTCTCATTAAATGCAATATTGTTTCTTTTTTTTGCCCTTCTCCGGCTTCCTCAGAGACGTGTGAAGACCTTTTGCTATTTTTCAGAAAAAGGTTGAAAATATCAGGTTTCCTCCCCTACCTGTCAGGACTTGTCATTTCTGGTTTCTGGTTTCTGTGTTTCAGCTGTGTTGCTGTTTTGAACCCATTTCACAGGGGCAGGGGCTACTAAATATTTTGCTTTCAACCTTTTTCTCTCCCTCCCTGCAGGTTTCTCCAGGTGCGTCCAGCCTGTGTGGAGGATGAGAGGTTGCTTGTGGCCATTGTTGCATTTTTGAATGCCTACTTCAAACAAATGCACACCGGGCCTGAGTCCGACCCGGAGGACAAGGACCTGCGCTGGATACTGGAGCTGCTTCTCAACCAGGTACAGATGTTTTCACTTTCTAGCCAAGCAGGAAAACGTGCTACATCTTTATTGTTTTTCTCTGTTTAAGATTGGCGCTAGGCATAACGTCTCCAGTGAGGCTCGGGTTAGGTCAACTTTTGGCTTGTGGGCACATCTCACAAGTAAAGCAAAGCACTCTTTTTACCTTCTTCACTGATCTGGTCCAGTGAAAACCGTTCACTGAATCAGGGGTAAGATTGTAGAGGAAATACTCCACCAAGGGGAGCATTAATCGAGCTTTCACCCTGCTTAAATTTGATGACTATTAATATGATAATGGGGATTTTGAGAGGGAATCTGACCCCTTTGCACTCCTGTGCATATCATGCTCAATATATTTTCCTCTCTAACTCTACAACTATCTTCCTTTACAATATTTCTTCCTCTTCAACTCTACAAAATTTAGTTGCCCCCAAACTAATATACACTACAGTAGTTTCAGGTGTGTGTGCGTTGGTGCCTGTAATGTAGTTAAGCTTTCCTTCCTCTCCAAAATAGAGGGTTTTATACATGTAATCAAAGCATAAATAAATCACAAGCTGAACATATTACTGTCTCATTATGATGGAAAGCAGAGTATCGCAGTGTACCACCTCAGAGATTATTTCCTGAGCTCTTAAAACAAAGCCAGATTCATATTTTTGCCTGAGGAGAAGAATCGCAGCCCTCTCTTAGTGAGAAGAGCTACTTTTAGGATTTAATCAGTCTCACCTTGGCTTTCTTATTAATGTGTGTGTAAACAATAGGCCCTCCCCTGGCAGCTAAAGCAGACTCGGATAGAATGCCTGCTAGGGGTGAACAACTCTTCTCTGCTCTGACTGTAATTACTGAGCTGTTTCAGGAACATCTGTCTCAACGCTTGCATTAACTAATTACTCCATGTGTGCTGCGCAATGAGGAGTGCTGCATGTTTTGGTGCTCCTAGAGCTGAGTTTTGTAGGGAGAGATGGCTGGCATTGAGGAGAAGGTACTAGTTTGTGTGTTCATGCACATGGGCACCCTTCTATCCATTCATCCACCATCTATTTTAGATTAAATTATGCTTAACATACTGTATGCTAACATGTTAGCATGTGCACAGGACAGAAATATTTACCAGAGACACAAGAGGTAATAGCATGTATGCATGTAAATGATAAGTTGACCAATGAACCAATTTCCCAAAAAGTCAGTGTAGTCCTTCACTACAAGATGGGCAAAATCCAAAATAATGACGTAAAACCAGAGCAAAGAAATAATCCTCTGTACCCATCCATCCATCCATCCATCCATCCATCCATCCATCCATCCATCCATCCATCCATCCAGGAGACTGTATCCCTCCTGGATTTACTGCTTGGTGTGGAGACCCAGACCTCCAGTCAGAGCCAGGGGGAGCCAGAGGAGCTGAAGAGCCAGGTCAGCCAGAGACTGCAGAAAGAACTCACCAGCTTCTTTAACACCTTACTCCTTCGCCTTACACAAACCACTGACAGGTAGGTTTCTGTAAATGGATTCACACACACACGCACGCACGCACGCACGCACGCACGCACGCACACACACACACACACACACACACACACACACAAATTACCTGTTATTTAAATTATGGTGAATCACAAGAAACAGCTTGCCTGTAGGCAATAAAAAAGAATAATTCATTTTTGAGGTCTCATCATGGTTTCTTGCAGCCTGAACCATAGCTGTGAAGTTTTAAATGAAATGTCTCTTTTTAGTTCTAGAGAAAAGTGTATATTACACTTAGTTAGTGTTATACTTAGTTTAGTATGACTTTAGTTTTACCTGCTTGTTGACTACATGGTACTGAAGTCTTCATCGACAATAGCTCAGGGCAATGGAGACTATTGACTTTTCAACACCCTTCTACTACTAGCAATATGCCAGAATATTTTCTTCATTTCTAATGAATTGATTTTTCCTGATGAAAAATAAATTAAAGCATCATAATTGTTACTCTGTGAGCATATGTGAGGCGTACTCTCATGTAATGTTATTCAGCCACAAGAGAGACTGAAGTGTGCTTCAACTTCATTTAATTTGTGATGGTATCCCTCCCACTAAGGTAGTTGTTTAGAATTGGAAAATGCAATGGGAAAATATCAAGAAGCCACAGGTTGCAAGAGTGAGATACAACAAATCTAACTATCACCAAATCTCACCCCCTTCTCTTTTCTGCCTACCTATGTGCCTCCCTGTCTGTGTGTTTGCCTGTCTGTGTGTCGCTCTTTCTCACTTTTTCCTTTCCTGTCTCTCCAGGCTATGTTTGGCACTGGCGGGCCCCTTCACGAGCCAGCTGGCAGTCTGTTTGCTCCAGAGCCTGCGGGTGTCTGATGCCCCGCGTTTCTACGGCCTACCGAGCCTGGAGAGGACGCTGCTGGGCATGGTCAGCCTGGCAGCCCAGCCTGGCTGGAGCTGCCACTGCCCAGACCTGGAGCCCAGCACTCTCTGCTTCAAGTACCTGAGCGGACTGTTGGAGGTGTGTGCGGACATATGTGTGTGTCACATATGTGGTGTGTGTGTGTGTGTGTGTTTATGCATGTATCCATTCTGTGTGTGCACATATTCACATGTTGCATGGGCGTATCCAATGCCCATGATCCAAATGGATGAAAGCAAAAAGTACTGTCTGTGGAATTAATTAAAATCAAGCCCAATATGGTTATGGGACATGAATTGTAATTGGTAAAACATTTCATTGATTAGATATGCCACACTGTGAAGACACTGATGAGAATAATCAACCTTGCCAATTCCATCTGTTCTGTTGTTCAGCAGCCCGTAACAGAAGAGCGTAACACAGTACAAACCTGCTTGCAGTCATAGTCACAGTAGTCATAAGCACAGAGGTGTCCAAACTTTGATTTTTTGGTTGGGACTTGGTTTGGTTTCTTATGCTTTCACCTTTCATTGGTTCTGCACGGTCCAACAACAAAACATGGTCAGCTTAACAGTTTTACAATAGGTTTACATAGGCAGTATACGGTACAATAGGCGCTTTCAATGAGTACCGTCTTATCTCTGAGAGGTAAAGTTAGCCAGGAGGAAAGTAGCTTGTAACTGCACTAAGACCCCCACCTACACAATAGCTGCACACGTTTCTTTATTTTGTGTTAACAGGCAGGTTTCGTGGACATTCATTATTGTTATTATTATTATTATTATTATTATTATTATTTGTTTTTCAGCAGAGATCTCTGGTGGCTAGATCCATCTCTCTGGTTACAACCTGATATCTATCCCTCGTTCTTGCTCAACCTCTCGCCCCCACTCCTGGTGCTATAGGGCCCTAAAGCTCAGCTGGCCATGGCCTCCCCACTCTTCATCTGCTCTTCAGTGCAATCCCACAACCTGATGGCACATCAGAGCAAAACAATTAGTCTCAGCTGTGTGTTTAGCATTCATTTATATGCAGTGAGTTGCTTGCAGTAATCAGTAACTCACTAACAAGTAATTTTTGTTCAGTCTCCTTACTTGACCTTCACTGTTCAGATGGAGAAATCTGCTCAAATTAATCAGAGATGGAAATGGGGAGCAGTATGCGGTAACACAACTTAACGGACCCAAATGACTTCCAGATCTGCCAACACTGTTTATACAGGATTAGAAATGCTGGATGAGAATAGATAGTGATACACACACACACACACAGTGATTACAATGTGGGGCTCTTTAATCCAACCTCCGATATTCTGGTTCCTTCATACAGGTGATCTCCTCGTTCTATGTAGAGTGGGGGGGCAACTCCATGTCCTTCATGGGGAAAGGTGTGACCAAGAACGCTGTCATCTGCCTGCTTCACCTGTCCCATGAAATGATGGCCGAGAACAAGGACAAGGTCAGTGTGAACACCACTTGACCACTTGTACTGCGAAGAGGATGCTTGGAATAGATTTATAAACACATATGGTACATAGAAGAAGTAGAAAAGAAAGAAATTGCTAGAACTAGACTTAACACTGCAACATAATGTTTTTTATC
This sequence comes from Hoplostethus atlanticus, assembly GCA_034670405.1. Lineage (NCBI taxonomy): Eukaryota > Metazoa > Chordata > Actinopteri > Trachichthyiformes > Trachichthyidae > Hoplostethus > Hoplostethus atlanticus. The sequence goes on from JAXDDX010000012.1 coordinate 5,819,135, forward strand.
CCATAATAGTTTCTCATTTACCACAGCCAATGCATAGTGATAGTGTGCATTTTTGTCCCATATGCTATATTAGCATTGTGGATTTTATTTCATGCTGAACAGTTGCCGAAGACGTATTAGTGGCCAGACATACAGAAACACAGAATGATACAGTGAACACAATACAGCATGCAGGATGTAACTAAGCTGAAACCTTGTGTCTTTTCTTTCCTGTCTGTCTGCTTCAGGACTTCATTTCCCAGTGGTCTCTGGGGCATGAAGCAGGTTCCGAGGAGGCAAGTGGTTCTCAGTTGGGTTTGGCCTGGCTCATTCCACTATGGGTGGACCGAGATCCAGAGGTACGGAACAGTCAATCTAAAAACACACACACACACACTATATTACACTACACTATGCAACTCCACTTCATTCCTCAACTCTTTCTGTCATAAAAATGAAGTTTCTAGATGCTTTTGGCTTTTGGGACAAAATTAACCTCGTGAGCTCAAAGTAAAAATTCACAAACAGAAAAAGAAAAGTCTCCAAAATGCAAGTTCTCACACAAGTCAGTCAAAGAGGCTCCCTTGACAAGGTAGGATCTGTCTTTGCCATCATCAGTGTAAATGCCAATCTGGCAGTGTGAGTAACCAGCCCAATCACATTCACATTTAAAACGACACAGTAGTTCCCTGTGACTTTGGGGACATCTGCGGTGTCAGGTATCCATCACTTTTTAATCTGCTGATGTGCACACATCCTGGAGCTCTTATTTAATCATGTACACACACACATGCACATACACACACACACTCATTTGATGCCCCCCCCCCCCCCCAACTTGTGCCTCCTCTCTCCTCCCAGGTGAGGTTTGCCAGTCTGGGTGTAGGTGCAGCTCTGTCCTCAGTGCCTAGTGGGTGCCAGGCTCTGTGTGCAAGCTGCCAGAATATCAGTGGGGGCCTGTGGGGCACCCTGCTCAACATCCTCCTGGATCAGCAGGAGAGCAGCATGGTCCGCAGAGAGGTACGATATTTTAACTACAACTGCACTACTGTCAACCCTGAGAGATGGAATTTGTTTCTTCGCCACAGAAAAGGAAGAACATCCAACGAAGGCGCTCAGGCCAAAATATGGAACTCTGCAATGTTATATTTTATGGTAACTTAAAAAAAGCTAACCCATCTTTTGCTAATTTGTTCAGAAATGATGTTTCAGCTTAAACACTGGTTCATTAACTTAACAAATGAAACAAGAAGGAAAATGAAGTCAGAAAATGTCTCTTGACTGTCATGTATTACCAGACAAGTACAGGCAGATGGCAGCGTTGCTAATGCAGCCTGGCTTCATCCTGGGCGTGTGTGTGTGTGTGTGTGTGTGTGTGTGTGTTTTTCTTTCTGTTTGTGTTCAGGCTGCATTTATCCTGCAGAACCTGCTGGTGATGCCCATGCCTGCCAATGCGGAGGAGGCCAAGGACTCCCACTGGCAGGTCAGTGGCCCTGCCAGCTAGCTGAAAGCCTTTTATGGACCATGGATTAAAATAGTCTCACTGTTTTCATCTCTCTCTCTCTGTCTCTCTGTCTCTCTCTCTCTCTCTGTCTGTCTGTCTCTCTCTCTGTCTCTGTCTCTGTCTCTGTCTCTCTCTCTCTCTCTCTCTCTCTCTCTCTCTCTCTCTCTCTCTCTCCCCATCCTTCACCCAGCGTTTTTACTAAGCCCTGCAGTCTTCACACTAAGTTGAGCCCAGTTGGACTTTAGTTTGGCCCTCTCTATACTCTTTGTCCCCCTCTCCTCGCCCCTCTTCGCCCCACTCTCCTCTTATTGGTGACAGAACCCTGGAAGTCATATCATTATTTAATGTGCACTCACCTCTCTGCATCCCTTGGACAATCCCCCTCTCCTCTCCCAGAACCCGTGTGTCCACGATGAGGTGTCTGGTGTGTCTCTGGTGGGTCTTCCAGCGCTCCAGGCTCTGCTCTACCACTGTCAGTACTTCCAGCATGTGGCTGTCTCTGCCTCCGCTTGTTACCGCGGCAGGTACACCTTCCACCTGGAGCCCCCCGCCGCCACCCGTGGCCCTAGTCCACAGGAAAGTACCTCAGGGGGTAGGCACTTGTTTTGTTGTTGCAATTGTTTTCATTTGCCCTCCTCACCATACCCTATGGAAAGGGAAATCTGTTGTAACTGTTCTCTGGGTCTGAAATCATTTACTGTGTTCTAATTTCAAAGTTAGATTTTTTCCCCACTGTTAAACCGAGTGGTACTGTTTAATAAACTAGGAAAAATATGTAGAAACTTTTCGTTGTAGTCATCATGTCTGTCATGTTTGTCTAGACTCAGAGAACTCTCTATGGTTTTGGACACCGACTATCAACACCAGCAGACCTTCCAGCTCCCTCTCCACCTCCAGCACTGTGGTTAGCAACAACCCCCCCCACACACACACACACACACACACACATCAAATACATCTGAATTAAGTCCGATTGGTCATTATATTTGTCCTTTACAGATTAGGGGTTCAGGCCCACACACCCCAACGGCTCCCTCCCCATCGACTACCACACAAGATACACCTGCCAGCAGACTCATGGCTCAAGGTAAAGTGAGAAATGGGGAGAGTGAGTGTGTCTTTGTGAAAGAGAGAGAGAGAGTTTGTGTATATATGTGTGTACGCATATGTGATTTCATTCTTCAAACCACATAAACATTGACAATTGTTTTTTCTTTAGAAGCCAAGAACCTCAGTCTAGCCCAGTAGCCAATGACATTTCCATTTGTTAACCAGTGAATGTTTTAAACTACAACCATCCCCCAGAGTTGTATATTTACAGAGCTATCTTTCATATCCAATCACAAAAGGGGAACATTGTTCTCTGGTAGTGTACCTTGGTTTGGTATTTTTCAGTGTCTCTAGCCACCGGTTGAGATCTGCTTCTCACAGCTTGTGAACTACTGGGAAAGGTTTCTCTGTCAACTGCCTGTTCGTGTGTCTCACAGGCCAGAGTGACATAGACACCAGCGACTCGGTTATCTCGCAGAATTCCCGGCAGGGCGAGCCCTCAGTTGTCGAACCTGTTGTCATGGTAACTCCTGACCTCCTGACGGCCCACTGTGGCCTGCTGACAAACCTGCTGGCCGTGCTGCCAGATTTCACGCTCTCCGCTCTCCGACACAGCCAGCTCCTCCAGTCACTGGCCAGGTGAGAGGCCACTCGCTCAGTCCACACCAATTACAAAGGCTGATTGAACGTCACATTCTCTAAGCACCATTGCAGATTTATTTGATTTGATTGATGTGATGACTTAAAACTGCATTAAGCATGAATAAGATCAAGGATGTCACAAAGTCAGAGACCTATTTCCATTGCGGTTCTCTTGATGTACATATTAAAAAATGTAACAGACTTGAGAAGAACAATATAAATTCTTGCTCTGTTACATCCAGTGCAGCTAGTTTCTTGTAAAGAAACCACAAGCAACACACACTTTTACTGCGGTCTATTTTTTCTTCAGTCTGGTAGATGCTGGGCCCATAGAGAAATGTCTGAGCGAGCTGAAGACACCAAACATCCTACCAGGAGAGAGAGAAGACATCAAGAGCCAGGTGAGGAACAGAGATGTGAAGAGTGCAGAAGAGTTTTTATGCTATTATGACTCACTAGAAAAAGCTGTGGGTTGGTACAGTACAGTGTCAGTTTCACTGCAATGCAAGGTTGTCTGAGGGCACCTCCGTATGTGGGTGGAATATTGCTCTTGAGAAATTTAACAACCTTACATTCAAAGTGTACCTTTGTTTAAGCAGCTGGGGGGAAAACTCTTTCTAAATAAATTTACTTAGTTTTACTTTCATTTAATTTTCAGCCTAGAGAAAAACTTTGTTGTCTTTGTTGTTTCAGTATAAAAAACATATTTTTCAAACCCGTACCCACATAATAAGTATGTGCATTTGTACGTGCATGTGGCATGCTGTGCTTAATCTGTATGAATTTGTGTGTGTGCGCAGGTTGTCACCCTACTCCAATTCCTGTCCAGCTTCTCCAAGTTGCTGCAGTCATGTGTCACAGTGAGCCAGGAATTGATTGGTCAGATGGACTTCCTGAAACTGCTGCTGACTACTGTGGTGAAAGTGCTCATGCTGGATACCAAAGGCTTGGGTAAAACCATATGGATGCAATCATTTTTGCTGATACAGTTGGCAGTAATAGTCTTGGAACATTTCTAAAATGGGAACTATATATATATATATATATATACTACCATTTATGTCACCTTTATTCTTCATCTGGATTGTTTAGACAGTTGAAATCTGCCATGCAAACCCCTGAAACGTTCAATGCGATTTAAGACATTCATCCCACTCTTGCTATCTTCTACAGTGTGTGATCTGTGTGTGGCCTTTTTCTCTCTCTCTCTCATTTCTGTCATAGAATTATTTGTGACTCTGTGTCTCTCTCCTCAGATGCAGGTACCCGGGCTGCAGTGTGTGTGTGCTGGGCAGACGTGTTTACGCTCCTGGCTACTCTGGTGAGGAGGGACAGCTCAGCGGCGTACCCATCTGTCTCTGCTGCGCTGGGGAGACACTGGCAAACATTTGCAGGTACACAGATACTTTAGTGTGTGTGTGTGTGTGTGTGTGTGTGTGTGTGTGTGTGTGTGGAAAAGTGATAGAGTAAATGATTTTGATTCGGGGGACAGAATCTATCATATGATTATGTATTATATTAGTTTCCACAGTTAATAATCGAGACATTTAATTGAATTTAAACTCCTGGCTGTAGTTTGAAATAGCCAAGATGTTAATACATATTTTTGCTCTTCAAATCATCAAGACTAATCATGATTAATTATTGTGATTTCAATAACTAGCAAAATAATCGGGATTAACATTTTAGTCAAAATTGTGAAGCAAAGACATTCTCTCAAATTCACACGTTGGTGGCGTCATTACTGTCTGTGTACGTACGTCTACGTTGACCAGATGCTGGGATAGGATTATGGCATCCTCTCCTTACACTACCTCTCCTCCTCCTCCTCCTCTCCTCCTCCTCCTCCTCCACTTCTTCCTCTGTGATTAATGGGGCAGCAGGGAAATCTGATGAGTCCAGTGAAAGATGAATGCTGAGCTTTTTTGTGTGTGTGTGTGTGTGTGTGTGTGTGTGTGTGTGTCCGTCTGCATGCTCGTGCCAGCATTAGTGTATCCTCCACCAGTGCATTTTCTGCAACACGTAGTGCCTCGGGGATGAACGGATATCAAGCTGCTGGGATTTTAAAAATGGGATTCAGTATTTTGTTTTTCTGTGATTCAACATGTACTGCCATTCATAAAAAGAAAACGACTCAACGGACTCTCTTTATATTCCCTTTGTGTCTGTGTGTATTCTGCAGGAACGCTATCTATGTGTGTGAATGAGACGTTTGCGGACCCTCTACTCCATGCGGTGGCGCTACAGTTTCTCTCTGCGCTTTTCTCAGTGGAGTCAAAGAGATGCTGTGTAGAGATCGCTACCTCGACCCCCGAACATGTGACCCCTTTGTCTGACATCCTGAATGGTCCTGCAGCCAGCCAGCTGTGTGAACTGCTACTGCAGGTAACACGTCTCCTCTGTCTGTCACTAAACACTGTCTGGGTCATTGGAATTGAAATCATTATTCCCTAAAATTATCCAAAACACTGAAATAATCAAAAAGGACTTGATAGGTTTCAGGCAAAACACTCTTCTTCAGTGTGCTAATGCCAAAGTTGAAAGCATTGAAAGCATTCCTTTATCACCCACTTATTTTAAGGTAAGTGCTGGTATCTTTTGGGAGTTCATGGGTGTGTGTGAAATGACGACTGTGTTCTTCCCCGGCTGTGAATGTCAGAGTTTTGAGAAGAGGTCCCCTCAGGACCCAGTGAAGAAGCTGACAGCCAGAGCTCTGATGGCACTGCTAGCCTGCAGCCCCACCGCTCAGAGCCACGCTGCTGCAGGTAACCCCTGAACTTCAGCCTGAGGTTTAAGTACCTGGGGTTTTTTTTGGGGGTGGGGGGTTTTTAAACTCTCTCAGAACCTAAAATGGGTCACTGGCCTGTTTCTGGTGGTTTCCCACAAGACAAGTATAGCGATTTGTTTTCATTGGCCTAAATTTCTGAGCTGTGTCCTGGGCTAGAAAAGTTAAAATTAGAATTGATTGATTTCATCGTTATACTCATCATTTATTGATTGAGTTGATTTAAGTCATTGATTAGCAATCATTTATTTATTATGTTATCAGAGTGACAATCGAAACACATTTTAATAAATTAATTAATAGATTAATAAACATCTTTCAGTAAAAAGTTTCCAGTAAAAGTGTTCACTATTGTCAACCAAGGGCTTATTTTCCCACCATCCTTGAAAATCTACCATCATTTGTTCTAAATCTAAATCTAAATTTGCAGCAAAACTCTTCCAATAATAAGTTAACAAAAGAATATATATACATATCATCTCATCCCATGTTCTGGTGCTAACCCTCTGCGCCTGCCTGCATGCTCCAGCTGGTCTAGTAGACAGCTGTGTGGAGCAGATGAAGCAGAGTCACTCCCAGCTCCACCTGGAGTCAGTCCGGACCGGCAAGTCTGCTCACCGCAAGAAGGTGAGGGGAATCTGGCTGGAAATTTCCAGTCTCAGCTATTCTGCGCTGCCTGTGTTTTCCATTGGATAGAATAACAATCTATATTCAACATGAATGAGTTTTTGGATAAATATTGTGAATGTCTATTACAGTTCTCTGCAGATAGACCTCTTACTGTTCTTGAGTCTTATGGGTGTGCTGAATGCTGCTTTTAAATGGGATTACTACACATATTTGGTCTTTGTTTGTTGTGTTGTTTTGATACCAGGAAGAGAGCTATTTAAAGGAAGTCAAGCTGACTGTGGAGATCCTGCGGAGTGCACTTTACCGCAACGATGAATGCAAAGTGAGCCTCTGTGTTTGCCTTTTAATTCCCCAGTGCTAATTGTTTTTTAATGAAACCCCCTTCTACCAATGCTGTGCCTGTAAATGAGATTTGCCCAAATGCGTATGGCCTCGCTACCATCTGAGCAAGTTTAGCTTCTTAAACCCTGCTATAACATCACTTATGTAGCATATTGGCTGGTATTCGTTTTCTAAGTGGACTTTTCACTCACCGGTGGTTACCTTGGGCTGAATAGGCCCATTACTCTGCCATTATTCTTCCCTGTGTGTGTTTTTCCTGCTCACTTAAGGAAATATTCAGGCATTTTATGTTGATTATTGCCATCTGTGTTTGTGTTGTAGTATAAATCAGGGTTCCTCTAATGTACGTTATGAAACCAAGTGTGCGTCTGTGGTTGTGGGCCTGCTTCTATGTATGTGCATTGGTGTGGGCATAATGTGTATGTGCGTTTGTGTGTGTGTGTAGGTTGTGGCCACTGATGCTCATCTAACGCCGACGCTCCATGCTCTTTGGCCTTGGCTCCTATTGGATGATCCCACCATGGAGGCGGTGCTGGAGCTTCTGTGTGTCTACACAGCCAACTGCGCCACAGGTCTGTTTGTGTGTGGTGTGTGTCTGTCTGTTTGTCTGCATGTGTGTGTGTTTGTGCAGGCACTGTGCCTGGCCCGTGCCTGCCCATCGCCTCTGTCTGCGGTCAGCAATCTGACTGAGTCATACACACTCCCAACTAAGAACCCCATTGTCCTTCCCAGTGACCACTGAACAACATTCTGTCTCACTGTATAAGCCTAGTGCCTGCTTGCCTGACCTTCACAATAGACACAGTGTCAGGATCCAGAGACCAGGCATCCTGGCTGTCTCACTGTATGTATGGCGATGGGTTTTTGGCCTGCAGACCAGTGGGAGATGCTGTGGGGAATCACAAAGCATCCCTGTGTCTCCTGAGGCACTGGTATTCCATCAAGGGAGTGTCAGGAATGCATGTGTGGGAATCAAAACTGCAACAGATATGTTGTAGAAAAAGGTTTAGAGTGCAGGAAAGAGGCTAGATTTATAGGGAGGAAACGTTGACTTTGATAAACGGCTTCTGGTTCCTTTCATCTGTTTGCCTGCTTGTGTGGGCGGGTGGCATTGCTGTCATCATGCAATGGAAATTAGTTCCATGAGTGAGAGGAAGGAAGTTTTATGTGTAACACCCATGAACATTTGTGCAGTTCTCTTTCTGTTTTGTTTGTCTGTTTGATTGGCATCTGTTCCTGAGTGGGCATATGTGCTCTGATCTAAACTCACTTTATTTATCCCCCGCACAAACTAATGCTGTGAAGCACCGGAAATCACTGAAGTCAGGTGCTGTGTTTCCCTAAAGGTTAACTGAACAGCAGCTACTGTTCAGGCTGCATGCAGCCAGGCTTAGTATTACACCATCCGCCCTCAGGCTACCATCTCGTCTCCTGAGATTCTGCGTTCTACTACACATCTACTGGATGTTCCATCTCAAGTCTACCTCCTTCATCTGAGGCTTTGTTTACACTGCCATTGAATGTCAGATTGGTTTTATCTGCGGCACGTATTTTCACAGATATTTTCATTATAGCCCACACCCTCACACGGATGCAGACATGTTTTTGTCTGTGTTCACTCACATGGAATGATCAGTACTATCTGTCATATCATTGCTAAAAAAACAATTGTGGAACCAAAGCTTTTGACTCGCATCAATGAAGTAGATCTATTATGAAGCAGACGGTCCCTTGCCAATTTCGTGATACGCCAGCTTTCTTGACAGATATTGAGATAACCTCAGGCTAACATCAGCATAAGCCTGTTGCTGTACCCTGCTATTCTAGGATTAGCATAACCAACAAACTGTCATGCGCTCAAATGTGCAACATCAGTCAGTGTCAGACTGCGTTGTTAGTGCTCTGTATCTTAAGCATATGCATTGCTGTATGTAAGTAATTGGTCATGTCAATTATGCTGATGTGAACATGGCAGCCCAACAGAGGCGTTTTTATTTGGATCGGTAGTATTGCATATTTATGTGCTCTGCATCTGTGTTTACATTTCTAAATCTATGGCCTTGGAGTAGACATTAACCAAGACCTAGGCTGAATATGATCCCCCCCCCCCCCAAGAGACAGAGGGTCTGTAACAGTTTGAAGCCTGCCGTTTGACCTTCAGTAAAGACAAACAAAAGATTGCAAACCTTGTGTTTTAAGCTGTCTGATTCTACACCCTGGACTGGGCTACTCACTGCTGGCATTGCTACAGTTTGTGTTTCCTGTCTCATTCACCCTGCTCTGTTTACCTTCAGCTATAAAGCCTTTTAGTCAGAAATCCCCCGACTGGCTTTGTTCCAGGTGCGCTAGCTGTACATTCTCGCTCTACTGTGCTGTACAAATACTATAGATAATATCATCTAGCCTACAGACACATTTTACAGACTTCTCTTACATCCAACAGATGTCTGAGATTACCTCAAGATTTGATCATTTTCTCTGAAAAAATGCTTATATCAACTTAGTACTCAGGAGTGTTTGTTTCTTCTCTCCCAGCATGCAGTTCTCTGTGTGGTGGTGGCCACGGTGCTGCCCCAGGTTCCCGAGGCCCCCCAAGTAGCTCCCTGATGCACTCTGTCATGAAGCTGGCCTCGGGGGTCTCTGCAGACGGCAGCCCCATCCAGAAGCTAGCCTTTTCCCTTTTAGCTAACCTGGCTATGTCCCGCGACTGTAGGGGCCTCCTGCAAAAGGTAAAAACCACCTACATGATGTACATGCCACATACTTGGTGCACACAGCATTCTCTCAGTGCCAAAAGACAAGATGAATACGAGAGGGTTTTTTGTACTGAAGAATAATGACTTAAAAATGTTTTGTTTTCTCAGAGTGAGCTATGAAGGGTTTTCATAAATCGGAAACGCAGCATATCCATTTTGTAAAAATATTGCTACCTGGAATAGTATTTTGAAAACGCAGATGATTCCTATTTTCCAAGCAAATGTCTTTATGACTCATGACTTTAATAATAATCCATGAGTAATGGCATAAAAATAACGCAATTTTTATGCCATTACTCATTTTGTCTGAGTTGGCATCAGTTTTTTTCAAATGGTGGATGTCTCATATTAACCCTGTCACACTGAACCATATTTTGTTAGGTCTGCTTTTATTAACTTTTCATGGTTCATTTTGTGGCAAACATGGTCTTAAATGTATTCTTAACTGGCATTACAAATGTTAAAGTCCTCCTAGTATCATCCCTTTCAAATTTCTAAACCTCAAAAAGTGATGTTTGATTATTTCCACCAATCAATATCAGTCAAAACGAGGCTCAGGTGAGCCAGGGCGGGGCCAGTTAGCTGTGTCTTTTTGATTGGTAGAAATCAGCTGTCACTCCTGCTTTGTTTTGAATTTGTAAACCAATGATCTACTTGCAGGGCTTGTTGTTGTTGTTCATATTGTCTGTGGGTGGAGGGGGGCTTTAACTTGAACTTGTTAAAACATTTAATTTGATAGAATCATATGTTTGGAATAAAAAAAGCTTCTTTCACTCTTAGGTGTCTTTCGCTGTCCAACATCTCACCTCTCACTAGTGCTGGCCCTGGCAATACTTTCTAAGCTGGGGAGCAGCGCTGACACCTCAGTCCACGTGACACTAAAACTCTCTCTTGTCCATCCCCTTGTCCGTGTCCCTCAGAGTAACTTCCTGCAGGCCTTCCAGTCAGTGCCAGTGCCCAAGGCGGGTGGTGCTAAGGCCACTGTTGCTGGTAGCGGTGGTGGTGGGGCGGGGCTATTGGGTCTGTGGCTGCGGCTCTTGGTCAGCCTCTCATTCGGAGAGGACGGCCAGCAGAGTATCCTTAGGGTGACCGGAGCCCTGGAACTGTTGGCAGACCTGGCACTGCACCGGCGTCATGCACTGCTCATCCTTCACAACCTCTGCTTCTGCGCTGCCAACAAGCCCCACGTCCTCGCCAATGGTACGGGGGGGGGGGGGAGGAGGAGAGTAGTGATTTAGTGGAGGGTAAATCCACGTAAATTCAATTTACCAAACTTTTTATTCATCAAATTGGGTTTGGCTACCATTAAAGCTAGTATAAATACTCATTATAAATATATATATATATATATATACATGTATACATATATATAAATTGATAGTATACATTGTAATATGCAGTATGTAGTATCCGATTGATGTAAGTTACATGAAAATAGGAGACAGGTGCAACATGGTGGTTAATGATTCTAGGAAACTGAAAGAGAAAGCTGAAAAGACCACGAGCTGCATCAAAGACCCCCCCTGCAATAGTGTGTGGGGGCACGGGGGGTTTTGTGATGTCGCTCCAATATGTTATTTCCTGTAGAAAGTTCACATTTCCTGTACATGTTTGTATAAAACTTATGTGATGTAGTCACATTGTTTCATTGCCAAGTTTCATTGTCATTTATCTGCAAATGTAGAAGTAATGGCTGTGTGAGGAAATGACCAAGATGCTGCTTACAGTGTGAGATTTCCGCCTTATTCCCTTCTAGAAGTGTTCATGAGTGTTATGCATCAATCAACACATAATGACTTATACAAGATGTCTGTCTACTACCTCTGAAGGGTTTAATTTTAAAAGGCTAGTATATCTATTTAGGAAAACCCAAATCATCCCAGGCGGTTTCTTTAATAAAACATTTTAATGATCCAGTCGGTAAGTGGGATCAATTTGTTAACCAAGCACTTTAGTTGCCTTGCATCCTTTTAAAAGTCTACTATTGTTTTGTTCTATGAATCTTTTTTTTTTTTTTTTTAAATGATGGCTATCTCATGTTTGATGGATATCTGATGCTCTGCTTGTCTTTTTCTCAGACAAGGCCATGAGGGTATTGGTTTTCTGTCTGGAAAGTAAAGAGATTGAGGCTCGCTCTATGGGAGCATCTGCACTTTGGGCCCTGCTCCATAACAATCAGAGGGTACATACACATACACACACACACACACACACACACACACAGCACTAAAACTCCATCTTGTGCATTTATTGCCTAATATTGGAGTTCATTGGCAATATATGTCAAATTAAATTCCAGAGTATGGTCATCTATCGAGGCCTGTGCCTGTAAGACATAGATAAATCTGTGTGAAAGTTGTATTATCCTCTAGCATGAAGCTGACCATCCTTTCTTCCTCCTGATTATAAATTCTTCCAGGAAACATTCAGTCCCTTGGATTCAGGCTCATCAACACAACTGTTCCTAATCTGTCTTTGTAATTTCCCTTCAAAGGCCAAGACTACTTTGAAGTGTCCCTCCGTTCGATTGAGACTCGAGGAGGCACGTGCCATCTCTAAGAAAGGTATGCATTTATTCACTTTGATGAAGGCACGTCTGCGTCTGTCCTGGCTCTGAATCTTAATGTTATTTTCCACCAGGTCCCATTGTTAACATTTTAATGAGCCAGTGTCTCTATTGTGCCTCAACTACAGATGCAGAGAACAAGCAGGAGCCCATGAACGCCTACCTGTTGAAGTGCCTTGAAAACCTGTCCCAGCTGTTGAATAGCTGATTGTATTGTTATATTATTTATATGCTTTATTTTGTTTAGTGCTTTCTACATATCAGATGTTAATTCATCGGGCTATTAAAGTGCCAAGTGGCAGATTTTAAGCTTACGTCTCCTGTGATCTGCGTTCAGTAGTACAGCTCAGTGTATATCATCACTAAAGAAAAGCATCTGAATCTTTAAAGGGGACATTTGAGGAGGTTCATCGGCAATGGCTGTAAACACAGCTGTGTTGTGTGTGTGGTGATGAGACGTGTGGTGTTAAGCTGTTATACCACAACACTCTGTTTCTCAGCCTGGGCCGGTTGCTTACCAGCAACCTCTCAATGGCACTTACATGTCACGCTTCCAGCAAAAGCCTTCCCCACAAACAGTATTACAATTCGAGATTCACAATACATTTACAATTTACAATAATTGTCATATGTAAGATGAAAACAATATCCAGTGTGTAGCGTTGAGGATAACTTGGTAACTTCAGAGCTCAGTTCAAGACACTGAGCATCGTTTCTGTACATTTTAGAAAACTTCAGTTTGGAAACCCACCGTGCAGCACTTCTCCATAAGTCTGACACCCTTTACCAGCCCCAGTGATAAAGTGCCCTTCTGTGTGAAATGAGCTAACAGTGGGCTAGCATGAAGTGTGCCCCACTAGCTCAAGTGTTTCTCTGTAGCCGGGGAGCTAGCAGGAAGTGCAGTTTCTCTCCACTCATCTCATCAATGCAGCTTTCATTCTCCCTCAGTGGGGCAAGATGGAAGCTGTACAAAAGGACCACTGGTACTTCATGGTACTCCTTATCTTTCTCCCTTTTCTTAAAGGTACGGAACTGATATTTTTATATGTTTAGATGAATTCTGTCATGAAAGGCAATTGATTGACACATTTTGTAACATTGTAAAACTAAAACTCAATCTTTTCTACGATCTTTAAAAATGCCATTCACTGCTGCCTCTATAAGATCCTCTGAGTACTCTCTAATTTACTCAAACCTATTTATGAGGTAATCTGTGTTTCATCGTCGGTGTTATTCCTAAACCTTCCTTTACTTTCCATTTCTCATTGAATACATTGAAATGGAAAGGTTGTTTTTGACCGTTTTGCAAGACTCCCAGAAACATTATCATTCTGAACCTGCCAGAACGTCATTCAGCTCAGATAAAAGGCTTTGGAAACTTTGGGACGCTTGATCACTGGCTATTGTCAACTGTGTTGATGTGCACTGGCTCAAATTGGCCTAATTAACATTACCCAGTGGATGGCCTCAAAGCAGTGAATGACTGGGACAATCTTCAAGTGGATCAGACAAAACTACTTTATGCCACATTGCATTGCATTTCTCAGGAGTGACACCTTTCTGTACCGTTATGTGTCAGATATTAAATATATGGCAAAGGCTTCTGGTTTCTATATACTTCACTCAGTCCTACAAATAATTGATGATGTGATGTATCCATTATTTAATGTATTGGTTTGCTATATGTTTGTCTGATCATGAATGAAATATACCTGCTAGTGTACAAGTTTGGTTTTCAGTCAACATCTATGAACAGAACCATACGCTCTGTGTAGGTGCTGTCCAGCAGAGAGACGCTGTCGTCACCGTTCGTCTGGAGGAAGGGATGGTTCTCGGGTGTTTGTGCCCCTGGCAAGGCAACCTCAGCATGGTCTCCTGGATCAAGAGCCCAGACAAGTCTTCAATAGCAGTTTTCCATCCAGAGTACGGGGCGTCCTTCGCCCACCACTACCGTGAGAGGATTGAGTTCCTGAGGAACACACCCATGGATGGCAGTATTGCCATGAGGAACATCACTCACCGGGATATTGGGCTCTACCTCTGTTCTGTTCACACCTTCCCTCAAGGCTCCTGGACCAGCACCATACGGGTGGAGGACTCCGGTACATGACATGGCATTCAACCCTAGCAGGCACTTTGTACAGTTGGTAATTTATTGATAATACAAGGGCTAGGTTTTACCAAGTGTCTAGAAGTATTAATCTAGAAAGACTAAAGTTGGAAAGGGAACTTTATATACCACCTTCCATTTTGACTTTGTAAAACTGAGAGGAAATTAATTGCAATCAGCTGTTATCCCAAATGAATTATGGTCCCAACTCTCTCGTGGATGTCTTCATTCTTTTCCGTGTACAGATGAGGCTCCTGGAGATGAAAGCCCAGAGACCCCCACCCTAGAGGTGATCGAGGCCGACACAGAGCTAGTAGCGGCGCAGAACGACAACCTGACCATCAGCTGTAACCACGACCACAACGGCACCGTTTACCGGGTCACGGTGGAGAAGCTGACACGCGGCAAGCCCCGGGTCATCATGGGAGTGTGCAGGGTGGTGGACGGGAGTATGGTGGGTGAGGATTACACCCAGAGGGGCAGGGTCAACTGTGCGGACAGCCTGGACGTCAGTCTGCAGCTGACTGAGGTGGTGGAGGAAGATGGAGGCTTCTACCGCTGTCTCTTCAGCACCGATGCTGGTGTGCAGACCACCACTGTGCTACTCACCATACCCAGTCCAGGTAAGAGGTCACTTTTCATAAAATATATATATATTTTATGAATGCAAGCATACCTCTCACACAGGATAATGATTCATAAAATGTAATTCATCAATACAATGAAAAACCATCCTCTCTATTTCAGCAGAATGTGCTGAAACCACAAACACCCCATCATGTTACACCCTGTTGGTATTTCCTATTTTAACTAGTGTGTGAGGACCTGTGTGGGTCTGTGTCTACTCACATGTATGCATTAGTGTGATGTTGTGGCTACGGGAGTCATCCACACCTAAAACCTGAGGCTCCCCCCAGTGAGTCACAGACCTGCAGATGCGAACCACCACAACCTTCTTGTAAAGACCAATTGTCGAGGAGAACACGAGGGTCCTCGCTCAATTTGAAGGGTTGTCCGATCGAAAAGGCAAAGTTTATTCAAGCATATGCACAGGGAGAGCAGGTGACAGAGTTAGTCTATGAAGCTTTGCTCTGAAGAGAAATAGTGAAGACAACCTGATATATATGATATGATGAGTGTACATCAGCGAGGAGTCTGTCTGTATAGTCTGAGAGTGGGGCTTTATCGGTGTTCTTCCCATGAGTCATCTTGGGTCATCCTGACCTGGTTGTAACCACGGCATAGCCTGCAATAGGACCAGGGTGGGTGCCTTGTGGTTATCATACAAATGGAAGCTCAACTGGAACACAAAGGAAGCATTTAAGAAGCATCTCAGCAACATGATAAACACAAGACAGTCAGTAAAATGACACAAGAGGATCATATTAGTACTTGCTTAATGCATTACACGTTCTAATTGTAAAGAGTCTAAAGGATTACAGGATAATAAAGAATGCAAAGAAATATGAGATAACATAAGAATATAAAGAATATTATAATAAAATAAAGAAAATCATTGTGTTTTCTCTCTCACTTCACCTGCAGGTGGATTCAGCCTGTCTGTGTATATGATGTGTCTTTACATTGGGGTTGGAGTAGCTGGGCTGGTTCTGCTCGTTGTCACCCTCATTTTAGCTGTGACGCACAGGTGAGATATCTCGGTGCCTTTTCACTCCACTAGTACACTAAACTCTCCTTAACATCCAGTGCTGGACCTTTGCAGAGTGATAAAAGCCTTTACCTTGCTGTAGCCCAGTATGCTTTCCAGTCAGCCCTGCAGTGTCAGCCATAGTTGTAATGACGGAATTACAGTATGGTACAAAAACGTCCTTGCTTATTGTCTCAGACCTTGGGCACCATCAGGTCTGTGTTCAAAATGGGGACTGCAGATAGCAAGTGTGATCTTGCTATGTGTCATTAGCCCCACAGGGACATTTCAGTGTCATAATAGTATATATTGTTAGTGTGAAACTGAATGAATGAAGCTGCTGGATGTCTTTATACAGCGTTTCATTTATGAAGAGGTTTATGTCCTGAAGTTCTTTCTCAGCTCTTTCATGTCTGATAGGTAGTTGATCTGAAACACCCCCAACATTGTGTTAATAATTGTTTACTTTTGCCCGATAATCACGACAGGAAGAGGAACAGGAGAGAGGAGTACAGAGTCAAACTGCATCCGTATCAGAGGCCGGTAAGTGTTACGTTACTGGTTACATCTACTCTGGTCTGTTCCACACTTTGGAGAGACTTACCATCAAAATACCATCATACTTTTCTATTAATCTCTTGACACATCCCATCATTTCTTACCCTCATACATTGTCATTTATGCTCCCCCACCTGACTAATGCTATGCCTTGTAGCTACTCATAATGGATGGATAATGTAATAGCTTGTCATAATGTAGTAAAATGTCCCTCTTGATGGGTTGAAAATGGAACAAAACTAATGTGTAACAGGGTGTAACATATGTTGTAATGATATTGACTATTGCTGCAATATGAGTTATGACAGTATTAGTCAATGTTATTTTTACATCATCAGTTAAAAATATGTTGCACCCCTTATGAAGCCATAATCTTTGGTTCATGTAATAATGGGGTTTTATTACATTATCTGGGCATTGAGTTTCTTATTTTCAACCCATTTAGGGACACTTTTGACAGATTATGACATTATCCGCTGGTTATTACATTATCAGTTGCTCAGTAACATTTCAAAACTTTAACATCTACAACATCCCTCCAGCCTAACTACTATGAGAACATCCCCGTGTGCGGCCGGATGGGAAAGAGGCCCAAGCTGATGAGGGATTGCCCAGTGTACGCCAACATACACACCGTACACGTGCACAAGACCAAGAGAGTGTCAGCTTTATGATATATGTATGCACATAAATATGATCTACTGTATGATGTGATTGCGCAACCTCTATCGAGCTGTCATCTTTGCCTTCAGCTTTTAACAACCGGGGCAGTGGAGTGTGCCCGTGAGCAAAAATAGACTTATTATATTCACAAGCGCCAAAGGCCAAAGACATTTTTTTTTTTCATAAGCTATTACAATTATTTCTCTTCTCTGGGATGAATTTTTTTTTTTAACGCGATGCAGGGATCCGACGGTTTCCCACGCCGATCGATGTTCATACAGTGGTGTGTAACGATGAGTTACCAGCTAACCTACATGTCATTGTAACTCCACCTTCCCCTCCAAAGAATGTAACTCAATCACTACATGTAGGTCTTAGAAACATGGGAGGTTTGTTTGACTCCAGCCCTGCTCCCACTAATCAAATGTAACATGTACTGCGTGATTACTATTGAGCGATGTTTGTTTGGGCAAAACAATACATGGTGAATTATCATCACAATAACCCTCGCGCCGTAGAGCAGACAAAAGCTTGTATAATCATTATTTTCACTTTCATAACTCCCATGTAAAATGATTGACAAAAGCTTGTATAATTGCTCCACTTTCATCCCCCCTGGTTTCCATTCAAAGCTTGACAATGGTGTCTAATCATTTGACAAAGAAGAAAAGCAGTCACTCACCGCTGTACCGTCACTGGAGACGGTTGCATTCCCCCCAGGTTGCTCTGTCTGGGATGGCTCCATTGTAGTTGCAGCATGGTCTTATGGAAGCTGAACTCTAATGAGCTAATCCTGCACTCCGGTTCATGGCTCCTCTTACTTTGTATGCTTGGATTCTTCCTGTGCCGTGCTTAACAAAATGCAATTCAATTTAAAAGAAGAAGAAAATACAAGTTGTTTTTTTTTTCTCATGGCCTTACCACATTAATATTTATTTCTATTTCTATTTGTCATGATGATTTATTAAGCTGACCTACAGTGCTGGCCGAGATTATTGGCACCCGAGCATTTAATGCAGAAACTGAAACAACTTTCAGGTCTTCACACATTCATCTATCGATTTACAGCATGTGATCAAACAATAAGAAGAAACATTTAAACCACCTGTTTTATGGTTCCAAAATGGAAAAGTGGCCATAATTATTGGCAGCCTTCAGAACGATTCCCATCAGTTTTGTTGGAGGAAATAGATTCTCATTTGCAGTGTAATTCAACTCATCTGTGACAGGCTGCAGGTGCCCACATGGTATAAATGAAGCAATTATCCAGTTTTAAAGTGATAAAACAGTCTGTTCTGCTTCCTTGGTCATCTGTGAAAATGGCGAAGAGAAAAGAGAGTCTGAAGATGTCAGAAAAACTATTATCACCAAACATAAGCGTTCACAAGGCTATATATAAGGCCATCTCTAGAGACCTTGGTATTCCTGCTGCCACACTTCACAATGTTATTAAGAAATTTGCTGCTCAGGGAATTGTTAAGAATCTCCCAGGATGTGGTGGTGAGAGGAAAATTGATCTCAGATGTCCTCAAAGGTTGGTGCGAGCCAATGAAAAAACACCTTGCATGACAGCCAAAGATCTCAAGGCTGACCTGGAGATGTCTGGGGTAATGGTGAACCAAGACCCACCTGGGCGAACCTGAATCCTTCTGGGAAAATGTTCTGTGGACCGATATCGTACATTATATACATACAATTCACAGGTGCAGATAATCTTGGCCAGATTTGTATGTGGCAATGTAACTTTATATTTTAGGGTTATGTTTATATCTTCTGATTATGGTGGTGCTATTCTACTGTGTAATCTACTTAATTTATCTCTATAGAAATGGAGGCAGTGGCACAGGGAGTAACGGATATGCAGGCTACTCAGCTAGACGACAACAGAAATGTGGGCAAGGTGGAAACAGAACAATATGGGACAATGTAGTTTGGAATCGCAGGTTTTTGCCTTCATGCCTTCGTCTTCTAGTTTCCGGCAATACAATAGAAGCTGAAACTGAAACTGTGTATTTGACTGTGATGTTTCTGATACTGACTGTGACTGTCAATGACCACATGTGGGATGAATAAAACCTCATTACTTCATGGATATTGATTTCCTGGGGGGTGGGAATTGATATGGGAAAAACACTTTTTTTTTAATCAGTGTTGAAATGATGAACCGATGATTGAAACAACTTCTGATCAAGGAAAGGGGATAACATTGTAGAATAAAAGGCTGTATCTTGAAGTCACAATTTTTCCAAATAAAGACTGAATTCTTTACTCTTTACGTTTCAAACGTTACGGTACAAATGTCTGTTGGAAAAACGTGTCGATGCCATGATAGAACATTCAATTTATTATCTTTTTATCATCAAAAACATTACATATGTACATTTAGTGAGTGAAAACTGTAATCCTACACTCGATGGTCTTGAAAGTGCTATTAACATGTATTATGACAGTAACAAAACACAGAAGCATGGCGGACATAAACACAATCATATATAGGAACAAGAACTGAAATCATGAGTGCGTACCTACATCATATTTGAAACAAAGTGTGCTACCTGTGAACTTGAACAAAACGAGGGAAACGGCAAATGATGAACATCGTCAACTAGAACTTCCTCCAGTCGTCTCAGTAGTACGGCGCTGATGCTCCAGATGTAGTGGAACTATTATACATTAAGAAACCACTTAGCCATGTGTTCAGACTCAGGACATGATGGGGCAGAAACATCGATGACTTTTTCATTCTACAAGACAGACATTATGTGGGATCTAATCCAGACTAGCAACCTTTTGGAGAAGGGCACTTTCTTTGTCGAACAACTCAATACTAAGGTTCAATTCTCTCAGCTAAAAAGAAAAATAAATTAAAACAAATTGCGACCTGTGCACTTCAACACAACGTATGAGTGGTTTTACTTGTATCTCCAGCTCTACAGGAATCTATTACCTACTCAAGACAAAAACATTAACACAATAAAGGAAGTGATTAAAGTCTGACGTTGAAGGTTTGGACTGTTCGCTACCTCAAACTGATTGTCTTTAGAGTCCCTTTTTGACTTCAGTGTTGCTGCTGCAATTTCTGGACTTTAAAAGCTTTGTGTCGCTCTTTCACACACTAAAGCCAAACATTATGTTGTGCACTCACGAAGAGCACAGCCACGTTTACCAGAAATGTATGACGAGATCAATAACCGCTGAAAGCATCTGACAACAAACGCCGACAGGGAACAAGCGTCTACAGTTCATCCTCACCTTCCTTAAACATCTCTGGTGAGTGTTCCAGGTGCGACGTGGCGCTGCACACCTGGGTCTATTTTAAGAAGAACTGTTTTGGAGGTACAGATGAATCTCTTCCGTTCACAATGGTAAACTCAAGGCCCAAAGGCAAAGCTTTGGTTAGAGCTCACACTCTGCGGTCCGTGTCAGAAGGCACTTCTTACTCTAGGAGGAAAATGCAGGAGAGGACATCATCATCACAGTGGCATATTTCATACACATGCTACAGAAAGGATTGACCCCTCGTGGCATTTCCCTCTAGTTCATACTGTAGCTAGTGGATAGGTCTCATAAGTCTCATAAGCCAGCTGTCTAGGACGAAAAAAAGATCGGCCAGTCAGGCCACAGGGTCAGAAATCAACGTACGATGACAGTGGTACTGTCTATGTTTATGTTTAGTGTTCTTTATGGTTTTTGTGGTCCTTTCTTGCCACCTTGTGTATTTTAGTACATGTCCATGATGATTTTCTGTCTCATAAAATATCAATACTGTGTTCTGAATTTGAATTGTATGAACATCATTCATCAGCTGCATGATTTTTGAGTCCCATGATGGCAACGTCTCCTCGTAGTCTCATCTTCCTTGCAGAACTAGGGAACATCACTAGTCCCATCGAGCCTCGCTCAGTTCACAAACATCTGAGTTCTCACCTTTCAGCAATGACCCACTCATCAGATACTGTATGTGAGGCTGGCTGAGAGCAACATACCTATGTGAAAACTTATTGTCATTTTTTACGAGGGTCCTACCACTATATCCTCAAAGAACATTTTTGAATACCTTTTAATAGCTGATTGCCATGAAAGTCTGCTGTTTCAGTTTAAGTGTGTAAGGCTTTGATCGATTTCACATTGTCGTGAAGAAGCAACGCTCAGTGTGGTGGAGTTGTCCTTTAAGCAGTGGTTCTCAATCCTGGTCCTCGGGGGCCCAGAGCCCTGCTGGTTTTCATTGTCGGCCTAATCCAATCAACGACTGAGTTATTACTGGGACATCAGGTGAATGCCATGGACTACCTGGCAGGATAGAAAACCAGCAGTACTCTGGGCCCCGAGGACCAGGATTGAGAACCACCATAAGTAAATGCTGCACATTGTTGGAATGAGCCTGATGTGATATGGTCAATTTTGCAACACACGTCTTTCTTATTGTTTCGACCTTTGTGTCTTTGTACCTTTTACTTTTTGTAAGGTTTAGTAAAAAAAAAAAACAAGCTATGCTGACTTTTACATCTGATGACAACATAAAACATATTCCTACACTAAAAGGATTTTTGGTGCAATCTTTTAGGCTACCGCTGTCGTCACACAACAGGTACAAAAAAGTATATCATCCTTTCAATGAGATTATATGTACCACTTGTCCTACAGTTGACACTATTGTGAAGTATCGACATGACATGGTATATTACACGCTGCTATACATTTTTCTACATCCTCTCTGAAGTGGTGGATTAAGTGTCCGGTTCTGGTCGGGCATTGCTTGTCATTGAAGGGGTCTCGGGCTGCAACTGGATTCATAGCCACTAGAGGGTGATAGCGCCTCTTCCTGGTGCTGGGCCTCTTCCTCGCCGCGCTCTTCAGACAGGAAGCTGGGGAACGTCTGTGCTCGTGGGATAAGAGTCATTGTCAGGCTGGTTCCTGACAGAAAGAAAAACCGAAGTGAGAATTAATGGATCAATTCAACAAAAGCCCTGTTGTTGTTAGTTTTTTAAAAAAACATTAAGGTCCAGCCTTTCAGGAGGTGCAGAAGGTTGTTTCTACTGTTCTTAATTGGTAACGGCATACACATTGTAAATGAAATACCTTGATCAGATGTGTTTCAGTCAGCTGCACCTGACATAAACAGATGAGTCATGTACTCACGGTGCTAAACTGTTGCTTAGCTACTGTCCACGCTGATATATTTATATACAATAGAGGAATGCAAGAATAACCATTGTAATTTTTAAAAGGAGAATCTTTGATGGAGGTGGTTGATAGACATAACGTGAAAGATAAACTCTAATCAGGTCTAACAGCTATGCCAGTCCTTCACTTTATATTGGAGTGGTTTACAGTGCCTTATCTACTTAGGTTGTCTCCCATCCTCTCTCTCCCGCTCCCTCTCTCTTTCTCTCCACCTGATTTTAAATTAATTGGTCCAATTTGTTCTGCAGTTCATATTGGTTAACTGCAGTGAGAGGGAGTAATGGATACTTGTGGGTGAAAGGCTGTTCTGTGCAACTGCGAGACAATTAATAATGTATTAGAATGCTGTTTGGAGGCGTGCACACCGAGGTGGGGTGAGGATACAGTGGCCGGCAGCCCGCTGATCACGCACAGAACAAGGAGGAAGTGGCCCGGATCAATATTTCAGGAGGTGAAAAATCTCACACAACACTGTAATCAACTCTAACCCCACCCACCCCCTCCGACCATTAGCCTACACCTACTGATATAACCGGCCAAGAGGAGTTGCTGCACATCGATATGTTCCAGGGTTTCCAGATCCATTCGCCTCGAGAGGTTAATTGAAATTTGGTGAACAAGTAAAAAAAAATCGGTTGTGTTTTCTATGAACCAATTTATTTCAAGTTAAGAGTCACATGGATGGAATTTACAGCGTGATTACTTCCTCCTCTGGTCGTGGGACTGAGGTGCTGATCACCAATCATGCTTTTCAGTTATTAAAATAAGCATAGAATTGCTAATACTCATTCACTCAATTGCTGATAAGTCAGCGTTTGATAAAACACGTGTTTGTGTGTTTGTGTGTGTAGGGTCAATTTGCTCAAGGAAAGTAGTAACACCCATCTCCAATCTCCCCAGGCATCTTTTATGTATGAGTTCTGTGATGTGGACCTGGACCACTCTCAGTTGGTGTTGGCTAACTCAATGTTTCTCTGACTCACACACACACACACACACACACACACACAGTGCCTCTCCTGTGTGTGGAGCCAGCAGCACCAGTCATGATGCCACCAAAAGGACTGGGGCATAGACCGTGAGTTGCACTGCCAACTCACCACTACATGGGACATAAAACAGAATCCGGTCAGCTTGGCAATCGCTGTCAAAAGACTGTGTGTGTGTGGGTCAGAGAGAGAGAGAGAGAGAGAAGTGTGTGTGTGGCGAGAAAGGATGCGCACAATTAAAGAAAGAAACTGCGAAATACACACAGAGAGAAAGAACATTTGTTTGTATTTGTGTTAAAGAGACAGCTGGTAGGAGGATGGAGAGAGGGTGGGTGGGACGATGAGGAGACCGAGACAGTACTAGCCATAACAGGTGAGTCACACACACACACACACACACCTCTGTCCACTAGTCTTTGCTTTCCGCCACTCCCTGAAATAAAGAAAAAGGAGATAAGGCTCCAGCTTAGGATTTTAAATAATACCCAGCTCAGTGCACTCACTGCTGTCCGTGCTCCAGAAAAAACACTGAAACCGCTGAGACTGTGCAGGTTAGAAAAAAGGGGACACTGTTTTTTTTCTCCTCCTCCTTGTACTTAATAGATTGCTGAAACAACTGGTGCGCAACCAGGCATATCCTTTTCACATCTCTGCCAAAACAATCCCTTTTCTCAACCTAGGCCAATTTGGGCTGGGAAAAAAAAAGAGTCCGGGAGCCCAGTGCAGCCAGAGATGGCCGAGCAGATCTCATCATCTCCTCGGTCATAAACAGCGTTGTTTGTTGTGTGTGACGCCAGCCCCCTGACGAGAGCCACGCTTTAGATGGCAGACCCCCCCCTGGACCATGAAACGGAATGGGCCGCACACACACACACACACCAGTTGCAGACAAACAAATGCAGACAAAAAGACACAGGGAGAAGATGGTGTCAGCATCCCTCCGCTCCTCTCCCTGTGAGAAGCAGACAGTGATTTGTCAGTGCCTTTTCATTACCAGGGAAGGTCGTGTCATCCTATCTGGCCTGGGGGGGGGGGGGCAGCTGCTGGGCTGGAGCAGAGTGAAGACAGGCAGGGGAGAGGGCACTCACACTCATGCACACTGACAAATACAACGGAGCCTCGGACACACACACTATTTGTGTACATGCACAACGAACACACACACACACACATGCACACCTGTCCACGCCTTCCTCACAGTATGATAACCCAGGTGGCTTCCTAGTAACACCTGTAACTGGAGAATGAGAGAGGCTGCCAGTACCACAAGGCCAACATTATGTAAGAGTGCTGACATCTAGCTTTGTGTCCACACTGAGCCAGCCACAAGCCAGCAGAAAGGTCAGTCCAACACACCCACATTATTGGGTCAATTAGTTTCAATTGAGATTCAAATCATTTACAGGTGACGATTGAGGGTAAAACCATGGGGCCTCTAGAAACTGAGACTAAAACGACTGAACTTCATTTTACCTGGCTATAATTTTCCTGGGTTTCAGCTTTTGTTTACAGTATTTTCCTTGTCGCCTTTTGCAGATAAGATAGTGTTATCATCCTATTTTCCTATCATCTTGTCCCTGTGCCTTTGATACTCGCTCCCTCTCTGTAAAGTCCCCTTGTATCACTCCCAGCCTATCAAACTAAGTACAGCGCTGCATACCATTAGACTTGCTAATGCTACGCCACTAAACTGTGGCGCACAACAAAATGAGAGAAGGGGAAGTGAGAGGGGAGAGAGAGAAAGAGAGAAAGAGAAAAGCGTGTGAAATTATATAAGAATGACTGCACAAAAAAAAATACAGGCATTCTTGTCCTTTTCCATTCCAATATTAGAGTTGGTAATTGAACCATTTCCGACGGGAGTGGGGGCTTGCTTTTTCAACTTTAAAACTTTAAAGTGCACTCATGTCTATGCATCAGCAATCTCTGAGAACACAGAGCAGTTTTCAGTGAAATGCAAAAGACTGCATAACATTAGGAAGCTAGAGGTGGCAGGCGATAGAATAAAAAGTAGAGATACATTGTCTTATAGTGGAGATCAAAACATCTATCTGAGGTTTTCCGGATAGTACTTTTACAAGGGGGGCGAATGGTGATTGCATGGTGAGCCCAGGGTTACTTTTGACGATACAACTTTATGTTTTTCACAGCATCCCTGGGTTTCACTCACACAAGATAAATTTGTCATTAATTATTTTGTATAATCTCACCTTCTCACCTTAGACTTGGTGAAACGTTTCTGAGGAATTTCCATCCAAATGAAAGTGGCTGTGCCGGTGTATTGAAATAAAGGAGCTAATTCACTGCCAGCTCCCCAGTTGAGGAAAAGAAATAAACAAATAGGCAAGCAGTAAACCTCAACGGGACAGGAAACAGTGTCCCTTAATTATTCCCCCAGACCCGCGGGGTATTTGAACGCAACCCGACCATGACTCAGCAAATTGACTGTGCTGATTGGATATTCCTCATGCACGCAGTGATATAGCTAAGGAGCAAGCCATCTAGCCAGCATGATGCAAACGCTTGATTCCTCACCTCCATTCACACCCCAATCAATTCATTTCCACGTATTAGGAACCAATATAATTTATTAGCAGTGATGTATTGGAAAATAAAAAGCTGGTTAAAACAAACTGAACTTCTGTCAGGGATCATCACGAGGCAAACAGCCACGATAACAAACGGGGAAAAAACAATTATATTTTCACAAGCAGTGTGTTGATTTGTTTTATTTATATTTTGTTTTCATTCTCTTGCCTCTTGCAATTAATGTAGCCTGTGAATTTAGATCAAAGCATTAGGCTGTATTGAAATGGGTGTTTTCCTACCCTTTTCAATATATTATATATATAACAGTTATATTTATATTGCATTTATACAACCTCTATCATAACAATGTGCTGTATATGTCTAAAAACACCATGTAAAGCATTAGTGAAATCACGCTGCCAGCTCTCTGTTTAGTGTAGCAGAGGGGAATAGGAGATCTATAAGAGCTCCAGGTGAGTGGAGACCTTCTGCCAATGAGGAACCAATGCAATAACATGGCACCGCTGGTCTAAGTCTTCAGCCATGTTAAAAGCTACAACAGGAGCCTGATGAGTCTGAGGCTCTTTTGACACCCGTGTCTTTCACGGTCCTGCATCATAACAGGAATAAAATTCCTGTCACTCCCTAGAATCACCTTATCCCCCACCTTTTGCTGTGTCCTCAAACACATTGATGCATTCAATTTATTCATGGGAAAGTAGGGGAGATAATGGTGGTGCTGAATGTGTATGAGTGGGGAAGAGGAAGGAGAAGGTGGAGGGTTGTTCCGAGTCGGACAGCCACACAGCAGAACTGTGGGAGGACCGATGGAGGTGCCAGGGTGATGGATGAGAAAGAAGCTGCTCTGCTCACCAGAGTTTGGAGAAGAAGAGTGTAAAAGGAGAGTTTACAGAGACTAGGCCTATAAATAATGACCCGGGGGGTAGAAGTATCCCTGGATGTGGGACTTGCTCTTTTGAGTAAAAACATGTTGATGTTTGGAACTGAACACTGTTAAATGATAAAAAAAAAAATCCAAGTTTAGCCTTTCAAAAGAAAATCATGATGTAACAGCGACTTTCATCTTTCCCTGCCTTTCTAATTTGGTTTATCAGTGAAAGCCAAAAGGCCTATAATCCTTAGATAAGTCTACTAATCAACTAATACCATGGACACAGCATAATCTCATCAGCTCACTAATCACCTTTCTGCCTCTGGTCTACATCCACACACACACACACACACACACACACACACACACTCTTGACAACATAACAGGTGCATACAAAGGACACACACTGCTAGGCCTGAACACTATAGAGCACCTGCTGCAATAGTGGTAATTGTATTTGTAGCCTTTCTTTCTCTCTCTCTCTCTCTCTCTCTCTCTCTCACACACACACACACACACACACACACACACACACACACACACACACACACAGACCATATGTTTGCTTCCAAGAAAAAATCTGTCTGTCTCTCTCACTCTCTCCTTCCCTCTGTCTCCTTTGCTCTCAGCCCTTGCTGTACTCGTGTACACATCATCCAGTATACATAGCCATTGACACAAGCGGAAAAGGGGAGCTAGCAACACTGTGTGTATGCTAGTTAGTAGCTGCATGTCTGTACCTTGGTAACTGTAGAGATCTCCCACGCTGTTCTGGCGCGTGATGTGCTGCCAGTAGGCACTGCGTGGCAGGGAGATGGACTTGGTTAGCATCTCTCTGGAGTGGCTCTGAAACAGACAGAGAAACCTTACAAGCTACTCTCAGTCACTCAACAATCACTCCCTCACAACAGAGGAAAATTGCTCCAGGTATGCCAGTAAACAAACAAAGTACTTGCACGCTATATTACTAGTTTAATGGGATGTGTCCTTCCTGAATGGCTGTTTGTTGGTTGAAGATTCATTCAGGATCATCACATCAAATCTGCCGTCCTCAGCCAAGCACCTGCCACTGGATGTACACATTTTTATTTATTTCTTCGCTGTGTGGCATTAAAGGCATCATCCTAGAGGTAGAGTGCTACTCTAGTTGCTACAGATGTGTGTATTGTGTCATGCTTTCACTGACAGAGAAAAAAAAAAGCATAGTAAACATGATATTCCCCCGGGCCATGCTGTAACTACAAGTGGTCAGTGTTGTGTAGATATCCCTGTGATTTATAGAGCTGAGGGTAGATGCTGCATTTGGAAATGCTCCCAAATGGTGGGGTCCAAGAGCATGGCCATATGGTCAAGGCTCATCAAGCACTAGGCAGGCCTACATAAATAAAGAATACAGATGATAGCGGGGAGGGAGGAAGGAAGGAAGGAAGGAAGAAGGAGGGAGGGATGGTGGGATGCAAGGAGGGAACAGAGGCCAAAACCATGGGGTGTCAGAGGGTTTCTGGTCCAAGGCAGTACTCTTGGGGAGAGACCGGGCAACAATGCCTACAGGGAATTATATAGCTGTGAGTGTGTGTGTATGCCTGTGTGTGTGTATGTGTGAGAGAGAGAGAGTGTGTGTGCGTGTGTGTGTGTGTGTGTACGCACACACAGAATATCCTGTGTGCAAATGAAGATTTATCTCCTTTGTGTTCACTGTTTTCTAAAAATAATGCAATAATGCTGTGTACAGTACATTCACAGCATAACCTGCGACACGGATTTAACTGGGCCTAAATCAAACAAGCAGAGAGGAAACCAAGCAAGGAGGAACAAAGCATTTGGTCCACTAATATTTCATAATAACACTAATATTTAGTGTTTTAACCTTTAGTGTACCAGATGGGTGCGGTTTCCTACACAGGACATATCAGATATTGTCAGGGAAGGTCTCAATCACAGAAAGTTACACTATGTTGACTCTTCAATACTTTCCTGTGATTGCCTAAACCCTCTGGCATTGTTACTACAGTCTGGGCGTTGTTATTTTGACTCAACTGCTTGTTGAGTCATGTTGGCAATACAGGAATAAAGTTTCCTCTACTATTGGGCTTTCTAAGCTCCTCTGGATACCAGCTAAACAACTAAAATGTTAAAATGTACCTGGGAGCTCTTCTCCATCTCCTCCATCATCCTCTCATGCTGCTGGGCAATGGACAGCGTGGCCGAGTGGACGCGCTGGTAGATCATCTCCCCCTCCCGCGTCTGGAACGTGAACAAACCCTCGCCTGTGTCACACATCCTGCGCCAGGAACAGACACACACACACAGACGGAGAGAAATACACACACACTTTGATCGTGCTCACTGTTGGAACGCTGATTTACAAATAGGCTTGAAAAACTCACTAATAGAGAGGAACAGTCATATAATACGCCACCACACCCTGCGCAGGCATATACAGTACACAAACAAAGACACACATTCACAGAGACACCTGTCACTTCGTTGCCTCAAGGACTCTGCGGCAAATGTTGATATCCTGGGATGTTTTGGATCCAAAGTTGCTTTGTAGAAGTTTTCTGGCATTTCCAAAGTTGTTTCCCTCCCACCGCCACTCCTTTCTCTCTCTCTCTCTCTCTCTCTGTCTCTCTCTCTCACACGTACAGAGATGCAGGTGCAATCACAAGCACACACACACACGCACGCACACCTTCCAGACTCAAAGGTGAACCAGGTGGAGTCTCGCCCATATCTGCGGAGGGAGCTGAGAGGCCACATGACCAGCTTGACGCGGGCGTTGTGGATGTCCCACAGGTAGATGTTTTCATGTGTGATCTGCATGGTGCACTCCCCGTAGATGTCCAGGTTAGGGGTAGGCATCAGGTACACGTTGAAACGCTCTGAAAAGATCCAGACGGACAGATACACATTGTAAAAAGGAGGGCTGAGTCATACAGAAGTGGATTTGTGATCACTGAAACAGAAATATAGTACTTTGGTACCTTATAGTACCTCGGAGCTTAGACTTTCATTCCAAAGAAGGCTGATTTACAAAGGAAAATGTAATTCAAAATGTAATAACCATGTATTCATTCAATATAGGCTGCATGGGTTTCTACCAATATCCAATTAACATCAATCTACAGTATCCAATGAACTCTATTGATGTTCATGTTCATACTGTAGACCTTACACTGTTAATCTGATCAAATGTTAAGATTGCATGGACTCTGATAGTCAAGGGTTATGATGAGTGTCCAAAAATGAATAGCAGCATTTCTGAATTTGAATTGAATTTGGAAATACCTGGAATTTGGAAACACTGAAATAAGTGCTTTACAGATTAAGTCCTCCCAGCCAGACGTAAGCCATATGTCGTTCCAGTCCAGTGAGTTTGCAAAGGCGGGATTGCAGAAGCATGAAACTTAACAAATTGTGAGGAAATTTGAAGCAAAGGGATAAAGGACACAAAAAGTAATAAGAACGTCAGGGCGGCTAAATTGAATCGTTTCGGAGACAGCTTGCTTCTCATCCTAAACGGGGTTACGTAACGGCCTGATTAAGACAAAGGATCAGTTCTTATCAAGGAATGGATTATTCTTCTCTCCCTGCTACGAGAGCCTAAGGTGCGGAGTGTGTGAGCGACGGGAAGGTCAGTGTCTACTTAGCTGCTAAGGCTTGAGAGCAGAAACTAAAATGGGGTCATTGCAGACAAATAGCACTTTCCAGTAATTCACAGTTTTTGTTTTGACCTATTTGGCGAGTTGGGTTTACCTCATCAAGACAATTTGGACCGCGTCAGGTCGTTTGTAGTTTGCCAATGTATACTAACAATATAATAAATTGACTTTCACTTACTTTCCTGTGACTGACTAAACTTTCCGGTACTTTTTGTGTTTTCCTAAGCAGCAAAACCCACACGTCTGGCACCTAAGTAGACTAAAACAAACCATAAAAAGGACTTTCAAATACTATTTCACCTACGTCTTGCTAACCATTCGGCGGCCTGGCCTGGGCTCAAGTGCCCACATCTCAGTCCACTCACTTTAAACAAGCTCTCAGAGAGAGGAAGAGCGAGAGAGAGACCGAGACGCACACAGAAAGAGCTCAATAATCTAAATTAGTTCTCTCTAATTACGCCTAATGATTCAAAATAAGCCATGTGTCTGCAGTGGAAAGAAAATGGCAATGTCATAATGTGGTGGTCTATTTTTAGGAACGGTGAAAATGAACTTTGATCTAATTATCAGCCCCTGCCGTCTGGGGGGGGGCTGCTAATTGAAACATGGGTGTAGGACCAAGTCTCTTGTTTCTTTCACTCAGACAGACAGGCTCAGTTCGTCTCCACGTGCTTCACAACACACAACTGCAATTATTATGAAGACAAAGAATCGACGAGGGCTCTGTTTGAAACACCAAAACACTAGGGAGGCAAATTGTGTTATTACAGTTCAATAGGTTGCACTGCATAGTCAAAAAACAAATGTATTAATAGCCAAAACACATGAAGCAAAGATGTGTTATGTTGAAGAATACCAATCGCACTTGCAGGTTGCAATGAAATGAAATAAATTGAAATGACACCCGATTATTTTCAATTACTCTCCGTTTTACCGCTTTAAACTGTTCTCCTTTGCCTGTTGCCTTTTCTATTTCCTCACCAGGTTCCACTGTGTTCCACTGTGATAGCAGTGCCCTGTTGTCTCCTCTCTTTTCCAATTCCATTTCCTGAGAGTGGAATATGTGGGGAAGCACATTTATTTCACGTGGCTTTAGGAGCCATAATCTCATCCATCTCTGTGACAAGCTTCATTATGAGGGAAGCCAGTGATGCACAGCACTTCTCATTAGGCCTGGAACAGAGCCCCAGCCACAGCCTGTGACCTGTGCTCTGACACACACACACACACACACATGCACACACATACACGTATGCACATGTACATACTGTACATGCAGGCTCCCTCAAACATACACACACACACTTACACTTCTAAAGTTGAACGTACCTCTGCTAATGCAACCAGTGACTGTTAAAGGGGACTAGGGATCAGATATTGACAAAAATGGCCCCTATTAGCCGGGCCTAATTGGACAGTGGCTGTTCTGCTCCCCTAACCCTCTGAGGGCTCACTTGCATTAACACATATGAGCCTGGACTGCAACTGCTAACTGCTTGGTGGCAGACTGAGTGAGAGAGATTGACCCTGAATGGCTGTCTGTGTTAGCAGGGACTAATTGGGCACTCACCGTTCTGCTCCCGCTGCACCCCCGCTGCTAACAGGTCTGGCTCTCCCAGGCTGATGTCGTTGAGACGGCTGCCCAGACACTCCACACACAGCAGCTTACACCATTCCTCTGCATCCAGCTCTGTACACAGCCACACAACAGTACAGCATTAAGGCATGAACACCACCAAACACACGCCCCCTCCTCCATGTCCAACACTGTGCACAAAATGAAATGTTATTATAATTATAGTGTGCTGCTTCAGCAAGTTCTGTGTGCTATATGCACACACATGCACAATTCATACACAGCACACACACATGCACATAAATCACCCAAGGGATTTCAGAATAAAACCCTGCGTGTTGCGGACATGAGTACAGGTAACGGTAACTGGGAGGGAGAAAAATCAATCGGATCAATTTGGCGCTGATGAAAAGAGGCTGCAGGTTCAACAATGGCCGGCGACAGATGAATGCTGAGTTTCCTCTCCCTCCTACACCAGTACTTAGTTCCAGGGCAGTACAATACGAGTAGCCCCGCTAGAACAACAAAGGCAGAATCAGATCTGAGCCTGGTGATCATCTATTCAGACAATCAATATGCTATTATCCAAATTGAAGGAAGGCTTCGGCTTTTCCTCGGATGAGAATGTTAATTGGAGAGGGAACGTGTGCATGAAAAAACCAAAGAAGGGGATTTACGATGTGAGATGTGAGACGGCGTGAGTTTCATCGGAATAGTCATCTTTGTGGAAGAGGAACAATTCTGATCCGACTTTGAGGACAATTATTATTATTGACTCTTTTCAATGGTAGATGCTTTACAGCGGCCTCAGGTTTAGGAACTGAGCTTTCTTTGCAAAGTTATGCTGTGTCTCTCAGCTGGCACTTAAAAGTGAGGGGGGGGGGGGGGGGGGGTGGCACTGTAAGATTGAATTGTTTAATTACAAGCTAAGTGGATACAGATGATTTCATGAATCAAATTCAAGTCCGCATGGCAGACTGTTGTTTGAGAATCCCAACTTCCTCTTGAGTCAGAAAAAATGGTGTTTACAATGGGAAAGAAGATTTCCAATTGTCTCATGTGAGCTTTCGGTGAGAGTTACTGAAGTATGAAATGAGGCAAGTGCTAGAGTTGTTTATCTTTGTGCAGCTCCTTCACCCCAGGCCCAGGGGAATTCTGGGATATGTAACCGTGGCCAGTGATGTGTACAGGGACACGTGGAAGTGAATGAATGCCACCATGTTTCTGTGTATATGAGTGTGAATGATCACTTGTCTGTGTGTGTGTGTGTGTGTGTGTGTGTGTGTGTGTGTGTGTGTGTGTGTGTGTGTGTGTGGTGGTGGGGAGGTGATGTCACTTCATTCACTTCAAGGTAGGTAGCTTATATAATGGTGGGCATAGCCTGTTTGTCAGACGAACAGTATTGTCCAAGGGGACAGATCTATACAAGTTTGGAGGGTGAAGGAAAGGTCTGTTGCTGCCTGAAGCACTTCTTCCACAAACACACACACACACACACACACACACACACACACACACAGCAGTAGCTGCACTGCAACCTTCAGCTTCATCTGCTTGTCCACTTGAGCTTGTATAAATTTGCTGTATTTTCAAGGCTTTTGGTGGTTTTGCTCATTGCCTGTTCCTCCTCAGACCCTGCTTCCCTTGCCCAGAGTGACTGTGGTCTTTTAAGTGCCTCTGAACACTTTTAAGGCAATGAGTGGAAAATCGGCTAAACAGACACTTCATCAGCACCAAGGAAGCCTATCTAGTCTATGTGCCATGCATGGTGAAACAGGATGGGAGGATGTGTGCATGTGTGTGTGTGTGGAATGGATCAACATTTGAAGTTAGTATAGGGGGTGTGAGGATGGATGGGGTGGGGTGATGGTGTGAGAGAGAATGTGTGAGAATCAAAGCAGAAGACAGAGTCAACCTTTGCCTTTCCTATTTTCAGTTGGGTTTGGTCTGGTTTGGTCTGGGCAGTGCTCATATAAAGGGAATCTCTTTGGACCTCATTCAGCGGTGGGATTTAAACCTGCACTCTAACATTTCTGTGTAAAAATACATGCGCCTTATCAGTCTAGTTCATGAAGTGGGGCTGCAACAGAGAAGACTGGCCCTTCCACATTCATTGAGCCGCTGTAGATTCGCTCCATTCCCCCTTAGTGATGTTTTGGAGTCAGGTTGGTGCACTGGCAGGAAGGTTTTCTCCGTGCACAGGAAGTGGCGACTTGAAACTTACAAGCCGAATGCACACAGCCCTGAAACAGCAGTGAGTGAGCTAGCACCTCGGATATCTCTACAGTAAGCTCAATTTACCGAGATACCAGATTCAACAGATACCTCTCGATGCCAACTGGGGATTAAAAGCTGAACAATACTGAAATATTCAGGAAAAATGTATTCAAATAATATAATATAGTATGAAAACATTAAGTTCATTCATGTGTTGATGAATGTGGCCATATGAGGGAGTATCCCCATTAGCAGGGACTGAGGGGACGGGTGGTGGGAGTGCAGGATGTGAAGGACCTGAGGAGGTCAGTGGACACTGGGAGATAAAGACCTCCATATGGCGGTGCGAGGGGACGGGGGGGGGGCTCTGGGCATGGAAACGAGCCGTGTGAGAGAGAGAGAGACAGTCAGAGTGAACAGAGGTAAAGAGAATAGAAGAGAGAGAGAGAGAGAGAAAGAGAGAGAGTTCACTGTTCTGAGGTCAATAATCTCTCCCCTGAGGTTTACTGCTACATCTCAGCAGGTATTTGATCGCTGCACGCACACACACACACACACCCACACACCCACACACACACACACACACACACACAGGTTGCAGTGAAAGTGAATGAGATTGAGATGTTCCTCTTTGTCTGTCTGATTGTACATTCATGTTTGTCAACCTTATCCACCCTGTGCTTTCCTCTGTGTCCGGCTCCATTCATCTGCCACTGCAGAAGGGATAATTGCATCCCAACTAACCCAGATCATGCAGATCATATGGCTTTTTGGCTTCCTGTCCACGTATTAGAAGCCATCACCATTGTTACAGTCCATAATTGGGTTGAAAGACATTGCAAACGAATACCCGAGTACTTGCGATATGAAAATCAATACTTCTGAACAGATCCTCTCGCTTCTTAATATAGCGGCAAATGAGCATCACTTGGCTAAACTCCAATTCCCCACTCCCTCTTGCTCCTCTCTTTCTCTCTCTGAACCTCTCTCAACACTCCCTCTCTCCTTCCTCTGGTCTCTCACGTCCAACTCCATTTTCTCTTGCCACCTTACCCCTCCAGTCCTCACCCAACACACACACACACACACACACACACACACACACACACACCCGTCAATGCCTCCCTCCAATGCTCCATTTCTCCCTCTCCCTGCTCTGCTGGAGGCAGAGAAAGGCATGTTTGAATTGGGGAAAATCACTTACCTGACTCACAGGCAAATGTCTTGGAGATGTCATCGTAGAAGATGATCGCCACAGCGTGCTTTTTGGTCTCCCGCGGCATCCGGGTAATGTTCTTAATGTTATGGAGCTCAGTGATCTAAGGAGGACAGAGAGAGGGGCAGCAGAACATTACCTTGAACCAACATAGCCAGCAGCGGCGGTGGGGCTTAATTGTCAAAAGTGCAGTAATTGTCATAGGCTTACGATACAAAGAATGGGAAAGGAAAATAGTATGAAAATAGTATGTAGTAGTATGTACGTACTGCAATTTAAAAGCATTCTAGCCATCTACTGCTCAAGTGCCTCTCCTTGTAACTGCTTTTCTATTCAATAGGGAGCACCGTGATCAAAAGCCTCTAAATCATTTTACCAGGAGATTGATCGTGAATGAAAAAAAGAGAAGATTACATTTAATTGAATATCACCCGCATTTACAGGACATTTTATTCAACAATCTCCTCTGTGTTCACTCTCCCTGGGAGATAAGGCCCATTACATTATTGTAGTCCATTGTGGGCTAACCGTGGGCCCATTGCCAGACTTTTGGGAATGAATTAGATGGGCTCACTGCCCATATAGTAAAACCTGGCCTGTTAAAGCCAAGGGACCAGCCATAATAACATACATAACATACATGGACCAGACTTTTTGGTTTGATAACATTATATATAATAGGTTTGCCTTCCATTGTCAGATATGCTCTGCTCAGCATTTTCAAGTTGTACAATTTGGAGAGATTTGCAAAGGAATTTTCAGTGGCAGAGCAAGGCAATAACAGAGAGGAAGAAATGGAGAGGAGGATATGGATATTCCACGATAACAGAGATTTTTCATTTGGTATTTCTTATCCTCCTCCATGATAGTATCTGAATGTTTTCTATGAGACGAGGTTAATGTGTTTTTTGAAAGATACGTATGTATTTGTCCTCGGGTAGGCAATTCATACACATAACTGACAACAGAGAGCATCAATAGCGGGAATTTCTGGGCTGTGTGGTCAGCCAGTCTCGTCTCTCTTTCTTCGTGTGTGTGTTTAGTGTGTAACTGTGCATGTTTCAGTCTCTGTGTGTGTGTGGCTGTGTGTACAAGAGATTTGGGCACATTCCCAGCCTACGGGGCTAGTGTCAAGCAAAGTGAATCGCTAGTGATGAAACCTAGTCCTCATCTCCTCTCCTATCCGCTCCTCTTCTCTTCTCGTTTCAAAGGCATATGCTAAACCTCCTAAAAATAAAAACTGCTCTTTGGTTTGGTGGTTAAGTACAGCTCCATGTTTCCATTTCAGCTGCCTCCATCAGGAACTCGGGAGAGTTGGAGAAATGCAACATAGAAAACAAACTTTGCATTGGGTCTCTTGCTAAAAATATTCAGGAATGATTTTACTATGTGGGCCAGTGCTCTTCCAACAGAGAGAGAGAGAGTAAGAAAGAAAGAAAGAAAGAAAGAAAGAAAGACAGAAAGCTAATCCCCTTTGTGTTGATTCTGTAAACCAGCCACCAGTGCAGCCTATTTCCTCCCAAAGCACTGCAGCGTTGAATGAAGCCCTCAGAAAGGACCTTTCTTGATCTTTGTGGCGATGCATTACCAGGTGCACTGGTGCATGTGTGCAGTCATCGCTCACTCCAGCGCAGGCTGTATCAGACGCCTCTGGGGGAGGTTACAGCCACACAGGATGCCCCGTGTGACAGAATGATGTAGTAGGCAGAGAGCTGCTTCATTCACAGTACACGGGTGATCATAGCAGCTAGGGATGCTAACACAGTGGATCAAAACAAGTACCTACCCAACTCCCTTGTGCTCACATGCATTTTGGGCAAATTGGGAGATGTCGATTTGAAATTCCTGTCTTCACCTTGGTTAAGAAATGTTCAACCAGTTACAGAGAGTGACTCATAATCACAGGGCGCTAGACAGGCTGTTGCAGATCATTAAAGCACCCCTTACACTACAGCCACATCAGAAACATGCCGTCACAGTCCCCTATCTTCTGCTGCCATCTCCTCTCATTACTACTGAGCACCGTTCACTGTGCAACTCCTTTAAGATCATCTGCTTTCACCACGATAATGAGCCATAATTGGGGTATTTCAAAGGGCTTAAGAGGCGGGGAGAGAGATATTATATTCCGGATTATCCCTTTCGAAAAGCTGAAAAAAGGCCTCAGAGGACAAGATAAAGCTGCAAAATGTCTCTTAATGGATACTTAACTGTATTATCTGTGGCCAATGGACATAACTTTTGGTATGAAGACAAAAAACAAGGTTCTTAGTGGGCGTGTGTAATACGGCTTTCCTGTCTGCGTGTAGCATAAAAGGTGCTCAATAGAATATTCCCTGGGTTTAATATTCTTTGCTTTTTTGCAAAAAAACGCCTGTCACATATTGCATCTCAACAGGTTGAAACAATTTTACTCAATGAACCAAGGGACACTACCATGACAAAACCCCTGAAAGAATCATACTTCATTCAAGATGGTGTCATTTAAGAAACTTCTTTATGGCATTGACATTCTTCACTTTTTTCATTGTGACAAACTGACATTTTTATGGCGTCATTTTTTTTCAGTGCCATGTTTGCACTGAAATAAGTTGACATGAAGTGTGACTAGACTGTGAGGAGCAGACATCAATAAAAGGGTCAAACAGTGTGACCGATGAATAAACATTTGTCAGTCTTTGAGTGGTGTCGAAATCGGGTAATGTCCCACTGGTGTGTCACTCATACATAATACCATTTTGACATCGAAGAATTTTGCTTGCTTGGTTCGGCAAGGCATGACTTGTACATAACACTGAAATAAAAATGAGAGATCAATCAAGGTGCAGACCTTATAAACCATCAAATTAATTATTTATCATTATACTCCAGATACGTGCTATACAAATACAAGATATCATGATACTACTGTTCCACTGGTGTGCCATTATAGCCATGCCATTATAGCCATACCCTCCCAACTTACCAGGGTCCTTATCCCATAAGGCGTTTTTGCCTCTGTCCTCTTTTTTGTGTGTAACCTTGTTTTGATTTATTTTATTTGTCTTTATTGGAAAGCACGTTGTAAACATTGTTTTTTTAGAAAAGTGCTATACAAATAAAGTTATTGTAGTTATTATAATCATTATTGTAACTATAAGGATCTGCACTAGTATAACAAAAAAAAGTACAAAACAACAAAAAAGTAATGACTCAAGAGTTTTCATTCAAAATGAATGAAATACTGACTCTCGTCTGTCATGTGTGTTCACTGTACCTTGTGAAAGCTCCTGAAGTAGGCTGCCTTCTCGTCTGGGTACTTCTCTAACCGTCGGGGTCCTTTACTGGAGGCCTTCTTGAACACCAGCCAACACCTTCGGAAGATCTGACAACAGAGACAGCAACCCTATTAAAACAACACAACTACCCTGGAGAAGAAGTGAGTTACTGCAACCCGAGGTATATAAACCGCAGCTAAACACAAATGAACAGTGCAGAGGAATCAAACTCAGCTAACCACAAAATGACAGACCAGGAGAATCAAACCCAGTTTACACCAAATTAACCAGCCACACACGATTGCCCTAAAAAGAGAAATGAATGCCCACTAAACCTAAAATGCTTGAACATAAATTCAACCTTGCTACCAACCACGAAAATCTACTCCATCAAAATGTCCAAACATCAAAAGGAAACAAACACAGGCAAATAGCTGTGTATGTTTGTCAATTGGTCTCCCTCTCAAACCAAATAAATCTTTCAAAAATAAGAGACTGGTCTCAGAGTTCACTCCCACAGTTTGATGTCTGATTCAATTCTATGTTTTAAAATAAAGAAAGTACCAGCTAGGTGAAAGGCATTTTTACGTGAGAGGAAAACATCCAATTAGATCACTTGGGAGAGGAAATTAAAACAACCCATTTCATGGATCAAATTCCTCTGTCTGCAAATTATTTTTTAATATATCTACTTCAACTGCTCCACTCCATATCATTATCCATCTGTCTGGATAACAAGCTGAGCTGATTGTGACAGGTGACCGTGCATTATCAGATAAATAGCTCTCTGTGTAAATGCTTTCCTTTTGGTCCATTGAGATTCCATGTGTTATCACCTACTTAGCATCCTCCTCTGTTCTTAGGGATGTGTACTGCTGGGAGCTAATGCTGAAATACACAGCCATGCTAGAAGGTTTGTGAACCCCTTGTGCAATTACAGACATCTTGACTTTTTGCCATGCATATCCTTATTTAATCAAAGTTAGCCTTTTCCTTAACTAGTCAAAGGTCAGATCTTTGGGGAGGTGTTTGTGTGGCACTCCCAAAATGGTCGGTTTGTTGTTACCCATGCAAATCGTGAAAGAAAAACACTGTGATGTGATCTAAGGAGACCTCAGAGGACCTCAGGAAGTGAGTGAGCATCAGTCTGAAGGTTATAAAGTCATATCAAGAGATTTGTGCTCCATCAGTTCCATTGTCAGACAAATAATATACAAATTTAAAAGCATTTAAAACAACAGTGAATCTGCCTTGAAGTGGACATCCTTCTAAAATATCAATAAAAGCATCCAGAGATCTACAAGCCTCCATTGCATCTGATGTCATTGAATATAAGTGACATTCATGCAAGGGTAGACAGTAAGAAGCCTCTGCTTTCTAAAAAGAACAAAGCTGCCCGTCCACCGCCAGTTTGTCTGCCTGGACAAACCTGAAGACTTCTGGAAGTCTGTTCTCTGGACATTTGAGTCTAGAATTTAACTAGACTCATGATTGCGACTTTGGTTGCAATCAGAAATGCCATGTTTGGCGACGACCCAAAACGTTTCTTCTCTGGACCTGGAGACTCGGCATCATTAAGGGAACCATGAATTCTGAGGGAAACCAGAGAAGTCTCGAACAGAACGTCAGGCCATCAGTACGAGAGCTAAAGTTGGGCCGACAGTGGCTGATGATCCTAAGCATTCAAGGAAATCCAAAGAATGGCTCAGGAAGAAGAAGTTTAGTGTTTTGGATCGGCCAAATTAGTCCTGACCTAAATCCAATTGAGATGCTGTAGCAGGACCTGAAGCGTCTGTTCATGCGAGACGCCCTCAAACCCTCACTGAGTTGAGTTCTGTAACGAGGAGCGGGAGAAAATCAAGGAAAATGCCAGAGACTGATCAGTGGCTATTTACTCCAAGTCATCATGCTAAAGGAGGTACAACAAGTTATTGATTGAAGGAGTTCATGTTTATTTATTTGTTCTTTAATTGGGATAAGATTTGAGGTGTAGATTTTACAAGGTTATTTTCACCTGGTAGTTTGTTAATCTATCGCTCAGCAGGATATCTCAAAAACGTATAAACTGATTTCCATGAAATTTAGGCCTTGGGCCAGTGAACAATTTATTAGATTTTGGTGATGATGTGGATCTGGATTTCTGCCATGAGATGATTTTTTTTTTAGCCAAAACTATGAAACTAAGACTAAATCCTAGCGGTATGTTTGCAGGGTCAGAAAATCAATTTAACTTCAAATCAGATGTATTTTATTGGTTGTGTATTTATTGGAAAGTCCTGATTGCTACCTGCAACTGAAAGCATTTCACTGCAAATTGGATGGCGAAGATCATTTCAGATTGAGTGTACATGCACAATTCAGATTTTTAACAAATATTGTTCTACAACTGAAATTAGAGTGAGTGTTCAAAACATTTCAATCTCCCAAATGACTTGCATTCCCAAGGGTTTTGGATAAACAGGGTTCTGCTGTACTGCACAAGCTGTGAAAGCAAGCTTAACAACTTTGTAACTTAGTTTCAACCTGAAGTAATATGTTTCCCTTTATTACAGGCTGTGGATTTCTCTCTCTCTCTCACCACACAAACACAAACACACACACTTTCTCTTCTTTTTCTTAAATTGTACTGTGTTTTTCAAGGTGCTGTAGCTTAGAGTGTATTTATTAGTGGACTAATATCTGGTCCATCCACCAGCTGAAGATAATGCATATAGTGCGCACCACGGACCACTTCAAGGTCAAATCATGAAAAGGAAGTAACACATCCATACATACCAACACACAGAACGACTGAACGACTGTCTTTCCCTTTTACTTTTGCTTCTCAAAGCACCCACCCTACACACACACGTGGAGAACACGGAGAAGTCTGTCATCGTAACCTCTCATATCGTTTATAACTCTCTCTCTCTGAGGTGTCATCCATAAAAAGATAGCTGTCCACGATACGCCCATTCCATGTTTTATCCCTTCACTGACAAGTTCAGCTGGAAGAGCTCTTGGCTAGCTCCCACACTATCTTTCTCCTTATCACCATAATACAATACTTTTAGGACATTTGGAAAGACCAGACCTCCAAAACAGAACCTCCCACCTTAAACAGCCAATGTCAATGTGTGAAGAGCCAATGCAGACAGAACAATTAAGTTCAGAGGCAGAATAACTCTGATGGCCAATACCTTATGAGACCTATGGTGTCGTGGGCTCAGGATGCCTATCTTTAATAGCAAGACTCTTCTATTTCCTGGTGGAGACAGTTGCTATCACTCTGCCTGATGTATGATTATCCTGTGCCGAGTAGTTGTGTTGGGGAACCATGGATCTGCGATTAATTTGTTTACTCAGTTGGTGTACTTCATAAAAGGCCCTGCGAGCTGAACTTGGCACTTTGCAGTAATTGACTAGAGCGCATCCCCAGATCCTTATTGGTCTGCCTTGATGGGCCACCATTCTAGTTAAGTGTTACCCAGGCCCATTATACACAGCAAACAACACGAAGGAGTGCACTACACACTCTCTAATGCACTGTGGATCATCCTCTACACCGTCCATAAAATGTTTTCAAGAAGGAAGCCAAGAGGCGATAAAATCAATTACTGAGAAACCAAGGTAGTTATTTCCATAATATAGCCCATATACAAGAAAATAAAACTGCAATTTTGACAGAAACAGAACAATAGATCTCTCTTTTTGACAATGCTCATCACCATCATTTGCCACTTTAAAACAGTAAAATTAAAGGTTTCCTCAAGTCCCTTTTGGGGCTTTGACTCAAAGCGACACTGTCTGCTTTCCACACACAAAGTAATTCATCCCGAGAGTGCTCAGATTAAGTAATTATACTAGCACAAAAGCTAGCTCAGTGCGATAGCTCGTGCATAATAAGAACTAGGGGTTATGAATGGAGAGGGCTTAATTTTGCCTGTTCCACAGTTGTCAATGCATTGTCAAGGCGGCCCTATTCTCGGCATGCTGGTGG
The DNA here is from genome assembly GCA_034670405.1 of Hoplostethus atlanticus. Taxonomy (NCBI): domain Eukaryota; kingdom Metazoa; phylum Chordata; class Actinopteri; order Trachichthyiformes; family Trachichthyidae; genus Hoplostethus; species Hoplostethus atlanticus. The sequence goes on from JAXDDX010000012.1 coordinate 5,861,869, forward strand.
GTCTTATTCAGAGACACTCTTACCCTGATTTTAATTACATAGAGGTGAATGAGACTCTCTGCTGGCTTGGTGAGACTCATCTAATGCCAAAACATTCTACAATGCGTTGCTTGGTTGCTGAACACCACCTTGCTTGTTCCAGAAAAGACAAAGTAATTATGAAGAGGATGACTCTGGTGAAAATAAAATCAGCACAATTCTTCCTTTGCGCTGTCGTCTGATTACCGTGGTGTGAAAGCAGTTCCACCTCCACCTACTTTGTCTCCCTGTGGTCAATTACACAAGATAGACATGGCAATGCTTTTGCCACAGAGAGTTCAGGAAATAATGGTCCATACATTACACTACATTTCCCCTTGCTCGTCGCAGTCAACCGCACATATAACAAATTAAATCCACGGTGAGGTTTCCTATCCTGCCATATAATGTAGTTAGTTATACAAAGGAACACCACGCTGAATGACACGCAATGTCCTTTCGCGGTTGCATCAAAAATGCTTAGAAAGCCACACAATGGCGACACTCTAAAATAACCCATTCAACTCTACAGACTACAGTAAGCAGTCAGCGTAATCAGCATGTGCCTTTTTCTACCTGATTTAAGCAGCTTCTCAACAGGGGTCCTGTCGAGGGCTAAATATGAACTGTAAGTCTGTACCGTTCCCCTAAGCCTGATTGTCAGGCCCCGATCTCAAAGTCTGATTAATGAGAGGAAGGCATGTCATTAAGAGTCAGTCAGAAGGAGGTGCTCTCATCTGCATCCCCTCCAACACACACACACACACACACACACACTCCTCTCCACAATGACGGGTCAAATATGGCCTCGATATTGAAGTCTCTTGAAGACAAAATTATTCATGTCGTCCACCGGGCTAAATGGTGCCTTCTGAGAACAGCAAAAATCAGCAGGATCACAAAAGCCTTGATTTAAAGCAGCCATTTTATTGTGTATTCATTGAAATTCTGAGGGGGAGGGTGAACCCATGGGCTACTGGAATCCAGATGAAATTGGCTCATTAAAATTTAACATTTCATTAACACAATCTTAGAATGATTTATTCAAGAAAATTATTTTTTCAACAAAAAGTTGCCTTTGTGTCTGTGTGTGTGTGTGTGCGTGCATGTGTGTGTGTGTGTGTGTGTGCGTGCATGCATGTGTGTGTGTGTATGTTTGTGTGTGTTTGTGTGTTTGTGTGTCCTATTCATAGGATCAAAAACAAAAACTAAGGGAAGGCAGACATTTGCCTTTTCTATTTTGGAGAAAAAATGTGTGTGTGTGTGTGTGTGTGTGTGTGTGTGTGTGTGTGTGTGTGTGTGTGTGTGTGTGTGTGTGTGTGTGTGTGTGTGTGCGTGCGTGTGTGTGTTTTACATATGTGATTGGCATCTGTACACCTTGATACATTTGGCACAAACGCCACTGACTCCTGTTTATCGTGGGAAATTATCGTGGCAGAGTGACAAGTATTATTGTGGCCTCCCAATATCACGCTATCGCCCCGAAGACCCTAGATTGAGGCGACAATTTATGTTCCAACAAGACAACCCTAAGCATCCAGCTAAATCAACACTGGAATGGCTTCAGAACAAGAATGTGAAAGTCCTAGAGCGGGCCAGCCAAAGCCCAGACTTGAAAAACCTTTGAAAATCTGTGGAGTACCTTGATGATAGCACTTCACAAACACTCCCCAACTAAACTGACCAAGCTGAAGCAGACAGGCAAAGTAGAATACAGACATATCCAAGAAGACTTGACGCTGTAATCACTGCCAAAGGTGCTTCTGCAAAGTATTGAATCAGGGAGTTGAATACTTGTTTAAATGAGATATTTCTGTATTTATTTTACAATAAATTTGTTTTTCACCTTGCCATTATTGCTATTTTATCTAGGTTGTTGACAAAAATCCCAATTTAATGCATTTTCTTTTCAGTATGCAACACCAAAAACATGGGAAATGTTGAGGTGGTTGAATACTCTCTGAAGGCAGTGTATACAGATTTGACAAGCAGGTAAGCTAGGCAGTAGCATGAGTAATGTGCAGAGGAGTTAATGCACATTTCGAGGGCAATCCCTTAACCTTTAGAGAGCTGTGTGTGTGGCTAGGGAGACACCTCGGGAGGCAGGTGGCACCGGGGGGGGCAGCGAGTTCATTAACTCCAAAACATACATGCACACAAAAACACACCCACACACACCAGCGCTACTACTACTACCACCATGCTGACTCTGTTGTCAAGGGGACCCAAGGTTGATTTGATGAGCTCTTATAACAGGGTCAAAATGTAGCTTTGCATACAATACTGAGACAGCTGATCAATTATTGATGCGAATGATCAAAATCAAGTGTTCTTTTTATGGCGAGGTGACACTGAACACACCAATGAATGCTTAAAAGTTCCAACACCATTTTTGAGATGCAATATTGTCAGAATATATACAATATAATATACAACATTAAATATGGAGTGTGTGTGACTGAGAGGGCCGGTGGAGAACTCCTTAGAAAGTCGGTCACCTCATGGACCCCGGTAATAAGCCATCTTCAAAGCCCCAGTCATTTTCTGTAAGTGGCCCCAGATGCAGAGCATTATGAAACTTCTGGCATTATTGAGGATCTGTCAAGCCTCTCAATAAAATATGGGCCTTATTCCCCCCGCAGGCGAATCAGTCGCCATTTAAATGAGCCGAGGAACTGTCTAAAGACATGAAAATGATTTCCAATGACAGCTTGCTTCAGGTAAATGACTAATCACACAGCAGAATAAAAATAGCCGTCTCTTAGAAGTTCTGGAGCGCCACTGCATGTTTAAACACAATCACAATAGCTTGGAGGAATAAATACATCTATTATTCCTCAGATAACAAAAGGACGGATGTGGGAAGGGTTCGTAGCCTCATGCTGATTCATGTGTCCTACAAACTTTGATTTAAAGATGATTGTTGCTGCACTTACTGGCAAACGTAGACATGAGAGCACTTCAATCAAGGTGCCTCTACAGCACTCAGACATAGTGGTAACAGACCGGCTTTAACTGACACTTACCAGTTAGCATGTCAAGGTGTTTTTCAACGGGATTCTGAACAAAGAAAAGAAAGTAATGACGAAGTAATCATTTATAAACCATTTATAAGAGCCTAAAACTCCAAAGAAAACATCTAAAATACATGATTTTTACTTGTGAGTGTTTTTGTGTGTGTGTGTGTTCTCTCTTCTGACTCCCAGCAGTCGTGTGGACTCTATCGCCCTCCCAATCCAGCTCTACATAAGGTCCAGTGTTCCCCTGGTGATAATGAGGCCTGATGGACTATGACAGACCAGGCCTCGCAATATCAGCTGCTGGTGCTGGCAATCAATTTCAGACGGCGGCGGGGCCTGTGCCACGGTGTCCATCTTTATAATTTGATTTGTTATCCCGTCGGACAGTTGGTACAGCAATCATTGCAGCGATCACTCCCCCAACCCCACCAGCCCCACCCTCCGACTCCCCACCCCAATCCTCCCCGGGACCGTTCCACCATTTCTACAATTCTATGGCAAATGTGACGACTACAAAAGTTCGACTTAATTGTGCACCGCTCGCTCTCTCTCTTCCCCAGCCGCCAGCTGTCACCGACGACTTCACACATCTCCCTCCCCACTCGCACATTCACACACACCCCCACCCACCCCAATCCTTCCCAAACCAAAATATATTTCCCGCCGCGTCTAAAATGTTTGGACATCCCATAATTTTGTAATTCGCCCCTGACTACAGCTGTTGGCAGGGTGGTGAGCCAGCCGCGCCCCAGTTAATCATAGATTACTTTATCTGGGCCATTCCAAATCCTCATATGTAATGCAGTGCTACCTCAGCAAGTAATCACTGCCCCCCACCCCATCCCGAACACACACCCCCTATACTCTCTTTCTCTCCTAGTCTGTTTCGTCTGTCTCTCTTCCTTTCCTTCTGCCGTTACCCTCTCTTCTAAATTCCTGCTTTCCCATTCCTCAATCTCGTTCCGTGACACTCTTTCTCTACGCGTGATTGGACATTTTCATCAAACTTTGATGGGCAAACTGCTCGAGAAATGTAATATCACTAACCATTAATGTAGGAGGCCTTAGTTCGTTCAGCAAGGTGTGGGCTGTGACTCTGTAGCATTACACACGGAGTATGCATAGCTGAAAAACACATCCAGGTCACAATGTGGCATGACATATGATGGACAACAGGCTCCAGCTGGGTCCTCGCCAAAAGCAAGCACAGTCTCTGTCTATCCAATATGGCAAAGACAGCAAGGACAGGTGGTATAAAAAAAATTGCTGCATGACAAATAGTAATAAGAGAGAGATTGAAAGAGAGGCAGAGAGAGAAAGAGAAAAAAAAAATGAGAAAGAAAAAAAAAAAGTCAGAAAGAGACAAAGATAGGAGAGAGTTGAAAGTTTGTTTGTAAGTTTGGAGAGTTGAAAATAATCAGGAGGTGGTGAGAGCAGCTGTTGAAAAAGTGAAGTTAGAATAGGCACAGTACAGCGGGCTGGCACACCAGGCCAGAGCCGGAGACGCAGTTGGCTGCAGCCCTCCATTAGGAATCATGATAAATGACGCTTTTAAATAGGACTTGTATTCAGAGCATTGTGAATAGATCATGGTGTGGAAGTCAACAAAGCATATGGACTACCTTTTGCTCTATAGTTCAGAGAAATCTCTCTTCCCCTTGCCCCAAATTTCAGACACAACAACAACCACAGTAGTGTTTTGCAAACCATGGAAAGCCATAGGACCTAGCCTTCTTATATAACCTACAAAACTCCCTCCAATTCTCATGCAAATACCAGTGTTGAGTACAGGCAAAACATTTCTCCTGTTTTTTTTTATTACTGTGGGAAGCTAGGGAGATGTTTGACCCATGTTGGGCAGCACAGCCTTGAGCAGGGAAACATTAGTTAAAATGTCAAACACAGTGCGGATCCAGCCATCACGGCCAGCAGAGCATACTTAAGCACAGTGCAAAAATAGCAGCCAAATTATTCTGAAGGAGATGTAGGTCAATATTGAAGTTTCTCTCTCAGGTGTGAGCGAGTGGAGCGGAGTAGGGGGGTGGAGGGGGGGGGGGGATGTTTTTATGCTGTAAACAGGCTGGCATATTGCTCATGTCGGCTAAGACTGCTGCTTCGCCAGCCTCCACCCCGGAGTATTGGGCCTAGCGGGCAGCGCTATCACAAAACACATGATTGATAGCCAGTTGTTTCATTCAAAGACAGCATTGGCAAAGGCGAGGCTAGAAAATAATGTGTTTGAACAGGAGACGAAAGAACAAAGGATTACGCCACAATCATAATCCAATCATCTACCCGTACAGTTTCCATAATGTTTCATACTGGTTGTAAATGTATTGCATTGTATATCGGCCCTGTAAATTTCAGCCACAGTTGATTCTAATGACACCTGAGTTGGCAGGCACCGGTCGTCGATACTCTTGGCTAAAAGAGGCTGCGGTGGACTTTGAGCATGCATGTGTAAAACACTTTTGCCGGGGAACAATTTTGCTTTCAGTCATCATTATGACAATTGCCTGCTCTTTAAACCATCCCTTATCCAAACCTCTCTATGTATTACAGCTTTAGTCAGCAATCCCCTACACACACACACACACACACACACACACAGAGAGAGAGAGAGAGAGAGAGAGAGCAATTTCCATTTAATCTATCTACAAGGCTGAAGCGGCTGCGTTCACAGACAATAACACACAGACAAAAAGGGATTTGACTATGCAAGAATACCCAAGCCGACAAGCATATTCAGACCCCCATAGACACAGACCAACAATACAGTGCAATGTTATTTCTTTAAGAGACTGGAATGAGTTGCCCAGCATTGTACATCTTCTTGGCAGGCTGAATGTTAAACCGACGTGAATCCGTGAAGGAGGAAGACCACTGTCCGAATATACAGAAGTCCATTTAGGTCTAACTGGTATGTAGGCAAAGCCACATTTTTAGTATTTCGGAGTCGGCGTTTCCAGCAGCTTCCAGGCGAGCAAAATTAGTATCTAGGCCAACAGGTGAGGGCTGTTATGTGGAGACCAAACAGAGCCTCAGAAATGACCGACCGCAGCCTCAAAGAGGAGGGAATAAAGTAAGTAGGATGAAAGGGGCTCTTGATGCCCCCATCTACAACGCGATACAACTTCGCCGATTGACTAGCTTGATTACCATTAGCCGACCACTTGATTATCATATCAATATAGACTGTGAAGTTGAATGAGGCACAGACCCGTGTGGTATTACAGAAAATGTTTGCATGTTTAGCAGGGTATTATGAAACGGCGTGTTTTTCAGGACACTTTGTGCGAGGGCTTTCTGTTTGAATATCATCAGAGGCCCTAAAAGCAGTAATCCTCGTGCATTGGTTCAGTCATTCCCCCGAGGATTAATTCTTAAGAGGTACTCGCTCACTGATGTTTGGGCTGCTCCTCTGATACGTTTAGCTGGGAAAGAAGGGGGCTCTGTGTCTGCGACGACTATTCCCTCGCAACCAGAAAGCAGAGATTTGCGCTCGCTGGAACTAACTTGATTCAGCCACATTTGGACTGCAAATCAAATTGTACACTGGAGGATAAAACGTGTGTGTGTGTGTGTGTGTGCGAAGTGGGAAATGTGGCACCCGCACTTTGATGTCAAAGAACGGGGTCCGATGGAGTTTGTCATATTGTTTTTGTCTCATTTCCTCCCAAAGAACACACTCCCTTGGAATAAGTGGGCTGTGATTCAGTGTCACTGTGTTTCTCAGCATGAAGTCATTGAGGAATGCAATTATCACTTCGCCCAACAGACATTTTTCTGAAATGAGAGTGAACAACTGGGAACATGGGAGGGGATCGAGGAGAGAGGCAGGGCAGTCGGCAGGACAGGGCTTTTAACACCAGCTAATGTCTGCTCTGAATTTCCAACTGCCTTTTTGTTAAATTAGCCAAGTCCTGGTCTACTTGCATACAAAATAGGGTGCCACGTTAGCTCCTCTTTCTTCTGTGATTTCAGTTCAAAACTTTGCCCAATAACTCCATGTTTGCCATTGTTTTATGACTGTTAAGAGTCATTATTTTCTCCATTATGGCCTTTAAATGATTCTCTCAAAGTGCCACTGCCAAGGCTGCTATTGTGTGCTCCATTTCCCTTGGCAGACCTTATCCAAAATTCATTCCCCGGACAATAATTCTTGAGGAAATATTAAAAGCTGTTCGATGGAAATGGGATCAGATTGTGGCCGGCCTGCACTTGAGGTCGTTTCGGCTCATTAGAAGTGAGTGCATATTTGAAAAGCAGGCAACATGAGTCAGTCGTAGCATTTCGTATCACTGCACTCAACAGGGCAGGTACAAAACTGTCACCCATGTACTTACTGGGAGGTAAACTGTCACCTCCTTACTATTAAAAGAACTCTCCCGAGAAGGAAAGAGGGAGAGAAGGAGAGTGTACAAATTCATCTCCAAACAAATAGAAACAAACAACACAGACGGGTGACGTGAGCTGTCTGCTATTTGGCCACTTCCACAAAACTCCAAGGTCGACGTTTTATTAACAGCGCATTAATAATACAACCCCAAACAATTAGCACCACAACAAAAGCATCGCCTAGTCGACGGCTTGGGTACATTTACATTATTCAACAAGGCTATTTTCTTGCATTTCAAGCTGCTCAGACGTAATATTTCTTTTTTTTAACAAGGCCATAATAATGTTTACCTATGTACCACAATGAGTAAATTAAGAACACACAGAGACAAAGACACCCCCCTCACACACACACACACACACACACACACACACACACACACACAGCTGAGGCTATCTTTGGCTGCATACTGTACAGTATGTGCTTGGCAAGCATGCTGATGAAAGCTAACAGCAGAAGAAGAACGCATTGTAGATTGTGATTCAGGCATAATGGCTAGGTGGGATTTTTTTTCTAAAAATAACTTCACCTGCTCCTTTTTTTTACAGTACACTACAGATGAGATGAGATCAGATGAGATTGAGAACTTTGAGAACTCATCTCTGTCGACCCGATTTTATACGATTTCTCTAGATCACAAAATGACTAAACTGAACTTGGGAACAGTTTGAGAGGGTAAACAGATTGTTATCCGAATGACTACACACACAGACAACAAAAATCGAAGACCACACTTGTGTCAGGGGATCTGTGTTATGTCTCTTAGTTTGTTTCTCTCAGTTTCTCAGTCCTGAGTGTAATGGGGCAAAGCACACATGCATACACAATGGAAACTGCTATTGACATTGGACATGGTTACACACATACAAACATGCATGCATGTAAATGCACCTACATACGTACATACAATGCCCACGCATGTACACATCTGAACAAACACACACAAAACTCAGTATCCCACATGTACACGAACACACACACACACACACACACACACACACACACACACACACACACACACACAGATAGAATGAAAGAGAGCTTAGCTGCAGAGTAGAGCCCTGAGGGCTGGTCTGCTGATTAATGAGGGGAGGAAGGCGAGGAAAGGAGGATGAAGCAGCAGTGTTAATGGAGCTATGATAGATTCCTCTAGGCCGGGAGTTTTATAGGTGAATCTCCAGTGTATCTGCACAATATAAAAATACCACAGAGAATTGTAAAACCTGAGTCGTGGTGTGGGAGGTGAAATATGTGGATCAGATGGTCTTGAGTATGGAATAAAATACATTCAGCTTTCAAAATCCTACACCTTACATAATAAAGGGACTGAATTGAGGGTGAGCACAGTCAAAATATAGCACAATTGTTCACTTATAAAGAACAAATTGGACAACAGTTTTCCCTCGCTCTTAGGGAGAATGCTTTCAAAAAATAGAATTGACTAGAATTGAAAAGTCATTACCAAAACTAGAAAAGAGAGAGCTCTGGTCCCGTTGATAACACCAATGAGAGGCATATCCTGGGCTGCTCAAGTGAAATGAAACTTTGCGAACACAGTGATTGCACCCAGGGTGATTTTACCGGAATATGGGGAGCGTTTTGGTTCATAACTGTTAGCATTACAAATGAAACCCATTTGTATTTTAAAGCTTGAATAAACATCCTGTGAGTTAACAGTCTGCCCTCAATTCATTGTCAGCAGAACAGTTGTAGGTTTGATCTCTTGATGGCATCACAGATTAGAGTCGGCTCTCTGGCATGCAGCTTTGGGAGTTGTTCATCTTCATAAATATTGATTGCACTGCACAAAATTATAGGAATCATTATCTCCAGTTAATTAATTCTGGTTAGATATGATTCATTTATGAAGAAAAAATTGGGACAATATGTATGTACAGAATTGGTGTTAAAACAACAATCTCACCCTTGAGTAATCACATAGAGCTGGACCCTACTAACTCAGCAACTGCCAACCATGCAGGTCAATGCTAGTATCTTAATGCTGTGCAATCAGAGCACAACAAAGGTACAAAAATTGAAAGAAGTGTTTCAAAACCACGGATGTTTTTCTACATTTGTTTATGAAGGAAGATTGGGATTGGGAAGATTAAATAGCCACGGTAGGGAGTCGCTTGGCCCAATACTGAGCTCTGACTTCTCCACCATGGGGATTAGTGAACTTTGCACTTTACAAAGCTGTTATGGACAGCGCCGGCATGGTGTAACATGTGTTTGTGAAAGGATTTCAGACAGTGAGACAAAGAGTGAGAGAGAGACAGAGAGAAACAGAGAAATAGAGGCAGGCGTTGATAGTTGGGTGCTGTCCGGCATTATGAGAGATGACGATGAGCGAGGGCAGAAAAGAGAAGGCATTGATATAAAAGGGCATTGTGGGCCGCTAGTCTTTCTATGTGGCAGATTACTTAATCAATTGAGTTTTAGACATTGCTAACTACTAATAGCAACATTTGTCCCTGTTCACGACAAAAAGCTTTTTTGATAATTAGGAACAACGGGGATCAATGATGTGAAATGTTCAAGTGAGGTCTGGGCAGAGATTTATTTATGAAAGGGACTACATAATAGTGGCACATTTTTCACCATGAATAACGACTGTTGCGCTGCTGTTCCCATATCCTGCTAGAGATGCAATTCATCAGAGCCAATAAGAGCTGGCAATTTGTCTTCAGGTCTTTGTCTGATAAAGGAAGCTGATGAAAACGAAAGCAAATCGCCACACGATGTATAGCCCTGCATATTTGTGAATTAATGCACAGTCCAACAACATCTATCACAGAAAGAACAGAAACTAGGCTGCATGGCCCCCCAAGGCACAACTGAAATCATAAACAAAACTGGGCATATTAAAAATATCAACCTCTAACTGCTACAGTTTCTGTATCTATTTGGCGAATGGTAAAAATAAAGAAATCAGAGAGAAGGAGCTGAAACCACAGCTCATTTTAGCCAGTGGGTGTCAGAATCCGATGATTAGCTGATTCACATCAACTGATTTACTTGCACGAGGATAATTCTGGTATTTTTAAACCTGGGCCCTTTTTGTACATATTTTGGGGTCTAAATGACTAATAGGTACAAAAAGTTTTGGAATTGCTCCGGTAGATCGCCTCAGCCGGCAGCCGTGAAACGGGCTGCAATGGCTGCAACGTAATCCTTTGGTGCAACTGCGCCCGATCAAAGTACGTCCAATAAAAGTGCTTGTTTTTGCCACTGACAGGCTCAGATTGTTATTCGTGTGGCTGACAAGTGTCTGACAACATTACGGAAAGGATTGCTGCAGAGATAGACCTTTGTTTAACCAGAAACAGAAGTCTCACTGAAATCTGAAAGATGAGGTGAGTTGTTGCAGGAAGAGGTTATACAAAGGTTTCCAAAGGATTACATTGCAGCCATTGCAGCCCATTTCACGGCTGCCGGCTGAGGCGATCTACTGGACCAATTACAACATTTGTAGTACCTATTAGTCATTTAGACCCCAAAATATGTAAAAATAAGGCCCAGGTTGCACACATTGTCAGGAAAGTGAGTCTCGGTTGACAACAGTCTATCGCTGATTATAGCTATGTGTCTTTCCTAAGCTCCATTGACAAGTACAGTTCCTAGAGTTGAAAAATCTCGTGACGTCCACCATTCTGGACGCCCTGTCATTGTTAACAGTGAGTGCATAGAAGGGGCAAGATCCTATCTTAAATGGCTGTGCCATCCTGGACAATAGACACATTGTTCTCCACTCCTTAGCCTGTGCCTTTGTGGGTCTTTGTGCGCCGACAACAAGGGGGAACATACCCACACCATTACAATACATGCTCTCCATGTAAAGGCCACCGGTCGCTGGACACAAATCCCCACTTGTGAGTCAAAAACCCCTGGGAGACAAAAGGGGAACAGAACAGTTAGGAAAGTTGATAACTGCTCATGGAGGGAAAGCGAAAGAAACGGGAGGGTGAAGTCAACGGGTCAAGCAAAGTACAGTAGGGCGCCTCACTCTTGATTAAAACTTCATTTTTAATGGCCAGAGTGGCAAATACAGTTTATGCCTTTATCAATGTTGATGTCTTCATCAATGTCCACTATAATACTGTTTCTCTATGCAAGCATAGTATCAAACAGGGTCAGCTGAGAGCAAAGTTTTTGTTTTTTAATTCTCTTTTTCTTTTGGTGGGGTTACGGTGAGTGGTTGGGAGGCAGAGTGGGTGAAGGGGTGTATTTTAGTTATTGTGTTGGAAAATGAGAATTTAACAAGTTTAACACATTTTCTGGAAAAAGCTGTTTTCTCTAATACACATCTCTGAGCCGGCATCTGATCTACAGCTCTTTGGAGGTGCGTCAACATGTTTGTAAATAGACAGATTGACTGGCAGACAGTGTCACCTGGAGTAAACATAAATGGACCATTGATATATATTGTTTTTCATTTAAAGCCACAAGAAAACATAAACAGATAGGGGGAAACATTCAACAGCTGACCTTTTCTATTTACCACAGCAACCTTAAACTGGGAAACATGGATGAATTGAGACTGACACACAAATTACTCAAAGGTCATGTTATTCAGCTCTTCAAGACAGTCCATCCCACTGATAGCATCAGCCGTTTTTCCCTGAAAGGGAGACAGGGCCACAGGGACAATGGCAATATCCTGCATCACCACTGCTGCTCCTTAGACACTGCCAGATCAATCTTTTTTTTCCATACAGTGGCACTTCACTAGTTCTACTGTATGTTGTGTGTCTATGGCTCTCGTGAGCATTTACAATTTGTCTTGACAAATAATGGTGTATGGTACAAAGCCACAGGATTAGAATTAATTGAGGATTCACACACTGTTCTCTGGCAGCAGATTGTTTACTTGTTTGTCAGTGCATTTGTGTGCCAATTCTTCAATGTTGGACCAAGCGAATGTGTGTGTGTGTGTGTGTGTGTGTGTGTGTGTGCACTGTGTCAGGGGGAACAGCCTGTAGGGGTTATGGAGAGGGTGCAGTGTGGGGTGATGAACAGGATGCTTTTGTGCTCAGTCTCTCAGCTGTCTGCAAACCAGTGAAGGAGAGAGGTGAGAAAGAGGGATAAGGTGAGGAAGATAGCCAGATAGAGAGGAAGAAAGAGGAAGAGAAAGATAAAAAAAAAAAAGGAGTAGAGATGAGAGACACTGAGAAGTGTGGGGAGTAGAGGTGAGATGTGGGAGCGTGGAAAGGTGAGAGGGTGGGGGGGGGGTGTGAGAAAGAAAAGGAGAGAAAGACTACTTGTGCATTCAAGAACACTACACCGTCGCCTCTTCAGCCAACAAAGCCACAAAGAAGTTGGCTAACGCAGGAAATCGCTCCTATCCATGTCAATGAAAAAAAAGAAAAACAATTGACCCTAGAAATCAAACGGACCCACTGGAGCAGAGAGTGCCCCACTTGGTCATTTTGACTATTCGGCAGAATACTGACATGACCGCATGGCGCCTCACCTTCACTCATGACGGGGTTTGGAAATTAGCCAATCACATTGACTGATGCTGATGAGTTTGGCCAAAGCTGTTGGTGTAGCCACTTTAATTCATACCGCACAGAGAAAACCATTCAACTGTACTATTTCATAATCAGGAAAAGAAATGTATGAAACCCTTTAAATGGCATACCATTACAATATAGGCCAAGGCTGAGGTATTTTAAGGTCAACTGTGATGCCTTGGTATGTAACATTTGAGAGACCTTTAAAACAGTAAAGAAGCATGAAATATGCATCGCTGAAGGAGGAAAATACCCAGGACCAATCTGGCCAAAAGCCCCATAGGCTAGTATACTGGTGATATTACCCACTAATGTATATCGGCACAGGAATAGTTTGTGTAGTATTCAGTGACTGTGACAGGATAGACAAATGGAGAGAGGTCTATGTGGCAGTTTCACTCTTGAGCTATCACTTCCCACTACTTTACACTCAGTTGACAGCTGAGACGGCCAAACATATTGGCTGAAGGACAACAGGTCAACAACAAAAAACAAACATCGTTCCAAGGAGGTGAAACAGAATATGTTTTAAGGTATTAATGAATGGGTAGCTTTCACATCAGCGTATAGTACATTTCTACTCAATTGTGTATATCATTCCACCGCACCCAGCCTGGTGTATCTTTCCACCCTACCCACATGTGTGTATCTATCCACCCAACTAAGCCATTTGTAGGGTCGGGTAGCGTTTGGATTTAATCAATTCTGGATTTTTTTAACCTCTTTCAAAGTGCATTTGCTTGTCAGTTTTAACACTTCAACATCAGCCCACGCAGCATTGATGTTTTCACATGTGAGGCGTGCGTGATAACAGGAATGGGATGTGCTGAAGAATACCAATGCCTGTTGATGTTGGCATACTGATACACTCAGTATGCCAACATCAACAGTTCCATTGGGTTTTTTTTTCAAATTGATGCAGGAACGGAATTGGTTTTCAATACCTAACCCTGGTGTGGCGAGATAGATACCTTCTATATCTACCCACACTGGGGTCCTCTGGGGCCACAGTCCATCACAGTCCACCAGACCCCCAAGGGGCTGGACAGGCACAAACACAAGGGCATCACAGCATGGCTTCTCTATGATGAAACAGCAGCGAGCAGTGGAGGGCTGAGGGAGTGGGCGAGCAAGACACAATAAACATACTGTTTTTCTCCAGCGCCACAAACAGCAGGATGAGATCTAGAGCTGGCAGAGATAAGGCATCCATACCTCCAGCACAGCCAACCCAGCGTGTGTCCCCGCTTGCTTAGCAAAGTAATAGGCTCCACACACTCACTCTCTCTCTCTCTCTCTCCATCTAAACACATCTAGCTAATAGCATATGCAAGGAAGTAAATAGACCGAGCCAACTTTATATGAGCCAATTTGCATGTAAACAACAACAAATGCCTTACGCTTTCATTTGTTTATTTCAGGTTGTGCTCGAGTTGCGCAATGCAAATTCCTTCAGGGCTAATAAAGGTTTAACTTACTCAACAGCGTTTACCCTCAAAGATAGCCTTGTAATGCAAAAGCCCCAAACAACAGTAGCGTGGTGTTGAAGAAGCCAGGTGATGATATGAGGAGGCAGACATCATTAGCCTCCATCATCACACCTCATCAGAGGAGAGGGAGTGTGCCCGCTCTGTTAGCCTGTCAGTGTAATGAGCTGGAAGTACGAACAAAACCAGATGGCTTTATGAGTCAGACAATAAGGCGCTCATAATTGAAAATATATCATTCATTTCAATTTATGGAGTCAAGATATAGTTCTCTTTGCTGTGTCTTAATGTGTATCCATTATGGAAGAGGATTGAAATGCTGTCACCATTCAGATAAGTTTGGTTTCAGTGGGATATTTCAATACTGAGAATAATCCATCAAGGCTCAATGGGATTTCAGGAGGGAAGTTAAGTAAAGATGTGCCGACTGAGAGTAATGATAATTTTGCGCACTGATAAATGGATTGCACAGTGTGATGCTATTAATTCATTTTGTTTCTGTGTGATTCATAGCCTAACAGAAAATCACTACAATGTTCCTATAGGGACTCATAGAGTGCCTGTGGTGCTCAATAGTAAATTCATAGTGAATTTATCAACTTTATGGTATTTTCAATTTACTATAGTATCAATATAGTAATCCTAAAATATTCTTATAGGGGCTTATAGTGTGTCTGTGGTACTCAATAGTGAGATTATTAGTGACCTTAATGTACTTTATGATCTCCTATGTTATCACTACGGGGAGATAGAGTTTGCCTAAGAAATTTCCAGTGTATTCCAGAGTATCCCTCTAAAATAATACAGTAGTGATGGTAACCTGAAATAATCAGAGAACTAAATGTAAACTTTGGATGCCAGCAGCCTATCATGGAGTAAACCTTTCATGTAGCCAAAATAAACTTGGATGTACCAATAGCCAAAGT
This sequence comes from Hoplostethus atlanticus, assembly GCA_034670405.1. NCBI lineage: Eukaryota > Metazoa > Chordata > Actinopteri > Trachichthyiformes > Trachichthyidae > Hoplostethus > Hoplostethus atlanticus. Next base: position 5,877,235 of record JAXDDX010000012.1, read on the forward strand.
GTTTCAGTAGGCTGCAACGTGCAAAGTGAAACTTAGCCATTTGGGAGAACTGGTCGTGCTGCTCTAATCTGTTTTTCCTCTTGAAGAGCTCACAGCAGGGCAGCTGCCTATAGAGCAATTAAAGCCTCTTTCTTAATCCAGCCGCCCTGATGCTGAAAGCCCGCAAACAACTGGAGAGGCTCCCCCCTCCTCTTCCTCCTCCTCCTCCTCCTCCTCCTCCTCCGCGCTAGACAGCAAGTGCCACAGTACTCACCCCCAGTTTCTTACTCCGTATCCTCACGTATCCCTGTTTCACTATGTCGTTGAAGTTGGAAGCCATGGCAAGGGGAAGGGGGTAGCCTTCTGTCCGGAAAAAGTAACCTCCTTTTCGGGTGGCGAAGTGTTTGCTTTAGCTAACTACGGGAACGGTCCGACATCCACCAGCAAGGGAAGAGCGACCGCTGGCCAACCTGCTCCAGTGTCAGCGCTCGGGCTGCCCGGCTTCAGTGGCGCGTTCCATCCGGGAGAAGAGGGAGATACCATTCGTCAGCTGATTCAGCCTGAGAGGAGAGGCGCGCTTCCTGGACCACACCATCCCCCATAATCGTGAGGGGAGGGAGGGAGGAGTATCTCAAATCAGGGGTTCCCAAACTTTTTCACATCAAGGAAGAACCCCCCTGCGCGCATTAGCCTATTTGACCCCAGTTTGATGTGATTTTTTCCCCCGAAGAACCCCGTTCTTTGAAGATTATTTGGTATTTTTGACTTGGGTACAGAATTAGAAATCTATCTATACTGGAGGCGGGGTGATAACGAGGACGACCCAGTTTCCCCACGGGATCATTAAAGTTTAATTTTTAATCTAATTCAACAACAGTGGGGGGAGTGAAACCCATGGTCAGAACAGTTATCCTTACATTCTGTCATTGTGCTAGTTTTCTCAATGATAGTGAAATTAAACTATTCCTCCTAATGACCCTTATAAATCCTTTATTCATTGATGTTGGTTTGCCTCATAATAAGTCATAAGTAGTGATCATTTGCACCAAAACCTAAAAATCTCTATTATAGTCTTATAATATTTCTGTAGGGACGTATAGTGTGTTTGTGATGCTCAACTTACCATGCAGTCCTTATTTAATACAAATTAGCCTTTTCCTGACTGAAATGGGATTCTATATTTACTAATTTGTTTTTAGAGGAAATTGTGCATGTAGTAAACTGAAAATAGTTTAAAGAGAATTAGTGCAGGTGTAAAAATAAGTGAACCTCCTCTTGCATTAGTTAAATCGATTAGGTAAGTAGAATTAGGTGGGTAAATCATGGGCTATGAAGTTAACCAGTCAAAGGTCAGATCTTTGAGTTTGTCTGGCACTCCCATACAGGTGAGAAACCTGGTCAGTGTTGCACATGCAGGTGAAAGAAAAACTATGCTGCAACCTATAAGGAGACCTCAGGGGAGTTGTGAGTCGGCATCAGTGTGGGGAAGGTTATAAAGTCAGACGATCTGGGCTCCATCAGTCCACTGTGAGACAAATTATATACAAACAGAGAGCATTTAACACAACAGCAACACTGCCTAGAAGTGGACATCTACACTGCTGCATATGAATTCAGATTCAGATTTCTGTAAGCCTGTTCTGAATGTTTAGTTGCAATCAAAAATGCTCTGTTTGGCAACAACCCAAAACCTACCCACCGCCATGCTTGGCTGTAGGGTGAGATTATTTTGGTGGTGGGCATTTGGGGATTTTGCCAAACATTGCATTTTTGATTGCGACTAACGTGTCATGATCTAGGGCTGTTTTTCTTCCTCTGCACCAGGACGACTCGACATCATTAAGGGAACCATCAGGGAAACCAGAAAAGTCTACAACAGAGCGTCAGGCCATCAGTCTGAGAGCTTAAGCTGGGCCAAAATTGACTGTTCAACAGAACGATGATCCTGAGCATTTTAAATCTAAGCAAATCCAAATGCCAAAGAATGGCTCAGGGAGAAGAGGTGTAGTGTTTTGGATTGGCCACATCAATGTCCTGACCTAAATCCAACTGAGATGCTGTGGCAGGACCTGAAGTGAGCTGTTCATGCGAGACGCCCTCAAACCTCACTGAGTTGGCCGAGTTCTGCAAGGAGTGGAAGAAAATCCCTCAAGGAAGATGCCAGAGACTGATCAGTGGCTATAGGAGATGTTTACTCCAAGTCATCACTGCTGAAGGAGGTAGCACAAGTTATTGATTGAAGGGGTTTGCATATTTTTGCCCACAGGAATATCTGATTTTTTGTTAAATAAACAATGAAGGTATACCATATTTATTTGTGCATGTCCTTTATTTGGGATATTTAAGATTTAAGGTTTAGATAAGGATTTTATAAGGCTATTTCTCTAAAATGACCACTCCCTGTAGGGTTCACAGCGTTTCAAACATTCTTGTACCATATTTAATGGTATCTCATATGCTATCACTATACTATTGCTATAATATGACCTTATTGTACATGGTATTTTTTTCTCCCATGGTATTACTATATGATCTTCTGTGGTATATATTGAAGTTTTGCTGTGTTATTTTTATAGTATCCTTTAATGTTTTTTTGTAAGGACATTCTTTCTGTTTCAATTCAAAACACAGAAACAGACAGGGCTATATTGAGAGAGGGCGCATCTGTGTTCATTCATCTTTCTCATCTTTCTGATCATTGAAATTATAATGCACAGGCACCCAGATCAAGTAGATGCCCTGTCCACACAGCTGTACCACTCAATGCCACGGCGGATTACTGGATCACTGAATTCTGATATAACTTCAGAAAACTGAACTGGTCAAATTTTGAAAAGCCCTATTTTTTTATTACAAACAGGTTCCAGGAAAATAATACAAATATGAAAATGTACGACATGGCTTAGTGTTCAGCCTAATTTGCATCACACTTTGTACCTTTCCTTTTGGTTATTACCTGGCCGACTATGAATATCATTTCCATATTTTTCACTAGGCAGCCCATTAATAAGAAAATACCGTTTTGGATTGCCTGCTTGTAAGCGCCCTGTTTTGTCATTATTAGGTGGCCTGGAATTGATGCTGTTTGATTTGTTGTATAATAAAACTAGATAACCCAATGCACTATTAAAGAATCAAACACATTGTAAGCGAACAAGACTGCACAAAACACACCACCGACAGAGTAGAGATGCAACTCTGGAGATAAGGCCACCAAAAAACAGAAACACCTTTTGATCCCTGCCAAGGCCCAGTGATTGTAAACCCTGTAATCCTGATTGGGATGTAGTGAGTGGTATAGCTCTGGTTGTGCAATTACAGAGAGTGAAAGCTTTGGTATTAGGCAGCAGATGGCCTCAGGTATATTGATATGAGGGGTTGCCATTACTTATGTTGATTAAAATGTAAAATATAAGACAGAGGGCTTATATAACACAGTTATATAAACTACTATGATCAGGTGAAGAACAACCTTTTAGGCCAAAATACCCCCTCAAAGATTCATTTTTTACACCTTTTAATCCAACAATAAGAAAAAGCACCATAAGTGTCTTTTGTGGCTCCACACAATGATCTCATTGCCAATGTTAATTTATTTATTTCTCTGTTTCCCCTGAAAGAAAATATCTTCAGCTCTCAATGGCTGAAAAAGAGGGGAGCTTTGTTCAGTGCAGAATAGATGATTGACACTTTGAGAACTGCTATTCTGTCAAGTGTCAGCTTTTGAGTCCAGAGGTAAAACACAGTGCCTGTATTTTCTGTTTTGTTTGTCACGTTCACAAGGGCACGCGAAAAAGCGAGCTGCCTCTCACCAACAAACATTTCCACTTTGATAGTCGTCATATCTCTCTGGAAGTGTCCTCAAATTTCAGACTTGTCAAAGTTGTTTTGTCTTCATAATCCTCTTTGTACAACATGGCCCTGTTCCATTCCCACTGACTTGTCACCCCCTTTCTAAGAAAACAATGCTGACAGCAACAATGCCTTTTCACTGGACTAAATATTATGTTCTTGTGACTGTCATTACCAAGAACTGTCCTAGTTTTGCAGAGACTGGAAGTAATTGCCTGCCGTGATTCAAGACCAACAACCAATCTGGCCTCGGTTGGTCTCAGGTAGAGAGGCTGCACAGCATGTAGGTCCCCACAGAAGCCAGCATATGGCCCTGACATACATGAACAGTTGCCAAGAGGGTCAGATGTGGGGAGACTCACTCAAGAGCAGAAAGACCTTCACCAAGATCATGAGCAGACCGACCAATATCTGCTGAGCTCGGGAAAATAACTCTCCTCCGATATGGCAATTTATCAGGTATTGACCTCATAATCATCACCATTTTTCATAGACGTTCCACATCAGGTATCCAAGTCCCTTCATGTCTATGATGATTAATGCTGGGAAGACTGAGCTGCTTGCTGCTTGCAAGAGAAACCACAACATCCATTAGCGCACTAAGCGTTCCTACAAAAGACACTGAATTGTTTATTCAGTCGCTGCTGCGGTTAAAACAAACTTTAGATAGATTTGACTGGTGAAATATTGAAATTGCCTTTTCATAGCCTGCTTACTTTTTTTCCCCACAGTGCTATTTGGCAAACATCCACGAGCACAAACAGCTAAATAATTAACACAATCCAAAAAGATAAGTGGAGCTGAATGAGGGAAAGAGAGAGAGAGAGAGCGCGAGAGAGAGAGAGAGAGAGAGAGAGAGAGAGAGAGAGAGAGAGAGACGCCTCTTCAAGCTTAGCCATTTGCCAGGTAAGCACTTATATATGTGGGTGGGGAGAAGAGAGAGAGAAAGAGAGATCACATAGGCAGAGTTATGGTAATGTTCTGCTCCAGGTTCCTCTACTCAAGCTTTTTACAGCCTCCCATCAGCCTGATATGTTAATAGGCACAATGGGATTTGGGTTTGATTAAATGTCAATGCCTCGAGGAGAAAAGCTAGGGTGGAAAGGAAAAAAAAAAAAAAAGTCCATTTCTCAGAATAAGTGATGTCGGCCATTCCTGGCTCTTCGGATCCTTGGCCCTGCAAGGAGGACATTGGCTAGACACACGGTGTAGTGCAGCCATGGTGCAGAAAGTCCCAGAGGATCCAGCCATGACATGTTTGTGATTTACTCCATAACAGTTAGAAGCAGAAGTGGTTGGAGGGCGCCTCTGTCCTTCACTGGAAGGTGAATCACGAGAGTGGGGGATTCGAGAGGGTCCTTTACTTCAATCACAGACGACTCTGCAATAAGTAGAGTGTTTTAGGCCGTTACAGGGGTACCTCACAGCTCTGATTTAACCAAAAACCTGCCAGAATACCTGAAAATTCAAAAAAGAAAAGATTAAATTCCTGCTTGTAGAGATTTACTGGCCAGGTATTTTACCAGATACACCTTTCATGGCTCTCCATCTTAAATCGTACCCATCTAAAATGGGGTCCTGGTAGCAGACGAGAACAGGATAAAGCGTCATTTGAATTCAGAGAAGATTACTAATTGTACTTGTAAATGAGGATATGAGTCAGAAGATGAACTTTCTAAACAAACTATACTAATGATCATTATGGTAATGGTAAGGAGGAAGAATAAAAAGCGTTGAAAAAGAGGAATGGAAAGGAGGTAAGGAAAGTAGGCTGAGCAGGGAGATATGACGAGGCGAAGGGGAAAGCTGAGGGGAAAACGGAAGGGGAAATACAGGAACAGGAGGAAGAGGGAAGAAGAGAGGAAAGAGCAAGGAAACAATGAAAGGAAAGGAATGGATCAGTCTCAGCAAAAGGCGATACCTCCTGCTGGTTTGACCTAGTCTTTGTGTTCTAAATTGGGGTCCATTTTTTGTCACTGTGAGGCTGAACCCAGGGCTGGATCTCTGGAGACTTAACTGTTCTGCTGCTGTGGCATTTCTTTTAGAAACAGGGGGAGGCTGAGTCCACAATTCATCACACTCAGCTTCTCATGGAAGATAGAAGGGTAAAATAGGTGCTTCCCTCCGTTCCCACAAGAGTGATGAGAAGCCTGTATTTTACCACACAGCTAATTTGGTGATCTTGAAGCTACATTCATCAACCTTCCAAGAGAAGGAGTGGCTGGTCCTGGATCACTGGCCAGGTCCTTCACCCAAGCATTCATTTTGATCGTCTTTCAAATACCGACATTTAATAAAATAGGGGCCATATTCTTTGGATAATCTCTTCAAGAGCCAATATTCTTATTAGTCTTCATCATCATCATCATCATTATCTTCTTCTTCTTAGTATTATCATTATTATTATTATTATTATTTATTATTGCTGTTGTCAGTGTGTTATAATGTTGGATGGTAATTATTTTCTAGTATTGATTTTGTTTGTAGCATTTTGTTTTGCTTTCGTTCGGTTGGGATTCAGTTCAAGGACACTACAGCAGGGCGGATGCTTGCTGTCAAGAGGGCATGAAGCAGGGCTTTTAGTTTGAAAGATGATCTTACTACTCCTACTACTATTGCAACTCTTACTATCCCTGATCTTCAAGCTTCACTAACATCACAAGGTTATTCTTACGATCAATAGATGTGGTTAATGGTCTTTGACTATGAAGATGCTGTACGTTGTGACTCACTGCCTCTCCTCCCACAGAAAATGAGTGGAGACAGACAAGTGTGACAACACGTGTGCCCTGTAGAGGGCAATATAGTCCACTGCGTCTCACTGTGGCGGTGCATAAGGAATACTTTGAAGGGGCAGTTTGTGTTTCTACTGTGTGATGAGCAGGTTGTCATACATGTTATCTGATTGGCATAAGGTGATGAATGAGCAGCATACAGTCTGTACCTTCAAGTTGATATTTCTATGTGAAACAATATGTACTCAGGTATAGAGGAGGTCCTTGTGATTTTCATTGAGTCAAACATAGAAGCCAAATAGCTTAGTGGTGTTGATTGGTGATGCAACTTGGTCCTGAACTACCCAGCATCTTTTTCTCTTGATCAATTGTGTATATCATTTAGTACATTTAGTCCATCAACTGATCAGGTGCAGATTCTTGTCTCTCTCGCTCTCTCTCTCTCTCTCTCTTAGCTTCTCAACACAGTTTTAGCAAGCAAGATCAGTTGAGGAGTGGGTCTGATTTGGCTAAAACTGCACCTTGACTACTGCAGGTTATTGGCTTCCTTATTTAATCTGACATTTTTAATATAAAACAGGTTATGCCTGTGCTTTTCTCAATGGCCGTGGCTTGTGGGCCCTTCTTTTGGCTTGGCAGAAGCACATGGCTCCTGTGCTCACCGTCCAGGTCGGGACAAAGCTACTCTTTTACCTCCAGGGCCCGTTCCACAACGGCTCATGTGTGAGCATGGAAAAAGAGTGGAAATCAAACCTCTTCTGTAAACACTGAAAGGTCAGTGATGACGTCAGAGTCCAGGGACAGCCTCCTTCAAGATTTTGCGGCCCATCGCCTGCGCCTGATTCGTCGCAGCTCTTTATATTTTGCACTCTGTGCTCCCTGACCATGATCCAAATATAAACACAGGAGCACACTTCTGTCATAGATTTGTGTTTGGTATCTTGCCCATTGGTCATAAGTTTGCAGACAGCTACAAAAGGAATCATTTTTGCTGACTCTCAAAAACTTGAAAACAAACTTATTTTGAGATTCCTTTTGATGTCTTTTACTATGAACTCTAGTTTTTCCATGATTTTTCTTTTTTCAGTTTTCATTTTTCATGTTGTGTTCTTCCATTACCACTGCAGCCGCCCTCTACGCCTTGGCCCAAGACTGTCTCTCATCCTTCTTCTATTATGACTGACTGCAAAGGAGTGTGTATGCCCATCTGCCATGCATGGTTTTATTGTTTGGGCTTGATATGCAACTGCATCTAGCTTTGCTGACTGTTCTTTGTTGTCTTGCCAGGCCTCTTATATTCTGCCCCAGTTCTTACTTAACATTTATTTTTCTTTCCCTTGCAAACAAATGTTTATTCTACATGCAGGCCCTCTTGATTGTGCCTTTGGATAGCCAGGGTTTCTTTGAAACCCAAGCCATTTCCTCTATTATCCATGGCTCTGTGTGTGAGGACTGATGCCAAATTCCCAAGCTGTAGTATTGTTATTATCGTTATTATCATCACAATCTCAACTGACCCACATCTGAAAGTAGGGTGGACAGGAAAGGTTGTGCAGCACTCCCAGCTTGCTTGACTATCCCTTTCTTCTTTCTTGTGCTTGCTCTTTGAGAGGGTTGACTTGGAGAAATATGCATCCTAAAAGTTATGCTATTTTATTTAAAACATTTATCCTCTGATGTACCTAGTGATCTCAGGGATACAGCAATTTTCTTGAATGACCAAGGACTGTTCTCAGTAAGAGAATAACCTCAAGTACAAGAACAACACATCACACTTTTATACATACAAGAATACACTGAATGAAAGATATGGAGAACGGCCTTGTTTCCAAAAAGCATCATAGCACAAACATCTAAAAGATGACGTTAGCCCTACTGGCACTAGAAGGCATCTGTAAAAATTGTACTTATACTTCTCCACTGGAGAGACGTGAATGGGCTTCTTTAAGGAGTCTAGATATGATGAGGAGTTGTCATTATTCATTCTGAAGGGTAGATCTAACATCGCTGTAGCCTGGTGGGCAGCCAGTCTCTCCTGGAGAAGTACTGTAAGCACGGCTTTCCCTATTTCTTGGTGCTTGTTTTAGGAAGGATTTTACATGTGGCCCACATCTGCATCCAGAGCAGAAACAGTTTCACTGACACCCATTTATACAGGTTGGAGGAACAAATGTTGGTGTGCAGTGTCTTTCGTGTGCAAAAGACAATAAATCCTGTGATGCACAATGGACTTGTGGGATGTGTGTGCATGCAGAGATGGGCAGAGAAAGCAACAACTAATATGTAAAGGTGTAGATACACAGTATTGAGTTTAGTTGAATCTCTAGCATTGTGCTGTACTCACCTGGTTATACATAAAGGAAATAATCTTGCAGGAGCAAGAGTTTCTATTTTCTTTATTTTCTGTCAAACAAAGGAGCCTTTTCTTTTGGTAGCACCGAGAAAGCCTAATTTATTTGTCTTGGACTGGAAGGCAGAGTGAGTATTTGATCTGTTAAAGCCTCCTGCAATTAACCTAGTAGAGCACATTGGCCAAGTTTGAGTTGTTTACAACATGTAGGCTGCTGTAACTTTAGCACTCTCAGATGGCATTATTTTGTTGCAGGATTCGGTATGCACCACTAAAGCTCACATTACAGATTATACCAGAAAAGTCCACAGCCATTCACGTGAAGGTAACCACTGGACTGACAGTATTAGGTCACATTGCTCACACCTCAGTATGATCTGGGAAACATGTAACTGTGACACATGTGCTGCATGTTGTGAAGTCTCAGCATACAATGGTTGTGGTTCATGGTGTGATATAGTACCTACTGTACACAGTTTTACTGGCAATCCTTCTTCAACAGGGTTTAAGTGTTTTAAAGTTGAATAATTGGGTTTTCCAGGAAAAACACAACAGATGCACAACATATTATATTGTATATATATTGGGAGATATATACATCTATGGTTGAATTGAAGTATGTAGTATTTCAATAGAATTCACTCAGTAGAAGAGCAATCTGAATGCACCGCTATTGCATTTAAGGACTTTGAATTTCAGTCAAATTTGGGTTGGTCATAGAAGAGCCAGTTGGTAATGAATGGTTATTATAAATCAAATGTCTAAGATTTGTCAGAGGTTTGTTTAAAAAGCATAAAGGCCTAAAATAACTCAATAATTATATGAGTCACCTTGCCACTCAGGAAAAGCTTATTTTTTCTACGCCAAAGTACCCACTCCATCTTTGCAAAAACACATTCACAGTGTGGCTATGTACATGTAATATTTTTGGATCATGAGGGGAAAAAAAACCCACTCCCTGTCAAATTTTATGTTTTGTTCATCTGCCAAAGCAAAGGTTTGACAAGAAGGAACACAGTCATTACCAGTGGCAACCATTACTCTTCACATCGGTGCTGACGGCTTCTCTGACTGCATCACTGCTATCTGATTCACATCCAACCATAGTAGGACATCAGCACATAAACTAACAGGTGAGTAAGTGAAAAGCACGCTATCCAACATGAGTAATACAATAAAACCCAAACACATTCACACACACACACATGCACACATGTAGCACAGACAAACACAGAAGCACACACAAACTCCCTGTCTGTGTCTCTGTCTGTCTCTCTCTCTCTTTATTCCTCCCGTCTGCCAGTCTGCTGCCATGCAGCGCCACATTTAGCACTGCAAGAAGCACCAGACTGCAGCTGAGCAGAGCAGAGTGAGGAGGTTATTAATGGCCTTCCTTATTTTAAGCGACAGTCTGAAAACACTGGTGGCACCATGCAGACCCTGCTAGCTGCGAGCTTGTCTTTCATCCCATCTGTCTTCACGGCACTCTGTCTCCTCGGCCCTAATGGGCCCGTGGCCGTCTGTCTGTCATTTTGCTCCTAATTCACCCTCGTCTGTCTGGTGGCTCACATATCAGGGCAGGCAACAATCTTTCTCTATCAGCTGATACTTTGCACCACTCCGCCCATAATTATTTGATGGCATGCAGCATCTTCACTTATGATATTTGACATGGTTCTAAAACTGCTGAACCAAATAAAGTACTCAAGATGTCCTACACGACTTCGAACTGTTGAATTGTTTTGTTTTCAAAAAAAAAATCTCTTTCCTTGAAATAAAAGTTTCTTTTAGAGTTTTTAGAGCTTTTAGAGAAAAGAGAAAATGTGTCAGAGCTGAAGATGTGTCCCAATGTGTCATTGTTATGAAGCTGTCAGAGAATCAATACATGGTGTTGTCTTTCAGTTGCTCTCTCACTTTTTCCTTTTCTCTTTCCCCCCTTTCTTCTCTTTCACTATCCCTCTCATCTTTTTCCCTTTCACTCTCCAGGGCCTCAAAAAGCCACCTATCACCGCACCCCGCTGTGAATTTTGACATCTGTCTGATGTATGCCTCTCTTTTCTCACATAAGACCTGGGTGTACATGGATGGCCTATCAATCACCCCACAGCGCCTTCTCCTGCAGAGTTCAGCCAATCACAAGTGAGAGGGTTTGACGGACTATTAGCATGCTTGTGTGTGTGTGTGTGTGTGTGTGTGTGTGTGTGTGTGTGTGTATTTGAACATGGGATTTTTGTTTTTTCATTAACAGTTGTTGGGCAATTGTGCAGTAATACTGAAGTACTAGGAGCTGTTGAAATGGAAAGCTCTTTTGACCTCCATCATATCATTGACCTCCATCAGACACAGACACACAATGTCTTTGTTTGTCTCCCTTTGTTCACAGTCAACAGGGACTTTAGTAACGTTTACAGGTTTAACATATAGGCTGTGGTCAATGTGTCACCGAGCAAGAAACATGGACTCTTGCACGTGTGCAGTAACATCCCTCACTCTATAAATACCATTTCCACCCATTGCCACCTGTAAATCATTCACAAAAAACATTTGAAAAGACTCCATTTATAACGTGTCACCTCAGAGTAGCTGAATATTCAGCACTTTGTAAATTCAACCCATCATGTAGGATTTGGTTGCGCCCGTCTGGACCATAACTAAGACTGGCAGCTTGAGTCACAACCCATCACAGCCACCGAGACATTGTAACACTGTCGGACATGGATATGGTGGAACCCATTACCGACTGGTCATTTCGCTCCATTGCTGCTCAGAGGCAAATGAAGAGTGACGACTCGGCTCCCTTGTGACCGGCCCTATGGGCGACCTGGGGTATAAAATCAAACACTTCCGCTCTCCAAGCTATGAATGAATAACGGGGTGGAAGGGGGTGAGTTGGGTGAGTTGGTAACACATCCTGAGTGACTCCCACATCAGTAGTATACCTGTCTCCTACAACTGGAGCACTGGGCTTGGAAGTCAGAAGGTTTGGGTTCAACTGTGGAGCGGGTATCCTTCATCCAACCCACAACCATGCCACTACAGCGAGCCCCTGAAGTAGTTTGACAGCAACACATTGTTTGATGTTTTGGCTCTTTACTCCAATCACTTTGGGTTAGTGAACTGTGAAAAGACTCATTGACTATGAGATAGTAGTGGAGATTGTCAGCTTTAATATGAGGGTGTTATGATATCAGATGAACCACAGCCTTTTTTAAACAAAATATTTGTAGTAATGTTGCACATTGAATAGCTTAGGTGGAAAGGTTGAGTGTAGAGTGACACAACATCAGGTATTGACTATGACCGTCTAACAGTAAAACCAGGGAAAGTGTATATGGACCAAGTGTGAAACGAAAGGCATCTTGACCAGCCACCTGGGAAATATCAAATGGATTTACCCCACTCTTTACTGCCACAGTCATGGAGCTGTACATTACCTTGAGCATCACCTTCAGTAACACACTGAGCAATTCAGGAACGATTTCAACAAACAGGAAATAGTCTTCTGTTTAAAAATGGTGGAAATTCCTGAGGGAGAACTGTGGTTGTAATATTTTATTGCAAAATGAACCTTTCCTAACAAACTGAGGTAGGAAAAATATATGACAGATAACAGGGACAACAATACAATTTATTGTCCACAAGGAGAGCACCTTGATAGAAAGCTTAGGGCTGATGAAAACTATGAATAGCCACATGTGTTGCTTTGCTATATCCCTTTTCCCATATAACACTATATGTAATGCTATATATTTAATGTGAGCATACTGATAGGAAACAAGACTACATTGTTTCTCCAATATAACCATATGTTCAGTAGCTGAGAGAAGGGTGCTTATACTGTAGAAGCCAATACATGTAAAACAAAGCGGATATTATATCATCCAACTGTAACAAACTGTTGCGTGGTACTGTTTCTCTTTTTCAGTCTCAAGTGGAGATGGATCTATATTCATTAAAAACTTGTCCTCATGGGATATATTGGGTATTGGGGTACAGACAATCATTATAGTCAAAGGCATGATGAAGTCAGGCACGTAGGTTTTGCTGTGAGAATGACAACTCTTCCCGACCTGCAGGGAGTTTGAACTAAACCACACTATCTGAAAGAACCACAACATCACACTGGGAATAACAATAAACACGTAGCAGCATTCCTTTACAAATCATACTGATATAAAACACAAATCATATAAAAATAAATGCATAACAATTTGTTCCCCTATGTTATTTAAAAAAAGATAACAAAATATTTGATAAGACACTTTCCCAGAGCACCAGTAACAATGTGCACGCACTTGAGACTGTCAAATGAGACATTCTCAGTAACATCAACAATAAAAAATAATAGACTCATCCTTAAGTGCCGGTATATAGTTATATCATAGGCTCTCTATAATTAATATTTGTAGACAACTATTTGTTAGAAAGGCAAGACAATGGCATGAAAACTAAACAAGATTGACACTATTGACAAATATGTACAACAAAATATTAGCAAACCATTCTGAGATATTTACAGTTTCTAAAAATTTCCCACTAAGATGACAAAATGAAAACATAACGCCACGTGAGCGAGTACTAAGCTGTCCTCATCACGTGTGTTTTTTGTGTGTCAAGTTTTCGTTGCTCGGTTTACGCCGTCATGGAGACGAACTCTGACCTCCGGACTGTAGCAAAGCCAGAAACATTTCAGTCATTGAGTTTGACAACAGGGCTTGATTACCGCCTATTCAACAGCCCAAGTGCTCTCTCTGTTTGGTGAAGCTGCCCTCTGGGGCACTCAAATCACAGCGAACACCCGGAAAGCCTTCCCTCCAGGAGGGTTCTGGAGGCTGCAGGGAACAGAACAAGAGAGAGAGTCAGTCTGGGTATGCGGCATGTGTCAGATGCAGAACATGTCCCAGCGTTTTACAGAGACACGTAGATGACAGACACACACAAACAGATAGACTTCAGGTTTTTTTACAGAGAAATGCCCACATCAGTATGTGGCCAAACACGCTCTGATGACAGATACGACACAAACAGATAGGGGCTGGAGCTCCCTGAGCAAACAGATAAACCTCCATTTCTACACAAACACGGGGGACTTCACGAGTTCACCCAACAAAGACAGACACGATGTGAAGTTAAAGGAGACAGATAAACGACAGGCAGATACTAACAGATGTCAGGCGTCTCGGCAGCGTGACAAAGATAAATGTGGTTCAGAGAGACAAGGAAAGAGAAAGCGAGGGAGTGAAGAGAGGGTAGAAAAAGGAGCGTGAAGGAGAGGCCACTGAATGATGTGTGAATGTGTGCGGCGGGCTTGTGTATAGGCAGTTCCTTTGTCCTCTACACAGGTCATGTTAACAACAGTCATTCTGCAGCAGGACAGTCCAAAGTCACTGTAATTTACTTTCTGCAAAAAAAACTGGAACAAACTACACAGTATGTGGGTCACTTTTAGCCTTAAACAGAGGCTGGCACAGACCTATACCTTTAATGCTGTTGGAAACTGGTACAGCATGGATTCAACACTTTATTAGGGTCAGCCTCAGAGGCAACCACAAGCATCCTTCTCTGTACTCATACCCCTTATTATTCTCTGAAACTACACACTAAAAATGAGTACTCGATCCTAATCTCAGATCTAAAAACATGCTTAATCTCTTATAAATGCTTTTGGCACTTGGAAATGGGTGACCATGACCATGAAAAATGACTATAGCTCGTGAACTGTTCCTCCAATATGGATGAAAAAACCCTAAAACTGCACGACATCTTGCATTTCAACCACCTAGTCACAAGACACATCACACGATTATGAAAACAATATAATCTTGTGATGCCGTCCCGATACTTCTCACTGGGGCTGACTGTATAATAGATTTCAGCCTGTATCAAAAATAATTTCACTGTTTATTTTCTTTCTCTCTGTTTTATCCAGAGGGTTTAGCTAAATGTGCTGCTGACGCACACTTCGCCCCCTCGGGTCAGCTTAGTTACGAGGGGGATTAGCCCAACGCCATGCCGTACCTCTCGGAGATAATGCCGTTTTGGTACGAAGCAATGTACTGTTTCCGCTTGTCCACCGGCATCACGTCCATGTAACCGCCCGCGTCATTCCTGATCACTCCGGCGTGGACCGCTGCCCGGCATATACTGGACTTCTGCAGAGGAAAGAGGAAGCGTGAGAGATGCTGATTCAGTTGTGTGACCACTGCACTGGGAAAAAAAATGAGATGAGTACTGCCCGACTTACATCAGAGTATATTCTGGTGCCGATTACTCTGGATATGTGAGGGTTCTCTTCCATACAATTTCTTGGGCAATATAATCTGAAAAGAGAGCAGTTAGAAATGAGTTGAAAAAGAATTAAGAGCAGGGCCTGAAGTGATGAAAGAGTAGGTAGACAGACTAAGAGTCAGTTTTCCTACCTTGGACAATGTTTTACAGGCTTTTGGTATGGACACAGCTGTGCCACTGTGGTCTCACATGTCATGACTTTGACTGAAAGAAAGAAATACGCTCAACCAACACGATTTCAACCCAGCTCATAAATATGGTTAACTGTAGGATATCTCCATCTCCAGTACCACAGCATTGTTAGACTAACCTGTTACTCTGGAAACTATGAAGGCGTTGGCACTCACATATTTTCTGCCCAGAGAGAACACAAGATTATTTTGGGTTTAAGTTCATCTTCAGTGTATTTTATTGGTATAGTCCTTATAAATATGATGCCCTTACCCCAGCGACTGCACTCCATTCTTGTTGGATTTGATGAAGTAGTCCTTTCTTCCTTGTCTTGTTACATCCATCCATCCTCCATCATTGTCTATGATGCCAGCATGTAGACCAGCTCTGCACACACTGGATTGCTGCAATAAGAAAAGAAAAAAAAAACTACATTTTTGACTTCATCGATTACTGCAACCTGCATTTACTGCAACCTTCCAGTTATAGGACAAGTCTCACAAACAACTTGTCCACCATGCCACCCCACATCGTTGTATTAATCAGCCCATAGACTCACCATTTCATAATACACTGTCCCAACTACTTTCCCCAGGGCATCTAGGCATCCAGCTGGACACTCGTACCTGTAGATGAATACAACAATCAATGAAGTGTGTTAGCATTCTTCATCAATGACTCTGAAGTGAAAATCTTTATTCTTCTATGTGTTGCTGTGGTCATTTTATTACACTCCATCCTCGCAGTACCTATTACATGGCGTTCCTTTACACTGATCTCGTAGCTTAGTGTCACAGGTCACAAGCTGAGCTGAAACACACAAACATGAAGACAAAAGTGTTAAGAGTGCTCAAACAGGAGCCGACAGGCAGCGGTGGGCTGTCCGGGAGCAGACACCTTGTTTCTGAAAAGCCCACGTTGAGTGAAAACCCAGCGAAAACTATTCTTGTGATGCTTTAAGAGCCAAAGACAGGAATTCCTGCAGCGGGGTTCAGGGTGGTCAGCAGTACTAGAGGAACTGTCTCAGCTTACAAGCCCAGGCCCCTTGCACTGCAGAGAGGAAGCCATTTAAAAACCACAGCCAGCCCCTCTCACCCCTCAACCCTTCTCAGCCGGCCAAAAGCAAACACACACACTCAGGAGATCATGCTAAAATAGAACTTCCCTCCATGCTCCAAAGAGTGACTTGCAATATTAAGTACACTTCAAAAGCTGTCAGGGCTAACCAGGGAGTTGACAGATAAAGGCTACAGAACATCAAAGCAATATGAGTCGTTTCTGTTCAAGGCCATTTTTTTAACACTCGTTATCGTTTTTGCTCGATCAACAATAGGGGTTGCTATTCAGTTTTGACCTGGTTGTGAAAAACTGCATTTTTGTTTCTTTGGATCCCATACGAGACTCCCTAGTCCGCTCCGCACCTCCCACCCCCTAAAACCAGATCCTACGCCCCCCATTTTTACATGAAACTAGACCCAGAATAAACAGTTAAATGGCAGCTTACACATCTGCTGTGTGTTGACCACTTCATTCTTTTCCAGGTCCTCTGTGGGGGGCTTGGTGGGGGCCGGGGCGGGGACGCTCGGAGGCTCGGGTTTGTCGGGCTTGGGGGTCCGGGGCCGGGGCTTCTGCGGGGTACGGGGGTCCTCTGGTTCTATGAAGTTGTTTTCTTCCGTTTCCTCTCGGGGAGTGGTGTAGCCATCGTCTTCAAGTGAAATTGCAAGAAACCCAGTGTAAAGTAAGAAAGGATGTCCTCGAACTTTACGAATGTTCATTGATAAAACGTGCTCTCTCTGTCACACACACACACACACACACACACACACACACACACCTTTGTAGCAGAGGTTATCCTTGCAGCCTCCTCCATAGCTGGGGGGGCAGGCAGAGCATGGGGTTCCATGTTTGTAAGGGGTGTGACCCCACCAGTTTCCCCTGTTCAGGTTACACAATAAGTGAGTGGACTCATTCAACAGAACACATGCGATAAACAAAACTAACAACAGTCACAGGTAAAGTTTCACTTGATGTCATAACTCCCACGTGTTGCCATTTTGCACCCAACTAAGAGTCATTTGGTTAAATTGAACTGAGGAAACAATTCATTCAGCAGCATATATCGGTCACGTAGCTTTTAAAGTACATCACAACAAATGTGCTTACTTTGGTGAGTAGTTGCAGACAAGATAGACAGCCTTGGCCCAAATCTGCCCCCACACATTCATGTTGTAACACATGTTGATGGCACAGCCGATACGACTGCTGGTGGCCCATACCAGCTGCGCGGGGGGATGATGGAGAGACAAGACAGAACATCAAACACAATATGGCAGTATGCACCACAAACCTACATCATGGAAGGATGAATTCTTCCTAATCCCCATACTGATGAAATAGTACGAGCCAAGCCTACCTGTGTGTAATGAGTGCAAACTGGGCCGGAGCATCTGAAGGGGCAGTAGGGGTTACACTCCTGAGGGTAAGGGTAGGAGTAGTCTTTCACTTCATCATACCAGGCCTGCACATGGAATGTAGGTGGACGATACCTGCAGAGATGAGTAAGCACATATGACTGCAATGTTCCAAGCATAACATAACAGCCTGTCTCTACTGCAGTGGGAGTTAAAGCTGTCATCTCCTTATTTATCACTATTAGCAGGTATGATTTTCAGCCTCTATATAAATATCTACCTGCTTACCTGCTTTTAAAGGTCAACTTATAAATTCAAACAGTAAATCACTACACTATCTTTCCCCCAAGCCACGGGGTTTATGATAATATTCTCACTAAGGTGTCACACATCTATGGTTTACTTTCATCTGATGTCAGCTAGCTTCCTGTGGTCTTTCTGTGGCAACCAGTTTGCCTCTGATTCACTCTAACTCCTCTGGGCAATCAAAGTGGTATGAGCGAAAGCAACCCATGGGGGTTTTAAGATGCAGCAAAAAAAGGATGCGGCATTTTGCGAAATGTAATCACAACCCAGAGACACTCGTCAGAGCTGGAGGAGTCCTCAATGTTCTATTAGCGTCGTAGGAACTGTCAGTCGTTGAGTATCTGCCTGGTGAGATCCCCCGTGTGACTGCAGCAGCAAAACTGATGTTCTGATAAACTCTGCCTTTCACATGCAAAGAAACCTGCATATATGAATTCGGTGTTTTTATGATTAGCATAAGAAAACCATAGCTACCAGGACGAAAATCTGTTTAGAGATATATGGGTGATGATTGACAATGTATGCTTTCCGTCAGGGTCTTGATTCACACTGGCTTATTTCATTCACCCTCCAAATAAATTAAAAGTAATATTGAAAAATCTTCTGTGTTGTGTTGTTTCCCACCAACGTTAGCTGAGTGTTTGTCTGCAGTAATGTCGTTTTGGCAGAAGGTGTCACCAGTTTTTTGATTAGAGACAAAATCGACCGGACTTCTTGATGCTGGAGTGGTATGATTAGAGGCGAAACAGCGGTCTGTTACTCAGAACGCTAACCCTAACCCTAACCCTGGTGTGCGAGCCAGTATGCACGGATGTCAGGGCTCTGGAGCGCTAGGTACGAATGAATGAACCAATGAACACACAGCCCGACTCTTATTCAATGACTCACGGTGACGTCACTGTTCGGTTGACGACACCATACTGACTCCCAGCTTGACTCCCAGCTTGACTCCCAGCTTGACTCCCAAAAACGTTCAGCTAGTGAGAAAATGTGCTTACCACCACTATTTTATTAAATAATGTACTTCACTTACTTACAGAGAGACGTGAGCACCAACAATTTATGAGCATACTGTTATCTTACCTGCCTGGTAATCAGGAACAAACGTTTTCTTTTAGTACTTTTAGATAGCGAAATGCACCGGTGCTTTTGTACGCCTTAAGGGTTTCACCTGAACATGAAGACGGGTTGTGAATAAGGCGTAGCGGGTTGTATATAACCCAACACGGACTTTATCTGCAGACGATGTTGGGAGGTTGGTGGTAGGACTTTTATAAATTCTTTCCTTTTCTTCCGAAGTCAGGTGAGACGTTTGCTTGTCCATGGTCGCTTGTTGTTTAGTCTGTGGTTATAACGGAACACTGTTTGGGAGTCAGTATGGCAGTGTCAACAAAACACTGACATCGCTGCAAGTCATGGATGGAGCTGCTCCCGAGCACCTAAGAACAGACCTCAGAATGCATTCTCCAACAAAGATGTGTCATAACTTCTCTTAGTATATAAGTATGTATATATAATGTCTACCTTCCCCAGTGGGCTCCCAGGTTCTGTCCTATCTGGGGCAATAAGCCGGCAGGGCCATGCTCCCACAGACAGGTCTCAGCCCACTCCTCCGCCGTACGCTCCAACTCGGTGTCCCACGCCTGCACAGGAGAGGCAGAAACACAAGACTTTAGACAGAGCCCTAAACTAACCATTGGTGAGGTGGTCTGGAATAGGACACATAGGTAGTGGAAAGCAATACAAAGCTGCTGATATCTGCTAATCGTCCATAAGGGATAAGAGAGTTATGGAGGTATTCACTGGTGTAGAGGACTCATCTGGCTGTGAATGATGTGGTCTGACAATAGTGATCGGGGACTATTCACGTGCATGCCGGTGTTACTGTTCAGCAGAGGTGCACCACCAGAGCGACGGGCCGCTATGGCAAAAATAGAAAGATTGACCTAAACTAAACTGAGTACAGAACTTTGCTGATGTGCTGCTTTTGTGTACTTTTTTTTTAGTTTCTGATTGCCCCTTGGCTGAGCTACACTGGATGGGTTTTCCCTGAAGATTGGAGGTTATTCAAAAAATGCAAAAGCACGGGCTGTTTTTCCTTAAGTAATACCTTCCATATGTCTCCGGAGAGGCGCTTTACCTCTCTCTGAATTGCCCTCTAAGTTGAGTTTGCCTCTGGTTGGATACTAAGGGATCATATTCCCATTCTGGGGTTTTCTGGGAATGCAAAGAGTGTCCTTCCTCTCTGCTGACCTACATTCTGATCCTTACATGAAAAAAGTTAGAATAACACCAGCTGTAATTCTTCTGAAGGATACTGCATGTTTCTTTAATTGCACACCTTCACTCTCACCTTGAGTGTGGGCTACCTAATATAAGGGGCTTGCAGTGGGGGTGTGTGTGTGTGTGTGTGTGTGCATGCATTAGTATACCAGTGGAGGTGTCAGAGGTTTTCACATTTCACACATTGGACCCTGGAAGTCATAGCTTACCCTCACTGAAATCCCATCCAATAACAGACCCTAAAATAACCCCCCTGCTTCCACCAGCACCTCCTCCTCCATCATCCGTCACCCACTTCAGTTCCCCCAGAAACAACTGCTGTTCTCTGCATTACTCCCCAAACACACACCTGCCTAGCGACAGGATGTCTGGCAGCGCTGCAAATTAACTCTTCGAGCGGGTTCCTCAGCTCTTTCTGGGAATCCTGTTGGCTGTTGAGTGGACCTGTTTGCTAAAATCAGCCACACTGAGGTAATGCTGAGGGATTGATTCTGCCACAGTGTGGTATATCAGATTCCCTGACGAAGACCTGAAGAAACTTTTGCATAATTGTCATACAAATAAACCATCGGTGGTGCATTATGGGGGTGTGGAGACTATTTCTCATTTTGCTCTGCACCTGTGTAGATGGAGTGCACCAGTGTTAGTAGCCTATAATCTGTCTTCCACAATAAGGCCAAGTGATGACTGAAAGAACCAGGGCCAACTTAAAGTGTTAGTAAAATTGATGGAAAGTATTATTTGTTGATATGAAACTCTAGCCCAGCTCGGAAATAATCTCTGTTAGCAATGAGATACAAAATCATGACAATAGTGGGTATTTGTTTATTTTGGCTTGTCAATGTAGAAGATGAGCGAGCCCTGGTTACTCCTGTAGTGGCTATCAGGCTAATGACACTGAATCAGAGACATTGGAGAAATTTAAGCTTGGTCATCATCAGCAGAGCGGGGCTGCTGAAGAAAACCATTTAATTATAACCTTGATCTCCGACCGCATCATTTTCCCCATCGATTTTCTTGACAAGTAGCCTCGCACCAAAAAATAATCAATGTGTTTACACTGATAAGCAGACTGAAACACATTACAGATGAGTTGTGGTAATTGCCATAAGATCTGAGAACCACAGCACACTGGCAATTTTGTGCTTGGAACAAGGCAACCACTAATAAATAAGTATGGCGTTTGAGCGTAGGCCACAGCTGATTGACCAAAACTCTTGTTAGAGTGTCTTGGAGAGCAAAGTTGCTGAGTACGGTTTGTATCACAAAGGGATGATTTGACCTTTTCTTGAAGCATGTCTTTCATGAATGCGAGCGGCAACCTTCCAAGCACAGAAAATCGTCCCTTCTCCCTCAAATGTCGAAACTCGCAGCAAAAGCAGGCTCAAAAAAAGTGTTAACACAGACACATATTTCTGAGTTGTTGAATCTGGTACATTGCGCAGCCTGCTTGTCAAGCCGCTGTTGTTTGCACAGCGAGCGCAGCAGGGGAGGCTGCCCCCACCCCAACCCCCCTCAACCGCACTTCTGCTGGGGCCCGTAAAGAAAAACACCTCCCCTGCTAAAGTCTTTCAGCGCTGTGCACACTGCATTGTTTATTTCGCTTAACACCTCATTTGCGGCCAGAGTTTTTTGTTCTTCCTTGGTCATCTGGTTGCATTCCAACGGGTACAGCAGGGTAAACTTCCTCTGCTGGTTTGGGTTTTCCTGTTCATAGTCAATTGTGCATGCAGAGAAAGAGTGAGAAGTGGTATAAAGATATGGGAGTTGGAGAAAGTGATCTTGGGACAAAAGGCAGAGATAAATAAAAGAAGTGAGGGTGGAAGAGAAGAGGAGGATAAGAGGGTATACGAGGAGAAAAAAAGAGAGGGAGAAAGCGAATAACGCTGGCGAAGGCAAGAAATGAGATTGATAGAGAACAATATTGCACAGGACATGAAGGAAAAGTGTGTCTCTGTATGTGTGTGTGTGTGTGTGTGTGTGTGTTGATTTGACTGTCCAGACCACCAGTATTGTTCCCACGGCAACAGTATAGTGTGAGTTGCCATTCCATTTTTCATGCTGTGCATTCCAGAACACATCAACTCATATAAGCGGCCCTGGGGCTGACCATTGTTTGAAGTCTGTCAACCAGAGAATCCCATTATCTTCCTATTATCGTGTTATAACAGGAAGACGGTTTGACCGACACAGCACACACACACACAAAAAATCATGGAGGGATCTCAAATTCAGTTTTGTGAAGTTGTGCAAAGGATCTCAGAGTCAGTGAGTCACATATATATACACGAATGAAAGGTGCGGGAAGTTGTCAAGCAGAAGTGGGTCAGATAGATAGATAGCAGCGTTAGATTAATTATTGGATTTATGTCGTCCACTGGCAATATGATGGAGATTCCTCCCAAACCACAGCTACGGAAAAACTCTGTAACTCGGTAAAACCTGCAATGAAATTATGTTTTCTTTGCACATTTTATTATTTTCTTTTAATTGTTCAATAATGTTTTTCTAGATTCATTCTTCATTTAATGGCAGTAATCTATCTCACAGTTTCCCCTGCCATTGCATCATGTGGTGTGGGTCACCCTACTCTAAAATAATTTCATTAGTATGGGTTTAAATGGATAGTTTTAGTCTCCCATGATGGTCTAAATGCCGTTTCAGAGGCGTTTCCACCCTGCCACAAATAAAACTGAATACTATAGTATTTCTTGGTATTCTTGTCAATGACAGACAGACAGACAGACAGACAGACAGACAGACAGATAGATAGATAGCTAGATAGATAGATAGATAAATAGATAGATAGATAGATAGCTTAGATCTGTCTAAGCAAGTAAAAACAAACACAAAGAATTATAAATACTATCTGACCCAGACCTGCTATAAATCCATGTGTGCACAACTCTGAACAGAAAAATATCAAAACAGCTTTAAAACCACAAACACCTAAGTGGTGTTCAGCCAAGCCCAGTTTAACATCAAGGCAGGGACAGCCCTTTCTCCCAAGATGTCATCTATTTGTCTTACAGTGCTTCAAACATTGACACTTGTCTGTTTATATCTGTGGGTCAACGTGTGAGTGAGAAGGAACACCTCCGTCACCTACTGAGGCCGTCGGGTGGGAACGGAGCTGTGTGGATCACTACGGAGTGTGAATGCTTATCCGAGGAATTCTTGGACCGCTGTGTTGGATAATGACAGAATGGGAACGGAGCCACAGGGATAAGGGAGAGAAAGGTTGAGAGAGAGAGAGAGAGAGAGAGAGAGAGAGGGAAGAGGGGGAGGAAAATGGAGAGGGAGAGAGAGGGATTTGGCTTGATGTTATCTGTGAAAGTTACTGTTATAATTACCACAGAGGGTCAGTCAGGTTGTGGTTTAATACCGTGGCAGACAATAGCAGAACTGATTGACTCATGGGTGTGTGTGTGTGTGTGTGTGTGTGTGTGTGTGTGTCTGCGTCTGCTTGCATGAATGTGGAGGGAGGGCAGGAGAGCACAACTATGAAGTTTTCCAGTACAGTGAAGCTGTGAGGCTTCTGAAAGGTGACAGCAGCACAACACAGGGAGAAGGAAAAGCAGAGAAACCCTCTTTAAAATGATGTGAGGCTTGAACAGTATCCGCCCTCCGCCTACCTCCAAGGATATTGACATCTGCTGATTCGCAAATCACATTTCAGCACTTATCCTTAGTCATTTTCTCATCATATTTTGTATCCCTCCCCAATGACTCCAACTTTCCTTTTTCATTCTCTCTTTCTTGCCTCGCCCTTATTCAACCTCCTCATCTACATCTACACCTTTTTTGCTATTCTGCCTCTCCCTCCCTCCATCTCTCTCTCTCTCTCGCCTTTTTGTTTGCAAATCTCCTTTATCATTTTTATAACTCTATTTTTATTTATCTCTTTTTCACTAGCACTCTCTCTGTCTCTCTCTTTCTCTCACCTCAGGTCCTCTTGTTGCACGCCTCTCCATATTTCACCCCTGGGTGCCCCTGAAGCTAAAAAAGCCAGCCAACTGTAACAGGAGACAGTAGAAAGGAGCTGCGTGCTGCTGGCTCAGCATTTCTCCGCTAGAGCGTGCCTCAACCAGGAGCCTGCCAGGCAGAGCAGTGCTTTCACACACACACACACACACACACACACACACACACACACACACACACACACATACAGCATATGCACGCCCCGCACTCGTGCACACACATATACAAAAACACATAAGCGCGTGCACACCCACAAGGGGTCCTCCAGTCCAACCTCTCAATTATACAATTACACAGCCCAGCAATTGCCCCCAGCAGGAACTGTTTATTTGCCTCTACCATAGAATAATACAGCCTTTTGTGCTGTAGCTCTTTAAGTGGAGATGAAAGGATGATAAAACCTCATTATCTGCTGCATACTATATTGATTTTTAACCTCATATACTGTTGGTGGCAATGCACTGCAGCAGTCAGGCAGTGGAATACTGTACCCACACATGCAGTCTACCTGGAAGAGTTCCAGATGTCTGTCTATGGAGCATTGACTGGCAGAAGGCCACTGAGCAGTGTGTGTGTGTGTGTGTGTGTGTGTGTGTGTGTGTGTGTGTGTGCACGCGGGGGGCAGCTGGTAAAACAAGCCATGGTACTGTGCTCTGATTCTAATTGCACTGTGAAAAGTGATCTGGCGCTGTACACACGTGATGGCCCAAGTATAAAGTAAAACAAATCCCTTTGCATGTGTAAAAGCGCAATGGCAATGTGATCATTGGCAAGTGAGTGGAATTCTCTCCTGGCAAAACAACCGTAGTCACGTGGGTATAGATTTGTTGGGGGCAACGCAACTGAAGGTGCTTAGATGCTGGCATGCTTGTGAGTGAGCCAAGTGGGACAAGAGCCAACCGGTCTGGTGACTGGGTCAGTTCACTAAGCTACATGCCCCATAATTGTATAAGACTCTTAGGGAGTTCAGAATGGGGTCAAGTATTTCAACACAAGCAAACTTGACCATGGTACATTGTACAGTGCTGTATTCATGCACTACTAAAAAAGAAACATTCACATCAATCACCTTCTGATCATAACTGTGACAGAACACTGCTGGCACACACACACACATGGACAGACAACACATCCACGTCATCCATCCCCCTACCATGTACTCCATGTTGGAAGCTGGAGGGTAGACCTGGCCTCTGAGCTCGTTGTGAAGATCCAGGATGAGCTGAGCATCACTGTCGGTAATGGCCCTCTTCCCCCTCTGCTTGGCCTCCCACCAATCCCCCTTCTCGTCCAGATACTTGTCCAGGATCTGCTCCCAGCCTGTGGAGTTTGGATGCATCACCATGGAGACAGCATTCTGCAGCACCATTAGGAAGGACACGCCCCTCAGCCAGTCCCAGGACAAACACCTCATCCTGATAGCGGTGGAGAGGATCCTCTCAGCTTGGCTGGGACGGGATGGGATGGAATGGGGTGGGGTAGGATGGGGTGCGAGCCAGCACAAAAAGACACTTCTCTTCTTCTCTTCTACAACGTGAGCTGGCAAAGGAAACGACAGCAAAACAGGATCATTGCCGAGGGCTTGGAATTGGTGTTCTGTATCAAATTTGCTGAATAACTTGGGTCAATATTGAACTTGGTGAGGACAGTGCAATGGACCGCAGAGCTATTGGCTTGCAGACACTGCTGGTTTGGTGCAGTGCCACGGGTAACCTCATGGGGGTCACTGGGGGTAAGTTGGCAGGCTATGGATAACTAGTTGCAGTTTGAAGGAAAGAAACCACTACTTGTGTTGACAACTTCCTTGCACTTTTTTACCACAGTTTCTTTTTCTAAAATGCAACAAAAAAAAAGTTGTTGTGTCAAAGCACCGCAAGTACTTCAGTTGTAATAAATGTAATTTTGGACAATGTCTACTGTTAGTGCACACAAATATGATGCATAATGTACCTACTGCATTCACTATGTAGCACAAGATAGTACACATATACTCTCAGGATGTATTTTTGTAATAAACTATACATGCTGCAATATTGACAGAGGGTAATGAGCCAATACCTAATGGAAAATGTTTGCAGAGTAATGCACGGTAAAATAGAAATGCAGCAATGTGATTTAATGTAGTACTTTGGAAATAATTTACCTTTAGTCAATTGGAATGATGCCCAAAATCTTCCTGAGATCCTAACAGAGAGCTGGCTAATTCAAAACTTCTGCAGCGTTCAAATTTCCACCTTAGGAGTAAATTGGAGAGCTCAGGTGAGCTGTTGCTGACGCTCGTTGGCTGCCGTGCAAAATAAGTCAAAAGATATAATGCGCTCGGGTCACTTCGTTTTCATCAGATGGAGAGGGGGGTCTTTCTTCTTTCGGGATTCTTGCGCTAAAGCAGCTGAAGCATCACTTATCCACATTTTATCCTCAACTTGGCTGCGCGCTTGAGTGACGCCCCTAACCACGCCTCTCCAAAGTTTGGAAACAACCCACCCGTTCATGCCAAAAGTCTGTGTGCGCGTACCGGGGACGTGCGTGTATATAATATAAGCAAAAACCATTTTTTCCCAAACATTGTGCTCAGAGACTTAAACTCGAGACCTTATGTCACCGACAAGGACAGTGAGTCTCTATTCCCCAGCGTAAAGTTCCTGGAATATTCCTATAGGCAACATGCAGTGTGTCTGTGGTGCTCAGTACTGAGTAAATACCTCATTGTACTTTATGGTATTTTCTATCTCCTATGGTATTCCTATAATATAGCTATCATATTCTTATGGGGACTTAGAGTCTGTCTGTAGTGCTCAATAGAGAGTTTATAGTGACCTTATTGTAGTTTATGGCTTTTTCTATCTCCATTGCTGCCCCCTATAATATTTCTATACAGACTTAAAAGTGTCTTCAATGCTCAATATTGAGTTTATGATCACCTTAATGTACTTTATAGCATTTTTTGTCTCCTAGGGTGTGATTGTAATGTTCTTTTATGGACTCATGGTTTTGGTGTGATATCTGTATAGTATCCTATCTATTACCGGATGTTATTGGATTAGTGTGGTTCCTTTTTTAATGATTTGTCCTGAGAACAAGTAACATCTTCCAATCAGCTGTTGTTCTGTGTGCCTGTGTGCTGTTTGCAATGACAAATTTCATGGCGATTTAAAATTTCCTTTAGATTCATTTAGGATAGCAGTGAACCGAATGTGCTGCCTCTGTGGGGCTCAGCAGCAGTGTGGTCTCTTTCTCTTAAGTCTAACAGTTTGCAGGTGAACTCCTTCGGGGGCACTGAAACACAAAACAACTCTCTGTTCATTTAAAACCTGAGCTTGCCGTCACTGTTTCCCCTACAGAAATACAGTACAAATTCCATAAGGGACACAGGCAGGTTGTGTCTTTTGTCATCTTGTCATTTTCAGTGGTAGTTGTGGCACATTTGGAAACAGTAGCTAATGGCCAGCCTCGGTGTGTACGCCCCCCTGTGCAGACTTTCCACAGGGAGACATAATCTACTTTACCTGACAAACATAATAAAACTAAACACTAGACAAACCAACCATATAGCAGCAATTTCGCCCTATACCTTTTTCAGTACAGCTCATTGGATCCCCGTGTTTCCATGGCTCCCTGCTGGTGTTTTGCCTTAGTCATCAGGTGAGTCAGGGGCTAAATAGGCTGTTTGAGAGGCACTGGGTGAACAGCTCAGTGACTGAATTATAGGTGGATGTGTTTGGATACCAGATTATGTTAACAGTGTCAGATTTAAAGATCACATTGCAGTAAATGTATTACATTTCAACTTCAACACGATTAGTGGAGGCTGGTGACTTTAAAAGTTGAGCAGTACAAGGCTTATAATGTGGGTAAAAGGATATGGCCCAAAAATGTATGGCTGTTAACTGAGCTGCACTCAAGACTATAGTACTTTTTAAGGAAAAGGTTCAAAAATGGAAAAGACCCAGTTATGATATACCAGATCAGTGTCATGATATGTACTGTAAACCATAGATCTATATAAAATCCTCTCTCACAGGACAGCCTCTCCTGCCTAACCTACTTGTGTGAGAGTGTTACAAGAGCTCTCACATTGGGGACCCACCGCATTTTGAACTCCCATAAACCCAGGGTTTACTGTCCACTCTCTGGGTCAGTAGTAGGGGCCTCGGCCACAGCCCCACCAGCGGCCCTCTCTCTGCGGTCAGACCCGGCAGGCTCCCCCCTTCCACCGCAGCTGAAATAGCAACGCTCTCACTTTGCTCACAACTCCCTGGAGGGAAGCACCACCGAAAACACTCATTCATCTGCTATAGAATTAATGCTGCTCTACATTTAGATGTGTGTGTATGTGTGTGTGTGTGTGTGTGTGTGTGCGTGCGTGCGTGCGTGTGTGTGTGTGTGTGTTTGACAGAATGAAAGAGGAAGAGAGTGACAGTCTATTTGACAGTAAGCGAGTGAGGAGAGAGCAAGGGAGTGAGTGGGTGCATGCGAGTGTGTGTGTGTGTGTGTGTGTGTGTGTGTCTTAACATGCCGGTGTGCATGTCTTCATTACATAAATAAGAGTCAAAACATAAAGCATGCACTTATTTTAAAAACTCAAAATATGTTTTATGGTCTTGGGACATGGACTGACTTGTATTAAATGAAAGTTATTGCTGAAATACACAAAGAGTGACTGTGAGTGTCTCACACGACCGCGCCGCCGACCCTGACTATGAAAATGAAATTGTGTGGATAAAGGAAATATTTACCAACTGCTCCTAGATTTCTATGATTTACAGTGTGGTAGTTTAGGTCAGGGCGTTTATACAAGCCTGTGACATTCTTTAATTAACGTTCATCACATGCCAGTAGAGATACACACTTTTGGCCAGCAGTAGAAATGATTTAATGGTTCTGGTTCAGACTGTTTCTCATGTAAGTGTCATGTTAGCAGACTTTCATTTCTCTGTCATCCCTTCCTTTTTTTATTGCTTCTATTCTTTTCTACCTCCTGCTGCTGTTGCTCTCTTTCTTAATGTTTCCCATTCATTCCTTCTCCTTATTGCCTGTTCTCTCACTCTCGCTCGCTTTATCTCTGATGCAGGACATCACTCTCTATTTCTGTCCATCTCGGTGTGTGTGTACGCACTCACACACACACGCACGCACACACGCTTACACTCTCTCGACATCTCTCTTTCTGTCTTGCACCTACACACACACACACTCACACACACACACACTTTCCGTCTCTCCCTCTTTGTCTCCCTTACACACAAACATTCACACACACTTTCCGTTTCTCCGCTTGTCTCGTTCTCTTCCTCCTTGCCTTTTTCCCTCGGTTCCTCTATCTCACCCACACACTCATTGTTAAGCCACTGGTCCAGATGCTGTGTTCAGTACCTCCTCCATTCAGCACGCGTCCTTGCCAAAGACCCCGTGAACCCAGCAGAATGTATCAGCTGTGCCAGACCCGGCATCCGCACAACAGTAGCCTCTGGACACAACAGCAACCACACAAACACTCTCTAAGAACAGTTTGTTGGCCCGTGTTACCTGGCACATTGCTCGCTAATGGTTTTGGTTGAGCTGAATTGAGGTAAGGGCGTTGGAACGGTGTTGGGGTAAGAACGGGAGTAAAGAGCATCAAGGTCATTTGGCAGCCGTCCTAAATCGTTCCTTCTGTGACATTATCAGCACCGCTCAGCAGCAGGCTGCCTCAGATATTCTGCTCAGTTCAGTTTGGCTTAGTTTGGCTGCCTCTGCCCCCCTGTGGTGAGGAGACGCCAATGCACCGTGAGTAATCTGCACAAGATGCTCTGAGTTCCTGTGTTTCCTCACAGATGCTATTTCAGGCACAGAGGGCTGTAATCAATGTTCATTTAATGGATGCTCTGAATGCCAGACAGGACAGAAAGTGATTAATATACTAATAAACTGGTTCATGTTGGTTTGCTCTTTAATTACTTGTCCATCCTCCTTTTTGTTGTTTCATCTACATCCTGTAACTTCAGTGCAGAGCTTCATTTAGTATTCAATATGTCAACTCTGTCTCTCCTTTCCTCTCTTGCCATATATCTCTGTTTGTCTCTGTTTCTCCATCTCCATCTTCATGCAGCACAGTGTTAATATTCCAACCACACAGGTATATAACTTCTACTCACCTTCTATTTCCCCTGCCCCAGATTCTAGTAGTAGACTGTGTGTGTGTGTGTGTGTGTATGTGTGTGTGTGTGTGTGCAGGTGTGTGTGCAGGTGTGTGCGTGCACGTGTGAGTGTGCGTGTGCTGTGTGCTTGTGTGTGTGCGTGTGTGCATGATTGCATGCAGGTGTGCATACGTCCACATGTGTACATTTAAGTGTGTGAATGTGTGTGTAAAGTTCCTACTATAGTTCATTTATTTTGAATGATTTTAATCATTTTGTCACAGTAGATGTTACATTTTCCAAATGGAATGTCTCATTTTCGAAGGGAACTCTTCATATGTCCACATTTATACATTTGGGTGTGAGCGTGCGTGTTAGCTTGTGCATGTGTGTTTCCTACAGTGGTGTCTGTCACAACTCAAAGAAAACCTCCATATGTGTGATTTCACCCAGAGAGTCCTGACTTTATAAAAAGCAGAGCATGCAGAAACATGTTCTCCTCTGAAATTGAGAAATCCTGGGTAAGGCTTTCCAATCTGCCTGTTCTTCCTGAGTACTAGTGGCATTCCTCCTCAATAGAATCCACATGACATTAACATGCTGTGATCCTCTCAAGTTTTCCAATTTGTCAAGAAATTTGTTAGGAAATAACCTATATATGATGTTCCTATATCCAGCAGGGGTCAGTGTCTATCAACATAGAGTCAAGCATTCTTTGAAGTTCAAATCACAGGAAACACCAAGTCTGTTTCTTGGTGCATTTGGGTTCATTCCATTCTGCAAAAGTCTTAAAACAAGCCCTTGATCAGAGCTCAAAATCAGGTTTAAAATGTAGCTGAGGAACTTGTCCCTCCCCCAGTCTATTATAGTGAGATCCCAATCAAACAAATGGGTTCAAGAAAGGCCATGGGCTAGAGCAATGGGATCAAGTGCAATTTGGTAAACTGATTCTTATTGTATTTTGGGAAGTACAAGGTAACCAGAGAACAGGATGCATGGTGTGGGAGTGTGGCATTGTGGTTAGCACAACCCAGGTGGGTTCCTGTGCAGTTATTATGGAGCTACCGAATAAGAATACAGAATACAGTATACGTTCTATTATGTATTAGTAAGTTTTCAATGTGTGTTTGGTTTGATAAAGTAAAGCCTGATCTGGTTTAAAATAATCTGCTGTGATCTAATACTGTATGTTGAAGAGAAGCCATTGACCATGCAGCTTCTTGGCACTGTGATTCTGATCTGATTCTGAAGCGAGATATGAGGGTTGTGTGTGTGTGTGTGTGTGTGTGTGTGTGTGTGTGTGTGTATGTGTTTGCATGCACAAGCAACTGTTTGTTTTCACACACACATTTAGTACTACAATTCATCCTAGGAGCAAAGAGGCCAAGCCAGTATAAGCATCAAAGCCTCAGTGAGCTTGTTGACTGTGGATAAGAGAGAGTCGAGAGTAACGGAGGAAAGCCCATCTGATTATGCAGCACTTTCCCAGCGCTGTGTTTCTGCGTGGACATTGATTTTGGCCCACGTCTCCGAGCTGCAGGATGTCACTCGTCTGAAGGCCCTGCTAGGCCCTGCTAGCAAGTTAACATGGGCCCGTCCAAGACAAAGACTACAGTAGGGCATGGAGGGTAAACACAGGACACGGGTCCCGATCGGCCCCGGTTTGTGTTCTTGGACTGAACCAAAAGGACCAGGTCTAGTCTGGCCCACGGTGCAACGTAGATGGATTTCCTCTGAACCACTGTGGTGGAGGTTCAAATTTACAGTGCCAGGATGCAAAGCTGGACTGGGAACATGTGATTACATTTAATGTCCTATAGACTTTACTGCTTCATGACACAACGCCAACCCATGTCCTTCATCATGAACTATATCTTTATTTATATTTCATAAGAGCATCTGAGGAACATACTTGGTAAAGGAAAAGTCACTAGACAAGAAAAATGACCATAATGTAAGGCATTAAGATTATATAGCTCAAACTGAATTAGTATCTTATTTCATTGTGGCGGATCAAATGAAAAATCGCTAAGCCGCCTGCTGGCATGTTGCTTGCAGGGAGTACATGTTAATTCTGACCAAGAAATCCTAGGAGAACTGAAGCATTTGCCCAAATGTTATGGAGACATTGTCCTAACTAAATAGCATTATAGACTAAAATAGGCAACTGTGACACCGCAAAATGATTTATATACCTCAGGAGCTTTATTTTTTCTCCTTGTTTGAAGTAAGTGCATCCAGCTCAAAAGAAGAAGGACTGGACAAACGTGCCCTGCAGTTAACTCACGGATTCACCAACTCCCCCAGAAGATTTATGGTAGCAAAAGGGTTTTAACATGTACATGCCAACATTTGAGGAGAGACCCAAAACATGCTTCTGGTGGCTGACATCACTCTCTGTGGAACACATATGTCAATAGACTCCCACCTGACCTATGCACATTTCAGAGATATGAAGAGATGCAGTTTAGTTTAAGTTTATCTTGGGAAGATCACCGTGCGGCATGAAACGTGTCCATTACCCCTTCCTCAAATCCGCCTCTGTTAGGCCTGCAAATACAACATCTCATGTCTCACCTCGATTAGAGAATATTGCCGTAACGAGGCAATGGGGAACATTTGTTATTTTGAGTGGTACATAATGACAATGAACTGTCTATCCCAACCTGCAGCAGCCCAGCCTCCCTGCACCTGAGGAAGAGAGGAGTTCGCTTGGCAGTGGGCAATGTCTGATGACTGCCTCATTCATTTTTGTCTCCCTAGGCGACATCTAGCGAAAAGCTGGCCAGATGCAACCTGCCCTCACAGGCCCATCCACAGTCGATTTCAGCCAAACTGCTTATGTTGGGATAAGGAGGTGAATATTGACACTGTCCATAACCAAATTTATAGTTATGTTTTCATGAGCTTATTTTGACTGAGTTACATTAAGCCTCACCCATAGCTTTTTCTGCCCCTAACAGCAGCTCCATTCTAACATCCTCGAGCACCAGTGCTGCTGTGGCAGTGGTGGATTGTGGGGAGGTTTGAGGACACAGAGAGAGAGAGAGAGGCTTGGACTGCATTTCTGATGGTTGTGCTGCAAGGGGAGCAAAATAAACAGGCTTGTTGTGCTTCCAACAGGGAGAGAAGAAAAAGAAAAATACAATGAATTAGAGAGAAGCCTGTCCCAATGTCCCCCTTGAGGCAAAGAGGAGCCTGCCAAGTTTTCATCCACTCAGTGCTGGAACTCAGGGAGGGCAGAGAGGTTGTAGAGTACAGAGGAGAGGAGAGGAGAGGAGAGGAGAGGAGAGGAGAGCAAGAATCACATTTTTCTTTAGCTGCACAACACACAACAATAAACCAAACCATTACCAAGCAGCCACAAAACATCTATCACCATTTAGCTGCACTGTACTCTCCCAAATTGTTGTAGAAACTATTTGTCACACTCCTTACCATCACTGGAGTCCACCTGACATGTTATTGGTTGGCCCCTTGCACATTTGGAAAGCGACTCCATCAACCTCACCCACTCCCCTAATAATCAATCACTCTGCCGCGGTCCCTCTGAAGACTCCATCTCCTCTCCAAATAAATGCTTCAGCACCTTCACACTTGAGTGAGATTTAACCGTTTTAACAATCAGTTTGTCTGACAGGTCAATAAGTCATTTTAAATTTGGATTATTACAACAAGTAGTACACGTTCAGATGCGTCATTGGGGCCTGATTAGGTGTTGGAACAGGCAGTTGATAGCATAAGCTAGTTGAATAGATTGTTGCTGTAGGAACCCAAGATTGTAAATCATTCTCTCTCTCTCTCTGTCTCTGTCTCTGTCTATCTCTCTCTCCCGTCTTGGTCTTTGTTTTCAAGTGAGCTCATTTAAAACGTTTAGCACCTGATGACGCTACCATATCTTTGCTGTGTGAGTCTAAGGTGGATACGGTATTACATCTCAGAGTATTGTAACATGCAATACACCAAAGTCAAGCTATGGGAATTTCATTTATCCTTTAGTGGTTCAATGTTACACACTCTTTTTCGCAAGCTCTTCCCGTCCTATTTCTATTCTCTGAACCCGGTTTACCGTCAGAGTCGCGGTGGCCTTATGCTAACCCAAATCCATTTGATTAACCTTCTCTTCACATTTGTCTCCGCTGCTGATGGATAAGTCAGGCATATCTTGACAGCAGGTTGTCTAACTCATCATTGCCTACTGCTCCTCATCCCACCCATGTGACTTTTAAACACCCACCAATCATCTGCTTGGCTCCAGGTCCACTGTTTGGACAGACAGGCAGGTTTATACCGATGCATACTAATGCGTTTTTCTGACACTCTCTGCTGGTTGGTGCCAAGGGTTCCAGGGAGTACGGTGGTGTGTTAGGACTGGTATAGGGTTGGCT
Organism: Hoplostethus atlanticus; assembly: GCA_034670405.1. NCBI lineage: Eukaryota > Metazoa > Chordata > Actinopteri > Trachichthyiformes > Trachichthyidae > Hoplostethus > Hoplostethus atlanticus. The sequence goes on from JAXDDX010000012.1 coordinate 5,912,098, forward strand.
ATGAAACTCACCAAGCACACGTGTATTGATTTGAGTACAGGAAGTGGTATGAAGCCCTCCTACTATCAAAAATTAAACATGAAAGATTTTTGCCAAAAAGTGCAGCACACGTTTCAGTCTAGAAAGAAAGCGCAAAAGATGTTCTCTGTCTCTGTCCAAAATGTTTTCTACACCCTAGTTTGCGCTTGGAGTAAAATGCATCTGTATCCCACAAAATTAAGTATTTTATCATCAGTTTTTGATATTCTGCTGATTTCATGCATCTTACAATGATGCAGGCTGGCCCAGGACCATATCCTGCTATCCCAGCTGGAGAACAGAGCAGGAACTGCTGCGTCTGCCCAACACATCAGAACATTTATGGCATCACATCCCAACTTCTCCCTCTTCTGTCTGCCTCTGTGTCTTTCTGACTTTCTCATACTTTCCCCCTCATCTAAGCAACCTTTTAAAGCAGTGAAAATTGCCTGACGCTACAAGGAATGTCATATTTCTCATATGGTCTCTCGCTCTCTCCATCTTGCTCACTGTTCTTGATTTCCTTTGATTTACTCTCAATACATGGGAGTGACACACGCTTCCTCCCTCTTTCTGGTTCTTGCATTCTCTTCCTCTCCCTTCCTCTCCCTCTCAGAGAGGTCAATGGTTTCATAGGACAAACCTGAACAAGAGGGGCCCCCTGAAACCATATCAGTTGTCTGTTCGTTTGTGTAGACATGGGCGGGCATGGCCAAAGTCAACCTTTTCATATTAGGATTCAATTGTGGGCCCGGCATGTTTTCTCTTCTCCCTCTCAACCTTTGATACGCAGGATGTGGGCTTTGCAATGGCACTGTTTAATTGAAAGTGAAAACAGAGATTCAAAGAGCTGGGTTGATACTGAACTTCCCTGGGTAGAACCCCTAATCAGTATCAGACATGAGGAAGAGCTCAGACAACTCAGACACACACACACACACACACACACAGCGCAGACAATGGATATTGTTTAGGCCAGGAGCAAGGCATGGGTGGAGTTGTACAAACAAAAACCACACTGTCAAAATAGAGCATTTTATTACAAAATACAAAACACAAGAGCAAAAGCAATTCATTGCATAAATAATTTTGTTGTTGTTGTTGTTTTAAATACAGTCAGTGCGGAAAAGTCTTCATTTCCTATTTTGTTGCATTGTTTCTCACTGAAGTTTGCATCACTGGCAACATTTTTGTTTTTTTTATGATACATGTTTCCATTACACTGCTGATATGTACTAAAGTCCTTCCAGTAGATGTGGGATACTATTCAGAAACTGGTCTAAATTGAAACGGAATTCTAATACATTTGCCAAGACAAAACTGCTGAGGCATCCGCTGCCAATATTGTGCTAGTGCTTAGGTCATAAAAGTCTCTAAATGGAGGCTGGGAATACTAGTTCATATACACTGTAATCCATTTTTCTGTCAACATTATAAAAGTTGATATACAAATGGACCTTATACTTTTTGAATCTTTTCTATGTACAATTCTTTTCACAAAACAATTAAAAATGTTTATCAATTAAATATTTTCCCATATAAAAATGAATAACTTATAGTACACTTGAAGTATAAGAATAGTCATATTCAGGGTATAATGATTATCTATACATATAAGAGAAATGATAATTTCCTGATATTTTGGAAATGTACAAACAATTAAGGTGCAAGTCTCAAGAAACTAGCGGAAACATCAGTGAAAACATCATAAACCATATATAACCAATACAATTGTCCAATATACCAACAAATACGATACTAGAACAGATATCTGGGTCGGATCCATGCTATGTGCTCTCCAGCAGACATATTATGATATGAAACATTATTGAAACCTGTGAAATGCCCATAAGGCTGATACAACCAGTGCATATGAAAACTGAGAAAGCACCATGTTATTGTATGGTTGATAGAAACAGAGCCTTTGACAACTTGTGTCATCCATATCTTAGGTCATGCTGACCTTGGGCCTTCAAATATAATGCCCATATTGATCGATTTATTTTTCTTTATGTTTGGTTGATGAGCATGTTCTCTTTACAGTAAGTGCACTTGTGTGAACAGAACCTCTGTCAATTTGTTGCAGGACACAAATGGAAGTCACAATACTTGGAGTGTCTGAGGTTTGTAGGCTACTATAGGTATTACTGTGGCAGAGAGCTTCAGCTTTTCCCGGAGGTCAAAAGTCTTGACCTTTAGATTATGACATCACTTGCAAGGCGTGATGCCCTTAGCACCGTAGTGAGTAGTGATAAGCAGCTGTCCACCATCAGTCGCCCCCTAAAAAATGCTTCATTACCACATGGTCAATGGTAAACCAGTACAGTCAGAGTGAAAATAAAAGTGTACGCAGCACCACATACATACTGTAAAGACCCCTTCTAAAGATAAATTAAAATCACCATCGCAATTAAAAAGTAACAAAATCATTTACAGTTTATTTACAAGTCATCAACGTTGAAATATCCGCTGCCTTCAAACATATGTTTGTGTCTTAAATAAGCCCATATATACAAAATAGCGTGGTCCAGGACTGTTGTGCAAATCCTTACTGGATAAAAATGTCTCTGTGGTAAGTTGTCAGCTTGTGTAGGGTAGAAACCTGTGTTTATTTGAACCAGTGCAGGTAGTTTGTGTTAAGGGCAGGGAAGCACATGTTATTGCTGCATGAGCCCCCATAGCTAGGAGGGCAGGCTGAGCAAGGTACACCTACTTTGTAGGGAGCCTCTCCAATCCAGTTGCCCCTGGAAGACAGAAACACACAGAGTTAATGGATCTGAGTCAATGGTCTGGTTTAGTCACCAGAAAACTACCAGTTTTAAAGAGTATTAAAACGTTAGCTTGAACTTGAGTGTCTTGGACCCGCTTTACACTTGGCATTAACGTGTCCTGGATGATAGAGCACAAACACTAACAATCAAATGAAATTCTGTCAATTTTAAAGGACATAAATATTATGAGAGAAAGTGACTGTGCACAGTAATCTGCATTTTGTGAGTGAAAGAGAAATCAGATTCCAGTGTGTATACCGGAGCTGTAATCCAGCTAAATGATATTTTATATCCACATACAAGATGCATGTTATGCCAGGTGTAAACGGGGCCTTGAGCCATTCACAGCCTTTGCAGCTTGTGACAATAGTGACCATGGCAGAGAGCAAGCTCAAGTCTAACAGGGGAGGGATGCTTTTTAATTTAAGATAAAATAGGTCATCAATGTCCTGAACCTGTTGCCCTTACATATGCCTCCACCCAATGAGATTACACAACCCAGGTCACAAGTCAGTCACAAATCCTAACAGGCTTTGATTCTGGAATTAGGGAAAGAATTATTTTGGAATTCTGCGGTTTTCTGGAGCTTTTGTAATGCAGTACCCGTTCACGGGCTTGCATCCGAATCTCCCAGCAACATGGGTGGCATTTCATAACGCAGCACAGAACAGAACAGTCTGTGTCGGGATTAAGCCTGTGTTATCGTCATCAGGTTAACAGGATCGCCAGAATTAACATGCCCTATTACAGCGTGTCGCGAGCGCTATGTGTGACGGACTGAAATGAAAAGCATACAGTATGATCAATAACGAGTATGTGCAGTATACGTACTTGGGTGAGTAGTTGCATACTAGGTACGTTGCCCGTTTCCACACTGAACCCCATACATTCATATTGTGGCAAGTGTGAACAGCACAGCCGACTTTGTTTGACGTTGCCCACACCATCTGCAAAGGAAACAGATTTGCAACCACAAATCAATCAATCAGCTGCAATCTAATGTCATTACTACAGTAATACAGTGTTATTACAATAACACTACTTGTTGGTCCATCTACCTGTGTATAATGTGTACACATGGGTCCATAGCACCTGAGTGGGCATCTAGGGTTACAGTCGCGGGGGTACGGAAAAGCATAGTCTTTAACCTCATCATACCATGGCTTCACAAGCTGAAGAATCGATCGATAGCTGTGAAAAAAAAGCAGACAAACAGGAACTGATGACATTGACACTGACAAGCTCAGTAGTAACATACAAGATAGCATATTGTTATTAGGGCTGGTCACAAGGAACAGTGGGAACAAGCTGCTTTATAAATTCCCTTGACCTCTCACACCACGGTCTGTCAGGGATAGGAAAAAGGTGACATTACAAATGTGTTTCCACATGGAGCATCTAGACCCACTGAAGGGATGTGCCTTTGTCCTGTTGGGTCATGACTGGAAACACTGCTTTTGTTTATTTGAAGGGTCACAGGAGCATTCCTCAAGCTGTCACTGGGTCACAGTGCAAAAACCTTTAGGAGAAAGAAGAAGGGGGCAGCGAGGCAACGACCATGACTGCTCAGAGGCATCACTGAGAGGAGCAGCAGATGTGGGGGGGGAATCGGTCAAAGGTCACTCACCGTCCTGTCCTGACGGAGAGGTTTTGACCCAGGAACCTGAGGAGGTTATGTGGCCCATGCTCCCACAGGCAGGCGTGCGCCCAGTCCTCGGCTGTCTTAGCCAGGGTGTCATCCCACACCTAAGCACACAGAGAAACGGTGGAAAACATGAAACCCCATTACATAACCTATGGAAAATATACAGACCGTGCCCTTCTCCATCTATGTCTAATACAGCAGGGAGATGTGAGATAAGATGTGGGTTCATAACTCGGTTACAAGCGTAACCATAGCAAAAAGCGTAAACTCACTCATCAGATCGGTTACATAAGCAGAGAAAGCCTAGGAGCCCACTGCTTGGTCGCATGGAGCTCTTTCATTGATTAGACCGGTCTACCATGGCAGAGGGTTGGAGAGCTTTATGGTGGTTTGGAAAATGGTCAGACTTATCAACAGCTACCCTCAAGTACATGTGGTTCAGATTGTGGAGGGAGAGCTCTGCAATGGGGAGCCTCTTCCTCTAGTGACTTCATCATTGGAAGAGGATCCCCATTACTGCTAGAACTACACATTAAGAGAATAGAGGTACCACCCTCAGTTGCTGTACAGCACATTACTATAAGCCTGTAGCTGCTTTTGGAACAACTCTTTAAAGTACCTAAAGGAGCATTGTACTGCTTACCTTCATATTTATTTTTGATTTGTATACTTTATATGAAATTAAACATTGAGACGATGTGCCCTGCACCCTTGGATCTTGCAACTATTGGAAACAGGTCTACAAAGGACCACTACTGTTCTCTTAGTACTACAGCCAGCCCGCAGGCTACTGGTATTACACATGACCCCTCTCTCTCTCAGCAAGTGTCTTCTTTATGACTTCTTTGGTGGTCTACTCCAGCGCAATCTGCTTAACAGCTGGGGGTGCCAAGATACTCAAAGACATTTGTCACAGCAGTTTCCTGCGCTGAACGACACATCTATTAAATCACTTCTTAATCGTCGAGGAACGAGGAAATAGTTGAGGAGGGGCACATACATATACAGCTCCAGTATAACCATGCAATGAATCAAAATACAAAATGAATGTTAAAGGAATGTTAAAATGAATCAAGTCTGAATGGAGACTATCACTTACCATGTACTCCATATTGGAAGCCGGGGGAAACACTTTTCCTCTTACTTTGTTATGGTAATCAAGAATGGCAAGCATGTCGTTTTGGGTAATATAACGCTTCCTCCTGCTTTTAGAAATAGTCGTGCTGTCTGTTCCATAGCTCTGCGCTGCGCCAGGATTGGTGAAATTGGCGGCTGGCAACGACGTGGACACAGTAGGAATACTCGTTGCCAATGCACTTGCTCCGCAAGATATGCACAGAAGTATTAAGTCTATGGCAAATAACTGAGGTTTCATGTTTGATTTAGGGGACTGTCAGGATATTCCGAGTATTCGTTGGATCTGAAAAGAAACCAAAAAAGGGACAAACTTAAGAAAACGATGTTGTCATGGTGAAATGACCCCCTCGTGCACAAATAATGCGTGTTTTATTAGTAACCCACTCGAATATCATATGCATGCTTCAAACCACGCTAATTCCCAGTGTTTAAGAGAAATGCTAGTAACAGCGGTGATAAAATCCCACCACAGTATCTGTCCTACCTTTTCCTTGCGCAGCGGTACCTTGTGCCTGCGGTGCCAAGCTATCGCTTCCAAGGCTTCTGCAGTGTATTGGAGAGAGGGAGGACTTCCAGAGGAGTTTTTGCTCTTTGCAAACTATAGGAGGGCTTCAGGAGAAGTCCGACTTTGCGGGTTTATATATTGCAGTGGACGACGCAGGAAGTGCGCACCTCCAAGTGCGCGCAGCCCCTCCTTGTCACCTGAAACAGAGCATCATTTGGAGACGTAATGTTTGGTTTCCCCTATCCCATTCCTGGCACATCTTGCATAATTTCATCAAGACATCTGCTTTAGGTTTGCACAGCTGCAAAACGCGAAAAAGAAAACATTTGATAAGAAAATGAATAATCCAGTAAAGCATCAGAGGGAGCAGCCAGGCCTCCAAGCTCTGAAGAGGCAGTAGGTGATGGAGTTAACAAAATGTAATCATCTGTTGTTTCAGTGTTACATGTTATACATTATCTTTAATAGCTTTACTGAATTAAAAACGTTATCAAAAGCTGAATGCAATTATGATACAACTTATTACATATTAATGGTGAGCTTAGATAGTATTCAACTGTTCATAACAATCAAAAAGTCCCATCAAAACCAAGGGCTGGTGATAAAATCAGCACGTTGCTTCAGACACCTCACTGGTCACTGATCACATGAATCTAAACTTGGAGGGGGAAGTAGCCAGCAGTTTTATTGGTGAAACCAATGAGGGTCCATGTCTCCTATCACTCTTCTTTGTCGTATTCATTATACTATAAAGATTACACTTGTTCAGTGTTTGGGTCCAGCTGTGCGGTTTGCCAGGAGCCAAGTAAAAAAAAGCCTTCAGCAGGTCATCATTTTCTTTGGCAGCTGGTGAACAAATTAAAGCAACGTGACGCAGGAACAATTTTCTTTCCCCACTCTCTTTTTTTTTCTCCCCCTTTCTCCTGTTGCCGACAAATGCTTCTTTCCCCAAATTTTCTTGGAAGTGATGGGCTTTTCAGGTGCTGGAATGGTGAAGGGATATATCACTCAAGAGTGGTGAGCGGCAAGACTTTCTCCACCGCTTCAACCCATGCATACATTTCAGCTCCTATTCGGCTACTGCATTCTATTATTTCAGTTTCATTGGGACGAAAAGTTGTCAGAGTTCGATAAATCATGACAGATAAGCTGAATATTTCTACTTCCTAACCCTGATCCAACGTTGTACACAAAGCCAGAACACTAAGCAGACGTGTCTCTTTCCTGTTGTTTCTTGATTTTGTACAGGACACACTTTAAATAGTCAGAGGTAATGGCCTGCAGGAGGTGTTTGGAGATGTGGTGTTGGCTTCCTTAATTTATCCCTCACCACTGCAGCTAGCCAACAGCTATTTAACTGGGGCTAGAGGAACCCAATACATTATAGGACTTACAACTTTATTTGAAACTCAAGTGGACCACAAGCTGCCAATTACTTGCAAACCTGTAAAAGAGTAGAGTAGATTAGTTAAGATTAATGTGGCGTGCAACAGAGTGCAGTGGAGTATCCACTCCCTCAATTTACCCTCATTCAAAACTAACATTCAGCATATATTCTAGAAAAAATGCTTCTAGTTTTTTGTGTAACAAATAATTCAGAATATTGATTCCCACTGAATAATATCTTGTATATTCATATTTAACCCATTCAATATGTCTTGAGGTCCGACGCTCTCTTTTTTGTTATGACTGTGCACCATCACATCTGCTCAGTATTTTGACTCATCCTTCCATATGGTATCAATAGCCAGACTACTCTCCAGCCAGCACAGCCCCCAGCCAAAGACAGTGCTGAGATACTATCCACAGGTTCATAGCCGTTTTATAATCCATATCATCAGATTAACTGCTATTTACCCGTTTCACACTATTTTAATTTTTATTTGGCCTCTGACATTTGATCTTAGACTAGACATTACCAAACGTTTTGTCACATTGTGGAAAGGCTGGATCCAGGCAAGATGCAGAATATCATTCTTTCTCTTTCTCTTTCTGCCCCCCCCCCCCCCCCCCCCTTCTCTCTCTCTCTCTCTCTCTCTAACTCTGTCTCTTTCTCTTTCTGTCTCTCCCTCTCTCTCTATCTCCATGTGCAGTCTGTACCAAGGCCCCAAATGATATTCCCTCAGTCTCAAAGTTCTGGTCCTTGTTTGCACAGTGAACCCAGTGACTTCAGAGAGGTTGAACCATTATTATCATATTATCAGAAGAGTAATTAGGGCATTATTTGGGGCACATGCTGCTCTGAGGGCCTTGGGTCTGTTTTGGAAAAGCATTCTTTTTCAGACAGAGCATTTATTTACCTACAATACATTGTTCCAAGTTTCCCCATGCTTCCCCCTCTCCGTAGGCCTCTCAAAGCCCTGTGTTGATGCCAGTACAGAGAGAATGAGCAAGAGGGAAAGCAGGAAAGAGAAATACAGACCATAGACAGAGTGAGAGACCCAACAAGTATAGTATAGGTCATACCTCTACATATCTTCATGCATCCAGTTTAGGCAGAGCAGTCGCAAGGTCAAGTGCACAGGGAATGTCAGAAAGTTTAGACAATCACAGGAAAGTATTTGAACGCTTTTGGTTACTGCTGTTTGACCCAGGTCACAAATAGCACAACTGCGCTAACCTGGACAAATCAACAAGTAAGGGAATCTCCTAAGGATGTCTGCTCAGTCTGTCCATCATTCCAGCAATCAAAGCACACGCTGTAGACTCCAGCTCAGCTGTGCACTCCACCCAAGGCTATTGTTACTGCACTGGCAAAGTCCACCAGGCCTGGGAAATCACTAAGAGACCGGCAGTATGTGAATGGATGGATGAAAAAGAGATCTATTATGATTTGAAAGACATATAACTGTTCTAGGACCAGTTTGAAAGCTGAGAGACTAAGCTGTGCATCTTGTTTCACAAGGAATGCCCGTTAGTCTTTAGATGAGCAGTTACCATGACATTAAGCCCTTCATTTAATCAATCATACCAAGTATCATCAGTACAAATATAAGGAATGCTGTACTCGAAATACTGGAAAGTATTTGTATTAGTTCAGAGAGACATTTTAAGTATTGGCGGTTGGAAAGGCGGTGGTATTGGGGCAGCTTTGGGGGTGGGAGGTTGTGATGTCACAAGTTGGTTTTTGTTGGCCAGGGGGCAAAAATAAATTGTGACATTTCAAGAGTGGTTTACATTGGTAAAAAGCCCAGTCTCTAACTTCAAGCTGTCCAGGCCGCTTTCTTCCACATGCAGCTGTTAAACATTGTATCAGTGGAATATACAGTTACATAGCAAATATTGTATATTTCTCACAGTCAGCTAACTTACAACGGGGCAAAGGCTTGTTGACAGTGAAAAAACCTACGTCTGAGAAAGTTTTGCCCTGTGTTCCCATCAGAGGTTCAGGAGTGGATTACTACTCCTCCCTTGTTGAAAGAGTAACAAGCACAGTAATAAAGTCAATAAATATCTGAGTCCTCTGATCAAAGTATGCCCTTGCTGAGCTTCAATTTAATTTAAAATTAAATTCCTGCTGTGTTTACACTGTACCTGCCCTGTAGGTGCTAATACAATATCACTGGTAAAATAACATTTTCCTTCATAGAGACTGAAGAGAGAATAATGAGAATAAAACCGTAACTACTTCCTTATAAGATTGCCCAAAGTAAACTAGAGCCACATATCCCTGTTTTGACTGAATAGCTAACAAACATGACCGCAGAGAATCCTTTCCAGACTGGATGTTTTTCTCCTGTTGTTGTCTAGATACAAGTCTGGTCGTTGTTTGGTCAAACAGTGGAATCTGAGGTGACTTTGTCCCCAACCTCGGCCACAGAAAGGGGAAACATTAAAGGGCCATTATGGCAACATCCAGAGCAAACAGCACATGACAATGAGGACCATTGAGGTTGTGTGTGATTTCAGATTTAACAGAATTTAGTGAACGATTTTCTTGCAGTTGAGGTGGATCATTCCTAGAAGTAGATGACAAGCTCCTTTATGGTTACCGCATGAATGACAATAGAAATACTAAGAGTTACTGCACCATCAATGTTATGCAAAGGCCTATTAAGTGCGTCAAACAATCTTAAAAAACATAATGTCTGCAGAACATACACAATTAAACGTCGCTTTTCTCGTAACACTGTTTTGTGTGTGGGAAAAACCCGAAGGATTACTAGACAGGGGCTTTGACTTCAGGAATACGTCCCTCGGCTTGTGTATCTATTTTTGACATGTTACATTCCTTTGCCCCCAGATATTCTCACCCATCTATAAGACATTTACAGCCATCTTTGATGCTTAGGCCTTGTAAGGCTGGACAGAGACAGGACTGTGGTCACACACAGACATTTCACAAGAGGTTCAGATGTCAGCTGAGAGAGAGACAGGCAAACATGAAAAATCCAACAGGGCCTAAAGTTAGCGCCGAGAAGTTTTATGATGTATCTTCATGACAGCAGGTAACAAAAACTAACACCTGGGACTGAGGAGTGAGCTGCCAAAACAAAAACAGGCTATAGGGATCTTTGTAAAGTGCTGAGATATGTTATATAATATTTTATTTTTATGCCAGTACTCTTAACATCATTATCTGGCATCATGAAAACACTATAAGAAGATGCAGCATTTTTAAGCCAAATGGCCCAGTTCCAGCTTTTATCTCATTCACAACCCATGTGGGTGACTTTTTCATCTTAAACTTCAGTACCACAAAGTACAGGTGCAAATTCAAAACACTCAAATAAACTAATTCAATCTCAGCCTTTCCGGTTCTTGACTGTGATGTCCTAAAAGAGCTATGGCTGAAATAATGGTTACAGCTGTCAACGCCGTGTGATTGAGGTGGCATTTCTTCTGAACTGCTGGAGCCAGTTGAGAGTGAGAAGGATGGTTTGCATGCTGGCTGGCAGTGACTGACTGGCTGACTGACTGACTGGCTGGCTGGCTGGCTGGCTGGCTGGCTGGCTGGATCAGGCTGTGGCTGGGTAGGCCTGCAGTCTAGACAGCAGATGAGCAATGAGCTGGGGACTGGCAAACAGGTCCTGTGGCTGGGATGCTCTTGGGCAGGGCCTCTGGGACTCCTGTCCCCGACTGAGAGAAATAATGCATACACTGGCTGCCATAGCCTATTCAGAGGCATAGGCTCTCTAACCCTTTGAAATACAATTATTTTGTGTTTTGATGAAGGGCATCGAGGCTCAAAGCAAAGACGTTGCGCAACATACATTATCACAGGTGGTTACTCTCAAGCATGAGAACGCGTCATACTGCCAAAGTAAACAGCAGTGGATAGACAGATTTCCTGTCCATCTTATTGCAGTATGCATACTGTTTGTCTTTCTCCATGTGCTGTATGCAAGGTCAGAGTGTATCTGTGGTGCAGCTGCAGACCCACTGACATGATGTAAAGACTGATGGCACAGATTTGTACAGGCATTCCTTGACAGTATACCGCTTTTCTGAAATTATGAGTTGCATAAATCTATAATGAAAACATTGCTTGGGATTTATGATTGGACTGGCCTTTTCGCTATGAAGAAGTGGTCAAAAGTGGAGTGGAGGAAAAGCTTGAGTCCGGATCACTATGTGGGTGGTTGGAGACCTGCTCCTTGCTCACTTGGCACCTGGTAAGAGCTTTTGTGTGGCTGGGAAGCAAAGGCGAGGGTTGCAACCGTAGACTTTGCGTCCAGAGTGCAGCGGTGACATCTGGTGAACTGTACCATTCATCGTTAAAGAATATACAAATTGTTATGTTGGATTATTTTTATGTCAGCTTTCCCTCCCTGATCCTATTAGAGCCTATTCAAGTAACTACCTACCAGAAAACCATGCGACTAAGTACACTAATACAAGTGATCCCATTGTTACACTCTTGTTACGCTCCTTTCTCGATGTGACACTATTGTCACAGAAGCCTTTACCCCTGGAGAAGTGAGGTGTATGAATAGATTTCTGTTCTGTGTTCCTAGTACTGTAGTAGATTCAACAACATCTTGTTGGAACTAAAGCTTTATGGTCTAAAGAGTGAATCAGAAAATTAGAAGTGCAGCAGTCTAAAAACCCCTAGCTTTAGTCTGAGCATTCGTTTCTCTCGTTCGTATGTATTCGATTGTATTTTTTTGACTTTGGCCTCAAGGAAACAGAACACTGGATATCTAGCCTCAACATACAAGGAGAGTTCAGGAGGCTGTGTACTAAAAGACTGAGAACCAAGGAGTGTCTGAACTTCTCACATTTGATGTGTGAGTAATAAGGTATCACAAAGGAAACTTAAGAAGTTTAATACTTGGCCAGCTTCTTCTATATTTAACTCATTCGAGTTTCCTCTTCTTAATGACGCTGGATGAACAATCAGTCTGTCATTAGCCTTCCCTTGTCCAGGCAGCGCTTTGTGATGACATCAATGTTTGTGTTGGATACAGCTTATCAGTGAAGCTCTAGCTTCTAGCAGGAGTGATGGATTACAAAGTTTGGTAGAAGCAAACCCTCTGTGGGATTGCTGGGAGTCCCCCTTTGGCCTCCTGTCTTCGTCATCCAAGCAGTCACTGAGAAGGCATTGTGCCATTGCTAGGTTTATGTCTGTCCACGACCAACCATGACCATGGCCAGTTGACGTCCCAAATGACGTTGATGGGACTGGTCAAAGCGACTCATGCAGTATTTCCCAAATACTGAGCCAGAACCCAGTGGTTGTTTATGGCTGATTTGGTTTGGGTCAAGGTTGGAGACATGGTTGTATATCAATGTTTGGTGTTTAATTGATTGGTGTCTGGTTGAGACTGAGCCTCCTAACCAGGACATGTGTTCAACATATATACTGAGAAACTGTGATTCACCCTAGTTGAACCACGTCAAGCACGTTCTGCAACATATTCAATTCACAACGTCATGGAGTCCATCTTTTCACACCCATTTGCCCCACACACCTACTCTTTCAGTCTTCACTCTTGATCGCCTTCTTAATGGCGTGTTCAAGTTACAAACAAGCTGACCTCAGATGTTTGTGAGGCTTGAACCCACTGCAGCAGGTGGCATCCCTCGTAAGAATTTACGGCTTGGTTCATCTGGTTCAATGCAAACAAACCAAGTTTTATGGGGCAAATACTGAGAGGTCATGGTCACAGAGAAACATGGCTTCATTTGTTCTGGGGTAGGAATAAATACACCATAACTGTCTACACCATCAACAGTTTACCAGACAATATTGGCTCAGCGTCCGTCATAGCGTTGGATGGTTGAACATTTGAACCTCTCTTTGATCAAATGTCTCAAATGCATGCTGACAACATATTTACACTTTGTGATCTTTTTCACTCAATGTGATGAATCCCCAAACTACGCCCCAGAGAAGCCATAGTGAAACCTTGACCCCTGTGTCATAGATTCATAAGTCATAATATTTGCTTGTGTAGTGAGACTTGGCATGGCCACTTAAATCGTTGCTGGACGAGCACTAGAGATGACCGTGAGAATGTTGTTTCAGGGCTTGTGAGGCTATAGGGGACTGATGAGAGTTCATATAGGGTAAATTTTCCTCACTTCTGAAAATACCTGTCACCATCTGAGATTGTCTCGATATCGTGGATGATTTCTCTCCGTTTCTGCTCTTTACACAAATATGCACGAGAGGAGAAGTTGAGACAAAGTTGAAATCAGCCATGAGACCAACATTTTCATCATTGACATCTTCTTGAACCCGGGTTATCCTTTCTAATATTAATGAAGTCTGTCAAGTTCTCATTGAAAACATTACGTCACACGAGGGCTGTTTTGTAATACTATGCCGTTGAATATCTCCACGTAGTAAACCCTCTCATTTGTTTTCATAAACCTTTGACCCGTGTGGTGTAAATACGTGGGTGTGTGTCTGGCCGTCGTGGAGTGTTGTGGTGGTTTTAACCTGCTTTGCATCAGCAAGTGTTTTGACTGTTCTCTACAGTTTGGTTGCGTTCCCACTCTTTTCTTTCTCTTGGCGTTGATTCTCACAGTGCTCCCATCTGCCAAACAGTCTCACACACCACAAACATCACTTTATTTGCTTGCACTAATCAATTGGAAATACCAGGCAACGTTCTGCTCACCCTATGCATGCCACATGTATAGATTATCATCAACCCTGCCAATGCCCTCGCTACGGTTTAGCGTGCGTGCGAAGGAATGCTCACTCTGTTTCTAGAAAAGAGTAAATTATTACTTTACCTCAAGTCTTCACAGTTTTTGACCTATTTATGAGACTGCTGGCAAATATTCTCATGTTTGCCGTAACACCGAGCGTCCAAAGTTCGTCATATCAAGGAAACGAGATGGAAACTAAGCCAGGCTACGTTGACGACCATCCAAAGGTCATCAATGTTTTTCATGCTAATGCTGTAGAATAACAAACCGCTCCTACAATCTTGCCCTGTACAGGCCCGGAGGGGCTCATTCAGTGTTATTGACTACATTACACTATTAACCTTCTGATGTGCTTCACCTACAGTATCGCCATTTGATCTGCTATCACTGTTCCAATCCAAAAGGTTTAATCAGCACTCATGCCTGAAGCTCCGCCACTGTTATCAACCAGGACATTTGTCTGGGTCTAGCTAGCACCTGGATTGGTCAGCCCTGGGCCAAAGCAAATCCAGCCAGCTGCTGCCCTCTGCTCTGGTTTGTTCAGTGGCGAGTGTGTACGATGTATCCCAGCATCCCTAAGCCAACGCACATTTCCTGCTCCTGTTTCGGGCCCGTATCTGTGTAGAATATCAAAGTGCCATACAGTCCCATCCAGAGACTCTCGCTGCTGCGTCAGTGGTCAGTGCTCTGAGGAGCTACACATGGTTACAATTAGTCCAAGGCCTCTTCTTCTTCTCTTGTTGTCTGTTTTCGTTGCCTTAAAGCAGATGAGCAACTTGAATATGAATAAAGAATGAGACTAAACTTGATGCCCTCAAGAGGAAACCAAATAGAGCAAACCTAAACTGCAGATATTTTGTTTTCTGGGACGGTTGGCCGGGGAAGCCGAGGAAACATCTCAGGTCCTTGGAACACTGGTGTGAATGTATTGACAAACCTACAGCTGTCAGTTCTTGGAGAGCAATTTCACAGTCCTTGGGTTCAATGACAAATGAAAAGCAGAGAATGCTAAGCCATATTCATTTTTCACTACACTGAATCATGCTGCGTCTGTCATTTTCTAGTTGTCCAGAAACGGGGGAAAAAAGAAAAAAAAAAACTACTTATGGTGATTTCATTGACAGATGTGAAACAGTGATTTCCTCTGCTTCAAGCCAAAACATTTGCAACTGTCCTCGCAGCTCATCAGCGACATTGTTGCTGTGATCGCGGTCTTCTCCTCCACTTTGCAGCTACCGTCCACTGCGCCTGTCTTTCTCCTTGTGCGTTACTTTCATGCTGTACCGCCACAGATGAAGCTTCCTACTGTGAAATGATTGACTTTTCCCATCCATTTGACTTATCTTCCCTCTACGTCTGTTGTTATTGTTGGATGGCCCATAGTTCACCGGAGGAGAGCTGCCCTTCCGAGGTATTTCTCAGCGCTGTTGTAATGACAAACCTTTAGCTGCCCTCTGACCCGCGGAGCCTCGTCCCCAGACACACGGTAGCAGAGTGATTCCAGATGGAGGGAGTCTGTGGTATAGCAGGGGGCGCCACTGCTGGAGCATCATCACCACACGTTCGGCGTTCAATCACATTCCTGTGTGTCTTAATCACATTCCAGTAGGTAAATATACAAGTGGAGGGTGTGGATTTTAAGTTTTTGAAGCTTCCTATCAATGTATGGGGATGTAAATATTGAAGGATGCTCAGTGTTATCCACCAACTTGCCTTTTACACCATATATAAATTGCTCTAAAGGAAAAGTGTTTCCATATCTCGTCGCGATCTGTTTGACTGATATAAACTTGCAGACAATCACGTCCATTACCCAAAACAGAACCAGGTGTTTTATGTAGAAAGGCTGATTCTTCTTTTCCTCTCTAAAAAGCTTTATGGCTGTACAGCTTCTGTAAAAGTAATTTCAATCAATGTCCAATGCAGAGGGTGTTTGAGGGCTAGTGAGGGATAGCGAGCCTGCACACGCTATCAAATGACTTCTCACCCAGTAACATTTCCCCTGCGCCAATAACACAGTCTGCACACTTTCCTCAAAATCCAGTTCAATAAGTGTGGATAAGTGAATGACATAAACAACCCCATTAATAATAAAAACAGGTGTTTCCTCAAATGCACTCCATTCACATGTCATGATACACAGTTACCATGATTGCGGTTGGTGGTGAGAGAGGTGCTCCCAACCCCACTGGCCCTTCCAAAAAAGTTATCATAGTTATCATAAAAAAAGAAACAGTCTCGACAATGATCATTCAATCTGGAGGAGTCTCTCTCTCTCTCACTCTCATTCTGTGTGTGTGTGTGCATGCATGTTTGGCTGAGGACGTTGCAGGGAGAAGGTGGTCTTTCATGTACAGAGATCCAGACGGTGTGAACTGTCATGGGGACACATATGCTCAACAAATTATGTAATATTACCTTCTCTGAAACTTCTGCAGTGAAAGAGAACAATCGGCAATTTGTATTTTTTTTATGGCTTCTCTTAATGCATGGTATGACTCAGAGGCACCACCTAGTCCATGAACCAGACACCACCCGTATTACTTTTCCCTTCTTGGAGGGCTGAAGATCACCAGGCTAAATTGGGTATACATTTGAAGCAAAAGCTGGAGAGGTTGGAAATGAACTCCTCTGCTCTACTCGAGCCAGAACATTACAGCGATATACCAGAAATATTTTGGTACTGCTCAAAGCGCAAGGTTTTAAATAGGCAAAGAGGCAAAGATCTAAGGATTTCACTATCATCATGAAAGCTTCGTTCTTATACTTGTAATGCTAGATTGGCAGTGGAGAAGAACTGATTTCATGGCTGAGGCTAGAGAATGCTATAGAGTGCTATCATTTTGATCGAAGACTTTGGTGTCTCTGTGTTAAGATTGTTTAAACAGAAATTGTGCCACAGCCATTGCAGATGAATTAGTTTTAAAACTCTAGTGTGAGCCGGGCCCAGGCACTATGACAATGAAGGAGGCGATGCAGTGAGAGCAGCATGGTGTGAAACAACAGCTGTAATTTGCAGTCCCTTTGCCAAGATGTATTCCATCAAGATACATCACCAGAGGTTGAATCATGTGGAAAAGTGTAAAATACTTGGTAGTGCCGTAATAACTTTTTGAGAGATTTATTCTGCTGAAATGGAAAACAATGAACTGAGGAACACTGGCACACAAGTTGGAAAACTTTGATATACTGATCTTAGTTTTGAATTGCATTCAATAAAACCACCTCAAATCACTGGTTGATTGTTTTACTGCTATAGTGACTCTAATGTCAAGTTAAAATACAGTTGGATAATACAGTTTTAGATCAGTATAAAACATTTTCCAAATTATTTATTTGCTACCAGATGAATGTCTTTTGTTGAACACATTCAGGTACTCTTCATATTACTTCATCCTACAAATGTGGTGCAGAAATCGGGAAAGAAGCAACGCCACAGTATATAAACACAGGGCTATTGAACATAAATATCTCAATTTAGTATTCAGCTGCCATTACCCAAGTGGCATCTAAGTAGGGCTACGCAGGCTGCCACACTCTGTTTTGACTGGCAGGCCAGAGATTGTGAGCTCCAGGTTTGCCTCAGGTCCCCTCCAGCTGGACACAGCAGCAGCCTTAACACCGAGCACCACAGGGCGTCAAATGGATTATTTAATAAAGACTGCTTTACTTTGCATATGTTCTCGATTCAAGAATTTTTCAGGCTCACTGATAATGTGGTAGTAGGGGAAAGAGACAGATGCTTTCTTAAAACGTGTTTGGGTTTGGTTTATAAGTGCCGCTAAACTGGGGATTTCCATTCTTCAGAAATCTGGGAGTTTTGCTGTTGAGTGGATTCAGATCCAAAGTGTCTCGCTTTCTGGAAGTTGAAGTGGTTTGTACAGAGTTAAGCATATTCATCATATGGAAAGAAAACAAGAAGACTTTAGCCAACACAAGTAGAGTCAGCCACCCTGCCGGCAGTAGAGGGACCTGGCTCCTCATCAATACTGGGTCTGTCAGTGCGATTAGCACTCTTTACTGTTTGTAGGTCCTCTTCCATCATTCACATTTATTGAACTGTCATGGAAAATACTGAAATGCTAAATCCAGTTAACGTTACTCTCACATCACTGCTGTGAGATGAAAACAGTTTTGATGTCTTTGATTTTTTCAACTTGAATTGGAAGTCGATATGGTCCTGGGACCTTCCCATAATATAGAGGTCTCCAGTTCAAAAGCCATGCATCCTGTTGCATGAGCTATCATGTACCTTTCATTCCAGGAGCCTTTGGACCTTCTTGGGTAATTCGGCCTCCAGTTCAGCTCATGTCTTGATGATACTGAAGGATGATTTTAGTGTATATTTGCCTCTGTTTCCATCTGCTTCGCTGTGTTGCTATAGGGTTTCCTACCCACCTTGAGAATGCAGTAAATCAAATATGGCCACCATCTGAATAAAGTCAATTGCTGTTACTACATCGTCATTTTTATCTTTCCTTTCCTCCCGATGGCAACAAATAGGTTAGTAACATTTATACTGGTTTATGTTGGTTATCATGCAACAGCAGTGATATCCATCCCTGGACTGGTCTATGCCCTGCATTGTTGCTCCGTCTCTCCCCACCATGTGCTGGTGCAGCTCGGAGAGCGTCGGTGAGGTGACCCATGTCATCAAGAGCAGGCTGAGGAAACACATTCCTGGAACTCAACCATATGTAGAGGAAAAGCCGTGGGTGGTAGTGACGTAAAACACACTCAAAGAACATACTATTAAGACCCCCAAAACAACATTCCCTTCTTCTCTTCTTTCTCTCCCATTCCCTCCATAAAGGTTGGACATATCTGTAGGTATGCTTAAGTATAAAAACATATCTGTCTAAGTATTAATAAAAGCAGGTTATACACGCTAACACGTGGGTTAGCAGAGATGAGTAGTAATTAGTGCTCATGATTTGTATTCTTTGTATCCACTTTGCTCCATGCTGGATGCGCCGGCTGTGCTAAGATTCCTGCAAGTGGTTCAGGGAAAAGGGAATCTAAACAGGATGGGAACCACTGATGTGAAACTATGCTTACCTCACCTGACTGCCACGTGTCTCCTGTATACCGCATCACATAGTTTCATTGGTCAGAAAAAACAGAAAAAGCACTCATCATTTGGTTGTTGGCACGTTCCTACAAGAATACAGTCGATTCTGGGAAAAAGGATGCAGAAAGAATGTCACTCAGGCATAATTAGCAGTAGTCGCTAACAATTGTTTCAAAATGTCTCATTATGGTGCTTTTATTGAACACAAGCGTGAATATGACTGGCTCCCTTCCCGGACCCCTGTGATTCCCCATGGATGTAACTGACGCAAACCAACCAGTGTTGACGCAGCCTGGCACAGAGGCTGGCATAGTAAAATACATGCAGTTCTCAGAGGAGTGCACACACACATATACACACACACACACACACACACACACACACACACACACAGGCATATAAAACACGGGAGGTTCTTATATGGGCCTGTGGGAATTGTTGGCAGAACCCCCTCAGGAGAGAGTAGCAGAAGGAAGGACATTCAACAGATTATATGTCAGTAACTGGATGATGATTGTATTGGTGTGTGCTTGAGTGTGGACACATGCCTATATGTGTGTCCATGTGTATGTGTATTATGCAGGTTTGGGGAGCAGCACATTGCAACAGATTACAGTAATCTGATTGCAACAATAATAATAACACTATTTAATTTACACTCTGTAAATTTGAAAAGAAATTGATATTATGTGCAATGAGAGAGTGAAACTCAGGTTGTTGCTGTGAAGATATCTTTGAGAATGTGCTGCTGGCACTTCAGCAAATACTATGGGAGATTAACACCTCTCTCACTTTCTCCACAAATTCAGGGTGTAAAGATGATGCATCGCTTGTCCAAATGGGCCATATTTCACTTTTTGTACTTGTTTGATGTTTGACAGATAATGTTTTTGAAGTAGCGAAAATGGGATGGATCAGAGTGATCATTTATTTAACAAAAGCCTCTATTTGAGAAGAAGAGAAGAGAAGACAAGACAAGACAAGACAAGACAAGACAAGACAAGACAAGACAACCATTCAGTAAACCAATATATCCTTGAGTCTCATGGCAATAAAATCATCCAACACAATACATAATCCACCACAAAATAAATAAGTTGTTTATTTATAGGCTAAATAAAGATAAACTTGACTTAATTGCGTGATACACGTACATCTTTTTATCTTCTTGTCAGACAGAAACATGGTGATAAAAGTGCAGTCCAGTTGTGAAGGTGTTTCCCTAGCTTTATATTTTTGCGTCATTCGTTTGGGGTTTATTTTGTTTTGGCTTGTGACCTGGCTCGCTGCTATGGGGACAGTTGCTGCTGTCGCCACAGTCTAGGTGAGCTGGAGGACACGGGGCCTGCGGTCTCTGGCCAGGGGGCAGCGGTCATGGCCTAGCCCAACCTGGGCCATGACCGCTGCCCAGTCTAGACTGGACTTGGACGGGCAGAGCTGGGCAGGGCCGGGACAAGCAGGCGATCAAACGCTGGATCTGTCTGCATGACTGAAAATAAAAGCTAGAGACCGAGGCGTGGGTTGGAGCGTGGCAGCACGGAGGAGGATCCCTATTTCTTTGCTCCTCCTGTCCCTATTTTGGTCCGGTTGATGTATATTTTCAAAAGTCTTCTGAACACGCATGCTTCACATTCATACAGTTACAGACATTCATCCTATTGCTGCTATTCAGTACAACCACAGCCTTCTCCTCCTGCCTTGCTCAAAGGAGAGCAGTACTCGTTACCTTTCCCTGCTCAGCCAAGGATGTGATCCACCAACCATCCAGTCACAAGCCCCTTCTCTGACTTTTGAGTTACCTCTTGCCTAGTCACTCTAAATATCTCTGTTTCATCTCTCGCATATCTCCGTCTTCACCTTTCCTGCTTAGTCCATTTCTTTTTTTTTTTTTGCGTCTGTTCCTCTTTTTCTCTCGTTTCCTCCGTCCCAAGTTGTGTGTGTGGAGAAAGGAATGATGGATGAGGAGGATGACTGAGTGTTTGTGTTTGGTCCCATTTGACCTTAATCCTATTATTTTTGAAAGCCGGAGAACATAACCACACAGGACACACACACACACACACACACAGTAGCATTGAAGGACAATATACATATCAATTTACTCTAGTTTAACCGCATAAATTCCAATTGTGAATGTCATGGGTGAGGTGAGGAATGAGAAGGGCGTCATCTGAGGTGAAAAAAGACCAGAGCTCTCTCTCAGGTTAGTGTTCAAGATGAAGCCCTCTCTACTAGTGGTGTATGTTGTGTTTACAGTATGTGTTTTGAATGCTGAAATGTGCACTGCTCCATGTGTACTCTCAGTGTTTCGGTCCAGTTGAGCTGCTAGCAGCAGGATGAAGAAATGACGCAGATGGTGGTGCCGTATCATTTCCTGGACATGAGACTGGGTGGTGGTGGGGGGTGATGAAAACAGGGACTGAAATACCACATTTATGGTGGTTTGAGTTCAACTCCATATCAGTGCAAGTGTTTGTTAGCAAAGGACTACCATCCATAAATGGAGCCCTTAGACCAAACCTCAAAAAGTGAAGCCCCCCCTTTGCCCTTACACTCCTCACCTTGAATGCCATGGTGATAAAACAGAGAAAAACATGGCAGTTCATCTCGCAGGGCTATGGTCTGAACAGGACACACCATGCCCCATTGACTTCTGAGACAATAAACTTTCATTTCTACTCTCTCTCTTCTCTCTCTCTCTCTCTCTCCCTCTCTCTCTCTCTTGGCCGCAGAGGTGCAGCCATGTTATGATTCCATATGGAAGAGCGTATCAATTTGTTTTTGCAAACTTTTTAATGCCTGGAGGGAAAACCTCTCAGCCGACTAGTGCTGAATTTTGAGCTCAACAGTTTGGCTGAACAGGAGAAAGGTTTGACTGGAAAACCCTCACTCTAAAGCATATGACTTTCTTTCTTTCTTTCTTTCTTTCTTTCTTCTTCTTTCTTTCTTTCTTTCTTTCCACGGCTGCAGTGAACCCTATGGCTCATATCTCTGACTGGCTCCCCTAAGGGCGTCATTAGTAATCCTTCAGTTCGAACCAACAGCCAGTATGACAGATCGGCGGCATGTGCCTGCTCGTGCCCTTTTTACTTCGTTAAAACTGCCCCATCACCCGATCGCCTCCTCCATCTGCTCTCAGCCTCATCAGGGCCCCATGCAACTGTGAAGTATCTCAATCTTCCATACTTCCCTTTGCCAGTTGAGAGAGAGAGAGGAGACACAGCTCAGCTTCTCTGGAAATGATGCCCCTCTTAGGAATAGAGAGGATATGTACAAAGAGTGGTGAGGAGTGAGTTTCACATATAAATAATGTTGTGAGCCCCTATGAAGCACGTTGAGATGATGAATGGCACTCTGTGGGTTTTCATCATCATATTGTACTAATTACTCAGTATGGGCTACAATTGGTCAAAGGATTATATTGTAAAATAGACAAGATGTTTATGTAAAAATACACCTTATCATCCTAAATCACCAAGGGGGGGTGCAGTAGAAAAGAGCGTTGCATCCCCTTTAATTGAGGCTGGGTTGGTAAACATTACAAACAGCTTTAAAGGAGATGTCACTGTTACACAAGTGTGATGTCAGCATTGAACTATTCGTTATAAATGATGATGTTACCTTGACTGACAATCATTCTCAAAGGCCTTGAGACCACGGTAGAGGTTCTCATCTAGACTGATCCATTTGTAACCACAAATAAATACATCTCATCTTCTGTGGTTGAAAAAAAACAGCAGACTGCAGTCCAGCCCAAACCACCATGTACTTTGGCTCCTTTAATGGCTCCCCCAGAGTGTGGCCAGTAGCCATTACAGCTTCTTACACAATGCATCCCAAAACCCAAACAGTAAGATCAACCTGGCATTGGTGGTATGAGTTTTAACAACTTGTGTCTCGCTCACAAAGTCAAATCGACGAGAAGCTTCGCAGCGTTCATCACTCATCTCTAGTAGATTCAGGGAGGCTAGGCTGCTCTCCTAGTTATGAAATGCGACATGATTTTTTCAAACATGCACAATGTGTCTAAAGGCATGTTACAGGAAGAATTTCATTGCTTTCATTGCTTTCAAAATCATTACTAGCACTTCCCTTGCCCTCGTAGGGTTGGAGTTGGCCCTTCATTCCCCTGGCTGCAGTCTTGCTATCAGGGTTGTGGACAATTCCGCTTAGCACGAGTGGTTTGAGGAGTGGAAAAAAGCTGGCTGGTGTTAATGGGTTCAGGCTAGTCAGAGAAAACAGACCAGATACAGCCGTGTCAATACAATTCTCTCCCATTTAACGCCTCTCTTCGTAACAAGGAATAAGAGATACAGAGCCCAACAAGGAACTTCAAAAGGGCATTTTATTTCCGGCTGAGGCAGCATTTCTAGCCATTATAAGTCAACAGGATTGGAATTGGCATGAAATAAACAAACACAGATGGACTGTGTATGGATCTCTTTGTTTCTAGTTGAAGGGATATTGCCATGCAATTTTCCTCCAGTTTCTTTCCCACAGATGCGTTAATGTCGAAAGCCCTGTGTTATAATAGCCGTAATACTGCGAGTATTACACTGACCTTTAGCGTCAGAAACAAAAACATTGACAGACTGATCATGTTTACGCCATTTCTTCCATCCATCATTTCACCACCAGATTAAACATGCTGAGACCATTAGGTTCAGACCGATGCCGTCATAATTTCATTATTCCTACTGATTTATGTTTAATTTGTTCTTGGATGAAATCTGACAACATAGAGCTGTATTGTTTATTCATTTGTTCTTCCCACCATAGTATGTCATTGTGGACATGGCTGTTGGACCACAGAAACATCCACACAGAACTGAGCCCAGCGTTCAACAGTAAGGCAGCAGTGAAGAGAAAGGCAGGTTTCCTGGGAAGCAGCTTTGAATGTGACTTGTATTGCAATGTTCTCTCTTTTCATTTCCTTTGCAGTGCTTTGTTTTCTCCTCAACATACCATACACTTCCTTTTCTGCAGTCATGATCTGCACCTCTGAGGCGTCCATGAAACAGCCAGACATCAAATTGTTACAGGAGACGGCACATGTGAAAATCTCTATGATCTCCAATCAAGGCCACCTAACATAATCAATGCACTTATGATATACAGTAAAATATGATCCTCCTCGGTTGCTTTTGTATGCTGTGTGGCTTGGTGAATTGTTCGTTTTGAAACAAGTGTTTCTCATTATGTCGAGTATTGTGCTTGGCACTGAGGCCATGAAAATCCTGCCAATGCAAAATCTGCTTTCCAGTGCCTGCTTTGAATACCATATATAGTTTCACCTGTTATCGAGCTCATTTCTCAAAGATAATCCACAACGGCAGCGTGTTTTCATGTCTTAGTTAAGTTTCTAGAGGTGCTTTAAGGTACAACTGATATCCCATGACACAAAGTGTTTAATGCAGACATGTAGTCAACGTAAGTTCACAGCAATTTCAAAGTGCTCTGGTTTTGTTGTTTTGATTGCTAAAGTTCAGATATAGATCATTGCCTGCTCTGAGCCAATCAAATGCTAGCTTGCTCTTGTTTTGTCCCCGCCGACCTCTACTATTAGTTGTTGGTACCGTAGGCAGGTCATCCATTTGACCTCACTTTGCACTCATACAAAAAGCTTTGGATCACGGCAATAATCCGATAGATATGCTAGAAAAACACTGGTTTTATGCTTTAATATTTGATTTCAAAAAGATACTAATGATGCAATGTCTGTCTGCTGTCTGTTAAAATGCTAGATATGCATCATATGTCAACAAAATCAACAGGATTTTGTACATCTACCTACCTCCATTCACATTTTAGACATGTAGCAGATGCGCTGATCCAGAGCGACTTACAATGACAACATTTACAAAATCACACTGTGACCTTAAGGGATTTGTGCGGCAAGTTTGAAATGAATTTTAAATGTATCCAACTGGAGTGCTCAATACTTTGATCTCAACACGTTTTTTTTTTAGTTTTTTTTTTACTGGCAGCCATCTTGAAAATAGCATGTTGGTTTGAAACAGAGACGTGGAATTTGTGACACACCGAAGAGTGGATTCCAGCTTTGACCCATCGCTGTAACTGGAATGTCTCTTTGAAGATAGGTGGATATTTAAAGAACTTCTGAGACCATCAACTCCAAGTGGCTGAAAGATCCAGAGCCTCAAACGTAACGGCTCATACTACCGCCTACAGAGACAATCACAGCAAGAATCAATTAGGCATGACCTTAGAGACCCACCCACGTTAAGTGTTTTAGGAACCATTTTACACACACACACACACACACACACACAATGCACAACTCTCCTCAACGAGATCTTTATTTTCAATCCGCTTGTTTTGAGGTGTGTTTGTAATGCAGTCGCAGAAAACAACTTTTAGGAAAAACATATTTTGCAACTAACAGAATCCACATTGTCTCGCTTTATCCAGACTCTGCCTTTAAAGGTCATAGATGACAAGCCCTTTCATGTGGTGTTACACTAATAGTGTTATTCTGCTGGAGATGTTATTTTAATCAACTCAGGCTACGTCCACACGAAGCCGTTCAAATTTGAAAAATGGCGTTTTCAGATCTTACGCCTGGATCAAGTATCATCGTTTTCAAAGGTCTCCTCAATCACTGACATGGGTTTTCTGTGCCTTTATTTATGACTTTGTTTCATTTGTTTTAGGCTTTGTGTTCATAGTCATTCATATCCTCACTGGTTAATTGAGATTGTGTTGATAAGGCAATGAAATCAATGAAATCAAGCCAAGGCGAGACTAATTGTGTATGTGTGTGTGTGTGTGTGTGTGTGAAACCATATCTGCCTACATTATGATTGGCTTCAGCTCATGGGTCTGTTTTTGTATTGAAGGAGAATTGCTTCTCGTGCAGACCCAAAATCAGCGATAAATAAATGAATCCGTCATTTTGTGTCCGTCTTGCACATTCAGCAATGGCATCGGCCAAACAGGAGTTAAAGAACTATACTGCTTACAGTTATAATGCTACTCTAGAATTCATGTTGTTCCTACAGTGAAGGGTAGCCTCGTCTAAAAAACAGAAATCCCTGTTTTCATCACGATAGTAGTGCCAGCAGCAACTCCATTGACACTGGTTACTACCGACCACTTGCCAAATGTTTTTACAACCAAAATAAGGGCTATTATAGAAGTTCTAGCTCTGAACTGGAAAATATGATTATATGCCCAGAAAATAAAATGGCTTTGGATATAGTAATTACTTATTTTGATAGTAGTATTTAAGATCATTTTGAAAATACACAGAAACTAACCATGTTGCCCTTTAAACAATCTATATTACTAAACTATACTACTCAAAACTAGAAAGCATTTATCCTTTTGAATGCCCGTCCGCTAGAGAGTTCAGGGTCCTGGATATCTCATAGGAAGTCGGGCCATGTACTGCTGATGTTTCCTCTGTCCGCCCACAATCAAAGAAAATAGCTGGGATAATCATTTGGGCTTTGCTTTATGTCCCTGCGCTAGCAACAAGGCTGTGGAGAGGAGTGAGCTGCAGCACTATACCTGATATCCCTTCAAAAGCCCTGCAGAGCCATCGGTTCCTCTTCCTGCTACACTACACATGTAAAATAAGCTTGTTACTGCTGTTTCTGAATGTTAGGTGTAGGCCGACCATGTAATAGCTGCACTGACTGGACTTGGTAGGACTCAGTGGACCTATAAACTTGACGAAGTTAAAAAGCTTAATATCCAAGAGTGAGAGTTACGTTCAAGTTTTGATCTCGACTTGTTTCACCGAAGCTGCTGTAGGTCATCGTGTTGAAGGTATGGGACCCACATGTTCCTTTGGCGCTGGTGGGAAAATATGTTAAGGGTTGGGGAAATTTTCCACAACGAAGCCATCCGGGGATGCTGCCGTGTAGTAATGCTTCTGTTTTTGTTGACATTTTTTACCTGTTTCTGGCACTAACACCGCATACTTCAAGCTAGAGGGAAAAGTGTGACGTCGATTCAGCGTGGCAAATTCCACAGGTCCGTTTTCTCTCCAGCACGACCTTTAAGTTGTGTTGGAGGACTGGTCAGTACTGCGGTGTTGGAGATGCTGCAACCCCTTCTCTCAGGGTTGCCCAAGCATAAGAGCATACATGAAAGCTAGCTGCACAGTTGCACGGTGCTTTTTTCTGATGCACTTTTAATTGCGACTGTCTCAATTCGCTTTAAAAGTTTGAATTTGAGCGCTTACCCACAGCGGGGGGGGGTACAGAAGGGAAGATCCCCCGTGTGGAAGGGCAGGTCTGATTGGCTGCGAGGGTCATGGGAGAGGAAGTGTTCTTAAAGCAAGAGGTGGGCTCAGTATTTACATTAAGATGTCCGTCTACAGGGCCTCAGCGGCTTCCAACCCCCTGATGGGTTTGTTGAACGTGGCACACACACGCCAGGTGGTGCAACCTTCGCTGAATAACACTGACATTAATCTGTGTCACACTGACGCATGAATGCACAGACATATACACCAACCTCCATACCGTCTCTTTATTTCTCTTTTCATACTGTTTGAACACCTTAAACTACTATTTCTTTGATCAGCAGAGAAATGTCCTGCGCCTGTAAATGATTTGTTATAAACCAAAAATGGAAGACAACTGGTCATGACTGCAATTCCTACAGTCATGACTGAGACCTGCAGGAGACAGAGGAGATGAGACTCGGTGAAATTCAGTCCTTTTTCCATGCAAAGTCAAATGCGAGCGCAGACGAGCTGAGGAAAGTGGAAAACCAATGCCTCCATCACCTCAGATCATTGTGGTTCATTTACATGGCAACGGCGGGTCTATCAGACACATACAATTCATTAACAGAGTAAAAAAGAGATGGTGTGCTTGACTTGGCCACATCTGGTCAATTGAGCAGGGATTTACAATGCAGCGGGTTCGCTCCAAGCGGCGTTGGGTATCATCTCTCCTGTGCAGCGATGTTTATGTAGGCCGGGTTTAAATATTTGAGGAGCACATGTGGAGATGAATGGTGGCACAGGATTTCATCATAAAGCTGTGAAGGGCGAGCCGGCGGGGGGTCATTTTAACGGTAGTGTCAATAGCGAGGGGATCCTACCTCTGTCGACTCAGCAAACACTATATAGCAGAGCCTGAAAAGACGGCGGCGGCTGCTTCTCTGGAAAAGCCCAGTGGTTTTCTCAGAACGCCTTCGACGAAAGCCAACAGGGCTTTGGATATCTTACCTCACTGAGTGTCCAGTGTAAAAAAAATAACAAACAGTGTGATATGACAAGGAGAGAGAGAGCAGGATTGACGTCATTGGCTACTGCCGCCTGTGGATGAGGATCTTACGCAACGACGCTGCTTAGTGACAGAGTTGCTGTTGAGGTGCCACAAAGTCAGAGCAGGACAGCTGCTGCTCCGCTCAGTGAGGTAGTTAATTTAATTTACCGTCGTGTCAGATCAATGGCATCGGCTAATCGTTACGTAATGTCACTGTAGCCATAGGAATGAACAAACCTCATCGAGGAGCGTTGCATCGCTCAGACATCTTTTCCATTCTTCTTGACAAGTGAGAGTGGAAGAGCAGCAACTGCTGTTGGTTTTGCAGATGTGACGGATAATCTGAGATGATGTATCACATAAACATCGCTCCTCTTGCCTGACGCTTCATTATTCCTCTGGTTTATATCACAGTTTATCTTCCACCCACCACGGCACCTACAGTATCCTCCCATCTTTCCACCACACTATCCCCAAATCTACTCCCAGCTCACAGCCTCTCCCACTCTCACTCTCTCTCTCTCTCTCTCTCTCTGTCTGATTGTAGGCATCCGCTGGGGAGAGAAAGCGTCTGTGGAAGTTTCCATGCTCCCACCCACTCGGTTGCCGGGACAAGAGCCACCGTAAGCGGGTGGTGCTGTCAGCTACTGCTGCGTGGGTTTCTGTTTACCCAGCCTCCCTGTCTGTGGACATCCACCATCAGCCCTCAGCTCACACATCATCACTCTGCTGTCCACCTGCCTGCCTCACCCTTCCTCCTCATCCCTCTCTACAACTGAAGTGTTTTGATCCAAAATGAGACGCCCATGCAATATTGAACAACATTAATGATCATAAGCTATCTTGAGCATGTTACTTGCGAAATTTTTCCAAAATGAATGTATTGTGTTTTGTTATTAACCCTCTCATTCCTCCTTTACAAGTTACGATCGACAGTAAAATGAAAGGCTCTGCACCAGGTTGCAGAAGACATAATCTTGTGCTTCGACCTTTCACATTTTTCACAATTCAACAATCCCATATTGAGCTACTAATTCATTGCAGTGGGTCATTCTACACACCTCTCATTTCCCCGATTCTTCCCTATCCTCTCTCTTTCAGGTCGGCCTCGTGCTCGACCCCTCCCTTCTGGCTCACATCTTCAAGCATCAAATTTCCATCCCTCTCCCCAGCTGTCCACACCACTCCACCGCAAGCCTCAATCTCTCTCGTCTCCCTGTTTGTCTGTCTGTGGGCATGCATGTCTGTCTATTTGTCTGCTGGGGGTTTCCATGCAGGTTTCCATTTCAAGAGCCCCTCGGTGCACACACACACACACACACACACACACACACACATGCAAGACAGACACTTCAGACACACCTGCACTACCCCACGCAGCCCCTTTGACACAGACACTCCCTCTATGGAGGTTCCACTGGAAAGAGAGCCAAGAGAAAGAAGGACTGTGTTCAGGACAGAGAGAGAAAGAAAGAGAGAGAGAGAGAGAGAGAGATGCCTTGAGACACAGTTGGTTTTGTTTATTTGAATGGCAGCAAAGAGGCTGCATACAGCTCTGTGTTAGTGGTTTGACCAGACGCCAGTCACCATCTCTAACATACACTAGGGGGGGTTTAAAGACGCTCTAAATGGGAATACAAATAATCTACTAGTTGGCCTGCATACTGCAGCAAAACAGGAGCGTTGGTACAGAGGTGACTCAAGTATAATGCCACATCATCGAGGACATCGGTACAAACTGTATGGTGTGTCCTAGTTCAAGTGGTAGCATTCATCGCGAAACAGAAACTTACTGCTTAGATGCAGACATGGCGGGTTCAGATACAGTTGGGCAACTTTGGGAATAAGACAGGACAAAAGTATGTATTTTCAGGTTGGCCTAATGTTAAGAGTGACTTTCTGTTGTATGTATGTCTGGCCAAGGTGTTCAGGCCTTGCAGCTATTGAAAGAAAATATCCTGTTGAGGATATTGCAGCACACTGACCCTACATATTATTCTGATGCTGTATGATGTTGACTCTGCAACAGAGGGAAATTCACCACTGCTTTTGCAGTCTGGATGAGGAGAGCTTTGTCCAATTGTTGTGAACCACCTGTTGGATTTTAAACAACTGAATAGCGAGACGTCAGGTCCAATCAGTTGAACAATACGTGACCATGTGCAGCTCCAACTAGGAGTTTATTTTGTCAGCTGGCTGGATGGATTTTGGCCATCATTGCAGCTCTAATATACAGCAGTCCACACACAATTGATTTATCCAAAGGATTGCACCACTGTAATGGTATGCATATTGTCCTATGTGTTGAAATGTGTGGAGCAGCTCTCTGTGCTGAGAACACAAATACAAGTGTTTTGAATCATATAGAAGTTTAGAAAACACTTAACTGCTATTTCGTAATTGCAATTGCTTGCTGAAAATGACTCATAATGTCTGGATGGTGGCCTTCACGGGTCCCTTCTGGATGAATTGGCAAAACACCACTTGAGGAATTCACCAAGACGTGTTCCTTGAGGAAACACTGCCCCCCAGTGGGGAGGGAAAAAATGATCACTGACCTCCCTGTTCGCTCTGCTTCACTTTAAATAAAATTTCAGAAACATACTCAAGCATTTAGCCAAGGACAATGTTATTCATTCGATGGGAGACGGAGTATTTCATTCTCCTCTTTGTAATGAGATCCTGCGGAATGTAAATGATGAATATTGCTCTTAGAAATGCTCCTAACACACAGCTATTAACTCCTGACGTGACCTTAGAGGAATACTTGAAAGTCGTGTTTTTATAGGGTTCGGTGTATATTAGTCTCACAAAGTTCTCTTTGTATAGTATCTCTTTAGTGGAGTTATACCATGGATCCCTCTAGCAGTGCTCTGTGTCATAAGGATTAGTGAAGGTTGCACATAGTCACAAGGCCTGGATTAATCACATGTTGTTTTGTGTAAATTGTAATTTGTAATGTAAACTGTAATGTATCTATAAAGTATATATCACCAACGCAGGCTGAGGAATACAGCAAGAAGAAGAAACTTTACCCCGTATGACATAGAATCTCACCTATCTGCAATAATGCCATTGAAAAATGATGTCATTGTGGTTGCCATATTGCAGGAGTATGATTTTCCAGCGGTAACACACTGCTATGAGCTTATGCGCCTTTGACAGATCACCTCACATGTGGCTTTAACACGTGTGAGGCATTTCTTTTGACAGCTACACTAAGCAGTCCTCTGGACACTGAAAACAGCGGCCCGACTTTGTTGAAAGATCTAGCCTGTGTCTGTTTTGTGTGAGGTTGAGCTCAGGTGAATTAAGACACTGCCAGGAGGGGTTTGAATAAAGCCCAGTTATGTTAAATGTCAGCTTTGGCCTGTGGATTCTGACTGGGCTGAATCCAGATACTGGGAAATGTGATTAGCAGTCTTTGAAGATGTTTTGATGAAAAACATTTTAAAAAGTTACAAAGTTGCGTGATAAACCATATTTTAATAAATGTCCTAATACGTTGTGGATTTCGAATGCCATTTTCTTTGACGTGATTGACAGGAAGCATAGAAAAAGATTTGGGAGCTGTTTAATTTAAGACAAACCACGGGCTGGAGAGGTTCAAACAGCATTCATTCAGACTATTGCAACATAGAGAAGCTATCAAGACATAAATACAATCATACAACATGAGTACAGGTGTGGTGACAGTGGATAACTACAGAAACAATATGGACAAAGTTTGAAGGTTTTTTTTGAATTGCTTAATTTATGGACAGACCCTTATGCTCCGTGCTGCAGACAGCAAGCTGCATTTGTTGTGAACTACAAAGTGTACTTTGTTTATTCCTAACATGCAGATATTGAGGACATTGAGATAATATATAAGCAAGCAAACATTAAGCAAAATCAGTCTCTTAATAGCATCTTATATGATTTACTTACATATAAACACAATAAAGATGATTTAAGTCATCTTTTGGGTGTTATATAATACAGCAGTCACGTATGAGGATGACTAAAAGTGCATTTTGTGCAACCAGCAACACAGTAAAGACAGTTGCCACTGTGCTTGGAAAGTTAAGTTATGTTTCAGTTACATATTACTCATGGTTAATGGATAATCGAATGCCTCTATGTGCCGTATAACTTCACAACTACTTGTACCTCAGCTGGTGACAGTCAGCCTCTTCTTCATGTAGAGAAAAGCAAGGTATGAAGCTCCTCCCAGAATGCCTATCAACAGAGTGGTGCCAACGATGGCCGGCACATTTTTCCTGGCCACACGGAACGCCACAGGCAGGACGGCCGAGATCAGGATGTTGTTGACGTGGCCCAGGACCCTCCGGAAGGCCGGGCGGTCCACCACAGCGGTCATAGTAGGTTTCCAGGTTGACGCGGTTACCGTTGCCCCAGTAACGGCGGGAGAGGCCAAGGAACTTAAGGCGGTGTAAGGTGACCGCCAGAGAAACGTCAGCCATGCTGAAGAACTCGCCGCACAACCAGGACTGGCTGCCCTCCTCTACGGGGGGTGGATAACAGATAACATGAAATCATCGTAACTCCTCTGAGTAACATGAATCAGCGAACACTGATGGTACTGGACTGATTCTACAATATAATATACACTATAATAACAGTAACACTAATGAAGTAAAACAGGAGAGCAAATTGTTGTTTTTTCCCTTGGAAGTCACCGGTAGAGATTGGCAATGATGTTACAGTGGTTGCTAAGCGACCTGTTGCTGTAGTTACCTGGTGTTTCCTCCACCCTCCTCTGTAGCTCCGTCTCTACCTGGTCCATCACACTCTCCAGCTCATCCAGAAGCTTCATCAGGTACTTCATGTTGTCGTGGTCCAAGCAGCTTGGACTGGAGGAACATTTTCAAAACATCAAAATATGTATTGGGAATGTATTAATTCATCCTTTCTGCTCTAGTGTGGTTTTCTGATCATTGATTGATGATTTCTGATTAATTAGATTTGATCTATCAACTTCACTTATTGTGAAAATAGACTGTAGCCATTACAGTCTACTGCTATACTGTGTGTGTGTTTATCTGAGCTATCAGTGATACAATACACAGAGACAAACAATCTAAAAATACTTGAAGCAGGAACATAACTAAATGGAATCATCTTTTTCTTGCTTGAATCAAATGACTGAAATAATGCACTCAGTCATATTTACTTTGCCGTTATCCATGATACACCTTACTTCAAGGAGAAGAAGGTCTTGGCAGGCGGGGGGGCCTGAATTATTCATGGGAAACAGGAGTTTTGCCTGGACATTATTTTCATGAATAACCTGAGGTCAACAGCACACTTCACACTCCATCGACTTGAACGATGACTTACTTTCAAGCGCCTCTGTTTTGCTATGTAAGCATCTTTAAGCTCTGGGTTCTCCGCCGCAAGTTTCTTCAGCTCTGACTCTGTGTTTCCTATCTGTGCTGTCACACACAAACACAGCAGCAGGTCAAGAGATGAAGAAGTGCACTGCGTCTTCAGTATTGCAGCGTTTTACTCTGGAGATTCATAGTTTAATATAGAAACTGATCATGATAATAACATAGCATGGGTGTGTATGCATGCACAGAAGCATTATGTATTACTGCGGGAGTGCATTTCAGAGCGTCTTACATCGTATGCGTGTGGTGGCGTACGCTGGTATGTAGGAGTCCACCGTGATCTCAGGGTGAAGGATGCAGCCATGGGTGTAGGCGTCCATCTGTAGCGAGTCCAGCAGCTCTCGGTAGTGCTGCACTCTGTGGTAGTACATACTGCCCTCCTCAGGGATCAGCTTAGAGGTGCCCTCTAGAGACACACGGCACACGGAAAAGAAAGGAAGAGCAAGTCAGCTGTCAGTTTAGGTTCCTCAACAACAAATATTTCTTTCTCCAACTGAAAGAAGAGAGACTCAAAGTGATCTTGAAGTGCTACATTAGGTAATCCAGCTAGTAAAATATGTGTTAATACACTGCAAGTTTGGCTTGGGGAGAACAGTTGGGGAGAATTTATGTTTTTTATGTCTTATGTTGTATAACATTAGTACAGTCATAATAGTATTGAAACACGTGCTCCTTCATGCTTACCAGATTTTCTTTCCTTTTTATCCAACTTTGATGCAGCCTCTTAGAACACATCTTAGCTATCATGGATCAATAGATCAAACCAAGATAAAATGGGAAAACTAAAAAAGCAAGACATAACATAAATGAAAAATGAACACATATGCAATGCAAAATTCACAATAGAGGAAACTTGCAACAAAAATGCACAAGGAAGAAAATAAATGTATGTAAAACTTGAAAATGAATAAGAGGGAAAGGCTTTCTTAGACAGTTTTGTAAATCCCACTATGTACCTGTCCAGCATGCTATGGTATATAGTATATAATTTACAGTGAGTGGGAGTTTGGGGCTGCTAGACTGTAAAGACAGTCCAGTGATGGTCAGTAGTTGTTTTTCCCCAGGAACTCCATTCACTTCATTCAGTCTCACCGTCTTTGAAGTTCTGCTCCAGGTAGTCCATGATCTGCGTTGGGTCACAGATGACGTTGTCATCATGGACTAGGACTGGGACCTCGCCTGCAGGATTCAGACGCATGAACCAAGGCTCATTGTGTTCGCTCAGCGGCAGGCTCACGTCATACTCCTCACAGCGCAATCCTTTCTCCGCTATGGCCAGGCGCACCTGCAAAACAGCAATTATGGTTGTGGATCAGAGTGTAGAGATCTTAGTGTGCTTGTGCTTTCCAGTGGTACACTAAATGGTCTACAGGTAATAAGGGGTTTCTTGCAACAATACACAAGAATTTGAAACTAAATTATTTGATCTCTGTTCCTTAAACCTACACAGAAAATCAGGATTGCAATGAACACTGTACCAACTGCATAGGAGGATATAGGGCTATGTGACTGGTACAGCTTTATTTCCTTATCACAAACCGGCTCGGTTGTGGGGTAAGCTTGATGTTAAAAGCATTAATTGAAATATTTGAAACACAGTGTACAATCAAGTAATTAAACATTAATGCTCATGGCTCTGATTACTGACAGTTCATACTATTTTTTCTCTTGTTACAGGATTGAGCCTACCAGTTTCCTGTGTGGAAAAAAAAGCTTAAGCCCAATACAGTGAATGTCACTTCAACCTCGAGTAGCCCTAGAACCATCTAATGGACCCCTGGAGGTCCCCAGACCACAATTTGATAACCACTGACCTAAACTAAGCATGCATGCAGAAGGGTAAACAAACAATTTCCAGGACTAATACCGCAATATGAATATGTTGTATACATGTACGGACGGGTTGTTGATAAACAGAGGGGCTGGGTGGGCTAGATAAATGTCATTTTCAGTCCCGCATCAACAACAGTAACATCGAGGATAACTGACCCATTTCACCAGATCCACTTCTACCCAAACCCTCTGGCCTCTGGATGAGGAGCTGTCCAATCAACTGTGGTGCTGAAGCGTTGTGACACTCACCTTCTGAGAATTGAACGACTGCGTCCAGTGATAAAGCGTTAATTTGGATTCATTTCGTTTTGCGGTTTCTGCAACTGCCCCGCTGTCGTGCTGTACCTCCAGTACTGCAGCCTGGTTTATAAGAGTTTCTTTCTCATCTTGGGATTCAGAGATATTTTCGTCCGCCATTTTACCTGTCAGTGTATTGGGGACGAATAAGGGCAGTACACCACATCAGAGTCAGGCGCCCCCTAGTGGCTTGGAGCGTTAAGGTCAATACCCGTCTTCATTTTGATAGTGTGTAGTAAAGATGTGTTGCGGGGAAAAAAGTGTCATGTAGAATTTAGTAGACGTTTTCTTTCAAATCTACAGCTTTGATGACATTTTGGATTCCTGTTTTTTTACTTTTTGTTTTTGTAAAAAAACAAACACCCCAGCTATGCAATCTGTGCGATTGATTATAACAACCAGCAGAGGTCGCTGTTATCAATTTCTTTCATATCTACACAAGCATTCAACAGCAAAATAGTAACATAATTAGTTTATTGATAATGTTTTGATACAAAAAGTGGGAATCTTATAACCATCAACACATCACACACCGGTAAACACATAATTTAAAAAAGCTATTATACAAATATCACAGAAGAATAGGCTACAAGTCCCCACATGAATAAATTAGAAATATAAGCAATACTGTAGGAGATTAAAAAATGATCTACCATTAGATCACTATTGAATACAACAGAAACACCAGGTTATAAGACCATGTACCATAGGAGATATAAATACCAAAAAGAACAATAAGATTACTGTAATTTCACTATTGACTACCACAGACACATTATAAGTTTCTATAGGAATATTATAGGAATATTATAGTGATACTATAGGCGACAAGAAAAAATGCAGTAAATACAATAGTCACTATAAACTCTTTTCGATAGGGGAAATCGCACCTGTGCAAGGCGAGGCGCGTCTTTCAAAAGTCCGGTGGCATTTTGAGTAGGATTTATTGGCGGACAGCGGCAGGCTGCATTATTTGGAGGGTTTGAGCGCATTCAGGCTCTTAATTGGGGGGAGAGAAAGGAGAGTGGGAGGTCCCACTGGCGTGACGTTGCAATTGGCCCAGTGTCTTTCTTCAGCAGGGACTCGACGCTTCTCTCTCTCCCTCTGTGATCAGTGGGTGAGAGGGGGGAGACGGGCACAACACACAACGGCGAATACGGCGTGCGCCTCCGGTAAATGACGCCCCCCATTCATACCTTTACACTTACCATTACGCATGCCTTTTGTATTACATATCAGTGTCTGGAACTACCAGCCTAGCGCTCATCTTCATCCTCCTTTTTTGTTCCTTTACTCTTGCAAAACAGAGTCATCATCTTGTGGGCTCATCCTCTCTTCACATCATCGGTCCTGGATCCCTGGATCCCCCATCCTCGGTCCTGGAGACAACTGAGTCTGCAGCAGCGCACATTCTGCTTTATTTCCAGCCTATATCTGAATGACGGGCGGAAGGTTTGACTTCGACGACGGTGGCACTTACTGCGGGGGGTGGGAGGATGGCAAAGCCCACGGACACGGCATCTGTACCGGACCCAAGGGCCAGGGCGAGTACGCCGGGTCCTGGTCCCACGGCTTCGAGATAGTGGGGGTCTACACCTGGCCCAGCGGGAATACCTACCAGGGCTACTGGTCCCAGGGGAAGCGGCATGGGCTCGGTGTGGAGAATAAAGGAAAGTGGACGTACCGCGGAGAGTGGAGTCACGGTTTTAAGGGTCGGTACGGGGTCCGGCAGAGCCACAACACACCTGCCAGATACGACGGGACCTGGAGCAACGGGCTGCAGGATGGATATGGAATCGAAACCTATGGCGACGGTGGTAAGAAACTGTGGCTGAATGTTTGTTTCTACTGTGTGTCTCTTTAATGGCTGTGTCTGGTGGTCTGTGTGTGTGTGAGGATGCTCAAACTGAAACTGAGGTAATGGAGATGCATCAATGCAAGAATCAACATCCGATATGATCTGGGTTGAAGTTGATATTGCGCACTGCGCACCGCGGTCAAGCGCATTATCCTCCTCCCGAGAAAAAACACAATGTCTATGAGTTATTGCCCCCGGTCATGTTAACTTCTTTGATGGCTTTTGAGATAAAGTTATCTCTCTTATTCCGAGGCGCAGCTCATTTGACAACCATTGATTTTTGCTCATGTGACAGTGGGAGGAGAGTGACTCCTGTCGCCAGCTTGGTGGCACCATGCCCCGACTTGA
Source organism: Hoplostethus atlanticus (assembly GCA_034670405.1). Taxonomy (NCBI): domain Eukaryota; kingdom Metazoa; phylum Chordata; class Actinopteri; order Trachichthyiformes; family Trachichthyidae; genus Hoplostethus; species Hoplostethus atlanticus. The sequence goes on from JAXDDX010000012.1 coordinate 5,950,328, forward strand.
AGGAGCTTGAAAATCAAGCAAATCAGACTGTTTGGAGCCAATTATAGCCGGACTATCACCGGACCTCTGGCATTTTCACATTTGGACCTTCACTGCAAAAAAATACATCTTAACAAGTAATTTACTCTAGTAATGAGTCTTGTTTTTGTTTTTCTTAAAACAAGTACAAAAAACTTAGATAAACTTAATAATTTCAAAAATCTTCTTGAATACGTGTCATTTTGTTATATGCCCTAGTCTGCTGATAGTTTCAATATTGAAACTTGTTTCTAGAAAATTCCTGTAACAACTGAGTGCAACTGCATTTGGAAACAAGTGGAAATATCTCCCGCCCCATTGGATACATTTTTCAACTGTTTAAAAATAAGATCTTAAGAATGAATCTGAGAGTAAATAACTAAGATGGACATTTTTTGCAGTGTTGCCTATCACCCTCATATCAATTAAAACTTGTTGTGTTGGACTTGCATTGAGTCATGTTAATTGTGAGTGAGAGAAAGTGAGAGGGAGTCAGGGCTAGGCCTCTCTCTGACCTTTGATCTTGAGTCTTCACAGACTTGAGTCTGTCTAGAGGTGTGATCAGGGAGATAACAGTGCTGACCATGACAGGCCTATAAGTGTTGCATGCTATACTGTAGGCCTGCTGTGTCTTACCCTGTTTGTAATTGACAATCTTCAATGGGGTGATTTGTGAGCATCATACGTGCCCTTCTCCGCTTAACGGAGACCTTATGGTGCAGCATAAGTGCTCCATATATGATGGTAAGGGACGGTTGGGCTTAGATAACAAGCTGATCTTAGAGGATCTACAAACATCTGTCTGTCTGTCTGACCCTGTAACATCCTGAGAACCTGATCTGCAGAGTGACTCAATTGAACTGCCTTATAATCTCACTCTGTGTATCTGTCTAAATTCCTGACCAAGCCATATTGTTTTCCTTTAGAATCTGATCATTATGGATGGATCATTATTTAATATTTAATTGTACTGGTCAGTGTGATTTGAATGCACGATTAAGCCCTTGTTATTATTGGGACCAGCCCCATTAACTGTACTGTAATATGATGCTCTGAAGAAGCTACAGTAGGCCGGCACATATTCATTGGGCTCAGCAGCACCAAATGGGATTAATGAAATATTCCTCTCATTATGTGACTCATAGCAATTCCCTGTCGTCAGAGACAAACGGCTGGTGATAAATGTGTCTACTGTCAGTGGAGGAGTCGGTAGCCGCCTGAAAATAGGTTCCTCGCAGAGTGATTCACATTTATCCCCAGTGATCTTCAGTATCACTACCCTAATCAAATCTCTGTGATTGAGTTAGTTATTGCTGGTCCCAATTCTGAGGGTATGGGGAGATAACGTTTCAATAGCTGGACGTACTCAGCACTCCCACAGCGGTGCTCCCCACACATTCCCAGATCTGTCCATGCTAGTTGTCATATTGCACATTATTTTATCTGCATTATATGTAACTATTCCACTGGGAGATGATTTTCAAACACAAGTCAATGACCAGGTGTACCCAAAACCCAAGAAACGCAAATAATGCTATTAAATTTAGCAGTGCTAAAGGAGGTTTTTATTTGATTTATTCAACCCAAAGATCAATCATGTCCTTTTTGTTCCAAATTGAACTTAGATCTGTGGCTGCAGTTGTATCATAAAATCAATTAAGGATCATTTATATATGTAAAGGTGCTTTTATATATTATTGACCAACATTTTCTAGGGGCAACACAGTTAAATAAAAAACTATGTATTGACTACTGAAGTGTCCAAGATTGCAGATTCCTTGACCTGCAAAAATCAAAGATGTAATATTGGTAACCCTTCCTTTAACAGTCACCATAAGTACTATGTAGATTCCCTGCTGAATGGATACCATGTATGCATCAGTGTATTACTAAGGCATTTTAGATTGTAAAAGGAATCAACACTTAATTCTATGGACTGACCAGGTTCCTACCTCATCCTTTCCCAATGCAATAATGACAACTGTACTATACATGTTGTGTAATTGAGGTAAGTTTAATACACCCTTTCCAAGTGGGTAGAGCCATGAACAATTACTACTGTATGTAAGAAAAGCTAATTCATAGGAAACCTTAATTCCTAGAAAGTAGGCAATTCAACTTGATACATCTTCATCACCTGCAAGATAAGACTGGAGAGGTGTTTCTAGTGAAGCCTGATTCCCAAGGCCTTGTGCTGTTAAACTTGGTCTCTTATCCTGAATGTCACAACTACAATGTTACTGGAATTGATGAGAAATATTTTTGTTAAGTAATTCAGCTGTTTCTAAGTATTCACCTATTTAGTCACTACTGTAATTACTTGCTAACTTACTATTATTCCACGTACTTACCTGGTAAATACCTAGTACTGTACAAGTTACCCAAATCTTTTTCTTGTAGTAGTATTTCATCCTAAATGGGATAGGGTATGTTAGGTTGTGATTATTGTTTATGAGTCATTGACCCATGTCTACTTGTTCCTCAGGTACCTATCAAGGCCAGTGGATGGGCGGGATGCGGCATGGCTACGGGGTGCGTCAGAGCGTGCCCTATGGCATGGCCACCGTTATCCGTTCGCCGCTCCGCACCTCTCTGGCCTCGCTGCGCTCTGAGCAGAGCAACGGCACTGTGCTCCAAGACCTCTCATCCCCTGCAGACACGCCCACCGGCGGCCGCGGTGGCTTTGTCCTTAACTTCCACTCAGACAGCGAGGTCGTTACTACCAAGAAGAAGGGCCTGTTCCGCCGGGGCTCGCTCTTCGGCAGCCTCCGGCAGTTGCGCAAGTCCGACTCACGGACATCGATCTCTAGCAAGCGTAGCTCGGCGCGTAGTGATGCCGCCATGAGCCGCATCAGCTCTAGTGATGCCAACTCTACCATCTCCCTCGGTGATGGTGAGCTGCCAGATGAGGACCTACTTCTTGAGGACCACGTGGATGCCACCACAACCGAGACATACATGGGCGAGTGGAAGAATGACAAGCGTAATGGATTTGGTGTGTCGGAGAGATCCAACGGGATGAAGTACGAGGGGGAGTGGCTAAACAACAAACGCCATGGTTACGGGTGCACGGTTTTCCCAGATGGCACTAAGGAAGAAGGGAAGTACAAAAATAATGTGCTGGTGCGTGGAATAAGGAAGCAGTTGATTCCTCTTAAGAACCCCAAAACCAAAGAGAAGGTGGATCGTGCTGTGGAGGGGGCACAGAGGGCTGCAGCCATTGCCAGGAGTAAAGTGGAAATAGCAGCTTCCAGGTAGTGTGTGTGGGTGTGTGTGTGTGTGTGTGTGTGTGTGGGTACGTGCATGCATTGATGCATTCATATGTGCTTGCGAATGCATATAAACACAAGCTAGCATGTATTCCACCTCTTAAGACACACCAGGTTGTTTTCTCCAGTTCAGTGCCATGCACCACTGGTGAACGTCATCAGGCTTCTGCCACTGTAAAAGCTGAGTGCGTGGAGGAGTCAGGCAGTGGCCTGTCTGCCTGCCTGCCTGTAATCCTCAGATCTGATTGAAGGTACGGCCTTTTTTAAGTGGAGTCCCATGACGGCAGCGGCAACGCTTATTCATCATCAACAGCCAAGGCTTTTTGTCTGGCTCTTTATTGCCTCTTGTTCAAAGGACAATGTGATCATCCCTGGAAAAGTTCCGGCTTCTATTCTCTGCCCATATCATTCATTCCCAGGGAGTGGGGTTACGCCTCTTGTGTGTGTGAGAGAGAGAGAGAGAGAGAGAGAGATTTATGTGTCTGTGTGTTTATGCGTGTGTACAATACAGCCATACCTGCGCCCATGCCAAGTGCGTCTCGTGTGCCCAATAACGATACCTGCTCGTCCTGCCAAGTGCTAGCTCTGATGTGGCATCTGCTCTTTAACAGGTGGGTGAGACGTGACCTTTTCATTTAAAGCCTCCCCCCCTACTGGGACACAGTTCAGGGTATGCAGCATCACTTTGACATCCTCTGGTTTCATTGCAGCAGGGAATTATTAGACTGAAGACTGAGAGGTTGTGTACAAGCTGTGAAAAGGTCTCGCTCACGTGTGATTTTATCTCTTTCACACATAAATGCACGCATGCACACACACACGAGCGTGCACACACACACCTAAATACGTGTGTGCACAGATGCTGACTCTTTCTCTCTTTTTTTGTCTCATACACACCCAATACAAAGCAAACACACACACACACACACCATTACAAGGGATTGGATAGCCTTTACCGTTAGAGAGACAATGAATAAGATTACTTTCACTCTCAGGATTCAATCCAGACATTTAATATAGTAATAGCGGGCCTTATCGTAATACCCAGACATTCTCTTATAATACAATAATTCGGGAAACTCCTCTCCGACCAGAGTAGAGAGAAAAGGCTTTATTCTGCAGGTTTCAAGGATATACGATAAAGTATATAATGCGGATTTAACATACGTAACAATAAAACTACATACTGTTAGTTCTTCCGGAAGAGGCCATGATATTGTTTGTCTGCGGTGTGTGTGTGTGTCTGTCTGAAGAGATAAGCTCATTAGGAAAAAGATGAAATGGATACATGGATGCATAAAAAAAATAGAAAGGTCGATCTAATCTCCTTTCCAGCTGTGCATTAGACCAACAAGGTGGTTTTACAGTCCAGGGGAACACATGACCCGATGCATAGCGCTAAAGCATCGACAGTAAAAGCATTCAAGCTGATGCAAAGTGTTTATGGCAGCAAACAAGCTCCCCACTACTGTACTAACTGATCAAATTACTGCCTGGTGCATGCCTCTCCATCATGTGCCTCTGGAATCTCAACAGACGAGCTCTTCCGTGCTCCTGACTGAAATCAAGATTTTATTTTTTTTAAGGATAAGAGGGAGGTTGTGTTATTATAAACATGTTGGCAGACTGTAACGGTGGTGTGTAAGCGGGTTATGTAAGTGTCGTTATACAGCGCACGGCAGGAGATGCGCTCCTATCGATCCAGTTCTAGTCACATGACGCGCTGTCTTTGAATGTGGTTCCACGGGGGAATGAGGGGAGGGTGGGAGGTAGAGCTGCACTAGGAAGAGAGAGAGAGAGAGAGAGAGAGAAGGAGTGAGAATAGATTGGAGCGAGGGAGTGGGGAATAAATGTTGATTGAGTTAGATGGACGATGTGGCGGATTTGCTGAGCAGGAGGTTTCTGGGAAGTGTGGAGCGGTCAGGGTGGACAGAAACGAATGGATGGCAGGATACAGAAGGTGGGGAGGGGATACACCCACCCCTCCCCTGTGAATAACAGAGGAGCTATCCCATCAGTCTCTGGGTAGGAGCTGATGACCTCTGCTGCTGATCAGCTGATCAGTCAATATAGAGCTAGCGTGATGCTCTGGAGTGGAGCTCTCTCTGCTTTCAAGCTCTCCCTTATCGGAATAAAATGGACTCCTCCACACATCACATAGTGTACGATAATGTCTGGACATGAATGGGTGTGTGTGTGTGTGTGGAGGGGCAGGGGGTGCTAAGAGGCCTGTGAACTGAGATAAGTAGGTAATGCTGGCTGGCATTTGTGCCACTGAAACGCACCCCTCTTCATGAGGCGACGCCACTAGAGCCATTCTGTTGAAGTTCTTCAGTTTAGGTGTCCTGGTGGTGCTTCACTACCTCATTCACTAGTAATATCAGGGGTTCGGCTAATGGCCCCTGTCACATGTTGACCCCTGCCTCTCGTCTCTCTTTCCTGTCTCTCCTCATGCTAACAAAAGCAGAAATGTCTTATACGTGTGCATACAACACCAGGAATGTTAAAAATGCCAAAGCAAACATTATTCTAAACCAGTCCATCCATGCAGCGTTTCCATTTGATAGCACTATTTGATGTGTAGGTTCAGTGAAAGGTTAACCTCCTCCTGATGACGAAAGAGTATGATGTGATGTGATGCTTATTGTAGTGTAGACTAATGCTGTCAAGCAATGTTAAGTCATGGAAGCTTGGCTTAGTTTAGCTAACAGATAAGTGTAGTATTGATGTGTATTGATGTGTTGATGGAACTATTTTCCACTATCCCCTCCCCACCTAGTCTGGATTATTGTATTGGTTCTTTGGTTGTACTTGGCAGCAAATGCTAGCGTAACGTGTACACATTAGCAGGCACACATTAAGTGCACACACACATGCACTTATGTCTGCATATACTCTCTCTCGTGCACACACAGACACACACACACACACACTCTGTCGGACAAACACACACAGTGAGAGTGCATGTGGTGTGTGCTACTCTGGTAGTGTCAGCAGTGAGTACTGACTAAATAAGGCAAGGCAGCAGTTGGCTTATCAGCACCAGCCAGGAATATATACCCGTCCCACCACTGATATAGCAGCCCGCCATCTCGCTCACACTGTCATCTCTCACAAGTGTGTGTTTATGTGCATTTATGTGTGTGTGTGTGTGTGTGTGTGTGTGTGTGTAAGCATAAATGAGAGAGAAAGCTTTAATGGGAGAGGGTGAAACTGACCGTTTGGATGTGAGGTAGGAATGCTATCAGTTGGCAGGAGAACAGAGAAAGTGTGTGCATGTGTGTACGCGTGTGTGTATCTGTGTCCATGAGTGTTTGTTTATCACCTGCTGCAGGCAGACCTCCGCCACTCACCACCTGCCCCTTTTGGAGAGAGTTATAGATCAGCCTGTGTTTCAACATGTGAACAAAGCAATCTTGTCCCTCAGTACATCATTTAAGATTCCGTCTCGGCTATCCATCGAGGGCGATGATGACTTCTGCTCCAAATAGGGAGGTGTGTGGGTGGGCTGGGGATGAGTGGGTGGGCGGGGTGTGACGGGGGGTCGGTGATGTTGGTGCTGGGGCCATTTCATGTGGAGTTTTCCTGTGGAGGCCCATGCCAGAGCCACACACAAGTTTGTTGCTTTCTGTGGTGACAAAATTTACAGTAGCAATGACGCATGAAGCACACAGTAACTGTAACTCCAGGGTGGATTGGATTACCAGGCATTTGAATCACATGTATAGCAAGCCACATCATATATTTATCCCACTGCATCTCTTTCTGCAGCGCCGCACTCCCTCTCTCATATTTATGGCAATGTGATGGTGTGAGGTACCACAACATTTATTGCTGACGGAATCAGATACACACACACACACACACACACTTAAAACAGCCACATGAGCATCCCATTATCCATATCATTAATAGTTGGAGTCTTTACATGCCAGTAGCTCAGGCAATGCCACACGCAGCTCATACCCACAGTAAAATCAAATTACAACATGTAATGTAATATCACTCCATGTCGTGGCACATTCTCATCACATAAAGTCACAGTTACCAGCCTCCTTGTTGTTGAAAGACATCAGTGGGTGATACCATGAAAGACATTTGAGATCAAATGATATGAGAGGGAGCTGAGTTTGAAGTTGCACTGATTCGCAATCCAGTTCAAACATGCAGACAAGGTTTACAATCGAAACACATAATATAAACTAAAAACAGAACATAAAGCACAATAATACACGTGACAAATCATTGTAAAATACAAAGCTCTTGTTCAGGCAGAAGATGCTGCATCATTGGGGATCAATAAGTGGGGCAATCAGACTACTGCTGCTACTATTAAATTATCAAAGCCCCATATAATACCATAATATGTCAGAGCAAAGAAGGGTGAAAAAGAAGGGGCATAGAGAGAGACGTAGAGTCAGAGAAAGAAAGAAAAAGCCAGAGGAACAGGATTTATTTTTCTCCAAAAGGACACTTTCTTAGCATTTCTTTCTTCAGTGTAGGATGGCTGAGAGGGAGACAGAAAAGGAGAGAGAAAGCTCTGGCAGAAATCAATCCTGGGCCAGCAAGGTGGAAGGGAGTATGCAATATATATATATATATATAAATATACCTATATATATATATATAGCGATAGATAGATATATATATCTAGAGAGAGAGAGATGAGGACAGAGATAGAGAGAGAAACGTAGAGGAGCTCTGAGACTAACAGTGACAGTCAAGGTACACAGTATGAAAGTGTAATTATTTCTGTGCTAGCGGCCTGCCCTGGATAGAAAAGTAAGCTGTGGGAAATGGCTGTGTGTAAATGTGAGTAGGCCACTGGGCTGTGTCGACAGTAGTGGGGATAGGATTGGGTTTCACCGACATGCCATTACACTGCGTGGCTGTGGCTTGTAATCTCTCTGAGAATGGCACATATTTCTGCAGCTCCTCAAGAAATACTGGGATGAGTCAGCCAGGCAGGCAGGCAGGCAGGCAGGCAGGCAGGCAGGCAGGCACGGGTGGGGGGGAGGGTGTCACGGCAGTCCAAGGCTCTTTATAAAGAGGTTAACTCATGTATTGGTTCACCTGCAGTGATTGAGAATTAAACAGCGCTCCTTATACAAATGGTTTTACCCACTCTCCGTTTCCTGTACAATCTTACTGTGACGTTGTTTTCGAGGCCGGATTTTGCAAAGACTGCGTTTCATTGGGTAATATGATGCTCTGATTTTTTCTGTGTGTGTGTGCGCATGTGTGTGTGTGTGTGTGTGTGTGTGTGTGTGTGTGTGTGTGTGTGTGTGTGTATCCTTATCCTTCTTATAAAATAACAGGATATTATGAAAAACCTCCCAAGGTCACTATGCAACGGTGTGTAACTGTACTGCACACTGAGTGGCCACACTTGAACACCTTACTTGACCAGTTCCAGAGGTGCCATTACTAAGGAGAGGCAGGGCTTAGTGGGGAAAAAAGGTAAAAGGGAACATTAGGAGGGAACACAATTGTCCCCCACTTTTAGATACCAGCCCACACCATGTATTTTTAGGTAGCTAGGGAACCAGCTCATCTGTTTTGATTTTGGTAGCCTGTCATGAAGTTAGCTGTGACTTTAGCATATTCGTTGTCTCCACTGTCAACAGATGGAAATGGTAAGAATTAATATCTTTGTAATGCCAACAAAACACATAAATAAAGGCTGTTAGCATCACTGGGGCTAGCTCGGCGGGCCTGTGTTTATCTACGGGACGAAGGACATCCTGTCTGTAATTCCAGTCTGTCTTGCCTGAAGCGCTCTCGTAATATCTGTCTGTGTTGTACCTGCCACCACAATCTGTGTGTCTTTAACCTCTGGGCGGCGATGCCCCCTGCTAAATCTGTTCAGAGACTCTGATTGGCTAGCTAGGCCGGTTTCGCCCCAGATGTTCGCCGATTGGATTATGGAATTATCACTTTTTCTCGTTGATTCATAGTATTGCAGACCCACGTGGAAGCGTACTGGGGAAGCATGCAGCCTGTCATCTAATCACATTCATAGATAATATGTGTGGTCGCATGTGTGTTCAGGATTTGGAAGAAGTGGGCAGAGCACCGAGGATATTCCATACATCACCTTCACCTTTCAGAATAATCCACTGGGTTATCACACATCCGCCATGATCCACATATCACTGGGAGTTACAGTAAACAAAAAAAGTAGTTTTACTCTATATAGATAAAACAGTGTATAAACATTCAGCACATACATGCAGCGCAACACAGCCATCAAATACACAACTGTGTTACAGCCATGGGCATGTAGTCTAATACTAACCTGACTTCTGGCTTGGTAGTGGAGAGGAAATAGATGACTGTGTGACCATACACTTGTTAGAGTGTGTGTGTGTGTGTGTGTGTGTGTGTGGGTGTGTGTGTACACAGTGGGATGAGAGGTGGCAGAGAAATGAGATGGGAGGAGAGAGCACAGACCATAATTAAAACTATTCCTTGAGCTCAAGCGGTTGCCAGGCAATGTGACCTTTACTCACACAGGTTCAGTGTCGGATGTTGAGCCTCGTAGTTAAATGAGACACGTCATGGAGTGGTTGTTTGTGTATTTTCTGTGTGTGTGTTTGTGTGTGTGTGTGTGTGTGTGTGTGTGTGTGTGTGTGTGTGTGTTCCCTGTTGCCATGTTATCAGCCAAATTGTAAACCTTTTAGTTACATTTTGTCATGTTGAAACACTGATATTTGCTGCATAGGTCTGACTTTGTTTGTGTGTTTCAGTGTGTGTGTGTGTGTGTGTGTGTGTGTGTGTTTGCAGACGTGCAAGGTGATAAACTAGGCTATAATGTAGTTGTGTTCATTTGCAGATTCATTACTACAGGCCAGATGCCTGGTTGGACAGCTTGCTCGAGTGTCTCTGATGGTTACCATGGTTACAGCCCCATCGCCATCGTCATCTTGTCAGCCATTTGTAGATTTTCCATATGAAGTAGCAGAGTGGAGCGGCACTGTTAGCTTAATATCATGTTTATTTGGCCTTTATTGCGCAAGACGTGTCCCGTTCCATGTGTAGGAGAAACTGAAATTTACAATAGTTTTAGGGACTATTGTAATTGGGAGAGTGTGTGTGTGTGTGTGTGTGTGTGTGTCTGTCATACTTGTGTGAGTGTATGTCTCTTTGATTTGCGTCTTAAATCCGACCTGCTCTGTGGCTTCCTGGGACAGATCCTGTTCCTGCCAGCCACATAAAAATTGGCAACACACATTCCTATCCTGAGGTTCCTATTGAGTTTTATTCTACATATTGACTTCAATGATTTTATGAAGACTTAGTGGTGTTTTCCTTAATCACTTACAACATCACTTCAGATTGTCCGTACAACTCCATTCCGCCTCCTGTTTTCCTTGATTTTTTTACTTGGGCCAAAGCACATTTTGTGTCCTGGACCAGCTGGGTGGGTACACTATGAACCCAGTCGATAATTACCACAAGGCCAACAATCACCAATATAACAACAATATATATCTTTAGAACACTATTAATTTATCTTTCATTTCAGTTGCATGTCACTTATATATAAATAGTCTCCTCACATATAAAAGTAAGCTGAGTTTAGGTGGGTTTACCCTCCGCTACCCTTGTGTTATGAGCTGGGTCAGCTGTGTCCATGTTTCACCGGCAGTGTTGACACAAAGAGCAGCAGAGGAGAGGTCCGACTCGCTGCCATTGCCCTTCACCAAAACCAGAGGGATCATCTCAGCAAGGGATTCTGTGTCAGTCTCTCAACGAGCCCATGAGGCCGCCGCACTCAGAGGGAGTTGTGAGCTTCATACTAGCCTGTGTGGCAGGCCGTTTTGTCATTTTTTCCCTAGAAAGCACTAGACACTACAAATTAGCCACAAGCACTTATGTTTCAGTCACTCGTCACTATTTTTCCAGTCACTAGTTGCTCTTGTAATTTTGCTAGTTGCTATATAATAGATACCAGGTCTAATTTAATAGGTGCTAGTGACTCTTTAACAATTTAATAAGTAGGAGTGCTTATTTTATAGTTACTAGGAGAATTGGATTGGATTAGAGACTAGTACTATCATAGCATTATAATAGCGACTAGTGAGTAATGAAAAGTTACAAGTTTTTACTAGTCACTTTTCTATTTTTACTAGTAACAATTTAAGAAACTAGTATTTATTTTACTAGTGACCAATTCAATTTTTTCCCAAGTCACTTTTATGTTCTTACTAGGAGTACATTACGCAGATGTTTAATTGAATCCTATGGGTCTAGTCTCTAATCCAATCCAGTTCTCCTAGTAACTATAAAATAAGCACTCTTACTTACTAAATTGTTACCAGTAAAAATAAAAAAGTGATTAGTAAAAAACAAATAAGTCACTAGAACCTATTAACTAGTGCCTTAGTGACTAGTGCTTTACAGGGATGAACCTGCCATGAACCTGCAAAGCACTGAACATGCAGCACACACACACACACTTGCACATACACATGCACACTAACAGACATACACTGATTACATTGTTGTCAGTTGATATAATTGAAATTTCTGTCTGTCCTTCTGGATACACACATGCTTCCACCCCGGACACATGCCTTTCTTCAGGTGCCCGAGTGCATGGCCACCTGCAGGGTTACGGCATTCAGTGTAGTTCGGGGGTTAGTGCTTGGCTCAAGGGTGCCTGACATGATGCACTGATGATGGATGTAATATCAGCCACCTGCCGGTCGCCAGTTCACAGCTCTCATACACCCTCCTGTTGCTGCAGAGGATCTTAGTCAGCCTCTCTATCGCCTCTTCCTCTGCCACCAACTACAAACATCAATCCACACACACACACACACACACACACACACACACTGATCTTTCTAATCTACTGTATAGTGTAGAGGAGAAGATAACCTCTGGACTGACTGTCCTAAATACTGCGTTGCACATATACATTTGCTATATTAATGCATATATCCAAGCACATGCTGACATCCTGATGCAAAGACACACACACATACCGCACACCTGTACCTGTGTGTTTGACCAGTCCATAGTCCCTGAGCGGAGAACACCGTTGGGAGATTAGGTCTGTAATCCACAGCACAAAAATGTCCATAGAGAGTTTGGGGATATTTCCTTTTTAATCAAAACTGATTCTCCTCATTCTCATTCCCAGAAATGAAGCGGTACTGCCTGTGTGTTCGGAGGCTGGTTTTCAATCTGTCTCTACCTGGCTCAGATGGGTACACAATGCAGCAGCAATTTCTAATGTCCGATCAATGGCACCAGTAATGTCTGTATGTAATCTTGAACTACTCCAAGGCATTAAATTAAATTATAGTTCGCGTTACACTAATTTTCAACTGTGCTGTACAAATGCCCATTCTAAGCTATGTGATTCAGGGCCATTCATTCAGCCCTGCTGATTGTTTAGCTGCAGGGACGCTGTGGATATAATAAGCATTGTGTCATTATCCTTGCCTTTCTCTTGTGTCCCTTTCTTCTGTGATCTGACAGCCCTATTCATTACTAAACACATTCATTGTTTTTTTCCCTTTTCGTTGTCCCATTGCACTGCATCCAGCCTTCTGCTTTCACCCTCGCTAGTATTTTTCACCATTGTTGCACCATGTTGCGTCTTTTCAAATGCCTATACTTGACATGAACACGTTTGTTAGGTGATTAATGAATAAGTCATAGATGTTACATATCCTGAATCAGAGAAGAAATCCACATCCCTCATTCTGGGTAGGGCTTCAAAGTCAATATATATATATTTTCAGGTATCTCAGCTTTTACTGAATAGCACACAGCGGACAGAGTGACAGGATAGAGATGAGAGAGAAAGAGGATGAGCCCCAACATCTAGGATATTGTGTTATGTTTTTAAACATGACCCGGTCCTAATACCCTCATCATACAGCACCACAGGCCTCTCTTCAGGATAAAGTTAGCTTATCTCATAGTGGCAGCCACTCCAGTCTCCCATATAAAGGCTCATTTGCTCTAGCCATTGTCACCACCGCAGCCCCCGGTAATGTGAGCCCAGACTCCAGCCCAGGAATAATTCCTGAATAATTTGGGCGTCGGTTTTAGCTAACCACTAATAGTGTTAGTCATGCTTGAGTAATACTGAATTAGCACCAGCCGGGAATTCAATAGTGGGCCTGCACGGATATAGGAGATATGTGCAGGCTAAGTGCTAATTTGTGCAGACAGTCTGAGATGTTCTGTGCTGCCACTTTGGACCTGGGTATTGCTTGGAGAAGATATAGGACAGACAACCTTACAATGTCTTGTCATAAGCAGGTCTGCGCATTCAGAGCAGGTGCATTAGAGCAGCACCGGGCAACTGGGAAATGTTGTTGAAGTATCACCCCGTGTACGCCGCTAGTTTTGTCTGGGTAGAAACAAAAGACCCAAGGACACGAAGCACTGAACCAAGCCTGTGAACATAGCGGCTGATGGATTTTGAGGGTTGCAGGTAATGGAAGAGCTTGATGGAGTTTAAGGGTAGATTGGTGAGTGCTGGTGTCAGCCATGGACGAGGTCAAGACTCGGGACTGGTCTTCTATCCTATTATACACTGTGCCAGTCAGCAGTTATCATGGGGATGGGGTAAATATGATGGAGAGAAGGGAGATGAGGTGAAGAGAAAGGGGTGGGGTTGTATGGGAAGAGGAAAGGGCGGAGGAGGAAGAGGGGAGCAAGAGGCAAGAAGGAGCAGAACTGTGTCAGCATATGTGAGAGAGATGCCTCAAATAGGCCATAGCCTGGGGAGTGATGGACTGAAGCACACACGCACACACACACACACAAACAGGCACATACAGTACAGATACACACACACACACACACACTATTCTGCAGAAGACCAAGGTATGACTAGCCTGAAAGGAGGGCGCACTATGCCGCATGCAGGCAGGGGTCTGAAATTTAACCCTACAGTAAAATTAGAGAGGTTGAGATGCATAGCTCAGCAGTTCTACATGCCCAGGAGTCTTCAGAGGGGTGCTCGCTCTCTCTCTCGCTCTCTCTCTCTCTTACCTCCATCTATCTCTGTTTCTTTCTCTTTCTCTTTCTCTCTCTCTCTCTCTCTCTCTCTCTCTCTCTCTCGCACACACACTCACACCACAGATAGACAGAGAGCATCACCCACACAGATTGCCAAACTGACTCAACACTTTTCACGGAATTCATTTGTCACAGCGATGAAACGGCGATGGATCTCACAAGAGCTTCATCGATATCATCTCTCATCTGGTGCATCAGCATAAAGAGTCCACAAAGAATAAAAGTTTTTATGTTCCCCACTGGCGAAACATGTCCATCGTTGTGTGTGTGATATTTGTGCCAGGTGAGCAGTGTGAGTGTGTGTGGTATGTATCCTTGTGTACAGTGTACAGTGTGTTCAAACACCTCTATTTGCTTGGATCCGGGCCCAAAACATGACACAGCAAGGCCACTTGACCAAAACTTGTCATGAACAGGTGTTGCTTCATATTCAGAGGCAGATGTTGGCTATTTATTGGGGCAAGCTGCAAAACTGTCAGACAAGTTAGAAGTTATAGAACAAAGACTTCAAACTTTCTCAAAGGACAATGGTATTGGCATCACCATAATCTTGTTTACCCACACATTTCCCTCAAATTTGTGACAACAAGACAACGCATTTTATCATTTGTCCTAACAAGGCAGTGCTATTCCCCTCCACACCCCCTCAAAACACTGCTCATGCTGAAAAGTGTATGCACTGTGGAAGGTGCTGGTTCTGGAAACTGTTTGGGGGAAAAAAAGTCCATCAAATTACATCATGTCATTGCTACATGTCTGTATGTCTGCCTCTCATAAAGTCAGTCTGTGAGGATGGCAGGTCTGATCAGTGAACAGTTCTTATTGACGGCTAGCACAATGGTAGGATAACCAAACCTCTCTCCTTTCTGCTCCACATGCTCATGTTTTCTCGCCTCCCAATCCACTCTTTCCTCACTTTCCTCTTGTCCCGCTCCTCCATCACACCTCTCCTCCCATCATTCTCTGCCTGTCACCTCCCACCACCAGACATCCTGTCTGGGAACAGTCTGCGTCGCTTCCTCTGTCAGCCTGTGACTTCATGCCCACTCTACCTAAACGGAACTGTTAAGATCCTTAGGACATGCCATGGGCATGCTATATACATCCATAGCGCATACCTCCTTTCACTTCGCTACGCATTTCACACATTTCAGAAATAGAAGCATGCATGTTCATGCAGTAGCATGTGTGTATCCAGTCAGTATATAGCATTTGAGTGTGTGCTTGTATGGGATGCAAGTCCATGTGTGTTGTATGTGCACACGTGTGCATTCATGCACGTTTGTGCATGTACAGTAATGTACAGTATAAATACATACATGTTACATATAGTGGTGAATGTGTGGTACAATGCGTCCATCCTTGTGGCCTTGAGACAGTGAACCCAAACCTAGCGATTGAGATGCTCTAAAATTCCTAAAGTTAAATCCTATCTGAGGCTGGTCAGCGGCTAGTTTCCAGTGGCTGTGCTGTCTGTAAATGCAGCCTGAGTGTGTCCTTTGTCTCTGGGTGATGCAGGGACTTATTTCTGGAGAGGAAGTGGCCCGTCTCTCCCCTCAGCATATGGCTCCTCATGCATTTTAATATCCCACTGTCCCGGCGTGTGTCACCAAAACAGTACGGCCCAGAGTCCAAGGACAGAGAAGCAGTCTGAAATAGAGACATCTGTCTGTTGGGGTCACTCTGACAGAAAAAGGGAAGGAGGGAGGGGGGGATGAGAGGAATGAGGGGAAGCAACATCGATAGAGGGATGGAGGAGGGTCGACAGAAAGAGGAGCATTGATTGAAAAAGAGAAGGGATGTGAAAGAAAGAGGGAGAGGAAGATGGATGAGCAGGGTTAAGCAGGGCACCAGACGCAGCTGTCAATACTTACACTGATACTATCTAGATCCCTCGCATTCCATTTTGCGGCGTCATGTATTGTTTAAATTGAGGATTTTTGTGCGAGGGCTCCGCTCGCCGTGGGGCTGTGATCCGCCTGTACAGCCAGAGCCCTGGGCGAGACTAATCCACCGGCTTCCACAGCATTTATCTGGTGCATATCATGTTGTTGCGTAATTAGGTCTTTCAGAATGGACTGGTGGTAGTAGAGGGAAAAATCCTCTCTCTCCCCAATGCAGAAGTGTGCTCCTCTACTCGTGTGTGTGTGTGTGTGTGACTGCGTAAGCACGTGTACATGTACAGTATCTCTCGGGGGAGTTTTCAAGGGATTTGTTAAGCAGGTCACCCCCCGGCCTCTGTTTATACATGACTGTCTCACCGCGGTTTCACTCCCATAATACCTCTCAGTGCTAATGCTAAGCTCACCATGATCCCAAAACGTATTACTCTTCTGCCTTTTTGGTGTTTAGCGTCAGTGTTACAGTAGTTTTCAATGTGCTTTTAACAGCTTCTCTCATAGGATCCCGGTAGGATTGATGGCGATTTTTCACAACTGTTGATTATATTGGTGTTTGGGTTGTTGTCGAGGGTTTATCTCATGTCGTCGTGTGGAAAAAACGTTTTTTTATGCTTATTGTAAATGGACATTTATCCGAATGAAAGCAGAAGTAATAATGAATGGATACGTTAGCAGGGCTGCACCCCTAATCCTATAGTTACCAACTGAGCTACAGTTGACCTCCTTGCAAATTGGTATGTTTAGAATCGAATCTGAAAGTGGTGGTGGTGGTGGGGGGTTTCTATTGAAAAGTAGAAGTTGCGCCCCTGTCATAGCACAGGGTCAGCTGTAGAATAGCACCCCTGGAGCTGGTAGAGATTCACTATGTTGCTGAAGGAGGATGGGGGCTCGAACCCTGGCTCTCCGGTTAAAAGACGGTCTTGCTACTCACTACACCACTCTACCACTTGAAAGTATTTGCTTGTGCATATGTGTGTGTTCATGTGCTTTATGGGCAGCGCTCCAGTGCGGTCCAGCAGCAGTGCAGTGCTCCAGACTGGATTAAGGTCTCGCTTGGATGTGGCTGTGCGAGGCTGGGCTCCATTTGGAAAATCAGGATTTGGATTTGAGATAGAAGCACGAGGGTGGAGAGTGTTACGTTATCCCTCAGGGGGACAGGCGGAGTGATATCGCTCGAAGATGAGAGGAGAGAGAGAGGGAGGAATGGATAGCGAGAGAGAAACAGAGATAGAGAGCAAAACACAGTGGAGGGCAGCTGTTGTGTCGTTGCTGACAGTGGAGGGCAGTGTCACAGACGACAAGCCAGCCTGCACAGTCACAGACCAGAATGTCTTTTTGGATTTGAATTTCAGGGGAAAATGTCAAATATGTGTGTGAGATACATGCGTTTACATGTATCTGTGTGTAGGTGTGTGTCTGTGTGTGTGTGGCTTCCAGCTTCATTATTTCTCCATCTCTGTGCTGACATGCAGCTCTAACAGTCTGTTTCTATGTGGGCTTCTCCAGGACGGCCCATGCCAGGACAAAGAGCGAGGCTGCAGACCAGGCTGCCCTCTCTGCTGTCCAGGATTCTGAGATCGCCAGGGCGGTTGCAAGGGAGCTCTCCCCCAACTTCCACCAACCAGGTAACCTTCAAGAACAAGCCTACATACGCAACGCATGTCTGTGTATTCTAAAGCGTGTCCGTCGTGGCAAGGTCTCGGTGTCCCGCTGGCTCAGAAGGGTGAGGTGCATACCATGTTGTCGCAATGTCATGGGTTGGAATGCAGCCCATGACATTGCGACCTACGTATGTTGTATGTCCTCCCCTGTTTCTCTCCCCTGCATTTTCTGGCACCCTGTACTATTTATTATCTGATAAAGCAGAAATGCATTGAAAAATCATCTTAAAAGTCCCTAGAGATACTCAGGTGGCTAACTTGCCCCACCTCTAAAAAACCTATGTGTGCCCCAACTGGCCTAGGAGTGAATCTAGAGCTTCTTAAACTCCCTCAATGCTTTTCCACTGCCTGAAAGTTGAGTTGAAATAGTCTTAAAGGAATAGTTCCCCCCCAAAATGAAAATTCAGTCCCCATGTCAGTCGAAACAGCATTGAAGTAGCCCTTACCTTTTGTCTCACACACAAGACAAGGCCAGTGACAGGCCAGGCCCACACCCAGGCTGCAGGTGTAGCCTGGGTGTTGAGGAGGGTTGAGGAGGGTTGAGGAGGTCAGCTGAACTCACTCCACCAGTTGAAATCCAATACTTTGACTATTTCAAGGGCTAGCTTTTAAATGTGTGTGAACGCTAGCCTGGCCTTGTCAGCAAGTGCAGGTCTCTTGGTTATAAAACCAAGAAAAGGTTCACACAGAACTTCAGTGGTAGGACTGTTAGCTGAGACCTGTAACACAAGCATTGTTATCTTACTCAGCCATAGTATCAGAATTATTCCCTGTTCTAGCATCACACTCTCACCCCTCTCTCTCTTTTAGCTACAGCTTCCCCAAGCAACCAAGTTGCCCGTTCTAACTGCATTTCGTTGGGGAATTGGATAACTGGTTGGGTAGGTTATATGAATAATGGCGTTTGTACAGCATTGACAGTTTGAGTTATGTTCATGGTCTGGGTTAGTCTCAGTAATGTGCCTGTATGCTATGTGCTGGAAAGCACAGGGTTTGGTTTTCTAGGAGTGAAATCTAAGACCAGAGCTATTGAGGATGATTTCTAAGACCACAATGAAGGACTGTGTTTGTGCTTTGAAAAAGCAGAGCCTGTTCCAAGCAGAGTACTGTATTCTGGATAGAAGCCTTGTTTGCAACAAAGGCCTGTTGTAACAGCACTGGAGTACTTGCTAAAATTTGCTGTCATGAATTTGCCAAAAAAATATCCTGCTAATGTGAAAAGCACCAGGTTATTGGGATCCTCTAATGCTACTCTTACACATCATGTGAAGCGTGCTTTAGTGTTGAGGTTCTCAGTGTAGCAATGGTGATCTAGCGCCACCTTGCCTCATGGGTCATGCATGATAGTCTAGGAAAACTACTGAGAAGTCCTGCTCTCAGTACCAAGCCCTTATCATCTTTCTTCCCCCCAGAGGTTTTACAGGCAGACTGCCATATTATACAGTAGCTCAGAGTGTAGGGTGTCAACTCAACTCTGTTTAGTTCACTTACAAGGTAAGCTGAGTTTTACAAGGAAATGCCTGACATGTAATACTACATAAATAGTGAGGGTTAGAGATCCTATTTGGTCAAAGAGCTTGGGCTGTGGTTGGGGTCAGGGGTAGAACAAAAGAACAGGGAGAGGGCAAAAAGCTTTGAAGGGTCAATAAAACTCCACAAAATGTTTGAATTTTTGAATTTTTTTCCTTCCAGGTTAATTTGAGTTGTATGAGATGAACAGACACACATACTCCCCCCGGGACAAGCCACAGAGTTGTCAACAGCGCTGTGTAGACCCTTTTTTATTTAGAGTGTAACATCCATACTGCCTAGCCTAGCATCTTCCACTGAGTGTAGTATATTTAGGCCTATGAGCTAGACGGCCCTGGGCCCTTGCCAAAAGACATCACAAAATAGTGGGTGACTAATAGATTGACAATGGGACCCATTCAAGCGTGTCCCTTTACTGAGGCATAGAAATGGCCGGCTGGGGACAGGGTCGTCCTGCGGCTTGTTTGTGTTGTGGAAAAAGGCAGTCATGCTTGGCAGGCCTGGTGAGCTCCAGGTTCACAAGTCTGTGAGGAGAGTGTCCTTGCCTTATAAGTCAGATCATGAATGAGAGAGCGGCCTATTTCATAATAATGTGCAGCGTAGGACGCCATCTGAGCTGCACCGTTTAAACGCTCAGTTACGTAAGCGTGTCTGGTAAGCCCGGCTGAAAGCAAGACAGGCACCTGTAAATAGCCAAACCCCATTTTCCACGCATGAATTCTCTTCCCAGTTTAAGATAGTGTACTTGGTGCTAAACGTCTTATATTCTCAAAAGTTGAAGAATATAGAGAGAAAAGTTTGGGGAATCAAGAGTAGCCTACCTTTAGGGTTGTTGTTGGTTCCTGGTTTGTACTTTGGCAGGCTGTATCATGTTTGAGTGTAAACGAGGTCCCCTATTTACAGCTTTGCGACAAAATGACCCAGAGTGACGTACGCTCTCAGAGAAATCCTCCCAAAAGACACAACTCACCAGGGACTGTATTCCTTTGAACTCCATGACCTTTTAAGTCAGTGACAAAGTGAATGGCAGAATGAATATATTCTACAGTGTAGAATGACTGACTGACTGACTGACTGACTGACTGACTGATAACCATATCATGTGTTGTTACAGGAGGAGGAAGCTTTTAAAAACAAGACACTTTCAGGAGGAGAAGCCATTCAAATCCAGTATCCATCATCAAAATGAACTTGGGTGACTTTCCCAAACTAATCTCCTGTGCTTCCTCCATGTCTACCTCTACAGTGGACATATTCTCACTTACCCCCAGCTTCCAATAACTCCACCTAGTGAAACCACAGGTCTAAACCCCTTGTTGTTTGTAATTGACATTTCAGACTCATAGCAGATTATCACCCAGATTGGGGGGTGCACTTCAAAAGGAAGAGAGGGTCACAGGGAAAAGGACCCTGACCTTTATGATTGGTTTGCACACAGCACCCTGGGGGGGGGCAGCAGGGGTTGGCTGGGCGTGGTTTATGGCATGACGTTAATTGGGCTATATCTGGCGCCGATGTGTGCTCACTGGGGTCTAATGGAGACATAGCTGAAATCCCTGTGCACTGAGAGGTGGCATAGTCCCCTCTCTCAGCCCCTTGCTTGCTCCTCTCTGGGGGTGACGCAGAGCAGCTGTCCCTTCCTTCAACCGGTCATCAGGAGGGGGGGGTGGGGGGTGGAAGGGCTCCCACCCTGCCCTGTTTGACCCAGTCAAGGTACACTTGCACCAGGTGGCACTGTAAATACCTGGACCTGTCAGTTCCCAAAACCAGACATGAACAGGTGTTGCTTTATATTCATAGAGGGAGGCTGTGGCTCTTTAGTGGAGCAGGCTGCAAGACAGTAAATCAACCCAGGGTTAAAGTTACGTAAAGTCTTACGACTTTCAAGAACTATGTAAAAATTGCGTTAAGATAACACTAATCATAGTTTCTTTAACAGGATTAAGAAAAATATCAAAAGTGACAGACAAAATTTGATTGACTACACATTGAACCTGATTCATTTTATCAGTCCCACTTATCAAAATAGTTTTGCTCTCAAAGGTATTGTGAGGCAGATGGTGCATTACAAACCTTGTGGAATACACTTGACGGATAGAACTAAAAATGAAGGCCCCTGGCTCCTAAAGTCTTCCAGCCTGCCACATCTCCATCAATCACATGTCAGTGCACATGAGAGCGAGCACTTCCAGGTTCCTGTTCCCACTCAAAAAATAAAGAACAGGAAGACAATGATCAGACTCAACCAGCGCAGCCAGAGAGGTTACAGTGATCTGCATGTGAAGCGTGGGGCATCGTTTGTTTGCATGTGCTTGTGTGTGTGTGTGGGTGTGTGTGTGTGTGTGTGTGTGTGTGTGGTTATAGCAGTAGTGACTGTAATCTGGCCAAACAATGACAGCTCCCCCTGCCCATCTGCCAGTGTGAGTAGGAGGAAGAAAGAGAAAATCTAAAAAGCTGCTAATTGAGTCATGCATCTTAAATATAACCAGGTAGAGGAGGGAGAGAACATACTGTGATGACAACCACAGAACAGACAAAAGATATGTCAGTATTAAAATATCATATCCCAATCGAGATAGAAACATCAGAAAATGCATCATAAATAAAGAATGCGAAGCGGGAAAATGGCCGTGCCCTATATCATGATCAGCACTACCACTGATAAGACACGTGGTTGTATCTGACATATCCAAACAATATTGTTATAGTAATGAAACACTTAAGCTAACAGCTTGCCTCAGGCACTTTCTGAGTTTGCTGACATCTGACAAGGATGTAAAGACATGGCGGTG
This sequence comes from Hoplostethus atlanticus, assembly GCA_034670405.1. Lineage (NCBI taxonomy): Eukaryota > Metazoa > Chordata > Actinopteri > Trachichthyiformes > Trachichthyidae > Hoplostethus > Hoplostethus atlanticus. The sequence goes on from JAXDDX010000012.1 coordinate 5,972,548, forward strand.
ATCAAGGCCTGTTATGATTCATATCACAACGATAGCCTTGTCAGTGCTGTGATGCTGCAGATGTTTCCTTTCAGCCCAGAGGTGCTGTGTTCCCTTCCAGCTCTGGTTTTGATAATCTTAGATGTGCATGCTGGAAGCTGCTGTCCAGTATGAATCTACAGTTCAACCACAGTGGGGCCCAGCCGAATGCACTATGACAACAGATGTGATAACACGCTCTACTCCTCCCTCTGCCTTCCCACTACACACACACACACACACACACACACACACACACAGAGACACGCCCAGGCCTCATTGAGGCTCCCCCTCGTTACTGCTGTTCATCTCAAATTAAGGTCACGAGGGGTTAGGCAGGGTCTTAAACGGTCAACCCATCATGTTTTGTGTGAGTATGCATGCGTGCGTCAGTGTGTTTTGCTGAGAGTGCACTGGAGCGGAAAACGTGCCGTGGATTAACGTGAACAGATCTGGCATCTGTAGCTAAAACAAAAGCTTGTACTTTAATAATGCCATAGAGACAGACAATGATGAGGCAATAGAAAAAGACAGGGCTGAACCAGAGCTGGACAGAGACGCAGTACGTGATATTACAGTTGAGCTTTTCCTGAGAAGGGTTGGATTGAAAATATCTCGATACCTTATGTCCCCGCATGGAGTATCAATGTCCTCATAGGGATCATTTCTTCTATCTATATCATATCCTGATGTATCTTACATTTGACACAGGATCTTCTAACGTCTGACACTCTGGTGTTTATCTGTGTTTATTTGGGTTGAGTCAGGTTGAGTAGTTATTCCTGGTTGTGACTAATACCATGGCCTATTTTAATGACCCTCTTTGGAAGGCTGCAGAAGGCTCAGACCCAGTTGATCAATGTTCAGATGAAAGAAACACCGTAGCCATCTGGGTAATTGAGTCCCAGATCATTTTCCAGCTGACTGGTCAGCCTTCTTTACTACTTCTAATGAAACTACAGTCAGTCTCGTTCCAACAGGATCTACACATGCCAAGATATCTGCAAGACAACCGTACATGATCAGAAATCAAACCGTATGTAACAGTGTACGTGATCGATGCAAAATGTTACAAAATTTCATCAAATGGATTTTATAGCCTCCCAGTGTATGACGAATTACAACTTCATAAATGCTGTGGTTTTGTGGGTTTCAAACGGCTGCAGCGGTGTGGTGTAAGTGGTTTTGACAGACTGCCAGTGCTGCAGTCCGGCGTGTGAGGCTGGGGGCAATTTAGTGCTGAGAACCATTCAGAAAATGCTTGGAACCCCTCAGAGGAATCTGTCCCCAAACAGAGTGAAACTGGTTAGTCCCTCCCACGAAGCCCTAACTCTTATCGAGTTATGGTGTGAAATTAGGCTCACCAGATATTTTAAGCCCCGCAGATGTTCAAACGTCTCCCATCTCTTTGTAGTGGGTCTTATTGGCTGTGGCGGTTATGAAATGAATTAGGAATGCCCTGCAGCCGGAAAATAGTTTTGGCTTACGAGTACTGAGCCCCAAAAGATTTGTTGATATGGCTGTTAATGCAGATATGGGATTGGATATACTTGTTCCCTTCCTCACTTGATGTTAGCATAATTGTTCCTAGAGAGGATAAGGGTCATAATCAAATCAACATTGATTCTTCACCATGGAATGACTGCAAAGTTCAAAGGTGGCATGCATATACACCAAACGGCGTTGCAGGTGATGCATCTCATGAAGTATACAGTTTCATCGTCAACGTTTTTGATTGTATTTATGTCTATACTGGCCCTATTTTTTGACTCTTTGTGGCAACTGGGCTGTATGGGATGCAGAGGATCTAACCTTTTCTGATGATACCATCTGATGTTCTGCAAACAAAGCTGCATTGTCCCTGTCTGAGTCACTCTGACACAGTCTAATTTAGCCCAAGTGGCAAAACAAAAAACAGGAAAACAAAGAAACACTCAGCCTGTTGTACCCAATAAATATTAATTGAATATAGAACAAAGGAACAGATAAAGTGTTATGTTTCCCTTAATGCAAGACGAGATTTACATTCAGATTCAGATGAGCTTTATTATCCACATAATGTCCATACAGATACCTCAAAACACTGATAACAGTTAAAGGAGCAGTGCCCGTTCAGTCCAGAGGCAGTAGGCATTAGTGTCAGTCGCATCATTACACTATCTTGACCACTAGCCCAATAACTCAGTCCATACACTCCTGGAGGAGAGGAAGGCGGTAGCCAGCTGCACGAGCTCCGTCAGAATGAGCAGCCAGACTGCTGGGGGATAAAAGCAAAGGATGAAATAAAAGAAGCATCGTTGCACTTTGAGGTCAAGCCCCCTTATCTATAGAGCTATGTCGGTTGCTTGGATGCTGAGAAGTGACGTGACGAGGGCCTTTCCAACAACAGACTGATAAAAGAGAATGACTGATGATAAAGATGTGCCTGCAGAGGAGGCTTCCATTGTGAGACGATGCTTGTGACCCTGCATTAATCAGTCGCTCTCTCTCACACACCTACACTCTCTCTCTCTCTCTCTCCCTCTCTCTCTCAGCCTTTGCAGAAAGATCGCATAGACGATGTTGATTCATGGATATTTCATTTAAAAGACTTGCCTCACACAGGGCCAGCTCTGCTTTTCTGTCACAGCAGAACTGTCCAGTCAGGCAGCAGCAGTTGATAGCAGATAGAGTGCTCTGTTCTCCTAATCTGGGTTCTTGGACGGTGGCTGGGTCAGAGATTACAGAATAGCATTGGCATGGGTTCAGGGTTTGGTAAGCTTCTGTGTCAGCGTTGGACTGTACAGCCGAGCTTCAAATGATGGTTTGAATGTTGGTTGTATTCATGGTATATGTGTAGATTATCTCTCTCTCTCTTTCTCTCTCTCTCTCTCTCTCTCTCTCTCTCTTAGACATCCAAGTGTGTATTATAAATTGTGTTCATGTGTCATCCCTCTCTCACCTCTGCAGGGCCCGATTACATCAAACAACAATTCATGGAGCCTGTAGAGATTAAGGACGTCCCTGTTGAGAAGAAAGACAGTTCCCCAAAAGATTCTCCCCACTTTTACCGCAAAGGCACCACTCCTCCCCACTCCCCTGTGACCAGCTCTGCAGCCACGCCTCCCCCCTCGCCCCGCTCCAGCAAGAAGAAAGGCCAGCTTGCCAACAGCACCAGCCGGAAAACCAGCAAAGAGGAAAAACCTTCCCGCAAGATAAGCAAAGAAGAGAAGCCAAGTCGTAAGATCAGCAAGGATGAGCGATCTAGCAGGAAGTTAAGTAAAGAGGAGAAGCCGTCCGTCACTGATGGCCCCAGAGCTCCTCCTCCACGGGAGGAGGCTCCACCTAAACCCCCTAAAGTTCAAGAGTCTACCCCAGCGCCTGCTCACCCTCCCCAGGCTCCTGCGATTCCAGTCAATGGCGAGGTCCACTCTCAGTATCACAGTTACTATGTCAAGGCTCCTGCAAGGCTCCTTCCACCCCCAGATCTCGAGGACGATATAGAGGAAGAGCCTAGTGTATTGGCCCTGGCACGTATTCCCCCACCACCCCCCAGGTCCTACGGCGCCCCCACCCCTAAGCCAGCCTCCATACGGGAGAGCAAGAGCGACCACAAACTCAGGAAGCAGGATTCCCTAAAGCCAAAGAGCCTCGCAGACACAAAGAAAGCCAGTATGGAGCTTGCAGATAGTATGGCAGAAGAAACAGTAAGTATCAGTATAAGGATATGAAAGTATTCATTAATACACAGGACAAGATGTTACTATCCCTTGTGCCATAATCCAAGGTAAACACGTGTAGAAGCCCGATTCAGATTAAAAAAACAAAATAAACGAGTGATATAACCACCATCAGATGCAACACCATAGCAGACATCAGGCTACACCGTCATAGACCTACAGAGTCATTCCTCAGATGGCACCATTCGCCAGTTACCTACCCTAGCCAACAGCAGTATGCGGCACATCATTGGGGTTATCAAGTGGGCACCTTCCTTCACCGATGTTTCGCTAAGTTAGGCCCACGACACCTCAAGAAGGCTTAACACCCCCCTCTATGCCACCACCTCACAACTAGCACCTCAACCTAGCATTACCCTAGCCTTGGTTAGCTTTGCCCTAGCATTAGCCTAGCCATACCAGTACAAGCCTGCCTAGCTGAAACATCAACACAACTAGACAACACAGCTAAACAGTGTGTGTGAGTGCGAAGGGAGGGGAGGATTCGAACCCTGTGTAGGGGAAGGGGTGGGGGTCGGGGTGGGATAACCTCAGTTGGACACTATTCCCGGGTTAGGGAAATGGGTGGTCGTCCCTGGTTCGGGTACGAGGAGTATGTGTGTGTGTGTGTGTGTGTGTGTGTGTGTGTGTGTGTGTGTGTGTGTGTGTGTGTGTGTGTGTGTGTATGTATGTGCCACCATGCCTATACTTGACTGAGGGGCACTTCCCTAGCTAGCAGTACAGACCCCCCTCAATACCACAGTATGACACAGTACAATCCCATAAATAGTAAGTAGTAAGTAGTAAGTAAATTTGTAGGGATGAATAGATGCAAAACACTCAATTGAAACTGCTTCTTATTACAGCATTAATGGAGTTTGATGTTTTCTATGTTAATGTGGTCATCATGTGATTTTAATGTCATGTTTTGCAGGGCCCTAACTCAATCCTTGTTGCTATGGTAATGCTGTTGAATATTGGTCTTGCGATCATATTTGTCCATTTCTTGACATGATGATTCTATTTTTCAGGTAAGTTCAGTTCATTTTTCCTGTACACCATGTGCATCACTGATAAAAAATTAGGAGCACACAAATTGATGTTTTTTTGATGCTCCCTTTGTTACTGTGTCATGCCCGAATCTGATTCTAAAATGTGACTACCAGCCAATTAAATCCAAACAAACTGTTTTATCTTCCAGTGAAACCATGGCAACTGGTAGAGTTGCATCGCCAGCCTTTGAAAAATCAAAATGGCGCCAGTCAGACTCGGGGGCAGCCGTAGGTGTTTGGGAATCAGCGTGACATCGAAGAGAATCAGGAGAAAGGCATCAATACCACCATCCTGTCACGGGCCTCGTTCAGCCCAGCCCCATGATTTAGCACTTCTTTGGCTCCTATGAAAGCTGAAGTGAAATGTCGTGTCTAGTGAGAAAAAAAAAAGTTTAAAAATCCAACCAAACATACACAGTCAGAAAAAAAGAAGTAATTGAAACCCACACGTGTGCTGATCCAAGCACTGGTCTCTGTAGCTCACTGCCACTCCCTCTGCCTTGGCAGAGATAGCGGTGGGCCGACTGACTTTGCTGGAAGAGAGTGTGGAGATGCACTTTTAGATGACGGGAGCAAACAGCTGCCTTTCTATTTTGCCATCTGACGTTTTGATGGGGAGATGTGAGCACAGCGGCCAGGGGACTGTCGCAGCGGGAGCGTGCTCTGGTGTTCGCAGCCCTTTCTGGGGTTCGCACCACTCTTGCTACAGGAAACTGGACACGATCGTCACTAGCAGTCAGTGCTAGCACGGTCACTAGCCAGTCTTACACTGTTAACCCAATCATCACCGCAGCTTTCTCTGGCTCCATCTACTGTAACCCAGGATACACTGCTTTGAAACACTCCCCGTGCATGGTACAGTTTTAACATTTTGTTTTTGTTTGTTTATTTTTTTTGTTTGTTTGTTTTATTGTATGGTTTTTTTTGGTCATTGTTGTTCTCTGAATGTTGGTTACCTGCAGTCATAGACTTGTAGTTGAAAAGGAATATTAAACTCGGTGTTGATCAATAAATTAATTTTGCCCTTTTATTTTGAAATTATAGTCAGTTAAATTCATTTCTAAAAATGTGGTTGTAATTCAAGAATTACATGCTAATTTTATTGAAAGTGCAATATGTTTTATTTTTTTAAAGAGATATTATAGTATATTTTGCCAAGAAATTGGTTCATTGCACCACTGTAAAAATCCTGTTTCGTTTATTTTGTCACACCACAGAAAATAGCATAATTTGGATAGACTTGATTGGATAGAGAGCGTTGATTGACAGTTGGCATGGTGACTTGCTAGGAGGGAAGTTCACACTGTAAAAGCCAGCTAGCTCTGTGAGAGTGTAGTAATAAATGTCTTATCGAGTATGTTATTTATTAAATCAGAAGGAAAATGATTTCATTGTATAGCAACACATGCCTAGAGCATTTTGCATGAGATTTCGTTGACAAGTTCTTTCATTCTCTTCTCTGCTTCCAATGTTTCGGTATACCACTAAGCTGTGAAGAGCGACGAAGCAGTTCAAACGGCTGCTTCCGGAGGCCCGACTCCACTTGCATGCTTGTGAGACTGGAGCGAGAGAGTCTTGGATAGTGGAACTTGGTATTGAATTTATTCAGGTTGAGGCCATGGGGAATGTGGCACACAGGGGGAGGAGAGATGCCTTTAAAAGTCTTTAACAGTACTACTGTTTACCTCAGAAAAAAAAAAGATGAGGAAGAGGGGAGGGAAAGACACCTCGTAAGAGATGACATCCTTGTCTTAATTGTGTTGTGTGGGGGATACTCTGACTGTTGTCATCATCTGAATCATGCTTTTAACTTGCCACTTCATTGTAGCTGTTTGTAGTCAGGTACAGCATGAGTTTCTTTTATTTGAAAGTGGATTATTTATGTGATTAACATTTACAGTCATCACAACAAAGATAAATTATTTATTCTTCTTTCTTACAGTACATGTGTTATTGCACATTGGTCATCATGAAAAGGGCTTTAAAATGGCGAGATTTCTTTTCTGCAATGCAGTTTTGATATTTGATTGTATCGTCTGTAGTACAAAATGATATTGTGTAAGCAGCACATTACATTTGGAGACTGCTGTGTTGGCCAGTGAGATGTTTGCAGACTGTCCACATACTATGTTTTATTGGATTACTCACTTTAATGAAAAATGTTCATAATTTAGAAATCTAAAAGCCGAGCAGATCATGAACCTTTCCCAGACAAAATGATTAAAAAACAATGTTACTTTACAAATGTGATGCAGTCAGCCGCCACAGACTGAACAATATTTCATATGGTTTTTGACCCTTTTCCATTGCCTCACCCTCTTACTTGTTTTCTCTGTTTTGACATGAGCATGGTGAAGACTAATTTTTGGGGGGGTCGAACAGACAGCCTGTTTATGGGATATTTTTTTGAAATGCAACATTGCATGTTGGAAACATTTATATATAGATTATTATATACTATTTGTAAGGATTTTTACAGAGCACAATCCAGAATCTGGTATGAGTTGGTATTTTTCTAACAATTTGCACACCTGTATTTTGACAATGAATATAACTTGTTTGTAACTAGTAATGTAATGCACATACAGTAATGTTTGACAGTGAAAAAATATTTTATTTCTAATTGGTTGTAATGTATGTACCATTTGGGGATGTGAAAGGCAGATGTACTTGTTTGAGTATTTTACAAGATGATGAGGAACTTTTGATATCTCAAAGTTCATGTTACCCCACTGATTTGTGCAAAGTCTTTGGAGATTCATTTCTGTGTATAACAATAAAGATGTTATGCCTTGTTAAACTACATGTTTTACCTGTGATATTTTTCCTACACTGAACACCCATGAACACTAACTCCACAATTCTCAGCCCTCTGGTTGTTCATATTATTTTGATTTCTGTTGTGGAAGAAATTCTGGGTGATTTGTAGTTTTAATTCAATTCAGTCACCTCAACCTGTATTGGTCTGTCAGAGAAATGTGGTTTGCAGACATAATAAAACAATAAAACACACAGCGAATCACAACATATACCATATGGACACACATTATTTGATGATGGAGTCAGAGGCTCCATATAGTGCAATACAACGTACACAGTTCTTATCCAGGCATAAGATGCAACATCATCATTTCATGTGCAAGTGACGCAATCTAACTGCAGTGGGGATAAATGACAAAGGCTGCTCTAACTTCTTCCAATTCCAGTTTCATGTTCAGTTCCATGTCTATGGTCAATCATCCCTTCTGCACTTAGCCTTCTGGCAATGCTGGCCTCATGGTGACCTTTTCATAATGAGATCCGGGGGGAAAAGGCTAGGCATGAAATCAAAGTATCTTAGTCAGGGTCTCACATTAGTGGTGTGAGCACAGGCAGGTGCCCCAGGTTGTCTCGGGTCAGTTTGTACTGTTTCCACTGGTGATCAGGCTTGGATTAGTGTCTTGTTACACCGGCAGTGACACCTGCCTGGGATCAGCCGCACCATGTCATACACTTGTTGCGCCCCCTGCCCAAGGCTGGTGGACACTGCAAACACTGGTGAGTTTGCTCATCTCCCAATCACCTGTCACGGTCTAGATGTGGGTTGGAAACCTACGTTCTCTGTGGAGTTGATAATGCTCACACTAAATCTGGAATGTACATTGAACTCACTCAATTTTCAGGGTGTATGTATTTGTTTTTTACTAAATTGTAAATACACAAGACAAACACCTATGTTTATTTATTTATTTATTTGTTTGTTTGTATCTTTGTTTATCCTGCCATTGCTTGTTCAGATTAGAGGTTTCAACAATTATAGGTCAAGGCTGTCTCCAGCAAAGATGGCGCCCTAGTTTTGCCTCCAAAAGGAATATTCTTGAGAGTGTATAATCCTGGCTCTTTAAAAAACCCCATGTAAAGTAGAACTTGTCAGTAATAGTATAGAATATCTCTGTTACTATTCTGATATAGAGCAGAATGCTGGATAAGTTTCAATTGCCCAAGCAGTCCAGGACAAATATAAACCAAAACCTTATAAGTATATGTTACCTTTATAGAGGCCATTTAACGGTTTACACCAGATGTAATGACAGCGATGATCCTGAGATGTAGACGTGTACAGAATCTATTAGCAATTGTTTATATTCAGTGGAGGTGGTAGCAACAAAACCCATACAGTTTCCCCAGGATGAAAGATGACACACTACATCTATACACCTTACACACACACACACACATAGACATCTTAATTCACTGCACTGTGGATTTGGTCAAAAACAGAACAGCACTGCCAACCTGACCCTGGCATGTAGTATCATTTCCTCCCATAGTTAACCTTGGTCACAAGTGGCCTCGGCCTGGTACAAGCATCCACTTGACGAATTTATCAGCACCCCGCTGTAATAGCAACCATGCCATCTTGTTTCTCTACACTTCACAATGGTTAGGTCCATTTTTCACCACCTGAAGGTGAGTTACCCTGCAGGAGAGGAAACCAACTTCAGAGATGCATGTCCAGATGTTACAACACAAAACTAACTGCACATATTTCTGAACAAGTGAAATAATTATATGAAATGTTATATTATTATATGTTGTTGCTGTCAGGTGAAAACCTTGCAACTCCAATTTTGGTGGTTTTTACAACGTCCACTATAGGATGAGATAATCTGACCACCCTTGGGTTTATGAACCCATTACAAAACTCAAAATTGCATCGTCTTCAAGCTAAAAGCAAGGCTGTTTTTCTTAGTTCTTCACCAAAATTCACCTGATAACAGCAATATGGTGCCTTGAGAAGTATTGAAAAAAGGGCTTTACATCATGACTGATTGAAGTCACAATCACATTGGGCCTGAAATATACTGAGCCTGTTCAGTCAACCGCATTAGTACATCAATGAGGATTATCATGTTTGATGCTGATTAATTGGAATAAACCTGATGAATAAACTAGCTGAGGATCATTATTTTATATCCTGTGCGTCTGAGAGAATTGGCTTGGACATCGGCATCTTAAGGCTGGCGTATATCCACTAAGATGAAAGCAAGAGTTTCTCGTGTGTATATTTAACTTCCCTCTCTGAGACCTCCCAACTAAAATGCAGCTTGGTTGTGCTTCTAAAATTGGATTAAGGCTTGTAAGCAGTGAGGGGATATCAGTGCCCAGCGTTTTTCAAAACTGTTGCTAAGACATCAGTATTAAGGAGATCCGCTTTCCATGCCTTGCATAGCTAGCTTTGCTTAGCATTGCTTCAATTGCCATATAGTATTTACAGAAATGCTCAACAAATTTCAGTTATTAAATCATCTGCCTATCACTTTGACATCTAAAATAAACTATTATCTATGTCTGATGATTCAAACACCAACACCGTATCATATTTTTCAAGTCATTTGTCAAAGTTCCCATATGCCATTTAATGTGGGAAAGCATACGGATGACTACTGTGAAAAGAACTAAACATAAGCATAAACATAATGTGTGTTATTAGAGCATGCAACTTTTCATGTACTGTTTATCTTATGCTGTGTGAGTTATGAAGGTTTTATCATAGGAGTCTTTAGGGTGAGTCATAGTTAAAACACACAAGACGTCAGCACAGTGCATTAGCCCCAAGCTACTGAAAGTAAATGGCTGTCACATTCACTAATGTGTCTGTTATGTCATGTGAACCTTTCATCATCTATGGAGCAGGGGTAATACAAGTACCACTGTAGAGCAACCATGTTATTTGTCAATACTTTTCAGAAATTACCACTGTAAGTTTTTTGAAAAATGTCGGACCTCTTGTTTGCTCTGCCATGCCTCGTTCTCCCCCTGTGATCAGTTAGTTGCCGGTTTTAAATCATCATTGTACTGTAGGCCTACTAACATGATTGTCATTGGATTTGATGGCAACGATATTGCTTCATGCCAGGGGTTTCAAACCGTGTGCCATGGAAGGATGAGAGTCTGCAGGTTTTCCCTCCAACCATTCACTACACCAGCTGATTTCACTGATTAGCACACGCTCAACCAGAGGGGAGGGACTAATCAGTGAAATCAGCTGGTGTAGTGATTGGTTGGAGGGAAAACCTGTATTCTCTCATCCCTCCATGGCATACAGTCTGATATTTTCACTACTCCAAATTACAAAACCATCTTTAAAATAATACACATAAGGAATTCATACTTAAAAAGAAAACGCGTGCCTCTTCTCTAAGGAAATTATCTTTTTGTCTTTAATAAACCCAGTCCTGCTATCAGCCTCTCTAATTATCTAACAATTACATGATTATGAGATTCCACTATTGTATTACCAAGAAAATTAATTTCCACAAAAGTCAGGCGCCGAGGACTTATTACACAATGACATGATACATGATATTTCATGTCATGAGGGTTAATGAGTTTCCCTTTCCAAACTGTAATTAGAGTTCCTACCATTTAACATGGTCTAAACCCAGAGCTTGTAATAAGAGTCCAATCAGGCCAAGACTAATTGAATGATTTGCCAAACACTGTGACAACCCCGAAATCCCACATGACAGATGTGTGTGCTGTATGAGTCAGTGTTCAAACTACCACTGAATGATATGGGCTGCTGTATTGTGCGGTGTTATGTTGTTGTGGTAACAACCAGTGTGAGCCGACACACTTCAGGGTGTCTGGGTTTGATCCCAAGCAGTTTCCCTTGATTAAAACCAGTTTGTTCAATGACAGAAACCAATCACTATATCCTTCACACATATTACAACCTAGCAGTCACTGATTTCCTTAGTCGGTGGGTTACATGACCCTTGTGCCATTATGAAAAAATACAAAATGATCTCATCAGTTAGCTATTGTATTGTATTAGTGTATTTTCACATTGTTTTCAGAAATACAATTTTACCTCGATAGGATAAAAGTGGTTCTGAAGTGTTGAGGACAAAGCGGCTCATGCTCTGGATTGCTGATGCTCCTTTCCAGCAAAGGCTCATGGGATTAGGACCAAGAAGAGAATTGCAGGGCACTGTGTCTCGCTGCAGGCACAAGGGCCAGTACCCTTAAATTCATTGCGACAAGCCTTCCACCCTTTTCACAGAGGAAATGCCCAAAGACATTCCTCCCCCATCTTTCCCTATCATGACTACAATTCTGACCTGGTTTCATTCAGGGCTCCTCTGTCTAATTGGTTGTACTGTTCATAGACAAGCCTATGTATTGACATATTGACCCCAGTGGTATTAAACTGGTGGTGTTCAGAAGTGGAAAATAAAGCAGGCTATGATATTGTGAAGTATACTCTATTTACATACCATACTATAAAGTAAAGTGTTTTTTTTTATCTTTGACACTGAGCAAAAAAGGAAAAGGTCCTAATCGTTTGTCCATGATACATCTTGAGCATGAGAAGTATGAAGCACAGATGTAATTAAACTGTTCAACTGTGCTGATCTTGAAATATGTTGTCGGTGCCATTTCGGTACCATGCCAGGGAGCTGTCAGATTATTATTTCATTAGTGATGAGTAGATGAGTAAAATCGCCCAGATTAACATTCATGGTTTCCTGGAGGAAGACAGACAAAGTGAAGCTGGGTTAAATGAGAATTTACAACATATTGTGCTTTCTAAGACTATGGTATTCATTTTCTTTATTCTATTTTCTGATTCTGTAAGTAATTACATCACTGGACAGTCAGTGACACTATGGGTCCCACACCTCATGTGCTTAACAAGATTCCCATTCAAAACACATATTTTTAGACCATTGATTAACCAGTCTAAACATCCATTTGCACTTCTGCTAGACTTTCATGATGTTAGCCATGTTGTCTCTGTTGTCAGCAAATTGTAAGACTAACAAACAGGCATAAAGACAGATTAGTATCTTTGCTAGCAAGTTCGCTGTACCCTGCAAGACTGGGTGTGTATCCATGGTGCTACGAAGTGTGATACAGCTTTCACTAGGTGACGTGAAACTTGGCACGATAAGGGTGTTTTGGATGTATTGTGTGTGTGTTAAGGGAGCCCTGTTATAAGGGCCCACAGCAGCCTCCCCAAAATAGAGTTGAGAGCAGCTGCAGTGGGGTGGGTCATATCAGAGAGACATCAAAGCAGCCGCTGCCACCCGCTCTCTCTGATCATATGCACTAATGGTGTAATGGGCGACTAGAAGGTCAGTGATTGTTTTTGGTGTGTGTGTGTGTGTGTGTGTGTGTGTGTGCGTGTGTGAGAGAGAGAGACAGAGAGAGAGAGAGAGTCTGAGCTGTCTCTCTTCCTGGTCACAATGAAAAGGCAGGACGGCACGAGAACATTCTGGAACACACAGTGATGGCAGAGCTAAACCTGGTATTACTGTAAGACAAATACCGGGGGGGCACTTCTACTGAAGTCATCTGTGGTAGTGACCTGGAGTGTGCATAGCAAATTATGCAATGACATACTGTCCTGAGCATTGTCTGGGAAATTGTCTCATTTCTTCAAAGCACAAAAGCTGCCTTTGTCCCACCTCTGATCTGATGAGTTACTTATGGATTCATGACAGCCCCCTGTAAAATAAAACAGCAACCATGAAAAAAAATGTAAAACTTCCTTGCGGTCTTCCATGAGGAGCGATGTTCCCTCAGACAGCACCTCCGGGTCAAACAGCACAGGTTACAGGCACGCTCAGCACTCTGAGAGTGTCACAGCTCAGATAACTATGTCCATTTGGGGGCCTCGAATTTCAGCAGTCATCACTTTTCCTGTATAAAAGAACTCCAGCCGGGACCAGGGCAAAGTCACATTCTGAACATGACTCTGACTATCTCCTTGCTTCTCAACTGTCTGTGATCTTTGATGGGCACCTTCATTCCTGTAACAGTTAGATGATACTTTATGACCTCTAATGATTTGTTGTTGTTACAAAAAAAAGCTTGTCACAAACTTTACTCACATATGAAGGGTACTGAGTGCCTCCTTTCATCTGCAGTGCTTCAGTGCTTGGACCACTCCTCAGTTTATTTAGAAGATCAAACATGTGTCTCTTGCATGTTGTTAAATAAGTGGTATTGTATTAAATAAAGAGCACACACAGAGAAACCTAGAACACTATTTCCAAAAGTAAATAGTCATAGTCATATTACATTTCTGTGCATCTAAAAATGTGTAAGGTGCAGAACTGATCAATACTGACTGGTGTGGTCGTTTGAAAAATGCATTTGAAAACAGTGCAGCAAACATGTCTCTCTTTCCCTCTCTCTTTCTTGAATCAGATTCATGGGCCTGCAGAATGTCTCTGTCATGTTCAATCAGCACCTGCTCTCACTCATCACAGCCAGGGGGGACAGTCGGGGAGGGTAATCTGAAACACAGGCGCCCCCTGTAGGGTGAGGAGGGCAATCTCATTTCTGTTCAAAGATGGCATGTAACCCATGTGTAAATTTGCCAAATTATCTCATCTCTCTCTAAACATATTGCGAGAAAAAAAAGAAAATAAAGATACTGCATATGACACTGGCGTATAAAGACATTGGAGGGGTAAATGTGCACTACACAGAAATAAAATGTGTATCCCAATACCCAGCATGTGTGGATTCCTTGCATAGTACTTTTGTGCTTTTCCACTTGCACATCTTTTATTGCATGAAACAATAGGAACAATTGGGATGAAGACGCGTCTTCTAATAACTTAAATTAATTTGAATTTTGCTATACTCTCTTTTGTATTGAGCAGTGTATAAAGCGGACTATTTCTCTGTACCAGTGAGACATTACGGAAGGAATTTGACGCGCACGGCGTTTATAGCGAAGTGGTTCCGGGTGTCGACAGCTTGTTGGCTAACGTTAGCTGAAACGAAAGTCTTCACTCCACATTCTCCTGTAGTGTGGTAAGAGACGTTATTACTTTGAAATAACAGGCTGTTGTCTTTAGCTTGACTCAATTGTGCGGATTCTTTCGGACTGTTTGTCCGGTCTTAGTACTAAACGCTGGTCGGCAGATAAAATAAATGAAACGCTTTGCTTGGCTAGCTAGGCGTTAGCTAACGTTGTTGCGTTAGCTCGCTAGCCAACACAACACAGCTAGCTAATATAACGTAGTGTTTTAGTCTGGTGCTAACTCACTGACTCACATTTTGGGTAGTGATAGCAATCATAACAACCGTGATTATCATAGATTGGATGACAGCGAGAAACATATTTTTAAATCGCTAAGGTTTAAATAACCTCACAGTAAGTTTAGTTGTTAGCTAAATCTAACGTTACCTCTATATCTTGTCTTGACTTTAAACATTCTTAGGCCGCGCTAACGTTAACATAAATTTGATTGTTTAACACAACAGTATTAACAGCCAGTGTCCAGCGTAATAGATGATGGGTAGTATCTTGTTGGCTGTAGAAAGAGGTTTATACGTGTGATGTTTCTTTTTTACTTTTCAGGATTAACGGAAAGTCGAGGTCAGAATGGGTGAGTGAGTCACTGATCTACATCTGTCATATAGGCTTACTATCTTTTGGGTAACTGTATTATGTTAGTTTGTTTACCAAAGTGTTCGTTGAGATATGGCAGGGCAGGAATATGGGATTGGCACACAACCGTGACAATCATAGTGTTGCAGTCTAAGAGGCGCTTGTTCAAAAGTATTACAACTACTAGCATTAGAAACATTTCAACATACAGTTGTTCAAATGTGTGTCTAGCTCTTAAACCGGTGGTTGACACCTGTTTGAGATGGTCAGTTTATGCTCCTGCACAGATGGTGAAGAGAAAACCTATGGTGGCTGTGAAGGACCAGATGCCATGTATGTGAAGTTGATCTCTTCAGATGGTCACGAATTCATTGTGAAAAGAGAACATGCCTTGACGTCTGGAACCATCAAAGCCATGTTGAGTGGGCCAGGTGAGGATTCAGAGAAATGACAAATATAGCCTTCTACAAGACTTGGGGGCAAACAGCTCTACAATTTCCTAATAATGTCATCAGAACACGTATGTACATGGCATAGCTGTAAAGTTTCTTAAGCCCTATTTAAACTGATGGTTTTACTGGGGTAGGTATAGATTTTATCCACTATGAATCTGCTATTCCAGAAAGTAAAAGAAATCCCTAGAAATTGATCTACTGTTTTTGAGCAAACTCAGAAGTCATCAGATAATGGCAATCCATCTTGAATTGACATCTCTGTAATGTAATAATGCATCCATCTGGACTGCGAGCAGTAATTTGAGGGGAAATTGCAGAGATCCATTATCCTGTACCAGTGGTCTTCTGGAATTACACACAGCACAGAAAATTATATTGCAGGACCTCTCCCAGTAAAAGTAATCTAGTTTGAATAGGGCTTGAAATGAAAATGTGCACTTGACAAGTATTAACTGAACCCATATCTCTATTCTGGGAGACGGGGGGGGATTGCCTCAAAGTACTTCAAAGAGATGTAGAAAATGCTGGGCATCACACAATGTTTGCTCTTCCAAGTGCCTGAAGAGGTTTAAGATAGGTGGTGAGTCATCCTGAGTTTGTTTAGGTTATGATTTAAGTTTTAGGGGCTTATGTAGTCCAGTTCACTCTGCCTGTCCAGTTGGTGGCACTATGCACCTTCTATATGGTGGTTTCGTGACCTGCTATTGAACATAGAGTAGAGCATAATCTTATTCTAAAATGATTTATGAATAAATGTATCTCTTGTTTTTTGCTTGGTGATTTTCTAACTGTAGTGACTAAGTCAACACATGAATTAAACATTTTGTTCAGTGATTCTCTCAGTTACAACAACACTGTGCTACCACAATACTTTGGTGTTCACAGGTGGAGTTTTTAAAGTCAGCATAGTTTCACATTGTCATGCATACCTCTAACTCCACCCTCAAAAGCGATAGCTTTTCATTATTTAATAGCTGCGTTGCAGAATAGGATATTCATAGCTGTAATTTTGAAATTGCATGGATTTGTATTACCGCATTGAAAAATGTGCCTCTTACTGTAGGTTCTGAAAAGATCCAGTTTTGACACTGAACTATTGATGACACTTACTGTAACCCTCCATATGCAGGTCAGTTTGCTGAGAATGAAACCAATGAAGTGAACTTCAGGGAGATCCCGTCTCATGTTCTGTCCAAGGTCTGCATGTACTTCACCTACAAGGTCCGTTATACCAACAGCTCCACGGAAATACCTGAATTCCCCATTGCCCCGGAGATCGCACTGGAACTGCTCATGGCTGCAAACTTTTTGGATTGCTAAAACGATAGAGATAATGTAACGGCTTAAAACATTTTTAGATTTTTTTTTTTTTGACTATTTAACTTGTTTTGCCACATACATGTGAAAAAGTAAATGAGTATGTCACTATGAAATGTATGTTAAATTTCTTTTTGCACCTAGCTTTCTGTCCTCATTTTATTGGTAGTAAAAGATTTCATTTTAATATAATAAATGGATATGGCTGGCTGCACCAGTTGCCCCAGAATGTGACAAATGTGGTTACCCCATATAAAAATTTCCTCGCCTCCATCTTAATAAAGATCTGTTTGGTGAGTGCTTTGGTGGTAATTGCTACCTTGTTTGATATACTGAGTTCATTGGACTTAACTTTCACTAAGAACCTGCATCATACATTTTGGTCTTTTTTGTTGTTGCAAACGTGATACTAGATTACTAAATGTTTGAAAGATTGTACAATTTTAAGGTATAGATTTGAAGAGAATTGCAAAACCGTTACCAGAAATAATGCACACTGGTGCACCACAATACCAGAAACATTATTTGAAAGAGTAGATGGACAGGAGAATGTAATACTTTTATTATCTTGTCCCCTTTAGGACAATGTAATACAAGGAAGTAAGAATTTGTTTGCATTTGTCAAATGTGTGCTCAAGACAGTGTTCACTTCTTCCAGTTAATTGATTTTATTTTATTGTGAGTGTTTGTTCTATGTGAAGTGCATTATGAGCATCTCTGATCTTAAATGTGTGTGCCATGACTCGAGCCATAAGGTTTAAGGAGTGCAGGTCCTCCTAAACAGAGAAATTCAGTCTGGGGGATGAAAATCGATTCAAAGAGACTCCAAATGACCTTTTGAGGTCATAGACAGCAAATCTGCCAGGAAGGACTGGCTCTCTGCCTGTGCTGCCCCAGTGAACTGCTGATGTCTCCATTAGTGGAAGAAGAGTCTAATTGTCGATGGTGAAGTGGTAGTTCAGGATGTGGGTATACTTCGGCCCCAACATCCAATAAGTAATTAGACTGATGGTGAGTGTACAGTACATGTTACAGAGAAAGATGTGACCATGTCAGCCATTTCAGCTTTGTGTTTTTCTTATGGACACAAGGTTTAAGTACAAACGTGGCTTTATCATCGATCAAGCGTGAAGTTGGCAAGATCAGTCAGAGTTATGAGCTGATGGACATGCTCTTTTAATTCAAAATAAACACTTGCTTACAACCCATAAAGCATCATAAATACATTATAAGCACAATTTGAATGTGTTAGAACATTCTAACATGACTTAATATAGTACATGATTATAGTATGACTCTTAAGAGCCTCTTTTGAGCTGTTAACTGCTTTACTTGGTTTCTGCCAAATGGAGGAAGAGGACCACACTGAAGTGCTCCATCTCAGGTTTTATACAGTGGCCGAAGGGTGATGGTTTACTTTTTTACTGGAAACCTGAGCTGTATAGATCAATGAGCATGTTTCCTGCTCTTGAGACATTGGATTGAATTTTTTTCTTAGATGCTTTTATACCTTTACATGAATCTCAGGAACAGAATGTGGAATTTTCCTTTCCACTTTGACAAAACAGAGTTAAAGATGACAGAGAATAAATGAATTAATGCATTTTTATATATGTCAACAAACAAAATGTCAAGTAGGTTATAATCACAGTCTCATAACAAAAGCATCCTCCATTTATATATTATAAAATATAAAAACAATATAAATAATGTTCACTCCTCCCATCCATTAATAGACTTTCTTAATAACTAGGCCATGGTGAACATAATTTAAGTAAAACAATAAGAAATGCATGGTCTCTGGACCAGTGATGTCAGACAGGTCATCCTTTAGCAGAGGTCATTGACCCCCCATCCCCCACCCCCTCATGTTTTCCTACCCCTTCTCAGGACCAAATCTTCATCAATGGGTCTATTTTTCACTGTATTCAATTGTGGATGTGCTACATAATCCATTGAAAACTTGCAATGAGTGAGGTGGTTATCAGAATCTTCTCTGTCAACGTAGCGCAAACGGTGCACTTCAGTGGTTTGTTTTGTTCTGTCAAAACAACACTTCCCCACCCATGTGACTCCCTGACGTACAGTTGTGCGTTGCTCTGCCCTGATGCAGGGGGGTTTCCATCATGGCGTCGATGCAGGTAAGACTACAACTGACAGCGATCGCGTATTTATTAATTTACCTGACCTTCACTCTGGCTTTTCCGGATACTTGATTAACCTTTTTTATCTGCGTATATGTATCTCTTCGAAGTACTAATGACATTCAAATGATAGTGTTGGCATTTATCGTAAACTGTTCAGTTTTAGCGCTTGGTCTTGGCTACCTAGCTATCATCAACAGCCCCAAGCCAAGGGTAGCTAACGTTAGCGTTGCTAGGAACTAGCTTGCTATGTAGCTAAATAGTGTTGACTTGTCGGGCGATCTAAATAAAAATTATACATTACACAGCAACATAATGCTAATAATTCTAGAAATGTGTCGTTACTACGTATTATTCTTTTCTTATTTTTCTTGACGTGTGACTTATTTGACTGCTGACTATTAGCTGGCTGACGACAGCTAGCTGACGTTAGCTTAAGTTAACCGTGCGCAGATTGGCCAGCTCAAGTCTTACGGAGCTGAACAGGTGCATCGTTGAATTTCTAGCTGTGTGTCGAATCGAATGAGATCCGCCTTATTTAGAAAAGCAAAAAGCTAACTTCATATGTTACATACGGATTGGATTTGTAACTTCTGTCAAACACGCACCGTTTAACTGGTCAGAAATCGTTTGATTTCATAGTAGATCGATGCTCTCTCGACCCACACTGTACTCACTGCTCGGGTGGAGTTTTGCGTTACGCCTACTTAACAATTACATGACGTGAGCTGTAATCGCGTAGTCATACTGCCTTTTCTCACTGACATTTTAAGGAAGGTGTTACATCATACTCGGCGGTTATATTGGACCTCCCAAATGAATACGGTATTTGTTCCATAGGCTAATTCATATTTTATTTGATATAGGTTTGCCTCCATCATTTGTTGATTAGGTCTCTATCTTACCGTAATATATTTCAACGTTTTCAATGTAAAAAAAACCGTGTTCTTTCCAACAGAAAAGGCTACAGAAGGAACTATTAGCTCTGCAAAATGATCCACCCCCAGGAATGACACTCAATGAAAAAAGTGTACAGAACACCATTACACAGTAAGTATTTTTCAGTCATTTGCACCAACATGGCAACTTAAGATGTATTTTCAAACAGCAGTTGCACAGGTAGTAGTTGAGTAGACACACAGACAACTATGCTCTTGTAGCCTTAGCCATGGCTGATGAGGAGAAATTGGGGTCATTCCAGTGACCGGCAGGGCCCTCAGTAGAGCGTCTCTAATGTACAGTGTCACTATTCATCCTTATAAAATATTTAATGGTTGGCATTCAAGCGCGAGGCTAAGGTAGCATGGAACGCAGGCTGCTTAGCTGACCTTTCTGTCAGGTTGTCTCGGTGTCCCCCTAAAGCCCCATGGTTACTGTTGCGACGTGAGTCAAATTCTGTTTGTTAAGCAGTAAAGATGAATTGAGTTGTGGTCTTGTAAAATGATTCAGGGAAAAAAATTGGCAGTTACCACCTTGTCATGCTCTTCAGAATGTCTTCTACCAGCCTCGCTAGGTAAAGTTTTGCTGTCCTAAAGAGGCATTAAATTGTTAAGTTGTTGTGTTTTTTCAGAATTTAACCCAGTCTTTCATTAGTTAAATATGTATTATGTCTGCATCTCTTCCTCATTACACAACCATCATCTGATCTGATGGAATGACAACTCTCCAGACCAGTTCAGTTGGCTTGCATTCTGAGATGGTATGTGTGGGTGTGTCTTTGTCACTTAAACTCAGGTGTAGAAAGGTCGGCTGCACCTGATGGGTTGTTTTCCACAGTTGTAGTCACTCACAGTGCTTTAGTAGTCGGGAATTTGTCCTACTTATCAAGTGAGTCCTACTGGGGGCAGATACAAACACGTCTTTTTCTGCTTGACATTCAAGCTAACCATGTACTTTTTTGT
Organism: Hoplostethus atlanticus; assembly: GCA_034670405.1. NCBI lineage: Eukaryota > Metazoa > Chordata > Actinopteri > Trachichthyiformes > Trachichthyidae > Hoplostethus > Hoplostethus atlanticus. Next base: position 5,993,529 of record JAXDDX010000012.1, read on the forward strand.
TTATTTAAAGTTGAGCAGGGATCAAAGGTCATTGGCGACAATGCTGTGCATGTGACAGTAATAAGGTGACCATGTGTTTTCAGTTTTATAGCTGTTGTTTATATAGTACACTTTGTCTCTGGGTGTCGCTCACTAGATTACAATGTCTTTTACTTGACTGTGTGATAGTGCAGATGGCAAAACTTGACGGCGTCACAGGAGTGGGCTACTGCAAACAAGGAGAGTCCCGCTCCTATGTAAGCACTGCAGAGCCTGCAATATGAGTGCTTAGTTTGTACTTCCTCCCCACTTTCACTAAATAGCTCTGTGTTATTTTTGTTGGCCTGATCATGTAATCACCAGCCTATGGGGAATTTGAGCAAGTTGAGCAGTATATCCTCAGAGTCCTCTCCTGTTTTCATAGTGGATTGGATCAGGTGTAGCCTGCTCAGCAATACTATCTGCCTCTAAGCTTTCCTTCCTTAAGGGAAGGAAGGCTCCTTTCAGACACTGACCATAAGCCTATGTGAGGTTGAAGTTTTAAACAGCATTGACCTCTTATGTAGGCCTAAATGCTAAATTGCCTCGGGCTGGAGTTGAAAGAAACACAAGGCTGTCTAACCCGAACAACAGCCACAAGTCTCGTTAATGTCCTGTCTACACTGCTTGCCTTGAAGAAATTAGGTCAGAGATTGTGGAGCTCCTATCAATGCTCCTTTTTCCCTCTGCTCCGAGGTCTCTGCCCTCACCAGGCAATCCTTCGGCATGTTATGCACTGGACTTTAATATGAGGCTTTTACTAGATGTCTGACACTGCCAAGGAAACAGAATTTATGCTCTCTTATGGGTAGCAGGGGGCATAGTGAGTAGGGAGACCGTCCTTCAACCTGAAGATCCAGGTTCAAGCCCCTGTGTTGGCAATATTACACCCTGCTGACATTGAATCCAAGGTTGCAGTTCTGTAGCCTGGCTACAGAAGTGAAAATAGATTTTTCTTCTACCAGGATCAATAAAGTATCCCATTATTATTAACCCCCTGTCCTAGCTGAATATTGAATGTCAGTGGAACAAGTCAGACTAAAAGCATACGGTTTTAAACACTTTGTTTTGTTCCCGGTGCAGCATTGCTATAGGCTTACCAGAGTGATTAAGAAAGACCATGAAAGAAATTCATGTTTCTTTAGTGTCAAATAAACTTAATGGATGTGAGAGTGAGACAGGCTCCATTCAAGTTAGTCCACACTCCGAAATAATCTACTCCAGATTGACAGCGATTAGGCCCCCTGGGTAGATACATATGTCCAGAAATCTGTTGCATAATCTCAACCAATTTCCTCCCCAATTTAAAGAGAGAATAAGCGGAAATAAACAATTGTGATGAAAGAATGAACCAGTGCTAAACCTGATATCATGGCTGTAGGAGGAATTCCATAATTCTGGTATCATTTGGTCCATCATGTGTGAAAACATTTTGCAACACTGTGATATGAATGGTGTCAAAATGAAGTGAGCGTGAGAAAGGTGAAGGAATGACCCCTGCGTCGTCCGGTTTCTTGTCAGATTGCTGGATACTATGACGGTTTCAGTATTCAGAGTGAAGGTCTGGTTGTACTCGAAAGACCTTCTCTATTATGACATACTGTGACAAACTAATCTGGCCCAGTTAATCCAGACTTTAAGGTCTTCCTGAATCATCAATATTTCTCCCCCTTCTTTCCACGCCCTGACAGTGACTGACCATAATCACATTTTGGCCAGTTAGCATCAATCTTTGGATGATCAATGTGTGCCGATTTTTGCTTGACAGTATGCCAATGTGATGTTTAATGATATGTCCCATTCATTCATTCCATTTTTTTTTTTTAAAGGTGGATTGTAGACATGGAGGGAGCCCCCGGCACACTCTATGAAGGAGAGAAATTTCAGCTGCTTTTCAAATTTAGTAGTCGATATCCATTTGATTCACCTCAGGTAAGCAGCAGCAGCTTATTTATCATCAACTCTGAGTTGAGTGTTGAATCAACCAAAGGGCACTCTTACTGACTGAACACCCAACTGCTCTCATGTTGCTTAGTAACAGTCCATTTGTCAGAAAGGACTTTAAACTTATTCTGTGACTGTGACTGCTCTCAATAATAGTATGATACTGATGGTCAAGGAATTCAATTCACAACCTCTGAATGTGGTAATCAAAGCAGAGCAGTTTGCAGCAGGTTGGGAGGTACAGGGTGAGTAAAACATTGTATGAGCAACATTCTGTATCCCTGGTGTGGTTGCTCATAACAATCACACAAACCACATTGGCCCTATGGTCGCTAATGGCTCATTCTTGGCTCGGAAACCCTGGCGCCAGGATTCACTCTCGGAGACACCAGTGCGAAGCTCCCACTGAAGGCACATTTGAGGGGATTAGCTTAACTCACCAATCTTATTGCACATATCAACAGCCTGTCGGCCTAAAAATAGAGAACGGGTTGGTGTCAAGAAAATTAGATCAACGTAGTAAGCTACTACCCACCCAACTCTCAATATGGACGGCAGGCTGTCATAGCGGTCCTCTTTTGCACTCCTTTTGGGGACCTGGAGGCAGTGTCAGTGATAACCATTGTGATATTCCTTGGGTGAGGGGTGAGGTAGGAGTGGATGGAGTATGTGCGCTGTCCCAATGCTGAACACAGTCATTGTCAGAAGCAAAGGTCGACCATCAGCCCACTCCAACTCAGTCCATACCCTCTGCCGTATCAGCATGTAGCTTCCGTTTCTGTAGAGCCCTGTCATTGTAGCCTCTTCTGACACGTGAACGTGACAACTTGCGATGTTCCTGTTGTATTCTTTCTTGCGAGGTGTTGTGCACTGTGTGTCTTCTACTTTCTCACCCCCACCCCTGCCTCTCTGTCTCTAACTCTCACTCTGTCCCTCCCCCTCGCCATGATGTGGAGCCCTCGCTCTCGTGTGAGGCCCTGTCTGGTGCCGGGCTGCCTCAACCCATTGTCACCCTCCGCTACCCTCTTTAGCCACCCCGACTCTGTCTCTGCTGTAATGCCGCACTCTGAATTCCTCGCTTCTCGTGACACCTCCTGTATCTTTGTCTTTCTCTGACCCTTGCTCCCTTTTAATGGCTAATATCCCCCCTACCCTTTTTTTAGACGTAGTTTCTATTTCTGCTCTTTGCTATCCTCTCCTGGTCTCCCGTCCCCGTTCTCTCTGCCTCTCTTACCCTATCCTGGCCCCTCTGTCCTAATCCCGGAGCCTCATGTCGCTGTAGAGGGCTAAGCCTGAGCTTATACAGAAAGTCTCATTATTTTCTGCTATTAATGCGGAAATCTGAACTCATTCCAGACGACTACTCTCCCAATTTGGCTCTCTGACCGCCCCACTCCCTCACTTCAATGTAAAAGCTAGAAAAGGTTATTTTGACCAAATTGGGGTAAAAACTTCATGGTGCTGCTGCATCATGTAATCAGCCTATAGGAAGGAACAAATGGAGCTATGGTATGTTCATTATGCTTTAACTTGTTTTTTCTTTGTTTCGTTGTCACAGGTAATGTTCACGGGAGAGAATATACCTGTCCACCCCCACGTGTATAGCAACGGTCACATCTGTCTATCTATTCTAACAGAAGATTGGTCGCCAGCCCTCTCAGTGCAATCAGTTTGTCTTAGCATTATCAGCATGTTGTCCAGCTGCAAAGAGAAGGTAGGAGATCTGAAATGATGCCTTGGCGGGCACCTTTAGCGATTCATGTAAACTGGATGCATAATTAAAATGGAAATGTTTTCTTCCGCAGAGACGACCGCCTGATAACTCCTTTTACGTAAGAACGTGTAACAAAAATCCAAAGAAGACAAAATGGTGGTATCACGGTGAGTATCTTTAGCTTTTGACTGATTTGTGCAATGGCGTGATAAGTTTAAACCATGATAACTAAAGAGAGGCAAGTTAATAGAATTGTGTGTTATTCTAAAGCTAATGTCAGTGAATATCTAATACTTATTATTGCCTTCACAGATGATACATGCTAATGTACAAACTTTGTAATAATCCTAGAAGAAAGAAGTCCTACTGACCTACATAAAGCACTTTTTAATCATTCAGTCTTTGAACTCTGACCTTTGACTGGAAAAATGGACACCATGCGCTGGAGACTCTTGACGGCATTTCCCCGTGGGCAGTTGGATGCATGTTTTAGCCGGTTGTAATATAGAAAAAGAAAATTAAGGAACGTTTAGATGCACCCAAGATGGATTGTTTTGGCAAAAAGGTAGTACTGCAGCAAGCGAGCAACGTGGATTTGTAGTGAGATTATTATAATTCCTGTTTTAAGATTATTCTTGTTACTTTTTTGTTTGCGTATGGGTGCATTTTAAGGTCCTTGTGTTGTGCAATAATAACAATGATGGATGCATGCTTGGGCCTACAAAGAGAAATCCAAATGTAATTGTTTTCTGGAAGGGATCTGACCATCGTAACCCCAAGAAAATGCTTCATCTGTTTTTGTTTCTTTAATAATATGCACTGTGAAAGTATCTAGCTAAAAAGGCACAATTACTACATTATTCCCGACTTACAGTTGTTCTGTACCCGTTTGTTTATCAGGTTAAAGGGTTTTAGTTTGTAACCATTCAAGAGTAAAACTGTTCTCGTCTTCATCTTCCAACTTGAGACCCGATTGCAGTTCTTCCTGCTGTTGGACAGAATGTGGGTACCGATGGGATTAAAACAGATCTAATGATAGACCTCACGGTTAGTTGATGACCTCAGTGTACATCTCTTCGGATATATGGGCTGAACTCATGTGATGTTCAATGCTTCCAGCCTAGAAGATGTGCAGCGGCCTCTCTTCCATTTAAAGAATGTCTGTAAGAGAACATTGTCCAATGATCCATTTTTATTTGTATGATACTTTTTTCTCTCTTTTTTTTTTTAAATTAATGCTTCTAAAATGTCCGGAGTTCTTTTTTAACTTTTTTTTTTTCAACTAGCCTATGCTTTGATAAGGGGGTGTTTTGATGGGTCAGTATGTTTTGGATTTGTTATTTATGTTATTTAATTTAAATCTGTATTTCGGTCTCCAGAATGGTAGTGAATGGTGAAAAGAGTAGTCCGTATAGAAATCTTAAAGGCAAGGCTTTTGTGATTTCCCCCTGGTCAGAGTTTTGGCTCAGGTACTTTTTTCAATGAAGAGATCACCTCTAAAAAGATTCCTATCAGATATTTTGAATTTAACTATATTTTCACCAAAAGAGACTGTTACATTGTAAAATTATAACATGTCTGAAACAATTGTATATAAGTCTTTAAATTGTTGGATGATGTGACAGAAATTAGCAATGGGTGCATTTAGTTTATAGCAGAATGACTATAGGAGTGCTTTATTACTTTGGTGGTTTGTCTGCATCTTTTGCTAATCAGGATGTGTACAGTCAACAACACTACTGTTGGTAAAAACAATTTAGTAGTTTTACAGTGGGGATGCATGCGATTTAAACCCTGCTTTTTCTTATTGGCACCAGATATTGTGACAACCACGAGTCTATCCATAACTTAGGTAATGGTTTACGGGATAGATTTTGCGATCTTCACCTGCGGAGGCTGTGCGGCTCTGTCATTTCAGACTATAATCACTCCATTCCTAAAGAATTGTTTATTGCCATCCATTCAGAAATACTTGAATTTTCCATCTTGGGTTGTTTGTATTGCATTTGCTTTTATTTCCCTGGGTCTAGCTGAGTTTCTTGGATGAACTTGAGTGAATGTGATGATATACTGTAGAGGAGATTACCACAGCACACTGCTATCTCAAAACTATATTGATAACATAAAGACATCTATTTAACCAATTACTTTTTTTTTTTGTATTAGCTTCATTGTAGTGATCTCTCTGCTGTCGCTGTGCTGTGAGACATAGCAGCAGGACTGAAATGATTGTGTAAATGCAGTCACAATGGCATTAGCGTAGGGACAAAAAGCCTTCATCCAATGGACAGTAGATCAGTGGAGATTTGAGAAACCTATGAGTGACCATGTGACAAGGGTCTGGATGTGTCTCTTGTTTTGTTTTGTTTTTTAATTCTTCCTGATTTAGGTTTTTTTTTTCCTTTTCAATGTGGTTTGAACTCTTAGCTTGCAGGCTGTTGTGAGTGCTCAACACTAATGGGGGTGTGTTATTTATATTTGAAAATTTGTTTCTGGGATGTGCAAGCGCCATGTAATAGGTGCCTGTTTGTTTTCATAATCAATAATAAAAGCAAAGATTCACTTTTAATTCAACTTTGTCTTGCACAGTATTTGTAATGTTCTGTTTCTGTGTTGTGATTTTATGTTCCACAGCCTGTAAGATGAATCTAATACCTTCATTTTTATGGATTGGGTACTAGCATTACCCTGTGTAAACTGGTATTGGGGCTTTCCCATTAGCTTATTGTTGCTTATGGCTTGGACTTGCTGTGGGCTAAGTACAAAAAAGTGCAATTGCAATGTAAGAGGAGTGTAGCTGAGTAAAGGTATGATCAGTGCCAAATTCAATGAAAAATTTGATTGGAGGTGGCCACATGGTAACCCCAGACACAGACACTCACCACGCTTTCCTCTAACATCCAGGCGCGGTTTAGTTCGAGGATAATCAGATCAAATCCTTCTAGTGGTCAGTGTCATTTAGATAAGGCTGGAAACACATGTTCCACTTGTGTTGTCCCTGCACTAATACTTGATTTGCTCTTTTGCTTGCACAGAGAACCGATATTTGGAGCCCACATAAGCACCCTTGCATTTTATGCAGATAATGTACAATATCTTCTGAAATAATTGTAAATTGAAACAACCTTCAGGCTTCACATGTTCATCTGTTTTATTTAACAGCACATGTTCAAACAATAATAATACAAATATTTAAAAAAGTGGCTAGTGCCTAGCAGTAAACCAAAGAAGTATTATTAACTAAAATATTTTAAGTATTTCAGAAGTATTAGACTCAAATGTGCCTATGGTGTAAACAGTGTGTTGCATATAAAAAGGCCATTGATGGATCTTTGATTTACACTAAAAATCTTCAAGGCAGGGATTCAGGAAACATGTATACCAAATCAAATGTAATTGGTCTGTTTTGCCCACCATGTGCTATAGTGTTAGTGGCCAGACTGGAGGAAGTGGCCAAGAGGCTGTTGCATTCAAGCTCTCAAAAAAGTTTATCATTCCTTTTTTAAAATCAGTTTTGTAGGTTATTGAATGGCCTTTAGATACATCTAAAGTGGGTGCAGGACTATATTATATACTGAAATAATTTGTCCAAGCACAAATCATTCATAGGTGAACTAGGTGAGAGTCCTGGTCTTTACAATGCCAAAGTAGCAGAGCTTGGTCTTATAGTGGGACTGAGTGTGAGAGAGAGAATACCTCATACTTTCCTTGACAAAGCTTTGTAAAGATTGTCCCCCTGACATAACAGTGGAGTGGAGTTGGTTTAATGGCACCATCTATTGGTCACACTAGCTAGACTAATCTTTGCAATATCCAGGTCGGAGGACCCACAACAACTTTTTTGGACTTATTATTAGTTTCATAATAATAATAAGGGTATTTATTGATTTTCTTTTTCTTGCCCCATAAACGGAGGTCAGAGGTCAGGGTCAGTTACAGAGCAGGGCCCTTGGTGGTGGTAGGGATTCGGTGTCTTGCTCAAGAAAACTTTAGCAGGGCAGATGCTTGCCAAGACAAGGGCTTTAACCTAAGTGATGTGATTGAAGGACAGTCTGAGGACCTGGATTCAAGCCCCTGTGTCAACAAGCATCCACCCTGCTGAAGTGTCCTTGAGCAAACCATTGAATCCCTACCTGCTCCAGGAAGCACTTTTCTATAACTAACCATGCACTCTGTTTCTCACCTAAACAGACACAGATGTAGGCTACTAGGCTTTATAAAGCTTTATTCACCTCACTCAATGAGGTTTCATTGAGCTTTAAAGAAACAGACCTTGTGAATGGATTTATACAATTTATACAGTCCATTCACCATTTCAGTCATGATACTTTACATGTAAAAATATATATCCATATATGATTACAAGTTCATTCAACCATACTGCGACTGTTGGTCAGGTATCCGCAACATTGCTTAAATGTGCAGAAAGGAAGTTTGAGAGGGCTCATCTTTGGCTCGCACAGTGACACTGTTGAGGGTTCTCGGGAAGCAGAGCAAGACTGAACCATTTCTATCACCGAGGGGGGTGTCATTTAAGATTCCCCCACTCTCAAAATGATGCAAATGGGGGGTATATAATATTTTGCATTGCACCGAGAACGAAAACACTCGCATTAACAACGGGGTCTTGAATTATCAGTCATTTACATTTAAGGGGACGCATTTGCAGTTTTTACCCAGAAATATGACGTGGTCTGTTCCAAATTTCATCCAGTTCTCTTTAGTGTTTGCCAATGTTGGAGGTGTAACTGGGGTCTGGCCCTGGACAAAGGTAAAAATATACCTTAAAATATCTGTCCCCTTGTTGTCGGGTAGTCTGTAAGTCATTCTTCACAATGTCGTCTGTCCTTACATGTTGTCGCGGTGGATTGAAATCTGTCAGACTTTCGTGGTGGATGAGGGCGGTATGGAGATGCTAGCCAGAGGGTGCTCGGCCGATCAGCCATGATGTTGAGTTCTAACCGGCTAAACTAGCTTAGCTAGATGTGGCTAGCTTGTGTACATTCTCTACAAGGAGACAAGCAAATTCCACATTTATGACAGCATGCATGCTTGACCCGCTGTTCGGTTTGTTTTTAGGAGCTGACATGTGCAGAAAATACCGTTTGCTACTTGGTAACGTTAGCTGCCTGCTAAGCTTGACACTCGAAGCTGTAATGTAGGTCCAGGGGTTGGAGACTTCCCTGGAGTCAAACGAAGCAACCTTATGTCACCTCCATATTTAAGTTACTATGCAAGCTGAATAGCTAGGCACCCGTGCAACTAGCCTGCTCTCCTGCACTGTGCATTTCATATGGCTGTTAGTATAAAGGGTAAGTAGTTCGTTATGACCCCGAGAACATCAGGTGCACGGAAGATGCAACGAAAAATTGCTTGCTCTAGCTAGAGAAACATCATCAATGTGCAAGACACCGATGGTATGGAAGATACGAATATCACGCATTGGGAAAAAAAGAATTATTTCTGTAGCTATGCTCGATATCGTCTTTTTTTGACATGATACTGCTCTGTATATCCCGGTCAGAAAGCCATGGGAACGTCAAGGGCCCCTCACAACAACAGTCATCGGTCACACATGAACCCATTCCAGGGAGAAGCCAATGAGAACACTTCTTTCCTTATTGTTAACAGTCCGAAACCTGTCTCCATTTGTCCTATTTAATATCTGAAATCTGTCTGAAGCCTGTCTCCATTTGTCCTATATAATAAGCAATATATTCTCCAATGAGTACATCATTTATTGATTTTATAGATAGTTTCAGGGTGGCCTTGTGGTTAGAGAGACTGTCCTTCAGGACCCACTGTGCTGAAGTGTCCTTGAGCAAGACACTGAATTCCAACCAGCTCCAGGGGCGTTCTGTAGCTGACCCTGGGCTCTGGCCTCCCTGTGTGTATTTTCATTAACCAAAATGTCACATCCATGCATAAATAGAAGTTAACGTAATGTATATCTGTTTTGATCCGGCTAACTCCTTTTTTGCAGGAGTCTTGGGTCCTGTCTGCTGTGTAGTTCATGTAGATCTACCTCTCTTTGGTCTCTTCATCAAATGTCCATTGTGTCTCTCGGCCTGCTCACACAGGACTCTTTCCTTTTTCCGGGGAGCTTAGCAGCAGTAACATGAGCAAAGCTCCTTCAAATAAAGGTTCATTGTCTGTGTGAATTAACTGCCAGCGGATCAGAATGTGAGATAGGCCTAGAGCTTCTCGGTTTGAATTCTGTTGTCCTGGCTTTGCCCACAGAGCAACCTGCCAAATGAGACTGAACACTTTTAAATTGTGCAAAAACTTTGTTGTGAACCACTAAGGAGGGTCTCCTGGCAAAGATGTCCATTTCAACCTCTTTACAAGTCATTGATTGTTCTGTCTTTTTCCAGGAATAGAGCATGGCTCAAGTGAAAGTGCAGACCTCAGCACCTCTGGCTGGTCCTGGCCTCTCCTCCGGAGTGCCCTCCACGGCCATGGCCAGCCCAGGACCCCTGGGTCTGCAGCCCTCCGTCAACGGCACAGGCCCAGCCCCCACACCCGGCTGCTCCGCTCCTTCAGTCGGATATGGGGATGCCCCTGTGTCTGTCACATCACCAGGTAGACTGCCTACAACATTAGGGCTGCATGTTCATGGCTAAAATGATAATCCTGATTATTTTGCAAAATATTGAGACACAATTATTAGTCAATTATCAGTCATAATAATTGTGGTCCAAGTCATAAAAAGGTGCCAAATGACAAGACATGCCTACAATCAAAGCAAGTAACCACATTGAAAAGTGGAGACCATCGATCGATTTTCAATGATCCTGGATGCAGATGGACTGAGATCTACTTATGATAGCATTCATAGGACACCCTATGCCAGTCATGTGATCAGTCAGTCAATCAGTGAAACAATATCTTTAACCAATACATGATACTGATCCATTCAAATGTTTTTCTGCTTCTCAGGCCCGCCCCAGGAGAACATGGCAAACCCTAAAGAGAAAACTCCCATGTGTTTGGTGAATGAGTTAGCCCGTTTCAATAGGATCCAACCACAGTACAAGCTCCTCAACGAGAGAGGCCCTGCACATGCTAAGGTGTGGAGCCAGGAAACGTCACTGGAATCAAAAATTGCTCAGAAAAATGGTGCATGGAAAATTAGGATTATTATCATTACCCTCCAGAAGTGACAGGGGTTATTGCTTAGTTTTAGGTTCCAACCAATGGAGCACGAAAATGTATTTGAAATATGTGACACGCACTCTTAATAAATCATTGGTGTCTTGATGATATACTCTGTAAAATTTTACTTATTAACTAAAATGAACTAACTAAAATTTCTAGAGATCTTCAGTTGTATTTTTGAAATTGGAATGAATAAACATCAGTGAAATTTTTTTGTTTCTCCAAAATTAAACATTTGGTGCTGCAATGTTTTAGTAACATTTTACAAGGAACCCCTTCAATTTTAGGTGCACTTACTTAAGGCTGTAGGTAATATGTACTCGTTTTGGCTAAAGTGTGAACTCTTTGAGATAGATAGATAGATAGATAGATAGATAGATACCTGAATTATCAAGGGTGTCACTCTATCACTCTCTGGGTGTCACTGTTCCAGATCTTCACAGTGCAGCTGTCTCTTGGGGAGCAGGTGTGGGAGGCGGAGGGCACCAGCATTAAAAAGGCCCAGCACTCCACAGCTTCCAAAGCGCTGGCTGAGAGCATCCTTCCCAGGCCAGCGCCCCGCTCCCCCAAAGTGGACATCAGCAGCAACCCAGGTAGTGTAACCATAACAACGCCTAATGGTACTAGTTACTGGGAGTGTGATATATATATATATTTTTTTAAATTAAGGATTTTTTTTCTGTCTCGCTTGTTACTTCTGTGATCATCAGCATCACACTCCATTTAAGAAGTTATTTTTTTCAGGCTTTCCCAAATAATGGAGATGACCTAATAGCCTAACTAATGTATAATTTATCTCAAGGTTTTTATCCCAGTTGTTGAGGGAAAAAAAGATTTGAGCTGTGTACTCAGCTTTTACACTGTACACTGTTTGCTACTTTGGCTGCAGGAGCCAGACAAAATGAGGTGGCATAATGGACCTGTCAGAATAAAGAACATGCCCCCGTTCAGCTTCTCTCTGGGGTTATCGACTACGTTTTTAATTTCCCAGAGCAAGACTGATGATTGCAGCTCCTGCTAACTGTACTGTATTTATACTATTCACAGTATTTGCAGTGAGCCACATATTTTTAAGGAGTGAAACAACTCAATATGTTGATCTGCATCAAACCTGGTCAACATTTTGAAATCTTTTGTTTGTTTGTTCAGTTATTTGTTTTTCTTTTTACCCCTCTAGATGCCAGTAAAATTTACAACATCCTCTCTGCGTATTGACATTTTAGTTGGAAGTGTTGTTTTTCTCAGATTTTCTAATCTAAAAGTATAGAATAGTGCTAATACATTTTTTTTTTTTACTATTTTGAAAGAATAAAGGGCTCTAGAGGATTACTTCAATCTGCTTAAAATAAGTTTCCATTTAGCTGTTTGTCAATTTCTTGACTTAATTCAACATTAGCCACAGTTAATTCTCTGTACTGCACAGCAGTCCCCATTAACGCTAAGCGTCATGATGCTACCCGCAGCGGCTTGCATTCTCCACTGTTAATGGAACATTTCAATACTTGCTTGGATCTCCCGCTGCAGGAGTCTGGCTTCCAGGCATCGTTCTCTAGCCACTCCATAAATGTTAATATTCAAGTTCAGAACAAAGCCAATACCAACCCTTTCATTAAAGCAGAATGTTCAGGCTTGTGTTTTATCGCTGACCAAGTTAATACCACCAGTCTTGCCTCACCTCCCCTGCACTCTGTGGCATTGTAGTGGTGAAGGGCCTAATAGCCAACTTTTAATGGGATTAGGACAGCCCTGTGATAGGTTATGCAACATCAGAGAGAGCTGCCGGTTAAGCAGTGTAGGCAATCAGACACCAACGGCTAGGGAAGTTGAGCAGTTTTCAAGTAGAAAACAGACATCCTCTCATATTTTTACATGGCAACTGTTAATATGGTATACTGTACAGCTCGACAAATCAATTGGTGCACCACGTGAATGGTCAAATGTGCGTAAACTGGAAGCAGGAAGGTTTCCTCCATGCCATTTAATGTAGTATGAATGCATCAGACTGGATGCTAGCTACAGATATATTTTATATTTGTTCCCAAGATACCTTGTGGTCTTTTTATAACAGCTGCACAGGCACCATTTATGTCAAGCAGATGGCACCATGAGTTGTTACGCTCTAAAGAACATCAGGATGGTGTTTCTGTTCAGTAATAATACATTTGTCAAACAGAGCAAAACCTGAAGGATTCTGTCTTCTGGATATGACTCCTATCTTTCATGCAGTTACCATATCAAATCTTTATTAGCTGATATCAGATATAGTTAACGTTCCATTCTATTTATCAACATTGTTATCTGTCCTAAACCTGCTGTATTGGTCATGCCTGTACATTAGGTTCTCCATGACATTTTGTTGTAGCAGATATTTCTTATGTTGTTTAGGTGGTATTCCTTTAAAAGAATACGTTTTGATGAAGTATGGAATAGCATTATTTTATATATTAATGGTGTTGGTATTTCGTACTTTTCATTTCAACACTTTCATTACCTTGGTTTCTCTTCTTTCTCTTCTTCTCTCTCTTCGTCTCTCTTATCCACCCTGGTACACACAGGCAGTATAACCCCCACGGTGGAGCTGAATGGTCTGGCCATGAAGAGAGGTGAGCCAGCTATCTACAGGCCCTTGGACCCCAAGCCCATGCCCAACTACAGAGCCAACTACAACTTCAGAGGGATGTTCAACCAAAGGTGAGCTCTCAAACACTCGCTTGCCCAGCACCATAAACTGCTAACCATCTTAACCCCAAAGCTATGTGGTTGACTATGTGACTTATTGCAGCAACAATTGGAATGAGGTATGATGATCGTTATGAACATGAAGGGCTTGAGGTTGAGGCCATCGATTCAGGCCATTGTCCGTTCTCAGTGGAGAATCTCGACCTCAAATGGCCAGCCTTTCCTTTTTGGATTGGGTTGAACAATAGCCAATAGTTTTATATTGGCAACAAAATGGTGTCAACTTGTCTTTGACTACCTCTGAGGCCTAAATATACCTGACATGGCCTACGTTTTTGAAGTATCTCTTTCATTAACAGACGATAACTCTAACTGATGATAAGTATTGGCTATAGATGATTGTACATCCTTTTATCCTTTGATGTAACTTCTGATGTCACTGTCCTGTACTTATGTTTATCTTTTGCGTCTTGATGTCTTTTGATGGCCTCAAACGGCATTGTTTCTTTGATCCCACTGACCCAGATGTGTGTCAGATGTGCCCCTCCGCTCCATATGTTTTCTAAACAGATGAATGTGGTGGCCTCATGGGGTCCCATCACACTCAGTCTCTGTCAACTTTTTTTTTTTTTTTCCCTTCACCGGAGCCATCCAGCCATTTCCAAAACTCCATAAAAACGCCACAGAGGTTCGATTAATGACCCCCTCTCCCCTGGTAAAGGAATGCGGAGGGAAGAGGGTGCCTTCAGGTTATGTAGGCCAGTCGATATGCTGCCATGCACCCCACAAAATCCAGGTACCTTGTGGCCCACTCAGTTGAGATATGGCAGGATGCCATTTCCAGATGCGAGTACAGAACATCAAGAGATTCATTAATAGAGGCAATTATGGCTTAAATGTTGTTTTTTTTATTGTCCTGTTATCCTTTAGTTTGACGATTTCACTGAGAATACTGTTAAATGGGTCGAGCTTAGGCCAAAGGAAGTTGGGGCTATGTGGCTCCAGGGGCCACACCATCCTGGGCACATGACAGAACGTATTAAACCATTATTCATCCAGGTTAGTTTTATATATCTGCCGAGTCATTTTCAGGAGAGACTTTAATTCCTCCAGATGGCAGTGTTTCCTCATTTTTAATAAAAGCACAGCAGCGCTCTCATAAGCACTACTGAGATTGAGCACCCATTTTGTAACAAGGAGGTTATCATGAATGTGGTGAATTTATAGACAGGTGCTCATGCTCATAGATCTCTCTGCAATCTATTCTGTAGGATTTGCGTGTATGGCTTTTGATATTGAGGCAACACAAAATGCAGGGGAAAAACAGCAGCATCAGGAAAGCCCTAACATTTGCCTGTTACTGTGAACAAAACCGTATTAAACTGATAATGATATATTCTGATACCAACTTCACAGTGCTTTGTGATTAAAACATGTGTATTGCCAGAATATGCTTGTGATGCAATTGTGTCTTTGCCCCACTGTTGGGTAACTGAGCCAAGACAGCAGACAGCCTGGCATCTGGCTTACATCTAGTATTTGATCCATGCAAGAACAAACAGGAGGTGAAAGACAAATGTCTTTGAGGAAAAAGAGAAAATCTGTTTTTCCAGCATCTGTCTGTCAATGAGTGTCTAAGTCACAGTGGAGACGCAGCAGTACCCCATCATGGTCGGTTTTGTTTTCTTACATCACTTTGATGCAGAGGCTTATCACCTTGGGAATGGGGGGGGGGCGGGGGGCGGGCTGTGCCAGAAACACAGAAGAGACATAGAATAGTAGCGTATATTATCCCAAGGTCACTTGTGTTTTCATGAGGTCTCCTGTCCTTCACTCTCAACGAGCCCCAGATAAATGAAAGGGAGACCTGCTGAATCTGTATTCTGTTCCTCTGATGACTGACTATGCGGCGGAATGACAGGCCATATCCATAATCGGTCACCTTAATGATACTGGAGCGAAGCGAAGATTTCCATATGCCCATGTCCTTATCTATTATGATGAATAAGAGTGATCCTGAGTCATGTTGATGGAAAATGTCACCATTAAAAGGGCAGCCCGGCTCTGATTCATCAGCGCTCTAATCACCACCGAGACCAGTATTGATTCCTTCAGAAAGCGCCCTGATGAGGAAATATGGTGATAATATGAAATATACATTCATCAGTGTCTTAATGAATCTTATTTATGGTGAAGGGCCTGTGCATAATTCCTTACCACCCAAGTCCACCGTTAATTCACCGGTTCATCTGTGCGATCACTGGATCACGCCATTGTTCCCGCTCAAACACCGGATCGGCTTTGATCCTCAAGATCCTGGAAGTGTTTTTGAACTGACTCATTTGTTAGCGTTCGAGTCCTGTGATGCTGAGAAAGTACCGATCTGCTGTGAAACGTTTATATGGGAAGTTATTCCAAATGCTCCACAGAATGATCGCCGAGGAAAGAAAACACTCGTATTATCAAGATGTCGAAATCTGGTTACAGTGGTTACATCAACCCCCACTGCACTGTCAGTCCCCGACTCCCGTGTTATCATTGGAACACCTGATTCGTATGACTCACTCTGGGCTCCTCCATCCTATCCACGGTGCTCCCAGCTTTCCCCCTGCTCCTCTTGTCCCGAGGGGGGGCGCGCCTGCATCCTGCATTCTGTCAGCGTTGGAATTTGGATAGGCCTTTCCCTGTTGGAGCGGAGCGGTCTGCGGCCACCCACCTCCTCCCAGCCCTCATTTGGTTATGACAGTAACACTGTGTCAGCTGGAAGAACAGCAGGCTGAATGACTGGGCGGGGGGGGGGGGGGGGGTGCTCTGCTATGTGACATTTCCTCCTGTGATGACGATTCAGCCGTTGGTAGTCCCCCTTTCCCAGTAGGAAACACGGGTCACCTTAGGAATCCACTCCCCAAACTGTGCTGAAATTGGCCGGGCCTGCAAACGCTGTACGCTGTCACCATCAGCGTACAGTACAGACAACACGTGTGCGCTACTATCTCTGTTTGCTTTGTAACAAAGAGACGGGGGACGGTGGGTGTGGATGTTGGTCAGTCATCTGATTCCATTTTCTGAATATTTCTGTTTCATTGTTTGTCGTTTGAATGTTGATCTAATGCTCCAGTGTTGCTACACAGGAAAAGCAGATAAGCTCTGATGTTCACGGATGTATGACACACATTCTGCTGTGAGTTTGACTGTAAATCAGTGCAATTCCTGGCTATCTCAGATTAATCAAGAGAACATGTTTTCCTTCCCCAAAGTCAAGTACAAAGTAGATTTTTGTTTTGTGTCATCTGACGTTTGAATTGAATTAAGTCTGTGGTATTTCAGCACTTCTTGGGAAGAATGCCTATTTTAAACTCTGAATCATCAGATTACTCTTGATTTGTTCTCCATCTTCTCTTTATCATCAGTTTCACAAGAATATGCTCTTTGAAGAATCAGCCTCTTATGCATCATCTCTTCCTTAAGCTCCCAATCTCTCCATTTGTTTTACATTTTTGTAAATAGTTGTCACAGTGTAAATTATCTGTCTTATCCTAAAATGCATTAGGGGTGTGTTCCATGCTTGACCAATAGCGGTGTGGAAGCATCCTTGGGGAATCGATGACTACCCTTACATGTGCCTTGGTGAAGGTGTGTGTGCATGGAAGAAAGATAAAGAGACAGTCGAGATAGAAAGATACTAATCCGTCCAAAAAGCATACCCACCGTATGCATGGAGGCCATCCGAATAACAGCAGATACACAGGTTGGTCATCTCCATCTCCAAGTAGTCCAACCTACCTCACTGAAAAGACAAACCTGCCCATGAGCACATCTCTCATCTCTACCTATGTAGAGGTATCAGATATCCTCTAAGGTCCTCTTCACACACGCAGACCTTTTCTCTCCCATCTTTATTCTCGCTCTCTTTCTCCTTCTCTCAAGTTTATATTTTTATAGCCCACTGGCCGTTAGGGCTTCAGGATCTCATATAGCCTAATCGGGGACACTGTGTGCATTCCACGGATATGATATCTCCATCTATCCCGTGTTTGCTGCTGCCCAAAACAAAAGAGGGCTGCCAAAGCCTACAATTTAATAGAGACTTCAGAGGAAAGAACATTTTATTGCACTGCTTTTTTTTTCATACCATCATCACAGGAATAAGCCGTGCGCTTAGATCAGTGAATCAGATGCATTCAGTCAGATAGCACATGAATTACCATGGGCGACATGCCAGAACATAGGAGAATCCAAATAGTGCAAATGGGTGTAAACTCATAAAGCAGTGTATTATTGAGGGGGGGGGGGGGGGTTGGGGATGGAGGAGTGGAGCGCAGGTCCAGCATCAACAAGTGATTGGGACGGTTTTTGCTCGACTTTGTTTGCTTTGTTTTTGTGTGTCAGTATTTGTTTTTAGTATTGAATGCAAAGGCGGAGCGGCCAATGTCAGTTTATGAAACAGATTACATTGGTAAAAGCATCCTTCCTTTATTCTGCCTTATGTATGTCAGGGTCAGTCAGAGATGAGTGGGCATCCAATGAATAGAACACTTGCACACACACACACACACACACACACACACACACACACCACTCAGCTGTGTCTGAATTGAGAGGACAGCTGTTGTGGACAGCTCCCACTTAGTGCACTACACTGCTTCTCCGCCACCATCCCTTTTTATTTTGAAATGTAAGATTCAGCCCTGCCATGAAGCCCACAAGATGAGAAGACAAGACTCCCTGTATCTGTCTCTTTCAAGGGAGTCAGAGTCATCTGTGTCAACAGTGTTATCGCAGGACGATGTTGAGAAATTTTTCATGGATTAGTGTGGGCTTTTTTTTTTTCCGGGAAGTGTGCCCTTATTCTTTTGCAGTCTTACTCAGAGGGATCTTCCTAACCCCCTTGGCGGCTGTGCTGGCCTGGTACTGAGCAGTAAATGGATGACATGAGAAAAGGATTGATGTTTCTGTCTGCAGTGATCTTTATAGGAAGGTCTCTCTCAGTTGATTAGCAACTAACTGATTCATTAACTTGTTGAGTAAAAATCTTTAGGTTGATTATTCAATCGTGTTTCCCATGCATGGTAAGTGCATCTCTAGTATCTCAACAGTACTCAAATGTGCGTTGATCTGTGATACACACTCAATGTATCTGAAATGGTCATTTTATGTAGCTGTGTTACATTTCCACAGGGGCATTGCAAGCAGCTGGATTGAGGATAAAAGTCAATTAAATATACCCTCGAGATGTCTCTATATAAAGACGAAAGAAAATGCTGTGTCATCAGTAAGGCAGAGAGAGAGCTCTTAAAACTCAAACCAAGTCAGCCCTATTTGACCCCAAAAATGTACAATATTTCTTTTCAACAAATGCCACGGGTGGGGTTGGAGTGCTGTTGTTGCTCCCTCCTTAATGATGATGAACGGTAAAACAGCAGGTCATAATGTAATATTCTTAATGAGGACAGCAGGGTCTGATTTAGGCTGATCCCCAGCCAGCCATTCCCCTCAACCGGTGCCAAGTCTAACAGTTGGCGCTAGGAGGGCACAAAGGTTAAGGAGGGTTTTTGTGCTATCGCGTGGTGTAATTGGTAGGCGCACTTGGACAAGTCTTGGATTACCCACCGATGTTATTTTGTCGGTCTCATCCTGCACGCAATGCACATTTTCAGTCAGCAGATCAAAGGATAGACTCCAATAGCTTTTACTACTACCAAGGTCCAACCATCTTTACCTAGTTGGCACTTTTAGCGATAGGTATTTAGGTTGGTCGTTGTTAAAAGTTACTTAGTTTTTTTGGCTCCGGATTTTGGAAACAGTACTTTGTGGTGCTTCATGTGCCATTATGACTCAGCAATAAGGGAGGACTCAGGTAGGCTCGCACGTGACCATGTCTTCTCGTAAGCCAGACATGGAAGGCGGGCATGGAGACAGCACACTGATTACAGTGCTTGGACAAAGAGAGCTTTAATCTCATGTTCAAAACTGAAACCATAACAAGCGGTAAACAATGAATACTGTCAGCTTGGTCAATTTAATTAAAATAAGTTATGGGAGCTTTTGTTTTTCTGTGCACTACGTCAGCTAGCCGTGCTTGATTCATAGCTATTGTTGATAAAGGCAATGATATGAGCAGTCCAGATGAGACACCAGGGGGTCTGCGGCTCATGGAGACAGAGCAGTAGAAGAATATGAGTTAGGAAGTAGATGGTTCCCATTAAAGACTTTCATAAAAACCTACAGAATCTTGAAGTGAGGAATGAATGTGATTGGAGGACAAGAAAACAACTGAGGCATAATGATGGCCGTGATTGAAAGCTTAAGATGCGTGTGAGCCAATTGGCACCGTGACCTATCTGAAACGTGGCGCTAACGCAAAGCTTTCTTCCACCACAAGATTCTCTGACTCACGTTTTGTATGGTCCACCCCTGATGGGTTGACATGGGACCGTGCATCATTTGTAATCAGAAAGGACTTCAGGAATCCTCCAGCTTCACTGTGAAGCTGTGAATGTAGTGGCTCGTCCTGATTCAGAGAGTTTGTTTTGGAGTGCTGTTCTTGTGAGGAAACATTCAATCCTCAGTCGCTCTAGGGGAGGTCTGACAGAACAACCCTGCTGCTGGCCTCACTCTGGGACCACTACAGGGGAGACACACACACACACACACACACACACACACACTCTTTCTCTGTCTCTGGCAAGTGTTGGAAACCATTGTAAACTCAAGACCAAAACTTGAAAGGCCTGTCACCAAGGTACACCCACTTCTACTCTCTAACTAAAGACATTGATAGCCTCACTTATAGTTTAGGGAGTATTTTACACCAATAATTGTCATGTATGAGAAAATCAAATCAAGACCCTGTAGAAGGATAATAAATGGACTTTCTCAAAGACACAACCTTGTGGACACTTATTATCATGCCTCAGGATCATTGCCAGTCATTTCTCACCCCAGCACCCCAGCCCTCTCCCAGGGGTGCTCCCCCCCCACCATTCCTTCTGTGTCTCCTCTCCATCTGCCCCACTGTCCTTGTGACAACTGGTGTTGTGAGCGCTATGTTTACAAGATTACATGCGCTGCTTTCTCACACCAGTATGTATTCTCTACATTAGCATTTGCAAGAGGCAGAGAGGGGAAGGAAAACAACGAATGATGGAGGCAGGGAATGAAGGATGGAGGGAGGGAGAGAGCAAAAACATGTAAAGGTCTGGCAGGAGATAGGAAGTAAGTGCAGCTGGTGGAGCGGTGAGCCTGTCCAAGTTTCTCCACGTTTTTGTTTTTTTTTTCGTTTTCTTTCTCCCAGAGCTCTGTCACCCTTTACTCCCAGCACAGCCTCGTCCCCTTTACAAGGCTCTGAGCCAATGTTGTGTGTGTGTGTGTGTGTGTGTGTGTGTGTGTGTGTGTGTGTGTGTGTGTGTGTGTGTGTGTGTGTGTGTGTGTGTGTGTGTGTGTGTGTGTTTGTGGTTTAATACATACAAGTGTTCATGTTTGCGTTATGCGCATGTGTGGCCAGTGGATGTCTAGGTGGTCAAGCTCAGTGATGCTGGAAGATGAAGTGCGGCAGTACACTCCCCCAGTCCTCTCATGTTATTTGTCTGTGTTGTTGGCTCATGTTTTCCTGCCTGCGGCTCTTTGCTGTAGTAGAACATGTCTGTGTTACTTAAAAGAAGAAGATTTAATAATTCATTGCCACGATTTTTTTTTCTGAGATTAATTTCTTTGGGTTTTGGTGTTTATTATTTTGTGTGTGTGCGAGATAGAGAGTGAGATTGTGTGTAAAATGTTCTGTTCTGTGGTTGAGTAGTGCCCTGCTTGGCCTCAGTCTGAAAGGGGACTGTCCCAGTGAGGGATCTGCCCTGCAGGTCCCAGTCTCCCACAGCAACATCCATCTCCCCCTGGTCTCTGCTCTCTGGGCCTCTGGCTCTTCATCTGGCTTATCTCAGTATGCCCTTTTTGTTGAGGAAAATAAATCAAGTCTTGACAATGGCAAAGTTGCAGGAGCTGTTTTATGTTTTTATTTAAAGAAAGCATTTTACATGGTGAGCTGTAATGTGTAGTTATCAAAAGGATGGTTTCAAACATGCCCAATCACAAAAAATGCACTACATCTAATGATGAATTATCAACATTTAGTGACTGTTGTACTGAGACCCCCAGTTCTGTCAGTTCTGTGTACTCTGTACTCACCGTCTACATCCAGAAATCATTGAACATCATCATCTCTGCCCGTGCTCAGACGAAGAACGAGGCTGCTTTCAACCTCACTACCGCTACTGTTAAACTGTGGTGTAAGATTACACTGCTCCTGTAAATATACAGTACTGTCGATTCCTGACTAATGTTTAAGATCACCTTTCTCCACCGCCGTGTAAAAAGGTTGCTTTGTCTTCCCAGGACAATACCAGGAATATGTGTGGATAATCGATTGATTATTTGATGGAGCTTTCAAATTTGGACGTTGATTGTCTTGGAACGTTCTCTGTTCAAACTTATGTTAAGTTTAAACTTATTATGTTTTGATGGAAAGAAATTAAAGCTATTCCATTTTTTCTATACTGTTTACTGTCATCGTATGAACTGCATATTGGTATGATCTATATGACATTGGCTGTCTGGATGTATTTTGTAGGTACTTTCTTCTGCCTTGGGAAATCTGTATATAACTAGTGCAGTATTTTCTTGTGAGCAGTTTGTATTGAAGGTCAAATAGGCAACTAAATAATTAAAACTTTAAGGTATTGTATGAGATGTAGGTTGGTTAATTTAAGAGCAAATGTACCAAATCTAATGGGAGAGGATTTGCTTTTTCCACACAGGCTCTTCAAAAATGGAAAGGAAATAGGTTTCCATGCCACAGGAGAAAATGTCTGTTAGTCAAAATGTCAGCCTGTTGTGTCATAGCGTTAATTGCAGCGCTCTATCTCCCGTTTCCTTGCTCGACTGTGTGTGGGCCGGATGACTCCAGAGTCTTTGAATATGTGCGTCTGTCTGTGTGTGTTCGCCCATGTGTGTCTTTGAATGATTAAGATGAAATGGTAGCCTTAACCGATGTGGCCCACATGAAAGAGAGCTGCAGGGAAGCTGCTGCCTTCAAAGTCAAATTCATTACTCACTGTTGAATGCTGATGAGTTATCATTTGATTGAGTTGCGGCATCAGTTAGTTTTTCTCTCTCACAGTCACTCATCCTTTAGTCTGACCAGACACACACACACACACAGACACACACTGTGGTGTTTCTTTCTTACCCTTTCGCCGGTCTCCACACCCTCCCACCAGGTGTCCTGGTCTAGTTCCCTCTCTGTAATAATAATAATTGATAACACAGACCAGGCAGCCAGCGTGTGCTGATTTTGTATTGGCCGGGGTGCACAGACATGCTTTCCTGGCTTTCTTGTCTGCGTGATATTGACGTGTGTGTGAGTGTGTGTGTGTGTGTGTGTGTGTGTGTGTGTGTGTGTGTGCTTGTGTTCTTGGCTCACTTGCTTGTGTGTAAGCCACTACTTTCCCACGTTGTAGAGTAGGGTCTCCCACAGGCCTCCCTCCTTCTCCCTCCCTCTCTCTGTCTCTCTCTCTCTCTATCTCTCTCTCTCTATTTCTCTCTCTCTTAATCTCTGCCGTCCCTCTCTCTCTTTCTCTCTGTCTCTCTCTATTTCAGTCTTTCCTTCATCCCTCTCCTGCTCTCTCTCCCTCTCTGCACCTGTACCCAGTTCTCCAGCCCCAGCTGCTCCCAGCCCGGCTCAGCCCTGTTGGCCAGAGCCCATGTTGCACTTGGCATGTCCTCTGAGAC
This sequence comes from Hoplostethus atlanticus, assembly GCA_034670405.1. NCBI lineage: Eukaryota > Metazoa > Chordata > Actinopteri > Trachichthyiformes > Trachichthyidae > Hoplostethus > Hoplostethus atlanticus. Next base: position 6,016,822 of record JAXDDX010000012.1, read on the forward strand.
CCTGGGGCCACACTTGACGTGCGAGGGCCAGGCAGGCCCCACCCTGGGAAGGCCCCTGTGGACAGGAGGAGCTGAGAGGAGACGGATCAGAGGAGGGTTGTGGGCCGGCGAAGAGCCTGCTGGAATTCTGGGAGTGAAATGCTGACTTACTCTTAGGCCAGCCGGGCAGGATTGAGGGAAGACGAACGGGAGAGAGGGGAGAAGGGAGGGGAGTTGTTAAGAGAAATGGCAGGTTTACAGATGTGTTGAAAAGAGTTCCCTTGTATATAAGTTCACCTTAAGCCAACATAAAGTAGAGTGGCTCACAGTGTAGCCAGCAGACTATTTTGAAAAACCCAAACAAACTCCTAGCCACCTGGGCAGATGCATACAAAGTTTTTGTAAATAATTTAGTCCCAAAGTTACCGTCCCAACAAGATTGCTTCAGGACAGTCTCCTCTAAATCTTCAAGGGTTTTCATTCTAACCAAACACTACAGCATCTGATTTCACTGATTAGCGAACATCCAACCAGAGAGCAGGAACTAATTTGTGAAATCATCTGGTGAAGTGTTTGGTTGGCCCTTCATGGCTCATGATTGGAGGCCATGGTCTTTATAATTGAGTTCGATATACTTTTGCTACCTTGCTGCAATTTCAAGGGTTTTCATGGCCTGTTGGAGACCCCTGCATTAAAGCTTCTATAGGTTTTACAGGTATTAAAAATGTTTCAGCTTCCAGAGGAGCAAGCCCTCTGGACCTCCCTTCTTCCAACATATAACCCTGGTGCAGCAGGTTACTGTTGCATCAGTAAACTGTTACATACTTCTGATGTATGATTTATTTATTTTCTGATCCCCTTAGCATTTTTCTTGCAGTCATGAAGCAATTATGATGGTGTCATTTTATTGAGGAGTAATATTTTTGAGCCATGTAATGCTATTATTTATTGTCTTCTGGTGACTTATCCCTGTACCCCAAATCTCCACATGTACTCAGTCTGCTATTAAATCCCATATTTTCCATATCTCACCACGCTGGAATTCCAAATAGTTGAATAGCTAGAATAGCTGCAAATGAATAGACGTGGTGTCTATAATGAGGGGAGAGATAGCTGCAGTTCTGGGAGGCTTGTTTTAATTTTCCTCGGCATGCAGTGAAATAAACCTCCACCGCATGCACTGACTATTGAATCCCATTCTCTCATGAAAGCCAAATGCCTTGACCAAACACAAAACATTACCCATCTCAGAATACATTCTGGCGTCAGACTCTGGTCACCGTTTCTCAGCTGCCGTACCAGATGCAGTTCATCTACCACATATGGTCACTGTGTATGCTTCTGAATGTGAGTGTGTGTTGGCAGAGAAGAAAGAGGAAAAGGCGACAGATATTTAAAAAAAAAACCAGTTTGGATTCTCCTCTTGTTAGCTTTCCCACTCTTTCTCTTTCCTTTTTTTCCCCCCCTCAACTGTGCAGCCATTCTCAGCCATTCTCGCACTGACCCAGGAGGGGGTATCACACACACCGACTTGCAGACCTCTAAATCTGCCTAGTGACAGCTCGGTCCCGTTCTGTCAGGGCCCAGAGAAAGAGAGGAAAATCTATGTCCCGGGCCCGAAGAAAGAGGAGAGGATATAAATGTCCCTGCGCTTTGTTCGGCGTCCCATCGCCAAGATCCAATAGCAAGCCATCAGTCAAGTGGCTGGCCAACAGGCTATTGTGATGTAATTGACCCTGATGAAGTGGTGGGCCTTTAATTTGGGACCCGTGTGAACATTAATAACGTGGCTCATAATGCTCAAGCCTCTCCCGTCCCTTACTTTTTGTCTCTTTATAACTCGGAGATAAATCTTCCCTTACAGGGCTGAAGCCGCAAGAGTAGAAGAAGCAAACAGTTGAATCTACTGATATTCCCTTTGGACTTCTAAGTGGGCATGTGTTGTGGTTATCTGGTATTGTCAGGATAATGTTGAGGTTTTTTTTGTGTGACAGCATTCTCATCTGTTCCATCAGAAGGCTGCTGAGTCGGCTGACCTACGGCTTTAACTCTGCAATTCGAGAACAGCTATCAAACTGTCTTGGGTTTGCTCTGACATTCCCCCACAAACTAAAGCCTTGATTTTCTTTCTCTCACTTCTCCTGTCCCCTTTTCTCCCATTATGTCTCTCTCCCCTGTCTCTTCCTCTCTCTCTCTCACCCCCCCTCCCTCCCTCTTCTCTCTCCCTTCTTCCCATCCTCATTTCCTCCCTCCCTTTTTTTTTTTTGGGCTCTTGTCCAACCCAGGTACCATTACCCTGTTCCTAAGATCTTCTATGTGCAGCTGTCTGTGGGGAGTAATGAGTTTATTGGTGAGGGACGCACCCGCCAAGCAGCCAGACACAATGCTGCCATGAAGGCCCTGCAGGCCCTCCGCAATGAACCCATCCCTGAGCGACCACCACAGGTAACCGCACGCATACAACACACACATCACCTTGTTATGACCAGGACTAATAGGTTGTAATATATAATGATAATACAATAATTTACTCATCTCAATATTGCGGTTATGTGGAAACTAAAATTGCGATTAACTAATATTAATTGTGCCACCCTAATACACACAGACACATAAATGTGCATGCCCATTTTTCTCTACCCCCACTCCATAGAGCTGTTTCCATCCCAACCTGTTGGTCTCTCATTCATTCAGCTTTTAGAAGGTCACTCGCTACTCCAATCATCCTCCAATCATTGCCGTCTCATCCATCCAGCTCTGTTCCCACCCTCCGACTGTTTTCACCTCAGATGACTATCTCTCCACTCGACCCCTTCCCACTGCCCACTTCAAAACACTTCCCCGCTTGATGAAGAGTCGAGGGATTTGAACTGCTGATCCGCTGGTGCTCTTCCCGCAAAGGTTCTAGTGTTATACTGCTTTTTTTTTTTTTTTTTTTTTTGCTGTCACTAAGTTGACTGCTTCACCAGCTTTCATCAGATTGACTCCAAATCCACCTCAGCCCCAATTACTCTAATGTATAATTCAAGCCACTGTCTCCCCCCCACAATCTCCTTAGTGTTAACCTGCACCTGGCAGGGGTTTATTTTCTTACATTTCAATTTTTTTCCCCTTTTTTCTTTCTGTCTACTCCCAATGTCACTGTACCCTTCCAGAGTTTCCCCCCCCAGGCAATGCTGTTAACTGTTGTTATCATCTCCCACCGGAAATCAAATTACCCCATATCCTCACAGCCTGGCATCACCACCGGTTATTCAAAACGCTTTGGCTCCTCTTGCTCGCCTCACTCGCTTGTCTTGTGGCGTCGGCCTCCACAAATGAGCTCTTTGTTAGCTGCTGCTTCCGAGTCTTGCTTTACAAATTGAGGCACATTGTGTGTACAGTATATGTCTTTCTGTCTCTGCGTGTGTGTGTGTGTACGCGAGCATGTGTATATGTGTGAACGCCCTTAGGCTAAAAGTGTTCCTTTCACTGTGGGCTTGCATGTCACCCCTTTGTTTTGCAGAAGGCCACAGGTAAATATCACTGTCTTTCTAATGAGAATGTGTACACACAAGCAGAACAACAACATGTAACCCCAGGAGAAGCGAAGAAGAAAGACGCACCTCCACTTTTACACAGCTTCAGGCACTAAGGATTGCATGTTGACACCGTTGACTAATTCATAAAGCCCTGCCGAAGGGTTTAGATGCTGGCGATACTCCTAACACTTGCGATGTGCAAACAACTGCAGTTCCTGTCTTGTAGGGAGGGGGTTGTTCCCCTCACATGTAGTGGATTGACTTTATGTGGACAAGGAGAGGAATCACGAGAGTCTAGGAGCAGTTGGAAAAGGAAGATGACAAATATAGGTGGAATTGTGAGGAATTCAATGCATTTAGAGTTGTCAGAAATTACTTTTTATGTTAGCCTCTTTTCCAATAAGGAATACCAATCAATTTTAGGAATTATGATTTCCCATCCATTAGAAATTCCCTTCATCCCGTCCTTTGAGGTAGAATACTTTTATTCACATTACTGAGTCAATAGCCCAAGAACAGAGAGAGACAGATTCTCAGACCATTGTAATGGAGTCTTGTCTCATCTATGGCAACATTTTCAACTTCAGAACAAGCATGCATGTGCACACACAGACAGGCAGACACATACACACCAACACACCCACAAGGCCACCTCTATTTTGTCCTGTTATGTTGGTATTTCCCCCTGGACTCTCAGTTCAATTGATTTTTTCAGCAGTAGAAGCAGCAGTGAGGGCAAATTTAGCCCTCTATACGTCACTGTCACAGGAAGGTCACATGTCTGCATATCTGTCACTCCAGTTTGTACACGCACACAGAAAAACATTGCAGCTTAGTAATGTAACCCTGAGAGGAGGTTCACAATATTAATCACACACATCAACAACACATAAAGCAATGGCAGGAGAAAGCGTAACCATGAAAACATATTAGAAATGTTATGAAAACAGCCTGTGATGAACAAACGACCTAGCCCTTCCAAACAATCTGTCTCACTTTCTTGCCTCGTTCTCTCACACACACGTACACACGCACACAACAACATGACAGGCAGATAATGTATGCCACGGCACACACCGCTAAACATCAGGCAAACACACGGAGCCAATGTGAGGGCTTTTTGGCCGGAGTGCTACCACGTGAAATACAAGAGATCTCACAGCATGAATCATGTGTCGTATCAGATCACACAATGAGGAGGTAGGAGGGGAAGGAGCCTAGAGGGGAGGACCGCAGCCATCCATACTCAGACAGACAAAGAGCTGGACATGGGAAGATAAAGATCGAGACAACAGTCTGCATTCCCACAGACAAATGGCATCAAAAAAACATACGTTGTATGGGTGTTGATACTGAAAGACTGTCTTGGGGTGAACTAGGATCTTGTTTCATCTATTAATGTAATCCTTGGACCTATAGCAGGACTTCAATTCAGACTTAAGAATTCCTCAAAGTTATTCCTGTGCTCTCAGACAGTCCAGTCATTATTTACCGGTCTGGCCAAGTTTACTGGCACCCTTGTATTTCATGCAGATAAGGTACAGTATTGTCTGAAATAACTGGAAGTTGAAACAACTTTCGGTTGTTGTTTCGGTTTCATCACACATTCATCTATCATTTCAAAATTGAGAAGTTGCCATGGCCATGATTATTGGCTCCCCTTTAAAACGATCCAAATCAAGAAGGGCTTTACGGTTGGAGGCCATGTAAGATTCCACTGCTGCAAGAGAAACACAAGAAGACCGGATCGATCTGGATCAGAAATTGCATGCTTATCCACATAAAATGCCCCTGATGCTCTTCCACTGACCTCTAGCATCTTTTCCCAATTCACTCTACATGGAGCAGCTCCACGCTGGTTCTCTAGTTTCTGACTTTGGGGAAGAGTTTGACATTCACAAATAATGATAGGACTGTCCCAGACCCGAGAAATAGAATATAGGAATTCTTAAATTTAATGGCATTCCCCGTTGTTTGTGTATGGTGTGTGAGTGTAAGAGAGAGAGAGAGAGACAGTGAGAGAGAGAGAGAGAGAGAGAGAGCTCTGTACACACACAGGACCACCAGTCATGTCCTGGAATACTGGAGTTCTCAATCCCAAATCAGATAACGACCACAGCCAGAAAGCAGACAGGCTTTTCGTTGCAGCAGCTTGGCCGAGATCCACCCTGTGTGTGTGTGTGCGTGTGTGAGACAGTGTGTGTGTGTGTGCCTGCCTGTACGTTTGCATACAGGTTGGAGTCAGAGGAAGAAGGAACGTCTGAAATAGTGTTTTGAGGCATACTGTGGCCATGAAAAATGTTCTGCCAGTTGCTGGATGATGTGGAGTGGTAACAGGCAGCATTGCTGTTATTGTAATTCACTGTTCCTGACGTTGGCTCCTCATATCCTGAAATGTTCACACAGGCATTGCACAGAAGTAACTCCTCTTGATGCTTGGAAAATAATGTTGAAACTCAATTTACTCATGATTTTAGCTAGCATACATAGAACGATAGACTACTTGGAAACATAAACGTGACAAACGGAACAATCAATATGTCCACTTGTCTTCCCTCATTTCCTGGTCTTGAAGTTGGTTTGGGTTAATCAGACGTCTTGACAGTGTTTCATCCGAGGTGTGCCGTTCTGATGTCTTCCTCTGTTTCTCCCCCAGAACCCGGAGGAGAAGGAGGAGCAGGAGGAAGGCACTGATGCCAGCAAATCAGAGATCAGCCTGGTCTATGAGATTGCCCTCAAGAGGAACCTGTCTGTCAACTTTGAGGTGAGAAAGACTTGAGAGAGTTGTGACATTACACCTGAAATCACCCACGGAAAACTCATGATGCCGTTACTATTCTTCTGACTATGAACTAAATATCAAGAGTCACGATGATGCCTCACTTAACCTTCTTGTATCAGTGGACTGAGCAAAGATAAGGCCGTGTGGTCAGGAAATTTCAGAGACGTCATGATTCTTTTTTTTCTTGCGAAATATCATGATGTGGTAAGTGTTTTGAAAATCAAGTAGCATATCAGCCTGGTGTAAAGGTAATGACGAGGACGTAGTTACGGAGTAGTCAAGTTACTCTATCCCCCAATGATGCACGAAATGTTCAAGGACGCACCCAGTTTTACGTAGATGTTTGAGATCACTTTTGCGGGCGGGAAGTTTTGGATGTGTCATCATCGTGTTTCTGGACTGATGCAGAGCTGAAGGGGATCTCTTGGCGTGGCCTTTGCAGGTGACTCAGTTGATAAGGCATTCGTCCATTTGCCTCACGCAACACAGTAACTGGACCTCAAAAAAAAATCTGTGAAGGAAACCTAACCAGTCAACCTAATTTACAGGGCCGTGAAACTTTATTCATATGAATTATGTTCGTCAATTTGCCTTTTCTGTTTTTGGGCCAGTTGAGTAAAAACATATTTACAACAACTGCCTCAGGGAGAAATTGTAGGGTGGCAGAGGGTTAATAACATTCACAAATTCAGCTTGGCAGTTTTTAGTTTTTCCCACCCAGAGTTTCCCAGACAGTACAGGGAATTGCACCGCCACGTCTCTAACCAATAGGCTGCCCCCATCTTTTCTAAATGGATGAAGAAGTACAATGTATCCTTACATAACCTGCTGGGTCTGCTCTCCTTGGCTTTCACCATATCTCAGCTGACTCATCCCACGTTTTCTCCCCGCTCGCCCCTTTCTTCTTCTTCTCCTGTACTCTGCAAGGTGCCAAAAAACAAGGGGAGGCTCAGTTTACTCTGTGTGCCCTCTCCCTTCCTCCGTACAATCCCTCCCTTCCAGCTCTCCTTCCATCACTCCCAAAAATCACAGAGACAGGGTGGTGGTGCGTTGGGGCCGGGTGGGGGGGGGAGATAGAAAAGGAAATAGTGGAAGGGAGGGAGACTCTGTTGACTTTCCTTGCTAATAAGCGTTTACACAACATTGTAAAAACGTATCTGGAAAGTGGTCCAATCCTCCCTTTGTGTGATACACATTTGCTCATCAGAGCATGACATGGCCGTCCTTCCTGGAACCACAATTAGTGATTCCAGCTAAATCGGGATTGATGTGATTCATTATCTGTCATGTCTTTGTCACCGTCAGCAATTATGTGGCTTTTATCTTCACTTCATCCAAATTGGAAGCTGAGAGTGGTGGTTTTAAAAGTAGACCGCAACTGCATTCCCCCAACTGTCTCCCTTATGTCTGCTGTCAATCTGGAGACTGGATGTTCATGACTGCGACCTGATGAGCAGTAAATCAGTATCTTCTCTGTTTTGTTCACTCTCTCGCTGTCTATCTATTCCTATCTCCCTCCACAGCTACTATTCTTTGTGTGTTTAAGAGAACATGAATTGCATGTCCTTTGGCGAGAGTGATTGCAGTGTTTAACTTTAACGTACAGTGTAGAGATGGACCGTGGAAGCAGGTCTGAATGAAGCTACGGTTTTATTTCTGTTCTCTTTTCACTTGCTCTGCACTTGCGAAAGGTGTGGGCGAGGATGTTGGTGGTTCAGCGTTGTCCTCCAGCTCTTCACATGTCAATCACACCACAATTTATTTTCCTATGCCATGTCCAACAAAGCAGTCTGAAGGCCAGGCATGCAACGAGGCAATCATCCAATCATCTCCTCTCCCTCTCCTGGCATACCACACTTCTCTCCCCCCTCTTACCGCTGATGGCCCCCTTGCAGCTTCACATAGATCCTCAATCACTGTGTTGCATGCAATATGCTCTCACTGCCACTCACTGTGGCTACAGCCCAAGTGTGAATTGCGCAATAGATCTCTCTGGGTCTGTCGTTGCCCATCTGGGCCATTATAACTCATCAGCTTTTTGGCCCCTTATCCCCTACCCTGCCATGTTGCATTCCCTTTACTGTGTTCTCTTCTGATGCGCTGAGAGGAAATGACACACTCCCCCCCCCCCACACCCCCAATAACCGTCAAACTCAAACCATACTCTTAAACTCACACACATGCACACATAAACACACGTATACTCACATACATAAGCAGCCTGCTCCCATGTGAACGCCTTTCACAGTAGGCGTTTTTTTTTTTTTGTTTTTTTTAAATCATCTCAACCCTGCCCTCACTGGGGCATAAAATTACCCATGAGTCACTGCAGCAAGTGTCCGCTTTCCCTTCCCGCTGCAACGAGGAGGGTCGCCGCCACCCCCGAGAGCCAGTCAGCTGATTTAATCCCCCCGTCAGGCAATATCAAACAGATGTCAGGATCAAAGACGAACCAATCTATAAATCACAGCTTGTGTGTTGGATCGGAGGCTCCCTTTCCAAAGAGGACACAAGAGAAGAGGGTCTGGGCCAAGAACCACCCATCTTTTACAAGAAGCAGCTTCCCTCAGGGCTTGTCCATCCACCAGTCATCACAAAAGAGCCTTTCTTCCCTCTACCAGTCCCTGCCATTGTCCCACCCTGCTCCCATAGCCTCCTCTTCCAGAGTACCTGAGGTCTCGCACGGATCCCTGGACCGCTCAGGGTATTGATGTCTCCCTGAGAAGCAGAAGAGAAGGCCTCACAGGCGAGAGGGATTAGAAAAAAGAAGAGATGGAGAGACAAGAAGAGAAGGGGATTGGAAAAAAATCAACATTGAATTACCAAGCGTTTCCTGTGTACAACCTGATCCTTGTCGTCAGGCGGGAGACAGGTGTGTTTGTGTGTTTGTTTGTGTGTATGTGTATGACTGTGCGCGTGTGCGTGCGTGTAAGTGAAAGGAGGTGCTGAAATCCCATCGGCGTGGTGCGGATACCGTGTCGTCTGCCAGGAGACTGACTGCAGCTCGTCTGCCGCCATCCTGGGCCAAGAGTGTGTGACGAGCACACGCTCTCACGCTCTCTATTGTCAAGTATGAGCTATGCCATACCTGTACAGGCTACGTTTTGATTACTTACATCTTGCATGTGTTTACTATCGGTTGCGCAATCTTATCAGTGCGTGTGCAACACTTGTTCCTCAGCACTTACTGTCATATCGTCAAAGGTAGACTGACTGCCAACTCAGTCTGCTTCGTCTGAGCCCGCACAGGCGGTCCACAGCTCACCCCATCACTCAGCTTTACAGGCTGTAATGCTCTAAGTGCTCTCAGAGGGACGGGGGAGTGGAGACGGGGGACTCACAAGACCTGTTAAGGCATGGCGTCCTTACAAGTTCCCAATCCGTCACCTCACGAGGGCCAGGGACATTTTGCGTCAGTAGGTGCCCTGTCACCTGCAGCAGGCTGATGTATGCCAGAATCGTCCATCATGTCTTTATAAACTGCAAATGTATTTTTCAAGACAAATCTCTCAGCGTCTGTGAAGTCGACCATCATCTGAATGAAGATGAAATCCATCCTCTGGTGGGTTAGTGTTTATTGCTTTGTTAAGTTACCATTTAGCGCCACTGCTTCAGCTAAACCATCTCAGTGACAGGTGTTAAGAGACAATGTGATGGACAAGGAGAGTGAGAGAGTGATTGATTAATTGATTAAGTGACAGACTGAGAGGGAGCGAGAAGCAGCTGCAGAACTGAGGACAGCTGTAGTGCTGCGATCGCCTCACCCTGTCCTGCACCTCCCATTACTCCCTACAACCCCATCAGAGACCCCCTAGAGGCTGCTGGTAACCAAACGCCGACCACGTCTACATCCAGCCTAATAATCCGTTAATGGCAAGTGACATGATCTCAGCTGACCAGTGGCCCATTATGTACAGTATCAGCACCATCCACAAAGTGAGCGGGTTCAGAAGGGGGATGCATCCAGTCCCATGGAACATTGTAATGTACAAGGAGCTGCCATGTTGCATTTCCTCCTCCTAGTGATGAGCAAGACCAGAGGGGACCTCCTGGGATGGGGGGAGCATTGCTGTTGGCTTGGAGGGCTATTCCTTCAAGCTTCCTCTACATGACAACACAGACAATCCTCACACATTCTTGGATTCGTGGTGCAGGAATGCTGACTAGCTGACATGTACATTGACTGGGGACGTCTGTGTTTGTATGACATTTGTGTGTGTGTGTGTGTGTGGCTTTGTTCTCGTCAAGGTCTTATATTATGCTGTGATATTGTGTGTATTTGAGGAATGCTCAGGATGATGCCTCAGTTTTATCTGTTATCGGTCACTGGGTTCAGATGAACTGTTTCTAGATTGCAATTGATTGCTACAATTTCTGCTGTCTGCACTGCAAATTGAGTTGAAATTAGGGAGAGTGAGAGAGAGCGAGATATTCTGAGAATGTCTAAACACACGCTCAGCAGCCACAGCTAGAGGGAGAGCAAGGCAAAAAGACAGAGAAATATGATGTGAATAGGCCAACACATCAGCTGAACATGCAGGGTTGGACTCGGTAAGTGTGTGAAACCTAATTCTTCCTCCAGTGTGTCTCCCCGAATAAGGTTGGGGAGGACCCCACCTGCTACACACTCACACACACAATGTGTTCTCGGACTTCACAGGAAGTGGATGTGATTGCAGAAGCATGACCTAACGCCAGCCGGTGTTTGTTTAAGGTCTCCCAGGTGACTAGAGGCTAGAGCAAGGAAACTGAGCCCTCATCACCAGAGACTGTCATCTAGGAACAGTGCTACTCTTTATGTGTGTATGTGTGTGTACGTCTGTATGTGAGTGTGTGCGTGCGTGAGTGTGTTTGAATATGAATCACACACACATATGGGTGGGTAGCACTGTGACCATCGAGAGCAGATGTTGTGGACCACCTGGTGCTGCTGCTTGCAAAGTAGACACACATGCTACACAGTCACACACTCCCTCACACACATTTTGCGCAAAAAGACACAAACACTCCACTCACACGCTATGCACACACACACACACACGCAAATACACATCTGCCCTGTTTCTTGGAGTCTGTGCTGTCTGTGCTGTTTTCTGTAAAACACCTTGTGACAAACCTGACACACTGACTCATCTGTGCTTGCAGGCTTTCACTCACACCTCTCACCACCTGCAGCTCTCATTAATTCATTTCTCATTTCCAACTTTTCCCGCCCCCCCCCCCAGGTGTTGAAGGAGAGCGGCCCCCCCCCATATGAAGAGCTTCCTGACCCGCGTCACCGTGGGGGAGTTCTCTGCCGAGGGCGAGGGCAACAGCAAGAAGCTGTCCAAGAAGCGCGCCGCTCTCTCCATCCTGCAGGACCTGAAGAAGCTGCCCTTCATCCCCGCTGTGGAGAAACCCAAGACACACTACAAGAAACGCCCCAAGACCATTCTCAAGGTACTGACCGACATAGCTGGGCAAGGCTCGGCCAGGCTGGGCTCCGGGCGTACAGACGCGCTGTGGTTTACTTCCCTAGAAAGGAATGCTCACATAATGCAGATACACGTGAACCATCTGGGGTCTTGCAAGGTACAGCCAGCTCAGTAGTGATGCTGCTCGTCTGTCATGACACCTTTGAGCATCACAAGGTTACCGATTATCACCATCTTAGTCACTTGACAGTGGAAACAGCCATATATGTAAAAGTCAACATGAGTAGCACCACAACAGGGTCACAACTGTACAAAATAGGTTTGTTTCGCAGACGATCTTAAAGCATAGTTTGGATGAGACACTATGAGAGTATTTCCTATTCATTTCCTGTGTTTTTTCTGCTTCTCTGTGTGTATCCTTTGCACATGAAGCTGATCTCAGTTTCACGCATGAACTGTTTAATACTAAAGAACGCAAACGTACTGTAGACAGTTTCAGTTTCCGTTTCCATATGACTCTGATGACAAGTCAGGCTCAGTACACAGTGGGTCATTGTGATACTGTGATAAATGGATGTGATAATTGGAATAGATTGTGTCTCCCCTCATTCCCTCCCCAGACGGGACCAGACTATGGTCAGGGCATGAACCCTATCAGTCGTCTGGCCCAGATCCAGCAGGCCAAAAAGGAGAAGGAGCCTGAGTACCTGCTGCTGTCTGAGAGGGGCATGCCCCGGCGCCGAGAGTTCATCATGCAGGTACACAGTGGGGATAGAAAGGGGTGGATTTCCTTTTTGTTATTGCATGTATCTTTATATTTTCATTTATTTCTATTCATATTGTATTTTTTTTAGTTAGTTTAGTTATATTTTTATATTTATATATTTGTATTTATATTTCAAACCAAATTTGTCAACTTCTCTAAAAATGTTTGGCACCTCAAAAAAGTGATGTAGGCTTTTTTCCACCAGTCACAATTCCAGTAAAAATAAAGATCAGGTGTGCAGCAGGTGAATTGGGGCGGGGGTGTAGAGCTGGGATCAGCTTCTCCTTTGCCATGTCAACTAATGATTTAGATGTAAAGCTTGTTTAAAAGTGTTAGAAACATTAAGATGTAGAAACATTTACTCTGCAACTTATTGATAATTAAGGCAGCATCCATAAACAAGAGCAAAATGGAGGCATGAAGATTTGTTTTAGTAGTTGGAGAAAGGAAGGTGAGTCAGACGCTGGAGGTCAGCAATGTGTGAGGGACGTAGAAGTCATAAGAAATCCCCAGCAGTGGATAGGAGATCAGTTGTGTCTCAACGTGAAAGGAGGACAGTGAGAGAGGCAAAGGTCTGGGCAAACAGAGATGTGCTCCATCCTGCTTGGTGTTGTATCACCAGACAGGCGTATCTTACCCTCTGCAACATTGAAAGACTCGCCCGCCAGGACCAGATGTGGAACCTTTATATGGAGGACCACATTGATATAAAGGGGAGCTGAAGTCAGCCTCATGTCCGGTATAATTGATGGATGCTTCAATTCTCCCAGGAGTTTCAGAAGCAACTTACACGCATCAGCTGTACGTGAAACCAAGCGTAGCAGTTTATTCATTGTTATCTGCTCTCCTTTGTAGCGTCAGTAGCACAGGGGAGAATGACAACATGGATGGGAGAGGGGGTGTGAGCAACCCATTAATTACATTAAGAAACATAGAAAATTATTAATTAATACATATATATTTGTGATAGTGCACAAATATGCATTTTCTTGTATTATATTTATACGTTATATTCAAGACGATGATAACTATTAAGTTTTAATCAAATTGGTGTCAGTTTAAGTGTTTAATTTGAAGCCACTGAAGTTAATAGCAGGGTTGTGTCCTGCTTTTTACCGCTTGGCTGTGCATTTTAGTTACAAAAACTCTCTATTGCTCTTGTACCAACAGGCAGGTAGTAGATGATTGTTAATTTAACCAGAGATTCTCCTCTGTCTCTGTTTCCACTGTTTCAGCCCTGCCAGTGCTCTCTCTCTCTGTCTCTCTCTGATCTTCTCCTACTCCCTCCCCTCCCCACCTTGTATTTGAAAGGTTACGTTTAATATTCATTATGTTTATAGCATGCAGTTAAAGCTCAAGATAGATGGCCATGCGTCTTTACGGCCATGTTTTCCCCCAGTGGAGCAGCCAACTGTTTTATGCTATTCAATTGCCATTTCAAGCTTTTACGGCTGGTAAAGAAAGCACTGCCTGGCTTCTCTGCTGCAGAAAGGTAGAGGAAGGTGGGCTGGAGTAAGGAGGCTGGTTCCATTAACAGAATTCAATTTCATGGTCTCGCTGTAGCAACGACCTTTGACCCTTCGCTCAGCTGTGGGTAATTAACATTTTAGTCGGTAATCCAATCAATGGAGCAGGGACTTTGTATGGACACTCATTAGTTGCCACAATAATGATATTCAGTGTTTCTCCATCTATTTGAGGCACAACTGGGTCATGCTTAAAAATCCAAGGCACACCATAGCAAGGTAACAGAAATAAATCAATGTAGCTGCAATCACAGTCAGTATAACCAGATATTTCATTAGGATTTAGACTCTCAAAACTTTGTTCAAACCTAAAGCAGACCTGCCTAATATCGTCCATAGTCTCATATTATAGAAAGTTCCACTATTTTTACATGTACATACATGATCAACGACATTGCTAAAATTAGATTTTAAGGAAAATCTGACAAGGCTGCAATCATGACAGGCTGGATAGATGCAAAATAGATGTTTAGTTTTTTAAGTTCACTGGCGATTTAAAGGTTTTTCATTTGGATGACAATGAGTGGAGGACAAATCTATATCTTAGTGTGTTTTTTGCTTTTCTTGCTGTTTTGTTTTTCCTTAATCTTGCCAGTCAGTGTCTATAAGCGACAGCCTATTGTTCCCAGCCTCACTGCCCGTTTGAGGCTGGGTGTCAAACTGTCCACATAGCAACCCAGTCCAGTTTCATTTGTACATTACATTCTCAATGAAATGTCTCTGTTTCTCCTTGTCCTTTTACTTCCTGTATGTCTTTCAATCGCTCCATCCCTCTCTCTCTCTCTCAGCCGAGCTCTTTCTCTCTGTCCCCCTCTCTTTCATAGGAGGGACAGAGCTTCTCCGCATCAGGCAGTAATTCAGCCTCCAACCTATTCTCTATGGCTCTTTCATGCAGGCATTAGGCTCTGCTTGTGTGTGTGTTCCTTTTGTGCGGTCCACTCACTTCTAAAATTTCCACATTTTTCCCTTTGGTAAGCAGCAGGGCTCAAATGAGGCTCTGTTTTCCAGTCTTTTGTCTGACAGCACCAGCAGTAGTTGCAGCAAACTCTACCTTGTGTCAAATGGCTTTTAAGGGGCTGATGACTTTTTTATTTAATAAAGGGGTGATTGTGTTTATTTTAGTAATTTATTGAAGCTTTCCTCCACAATCTATCTTCGGGCCTACATGAGGCTTTCAGAGGAGCACTTAGCGACCATGTCAGACCACTTGAGTAAGTGCACTGAGGCCTGGCTATTCACAGGCCTTGGCTCCCAGTATGTTATTTGTACAGTGTAATTGTCTGTTTGTATAACATAACGACGTCTCATATTCTCTCGCAAATATCTGCTTACGTTCTATTTAGACAGATTTAATGTTTTGGGATCGCTGGAAAAACAAACTCTTCAGTTGGATCCACATTGCGTGATGTAAATTGCACGGCTCACTCAACTCAGAAGTGAAGCCAGTCAAGTCGTAAACGGTCTTCTCTGCTGAAAGTGTATGCAAGCTTGAAAGGCAGAGCGAAGTCGCGACGAAAGTAAATTTAACTTTGGTTTCAATAAGACGTCAAGTGATCCGTCATCACTCTGTGTAGATGGCTAGCCGCAACGTCAATCATTCCGGATGTGTTTGTTTTGTGTGTGTGTGTGCACGTGCAGGTGAAGGTGAATGGCGAGGTTGCCACGGGAACAGGGCCCAATAAGAAGGTGGCCAAGCGGAACGCGGCTGAGGCCATGCTGCTCCAGCTAGGATACAAGGCCTCCACACTCCCTCCGAACCCCACCGAGGTACGGAGGCCTATTTATTTCACTGCTGTAATGTATACCTTGTAGATTTTACTGCCAGTTTATATACATGTCTCCCACTCTATTAGGATCTGGAATCATTACACCCATTTATTTCAGTGACTTAGTGTAAGTAGTTTGCACATGTTTCAAACAGTTTGTATGCAGACCTTCAGAGCGCCACTGAGCAAAAGAAGCACTTTATTTTGAAATGTATGACCCCTAGGCCCTAGGTATTGATCTATGTTCTTAAACCTTTGACATGCTTATAATATGTTATTGATACACATGAGAATATTACAGATGTTTTTGGGTGGTCATATATATTTAAATATAGAAGCATACACAGCTAATATAGTTTGGATATTAAAGTGATGCATTTTAACATCATCACTCCCACCCTCCAAATACAATACTAGTAAAATAAGGTGTTGATTTAAGATGCACTAAAACAGTTTAGTTCCCCAAATCATCGCAACCAATAATCATGATTAATATTTCTTATAGTGAGGTGCTGGTGCTTCAACCATACAGTCAAAAAAAAAGGACTGCTGAAGACGACGAAGGAACTTGCTCCAAAACACGTAGGCCGATAAAAATGATTGTAGGGATGAAGTTGCCATCCTGAACCTTGTTTCCACATTGCTAAATGTGGTAATAATTTAGATCATTTTAGTCATACTGATACAGCCCTACCTCTAATCACTGATGCATCCATAAAGAAACCCAGCTCTGTAAGCTGTCTTTATTTTGTCTATACAATGTCTCTTCCATACCGCCCTATGCAGAAATGAATCCAAAAGCTAGTGATTTATCATGAGTCCCACTGCTACTGACATTATGTAACTAATCAGCTCATCTGAACTGAACTGTGTTCTCCAAGCAACCATTGATCACTATCATCTTTATTCACCTCGTTGCTCTTGAAGCTCAGGGGAGCAGATTCAGATAGAGATGCTGTTACGTAACCGGGCTCTCCATAGAATATCCATCTCTCCCCAGACAGCTCATTAGTTAGATACGCACTACTGCATAGATCTTATTCAGACAGCCATACCGTATAGCTGAAAGGAGACACATGGCTCTGATCTGTATGACGGTGTGAAGATGGACTCATATGATATATACTGCGCCTAAGAGTCCGCACCCCATTTTGCACTCAATGCCTTGAAAGCATTACTTTGACATTAGCTATGTTGTAGTCTCTTAATTTGAGACTTAACATGAGACAAATTTCTTCAGAGCATAACCCAGTAACTAGCTGCCCTTGAGACCCATAGTCAGTGTATATTCTTGAACCCACTGCACACAATAATTTGCAATTGAAAAGCCTCTAGCTGCATGTGTCATCAAGGAAACTGGAAAATGGAAATACAAGGAAAATGTATAGAATTTGTATTTGCGTCACTGCGTGTTTTGTTTGTTATACCCGTCCCATTCCAAGTTCTGCTCTACTAGCAATGAGCAACATATTTAGTATCACTGTTAACGGTGATACCTGCAAATACTGGCACTAGGTGACACCTCTCTTCATTCAGAATGGCTGGAGGCAGAACAAACGGACAGAATGGTGTCAGTGGCTGATGTATGGTCGGGCAGCTACGGGGATGTCTCTATAAGAGCTGGTTGGACAGCCCACCTCTCTCTAGCCAAGATCCTCAGACAACCCCAGGCTCTATGGAATGATCAAATGGCATTAGCCAAGCTCCTGTTTCTCTCTCTCTCTCTCTGTCTGTCTGTCTCTCTCTTTCTCTTCCCCTCTGTGCCTCCCCCTTCTGTCTGTTCTGGGACCACCGCCTCGCTGTATTCCCACCGTGGGATTGTGGGAGATCTAGGCCAGAGAATGGAGGGGAGGGGGGGGGGGGGTTTGTTTACAATCATCTCCTCAGCTGTCACACACATCAGAGATGATTTGTTTTCCTATCTCACACATGGTCGTGTGTGTGCGTGTGTGCGTGTGTGTGTGTGTGTGTGTGTGTGTATGTGTGTGTGTGTGCGTGTGCGTGTGTGTCCATTGAAAGTAATACGGTGAATAGGTTTTTTTAAATCTCATTTTAATTTTAAGTAACATTGACAACCCCCCCAATTAAGTAGGTGGCCTAGACAGACACTAGGCTCCTTAAGCATCCCCTCCTGTGAGCGCTCGTCTCTTTGTGCTCCAAACAGTAGGAAGGAACGTGTCTGACATGCGTGAAGAAGCTGTTTGTTCAAGGCTCTACATCTCTCTTACCTCCCCCTTCCTCCCCCCCCCCCTCTCCACATCACTACAGATGGACAACAACAAAGGCTGGAATGGACAAAAGGCGGCTTTTACCGAAGCGACAAGTAACAGTGAGTATCCGCACGTCTCCCTACGTCTCTTTCTCCCTCCCTCTCTCCCTCTCTCCTTCACTCCCTCCGGCCCGCAGGTGGTTTTAACGGTGGAGATGGCCCGGCGTTTAATCTCAGTGACTGGTCAATGGGCGGCTGACTGTCAGCTCAATCGGCCGTGTGTCCTCGTGGGGAGCCTGCGAATTCAGGCCCATTCACACAGGCTTACAGGGCCCTGCACACTGAGGCCCTCTGGGGAGTCCCCCCACTGCCTTCCTGTGCATAGACATAGCCTTTCACTCAGGATTAATACACAAGCACACACACACACAAAAAACACATAATCCTACACACGCACGCACACACACACACATGATGGTGAGTCTAGATATGTGAGATGATTGTGTCATTATATTGTTTACACCATGTGTCAAAGTTGCAGAATATCTCACCCCTGTTTGCCTCTTCTGTCATGTGTGAAGGTTTGTGAGCCCTACAGGGGGTGGTCCTTTCATTTCATATAATAAAGAGGAATAACCTTATGAAATCCTTAATAACCTAAATCTTAATGAAGATATCCTAAATAAAGAACATGCACAAATATATATACTTTCATTGTTTATTTATCAATAACCTATGGTACCTCCTTCATCCAGTGATGACTTGCCATTGATCAGTCTCTGGCATCTTCCTTGATTTTCTCCCGCTCCTCGTTACAGAACTCAACTCAGTGAGGGTTTGAGGACGTCTTGCATGAACAGATGCTTCAGGTCCTGCCTTAGGTCAGGACAGTTGGATTTAGGTCAGGATCCTAGAACTTGGCCAATGTTCATGAATTCTCTGGTTTCCCTCAGAATTCATTGTTCCCTTAATGATGTCGAGTCGAGGAAGAAAAAAAGCCCCAGACCATGACACTAACCCAAAACTACACATCAAAATAACCTTATCCCTACGGTCAAGCATGGCATTTTTGATTGTGACCAAACAGTTCAGTTTTGGACTGAGAGAGAACTGTCCAGAGAACAGACGTCCAGAAATGTTGAGGTTTATCCAGGTGGAGAACTTAAGACAGGCAGTGTTGTTCTTTTTAGACAGCAGATGTTTCTTCCTGACTACTACCTTGCATGAATGCCATTTCTATTCAGTTTCTATTCAGCCTTTTCTGCATATGTGTAAAACTTTGAAATAGTATTATGATGAGTGATGATGTTTACAATAGATCACTCCCTCTACTGTTGTGGAGCTGCACAACTAATCATGCATGATCATATATCGCAATTTCAGTTTGTATACTATTGGCATACCAGCAAAATGTGCTGTAAAAGTAAAAGAAAGTAAAACTGTTTATATAAGATGCAGTAATGTGCAGTAATGTGTTTTTGTCCTTGCACATTTGATCCATTTGATAATCACTTTAATCCTGCAGCCCCAGTGAGAGAACATATGGCAGCTGGTGTATGTGCCCAAGTTAACGTGACCATGATGTGCACTGGTCTCATGAAGTTATATAATATATGGCTTCATTATTTAACGTGTTGCCTCAAATCAATGAAGGCTCAGTTTAAGGGGTAGTATGAACTGATTGGGCATGTCGACGTCCCCAACTGGAGATGGGCAGAGACATTGAGGAGAGAAATCCTCCACCTCAAAAGACCCTGAGACTTTGCGTCACTCACTATTGTGTAATGTTAGCTAGCTAGTAGTCTAATCTCAAATATGTTGTCAACTGTGTCAGAGCTTTTTTTTTTTTACAGACACACCCCCATCTCTCCCCCTCGCTCTCCACCATTCACATTGGCATTTTTCAAGTATCTGCTGGGCGGTGACAGGCCTGAAACCTGAGTTACACTTTAGGGGACATTTCGCAAGTGTTTGAGTGGGTTGAAAATGTATTGCGTCACCCTTAAGGAGCCTTGACTGAGCGCCATTAGAGCGCTGTTTGGTAGGG
This sequence comes from Hoplostethus atlanticus, assembly GCA_034670405.1. Taxonomy (NCBI): domain Eukaryota; kingdom Metazoa; phylum Chordata; class Actinopteri; order Trachichthyiformes; family Trachichthyidae; genus Hoplostethus; species Hoplostethus atlanticus. Next base: position 6,036,832 of record JAXDDX010000012.1, read on the forward strand.
AACAGCTGGTCCCCGTCAACTACAACTGTTATTAAGTTATTAAGCAAAATAATGAATTAGCCTTACACCCACTGAACTCAAAACGCTATTTCGAGACTTCACACTACATTCAGTAGTTTCCCATGTCGTGGGAATTTGGCAACACTGAGTTTTTCCATTTAGTCCTCATGGTCTGGGAGTGATTTTTATTTTTATTTTTTTAGCACAGGTGCAATAAATTATGCAGAGATCCCAAAACTAGGCTGATCCTTAAGCAGATTTATGTGCATTGCAATTTCTAAGCTAAATTAATGGCCCAGCTTGATGAAAGGACACAGTAAGTGATTGCTCTCTCTCTCTCTCTCTCTCTCTCTCTCTCTCTCTCTCTCTCTCTCTCTCTCTCTCTCTCTCTCTCTCTCTGGACTGGGGCAGCAAACTAAATGCAAGCAGCTTGGGAGAGAGCAGTTTGGGGGACAAATGAATAGTCTGCTAGATGTGGAGCAGCAGGGTGGAAAACAAACAGATAGCCTTATTAGATTTGAATGTTCTGTCGTCACTCCGGTCTAATGGAGGCTCCTGGCATAGCCGCGTTGCTCCGACACGGGGTATCCAACTACAATCTGGAAAGGGGAATGGATGTGATGGTTCAACTTTTCCATGTTGAAAAGCACAGAGCAGATCGGTGAGCCTAATCACTGGGAATCGTTCTGTTCGCTCACTGCTGGTTCTCAACTCTGATGTGTCCAGATGAGAACGGAGCCCCTGCCACAGCCACTCAGCTTACATAGCACTCATATCTGTCATTTGGGCCAGTTTTCTCAGAGATATATCATATAAATTATGTTTATGGATGTATTATTGTTCGTTTGGCTAAACTGTTTTAGCAGTTGCGGTTGCTACGGTAACCCAGGCTCCAGGCATTGCCCCGTGCCTCCAGAACCGAGCCCCCTGGGAAACGAAGTCTTCCTTATTTGGTTATAATCATTCCCACTGTTGGCTAGGAGTGCACTTCTGGACCGGTGCCATTCCCAGTCATAGTTTATGTCACACCCAGCGTGAGGCTCAACTATCTGCTAATTAGCTCTGTAAACTTCCCCAAACCGCACAACACTCACATGCTGCTAATGTCCAAATAATGTTTACTGCATAAACACCATTTACAACTCATTCAAGCAGATACAGCTGGTCTCCTTTCTGTGTGTGTGTGTGTGTGTGTGTGTGTGTGTGTACTAGTCTGTTTGTGTTTTTGTTCGTGTGCGCTTCATTGATTAACGGAAGATGTTTTTGGTTTGCCTATTGTTTTGATTGACTGCAGTGCGTTGAGTAGGAGTGGGGATAATTGTAAATCAGTTTGAAGAAATGCAGTGCAGTCAGAAAATAAACTTTGTGTCAGCTCGTGATCGGAACATTGTTTTTTCCTGGGATAAACAATGATTATTATTGTGTGTCACACAGATGAAGTTGCATGATGCACAGACAGCAGAGAATGGCGTCTGGAGAATGATTAGGTGTGGTCAAAGATTGAAGATCATTACACGTTTTGAGCTCTCAACACAGCTTACAAGGGTTTAAAATACAGAAGTTGCGTTCACAGTTAAAAAAAACACTTTTTAAAAAGTACTTAGAGAGTACAGAATGGGTTAGTAGTACCATAGTCAGTAGTGGTGCTGTCACCAGCTCCCCTCTACAGACCAGGAGAGCGTTGGCTAGCTATACTCCACATAGAGAGCATCGCTACATTATGTAAGGCAAAGCAGAAGAAAGTAGGCAAGTGTGTCACTGGCTATTCATTCATCCCTCTCTCCTGTCTTTCTTGCTCTCCCACATCACACACACACACACACACACACCACAGACACACACTCTCCAGCTTTGTATTTGTATTTGTGTGTGAGTGTCTGTGTCCATCTGCCTGTGTATCATTAGCACAAATAATCGTGTGTGTGTGTGCACGTGCGTGTGTGTGCATGCACGTTTCAGTGTGTGGTGATGTCCTTTGATTTGTCTGAGCTGTGGGAGAGAGGCAATGCTACAACAAATGGAGTGGCTGAGACAGGAAAAGAGAGCAGAGAGAAAGAAGAAGAAAAAAGAAATGAGGGGAGAGTGATTTTTCTCCCCACTATTCCCATGGGTATTGCACCAGGGCTTTTCACTTGAGTTGCCACATTTCATTTCCTGCTGTGCATGTCTGCGTGTGTGTGTGTGTGTGTGTGTGTGTGTGTGTGTGTGTGTGTGTGTGTCTGTTGTGTATATGTGTGAACTATGTGAAGGTCTTGCTCCACCGTGGTGATTTATAGCACCGGGCTCTGGCCCTATCTGTTTTCGATCAGTCTCATGCTTGGCTCTGGCTTCCCTCCAGCGCTCCCCTGGCCCACCGGACGCCGAGTCTGGGTGGGACCCCTCCAAACTGCCTGGAACCAGCGCCGTGGACACACTCTCCCTCACTCTTTCACTCCTTCTTCCCTCTCCCTAGCGCTCAGTCTCACTCTGCCTCTGTCACTCTGTCACTCCCTCACACTTTCACTCCCTCTCTCTCTCACTTGCCCTCGCTTTGTCTAACTCACTCCAGCTTCACACACACACACAATCTCATGCAAAGATGCAAACACACACACACACTCTCATCTCACTTATTCACTCTCTCTCCCTCTTTGTCTCACTCTCCCTCAGACTCTATCTTACTTCTCGTCCTCCCTCACCATCTAACTCCGTCCAACTCTCATGCAAGGATGCAAACATGCTCACATGCGCACACACACTCACATGGATTACATTCGCTGCCCCCCCCCCCCCCCCCCTCCACAAACGGCTGATGTCATGTTGGCTAACACCTTTCATTTTTTACGATGCTACATTCATAATGCGCAGGCCTGCAAGCTTTACTTGTGTAAATTCAAATTACAGTTGTCATCATGATTGGGGGGGGAAAAACATTCGAGCAGTTGTGTCATTGCTGGCTTGGGGTAGTTTGTTGTAGTATGAGTAATCTCCTGGATTTGATTGCTGTTTCCTTAAGCGTTTCTCCTCTTCTGGAACGGAGGACAAACTTCATTGTTCATAATGGGAAATACTGTCTGCAGGTTCCCAGAAACCTTAAACGAGGCCGAGTAAAGCAACGTCCTTCCGCTTTGGTTTACTACAAGCTTGGAGTTGGAGTGTGCTGAACTTGTTTGTTCTTTCTGTGTGTGTGTGTGTGTGTGTGTGTGTGTGTGCACTCATGTTAACTCAAACAGGAAGTGGGCTGTCAGTCATGCGCTCACTCCAGCGCTTTCTCCCAGCTGTTGGTCCACACACACACGCACATACATACACACAGACACACACACAGCTGGTCTTCCTGTCTCTGGTGACCTTGGCTGGGCTTTGGTGGTTCCGCATGGTTTTCACATCCACTCATCCTCACCTCCTCCTCCATCAGAACTGGCTTCCTCTCCTCTCCTCTCCGTTCTCCTCGCATCTCTTCTTTCCTCCACTTCCTCTCCTCTCCTCAAATGTTGTCTCCTCGTCTACTCTTCTTTCCTCTCCTCTCACCTCCGCACCCGCCGCAGGGCGATGAAAGAATCAAGCCTCGACCGCGCCGCTTCCTCCTTCCACCTGTCACGACCATTTCAGAGCAGCGAGTGCAGGAAGCCAACGTAAACTAATGCGATTTAGCCATTGTATCTGGATGGGAACGCGGTGTTGGAGCGCTGTCCTGCCCAGCTGGCGAGAACCGCTGCATGTCTGGATAGAGCTGTGTCCTGTTTGAGAAAGCAGGCCAGACAACAAAGGTGGCTCGCCCTCCCAGATCCCAAATCCCTCTTGACAGTTTCTAGCGCAACCGGCATATTTCTGAACCCGCTTCCGAGTTCTGAGCCGCTTCGTTTAAAGAGGCGTTAAAGGTGTGGAGCGACGGCAAATTAGCTGACGCCGCTGTTTTCCGTCATCCAAGAGAGATGAAGTCATGGCTGTTGTGTTGATATTGGTAGGTGCGTGTTTCGTGTCTGCGTCCGTGTGTTTGTGTTTCAGAGTGAGAAAGAAAGAGGCCGTGTGTGTGTTTCCCAGCAGACACTTTGATAGTGCTCGGAACTGCCAAACCACATGAAACTGTCATCTACGTTCGGTGATGGAATGCCAGTTTGGGAGCCAACACACACACGCACACATGGACACATTTATGCACGCACGCACACACACACACACACACCTTGGCTTTGTCCGGGACTGACAGAGGAATGTGTGTGCAAATCATTTTGCCAGTTAATGATGTGAGCAATAATGACCTTCTTCCTCTCTTCTACCCCCCCCCCACCCATCTCCTACCCTCCTTGCCCCCTTTTTATCAACCATATGACCTCGTCAATACTTCATCACTATATCTACACTCCCTTTCTTTTCCTTCCTTTCCACACACCCTCTTGACATATCTGCCCCTTCCTCCATCCTCTTTTCTCCATTCTTCTTTCTTCTTTTCTTCCCTCTCTCCCCTCGTTGTCCCTCTGCTTCTACCCACCTTTCTCCATACCTCCATCTCCTTCTTCTCTCTCGTCCTCCTCACCTCTCCCCATCTTCTGTCTCTGTCCATCCATCTCTTCTGTTCTGTTCTCTCTCCTCCTTTCTCTTGTCCTCTCCCCATCCTCACCCATTCCCACACCTCTATCGCTCAACCTCCATCCATCCCTCCCCTTTCTCTGTCCCGTCCAGGCCAGAAGGGTCTGCTCCACCTCAGCCCAGACGTCTACCAGGAGATGGAGGCCAGCAGGAAGCAGGGGGGTGGGGCCCCAGGCCCTGGCGGTAGCAGTCCTGTCAACTACCTGACCTCCAAAGACATGGGGCCCTGCTCTGCCCCGCTGCCCCCGGGACACCCTCCTTATTACGGGGGCTCGGCCTCTTCGCCTAGTCCCACCGCGACCATGGCCAGGGAGCTACTGCTGAATGGTCAGTCACCCACAGCCGATGCCTCCCTGGCCCTGAAGGGGAAGAGCCCGACACTGGCCTGCGGCGTCTCTGTGCAGCCCGCACAGCAGCTTGACTACCTGGCTCGCATCCAGGGCTTCCAGGTGAGGCACAGTGAGGGCGACATGGTACCAATGTGTCCGCAGATCCCGGATAAGGTCTAAAGATGTGTTAAATCATATTATCTAAACCCAAGGCCTTTTAAAGGTCCTGAATACAGTCTTGAATAGAGGTCTTAAAAACATTGCAGTTTCTTAATGTACTATTTTTTTTTTCTCGGTGAGAGATCAGCCCAGTGACGCAGACGTATGTGCTGATAGGTCTACAGTTGTTTCCAATTTCACGCTTATTTCAGTCGCGGAATTTAGTGTTATATTTCATTTTAACTGGCGTTAAAACGTGAAACTTGCAGACATTCTGCGCTACAATCATACCGTACGCACACACGCTAGAGTGACAGCACAGATGCGAGCATGATGATGCATAAACACGATCTTCCCTGCCTCCGAGTGCATCAGTCAATTCATTAGTCAACCTGAAGCTTGAACGTGCACAGACACACACACACACACACTGCTTAAAGTGTCTCCAGATAATGGGGGAGAGAGGCTTCCTATATAAAAACACATATACATGGCATATGTACACACCAACATACACACACAGCGCTTACAGGCGGATTGAGAGCCTGTGCACACGTTCCCACTGCTTCGAGAAAGCATTGCCAGGAAAGAAGAGAGGAAGAGGCTATAAACAATGAGACATGTACTCCTATAGGACAAGTGCACTTCGGGGGGGAAGCGTCTATAGAACGGCTTGGTAACACACTGGATCCGTTTTCTGCTTCTCACTGCGGACGCTATTGGCAAGCCGTGTGTGTAGAGCTGGAACTAAATCACACAGGTGCTTCTGTCATTACTGGATTGGACACACACATACACAGACAGCGTTCTTAGTGCTTTGTGTGTGTGTGTGTGTGTGTGTGTGTGAGCGGAGAGGGCCATCCAGTTTCTGTTTTAATCAGCGTCGGCCAATCTGCAGTGCATACCGCGCCACTAATACCAGCGCTTGTTCATTTAAGCTGCAGATGCTTTTTATCAGTTTGAGCGAAAACATTTTATCTTAACCTGCTGAGGGTTCCTTTGAAAGGCCTTTGTTATTGCTCTGAGCCTTCCTGTGTCTGTGTAACCTGAGAGAGCGCTGCAGCCTGGCCAAGCCCAAACACACTCATACACACAGACACACACACACACACAGCAGGTTCTGTTTAGAGCGGATGGGAGAGTTGGGCTCAGCCTTGTGAATTGGGCCCCGTTTAAGCCCTTGTCGTTCTCATATTGTACACACCATAACCTATTACATTAGTTTGTGGTGTGTGTGTGTGCGCGCGCTTGTGTGTGTGCTGTGTGTGTGTGTGAGAGGAATTCAGGCTGTAATTGAGACATGCAGACAATATGTGTTCCATTGAGGGGATGTTTCATATCATGTGGGTTTGTAATGAGAACCTCTGGTTGCCTACACGGCCATGTCAGGCAGATTTTTAAGGCTTATGTATTCTTATGTGTTTTTGTGGGCTAAACCACCACAGATTTCAAATGTTTTCGCCAAAATATGCACTTGTCGGCTTTTCCACTAGACTAGGACACGTAATGTGCTGCTCTGTGTCAGCTTGGCTTTCTCTCTCGGCCGCACCGAACAACCAGCATTCAGATCCACCGTAAGCTTTTTTGGTCATTTGATAATAATCTCCTGGTCTGATTAGTTACTTTGTTTTTGTAATCTAATTATGTTATCCAAGTGAACGGATTACAGCGACCGCCCCAACACTGGATAAAAGCAACTAAGCAAGTACTGAGGACATTCTCATAGTGTCTGTTTCATCTATCCAGCTCCACGGACAAAGGCCCGGGCCTACCTGCTAAGCCCTTCTTTTGATTTGATTGGAAAATGGCCTGTGGTGGAAGCTCTGACTGAATAAGCAACGGTGTGCTGTACTCACGCCAGCTTGGAGCAAGGATGCTGGCACCTACGCAAGTGTGTTTGTGTGTGTGTGTGTGTCTGTGTTTGTGTATTTCCTATTAATTTGGCTGGCGTGTTGTTGGCACGGCGGGTATGTGCGCTGGAAGTAGGGCAGAAACAAAGGAGCGGGAGGTAATAGACAACACATGGACCATAGATGAAGTACTGACTGAGAGCCACGGAGCAGATTCCCGCTCTCACTCTCTCCCTTTGTCCCCCTCTCTCTCTCTTTTCTTTCTCTCTCTCTCTCTCTGTCTCACACACACACACACGTGCTCCCACTCCGCACTGTTTTGTTATTCTCATGTTCTGTCTTTCTCTGCCCCTCCATCACTATCGTTTCCTCCATCCTTATTGCTCCCCAGTCGCTCGCTCTCCCTCATTTCCACGGATTTTCTAACACTCTAGTTTCTATCGCATGTTGTGTAGTTTGCGTCAGTTGAAGGTTTTGACCCCCACATCGCAGTCACCAGCTGCCCATTTACCGTGCCCACCACTCTGCCATCACGTTGCTTAATAGAGTCATCACAGCATCGACTGCCACCACTTGAGATTAATAACTGTTACCTCATTGTAAAATGATTTTTATATAGGAGATCAATGATTGATGGAGATCTAATGATACTAAGAGAATGAGAAAGATGATGCTGAAAGAATAAGAATTCTTTGTTGTTGTGTATTTATTACTGTTGGGGTAAGTCATTGCACATGAATGGAGCCATGGTCCACACCTGTAGTAAGACTGATGCACTGCTGTATTTTCACTGCTGATTTATTCTCTCTCCCTCACATTCCTTCACCCCACACACACATACATGCAACTCAAACCTCTTTCCAGGCATTGATTGATGATAGTCAGCTTGCTTATAGGAAATAATCAAGATTAATGGCGAGGGAGTGTTTAACAGGCGCAACTCTCGCTGTCAGTCTCCTGCACTCTCGTACCTTTGTCTGTCCATCTCTGAATCTGAGTGATTCAGTTGTTCAGGGGCTTCAGGAAGAAGAGGGGAACGAGAGGGGGAGAGAGAGAGAGAAAGGAAGTGTGGATGAGAGGTTTGTGGAAACAGTGAGTGTGTGAGTCATAGCAGACATTGCTTTGTTTCGTGGAGCGTTATGGAGAATGATCCATCAGACATCAGAGGCACATGAAGGGGAAGGGTTGTACTCTGTCCCTAGCTAGTCAGTGGCGCATGGAGGTGACTGTCTTAAACCCTGGGTAGATCAATTCAGATCCTTTAGTGAAGGATGAATAGATGTATGTGGGTTTATCTGTTGTCCAAAAAAAGATTTTCAGCCTACTGTGTGTGCATCGTTCTCTTTCTATCAGACTCATGCTTGGGATCAGTGAACCTAATTTATTTTCATCCTACATCCTACCTAATGCTCTCATCCAAAGCGTCAAAGATACGATATGTACAACTTGGAAAAGGCATCACAAACTAGAAACACAAATTTTAAAACATGACCGCTAAGAAGATATAAGATATATATTGTTTACAGGGCATTTTTCCCTCATTTCAAGACATAGCCTGCTCATAGACTACATTGATTTGAACTGTAAACTGCATGCCAGCACCCTGTTAGTTTGCTTACATATACAGTAGGTTTGTTGAACATTATACATTAAGCCTTATCCTTAAACTGGCAGGTACTGTACATGTAGCACCTTTTCAGCATGTTTTATAATGGAGGAAATGGCCCCTTGAGTTTTTCTGGTTTTGCAGAAAACAATGGAAAATATTTGTTTTGTGGTGTAGAGATTCAAACCATAACCCAATAGATTGTTTTGTAGTGTGTGAGAGAGAGAGTCAGAGACGCTATGACACTATGCCAGGTATCAAGAAAGCATGTAAAGCGTCCAGAGATGGTGTAGTCTCTCGAATGAGGACCACCACTGTCTGCATGGGGGCAAATTCTTCCAGAACATTCTTGTCATCGTCTGTGGAAGATTCCTGTATGGAAGAAGAAGAAAACTGGGCATCCCTTACTGCATATGTTCCTTGTAATGGGAAGCCGTATCTAGTACCCCTTTCACACTAGTGACACTGACAACATATGTGGGTCGACTGTCCGTATGAAAGGGTCGAAACCATCCTGGTCAAGATCAGGGTTGAGACCCGGTCTAAACTAACTGTACATAACAACATAAATCGGCTTTGTACGTTCGGTCACTCAGTCCGACATGTTGAACACAGAATGTAAACTCTGGTTTTCATGACGTTTTAAGGTGATAGCACGCACAGAAGTAACGATTACACAAGTACACTTGCATACAAGTCTGTTCTGGTCTAATGTGAAGGGTACTGGGTCCGTTCCCATGTTCAAGGCTCTGTGAATTTCCTCAAACATGTGATGGAACCAGATGAGTACACTTGAACATTGCCAGGTTTTGTGTGTGAAGGGGGTTATACTGTATCAGCCCATCAGTTCTGTCCATCTGCTAAATCCATAGGCAATAACAGAACAGAGATAGCAATCAGTGGAGCTATGTTATCTAGCCACGGCAGGCTTAACTTGGGGGAGGGAGAGCAGGGGGAGAAAGGGGGTTGCAGCTCACCCTCTGCTGTATTGGACTCAGAACTTACACTTCTATCCCTGAAATCCCAGGCTGATGAAAATGCTATTCCTGCTGGTGGCTGGTGTTGATATACGCTCAGAACGGTTCCCAGGATTTCTTGGCTTTTGCAACTTTTGTTCTTCTTCTGCTTTCCTCTTTGGCCGTGATGGAAAACCACTTCAAATGGTGTCGCCTACACCTTGTGCCTGGCAATCCACCCCTACCCCCCCTCTTTCCTCTCTTCCCGATCTCCCTTGCTGTCTCTCTCATCACTGTATCAACATCAAACACTTGATCCAGTCCAAACATTCAAAGACTCTAACGGTTTGTTTCCAACCTCCTTGCCATCGTCCCATTCCTCTACCCTCTGTTTACTCTGGGATTTGTGTTAGAAAATACATTTTGGGATGGCTAATCCCACCACGTTTGATTTTTGCGGCATTGTGATGGCTTCCAGCTGTGCCGCACGGCATATTTGTGTGAAGAGTGATCTTTGAAAACAAGTTTTGTCGATGGTATAAATCAGACTGTTAATGCTGTGCTGGCTCGGCGCACAGTCTCCCTGCTTGCATGGTGGCCCTCTGCGTCTGTGTGTGTGTATGCTTGCGTATGTGTGTTTGGCAAAACAGAGTGATGATGTTTTTACACCACAATCAAGCCCATTTGCAAACCCTTAAATCAAATCCTATCAAGTGCCAGCGCAGCATATTGCAAATATGAATATGCAGCAGTCTTTTTTTAACATGGCCCACTTTGCCTTTGCTTTGTGTTTTGATAGTATTGATCACATTTCACGTAATGCTCAGCACTAGGCAGTGATAGCAGTGCTTTACCAGCCCAGTCCCAGCATGCGGAGAGGGAGGGTGTGCTAACCTGGCACTTTGTTTGCAATCCAAACAGTTCTCTTCATTATCTGCACACCAGAGGATGTTCTCAGAAACACTCTGGCCTGCGTCCTGCCATCAATTTGGACGAGCGAGCTCTTACACAAACTGCAGATGCACACACAATCCCAAGTGTTTCAATGACAATTTAATGATGGATAACAACATAATAAAACGGTCCTTGTTTCAGCAGTTTCCTATGCTCAAGTTTCTGTGGATGCGGAGTCAAGGCTAAAAAAAAAAACATTTTTATTGACATGGAATACATACAACGTCATGAATGGATTTTATTACTGTGTTGCACCAAAAGGTTACCCCCTTTTCACTGAATGATGAACCAGGTCCTGGATACAGCCTTGCCAATGTGGGAAGGTGTTATCGGCCAATCTTGGCCTTCCACAGGTATACTGGTGATACAGACACCAATAATGTGACGATAAGATCGACACAAAAGTGAGATTTCAGCTCATGGATGTGTAATCATTTTTAAGCTTTTCACATTTACAGTTCACTAGACCATGGGGAAATGACGACAACTAAAGCCCCCATTGTTAAAGTCTGGTTGTAAATTTGAGTAAGAGACGAGTTATGTTGTGTTGCCCCACCATTAAAATAAATCATTACAATACAATACAACCCACTACAATAATTGGGTCCAATAACTGTCTCTAGCGACAATAAATGCCTCTATCGGACTCTAGTTTAGGATAGAACAGAATGTTGTCCCGTGGCCTCAGTGTGCTCATTTCTCATAAACTTTAATGATTTGTGTCTTCTGTGAAATTCTCGATAATATACTGAGAATACTTTTTGTTTCTTGCTCCCCTTGAATTGGGAAGTCACTTTGTCTCATTGTCTGCAGTCATTTCTGTGTAATTCTGGCAAAGTGTAGTCCTTTAGCTTTTCAGAGTAGCACAGCTTTTCGGGACTGTGCGGCGGCCCCAACGGCGGCCCCCTGCAATTAGGAAAAGTGAAAGGTATATTAACAATGTGCTTAAAACACTCTTGACCCCCGGGGTCCCCAGTGAAGTGGCTTGGCATGGACCTCTAATTCCTTCACACTAATAATGACAGCGTCCTCAGCTGAATGGACTTGTTTATTTATAGTAAAGGTGAAGGTATTTCTGTGCTATCTCACTCCCCACCCCCTGTACTTGACTCAGTTTGGAGTCAAGGTTCCCAAATGGTGGTATTCTGTGTCATTAACTGGAATCAAGTAGCTCAGTTTGAACACAACCAATTACATTGTTTTGCACGCTTAACAGCAGTGATAATCCGTACAATACAGATTATTAGACATTTTGAGTCGAAACTATGCACATCCGTACTATTTGTGATTCTATGTGTGGGTGTGCATGTTTGTGCTGTGTCTCTTTGAGTGCTGTGACTGTGACTGCTTTTCAGTTTGTGCATGTTTGTGTTTGTTCGGTTGAAGAGGAGCATTTGAAAAAGAGCCATCCAGCTTTAGAAGCCAGATGTCAGAGGTCGTTCCACATTAGTGCTGGCGATCAATCGCAGCCCTTGCGTAACTCTCCTCCTCCTTTGTCTCCAGAGGAAGTGGATTAGAGGCTGCTTTCTGAGTTGAGACCTGGGTTGATTAGTTAGGCCTATTTAGAATGCATGGCACTCACAGATGCATACAAACATGCTCTCAAACAGTCACGGTGGACGGGGGAATGCGGGAATCATGAGCGCCAGAATGGACTGTTTGTTTGTAAGATGCTCGTTAATCCAGTTTCTGTGGATTGCTTATTCCTCAGCAAGTCATGTGATGCTGGAATGTTCTTCACTGCTGCCAGGTCAGGCAACTACCCATTTTTGTCTGTAGGTGAGAGAGGCTGGTAAATCCCCAAATTAACCAGCCTCTTAGCATTTTGCCATCCAGCCAGCTAGAGAGTAAGACCTCCAAATGATGGGTGGTGTCCTGCTAAAGTGTCTGTTTACCAGCATGTGGCTGGTGCTGATTTCCCCACACTGAATGCTGCAAGTCAAAAACAGACATTGAAATATGATTGTCCTTATTTAATAATGTGAAGCATTTAGAGATCTGTATTTTCTAATGGTTGGTCAAGGGACGTCTCAATGACTTTTAAAGGAAAACATGTGTGAAGGTTGAAACATTGTGTTACACAAGCAGCCCATCACCACCGGTTTACCTTGTGTAAGAGACCGCCTGACCTTTGGCTCCTGATGGCTCCAAAGATACCCTGCAACTGGTCGTTTCCATCAATCGAACACACACGCAGACAATGGGAGCTGTGCTGCAAATAATTGTAAAATTGGTATAGCCAAGTGTGTATGTGCGCGTGCGTGTGTGAGTGAGTGTGTTTACTCTAGCACCGGCGAGGGGCCTCACCCTCGGCTGGGGTCCTGACAGCCTGCGATGGATGAAGCAAGCAGAGGCCCGCTGATCAGACAGCATGATTAAACCATACATCACAGGCCCCCAACCACAGCCCGTAATCCCCCCGAAATGAACCAGTGTACTGGACAATTACACACACAAATATCCATACTTCTGTCACACACACAGTGCTTCATCACAAACAGATTGAAGAGTGTTGTCTCAAGATTTGGCTCCCACTTTGTTAGGGCACAACACAATAACTATATTCATACACCTAAAAGCAGGCAACACATCTGCTATATTTGGTCAAGCAAAGTTAAAGTCTCTCTCTCTCTCTCTCTCTCTCTCTCTCTCTCTCTCTCTCTCTCTCTCTCTCTCGTTGAAGCCTGGAGAATTTATTAGAGATTAACTTGTCAGAAGGCTTTTTCCACAGCTCACTTTACTGCGTTCATCCTTCATACACATAACAGATAGCATTCCACACTTTTATCACTGTGGGTCCATCTCCTCATCAACAGGTGTGTGTGTGCTTGCATGTATCTGTCTTAATGTGTGCATGTGTGTTTGTGCATATTTGTGTGTGCACATATGCTTGTGCGTTTGTATTGATGCTCCTACGCCTTCATGGGCAGGCATCCATGTGTCTGGTGGTAGGCTAGACACACACACACACACACACACACACACACACACTTTTCCGCATATGATCATAACTCACCCAGACAGACACACACACACACACCACTCGCTCTGGAAGCTTTCAGTCACAGATCATATACAGCCATCTGTAGACAGACACACACACATATTCAGCATTGTGTATTAAATAGCCAAAAAACGACGCTAGAGGAGATTAAACTTTACTGATCCTGAGAAGAACCTGAATGTACACAGAGGACAATACACACACACACACACATTCAGGGTTGTTTATACAAAGGACATCAACTTTAAAACCCATAGCCAACATATGACATTGTACAGAGAAAAGCGTACACACACACACACTGTAAACAAACTGGTATTATCGTGCATTTACCACACCTCTCTCGCACATCCCCTTTAATGTAAGTGACACGTTCTCATAAAGAATATTGCATTTGTGCATTTAACAGATTTCTAAAGCCGATGGTTGATGTTGGCAACTTTGACGAATGCCCCTCATCGTGGCTAGGAAACCAGGAGATGGCTTGACTTTGTAGGAGTTTGTGGTACAATCCATTCGCACTGTAGTAGATAAGAGCTCTGAGATACAAACCTATACACTCTTTCATACTTGTTTGAGTCAGTTACATGCTTCCTCTCGCTCTCCCTGTGTCTCGCTGCATCCTCTACATGTATTAAGGTGCCGGCAGCTGTCCTTAGCAGAAGTAGGCCAGGCAAACACACACACACACGCATGCACACACACATACAGTGGAAGCTAGTGAGAAGTAGGGCAGACAGGCAGGCAGTATTACCCAAGCTCTTGGATCTCGGGAGCAGATTGTCCCTGAGGAGCATCATGTCATAACAGTCCTGATTGCACAGCATTTAGGAATGCCTGCAGAGTTAACCTCTCAATGATGAGGGGTCACCAATGATGTCACCACTGCCCCCTCAGACCAACACACACACTCTCTCTCTCTCTGTCTCTCTCTCTCTCTCTCTCTCTCTCTCTCTCTCTCTCTCTCTCTCTCTCTCTCTCTCTTCTCTCATTCCCCTCCATTGCCATCTCTTGCTTGCAGGCCACTAATGCTGTTTGGTGGCAATTAGACACACAAGATTTACTCTCCAGCCAGCCACTTCCAAAAAGCAGCAGACTGAATCCCGGTGAAAGCTTGAGGTGCTCATGGGTTTAACCCTAATGGCTTTTCTGCTTTGATCTGTTTCCATCATGTGTAGTTTTGAGGATATCTCACTTTATCTCTCTGTTCCCTCTCTCCTCCAGGTGCAGTACAGTGATGGGCAGAGTGGTAAGGACTTTGTGACCTACCTGACCCTCTCCCCTGTGCAAATGACTTTCCATGGCACCGGGAGCACCCTTCAAGCCAGCCATGACCAGGTGTGTGTGTGTGTGTGTGTGTGTGTGCGTGTGCAGGGGGGGTCGGTGTCACACCTGTTTGGCATCTAAATGACATTATGATTCCTGACAGTCTAATGTACAAGCAGACATTTCTTCCTCTTGGTAACTTCCATTCGGTGCAGGCTGCATCATGTGGCAGGTAAAGTTAAGCACTGCTGCACAAGAATAATAGATTGTGTTTTGACTGAAAAGTGAACTTCAATTGGTCAAACCTCCAATGGACAAAACAGTCTTCTTCCTGTAACACCTAAATGCTCATGGCTCTTTCACATAAAAGTGGATCCTAACTTAGCTGACAAAGTTTCAGTCATGAGATTTTGTTTTTTTGCTTTAAACCCCCCCAGGGGTTCAGCGTTCAAGTGTAGTGTACTGTATAGGCCATCTTATGTGGAGCTTGTTGACTGGGGTTTCAGCTCCTTGGCTTTATCATTAATCACTATTGTAAGTCCTCCTAGGACATCAGAACACATCTGACTCAACCGATGATAACAGTCAGTCGTATGGACTTCTCTCGACAAGCCTCCGTTACCCACCCCACCCCCACTCCCCTTGTTCTCCACGCTTCTCTCTCCATCATAGTAATTACTATCACGAAATTTGGTGGGGATCTCCACAATCTCTCTTTCTCCCTCTCTCTCTCTCTCCCTCTCTTTTTCTCCCTCACTCTCTCGCTCACGCCCTGTATTCAGATGGAGGCTCTTTGTCTTGCGTCGCCCAAGCAGAAAACCGGTTGCTTACATTCTATCATCTAAACATAGGACACCCCTTTGTTCAGCACTCTTCAAAGCTTTAATAAAGGCCTGGTCGGGCCCCGGACGGGACGGCTGACGGGGGGCTAGTGCCGCCACCGCTAACTGAGAGCCAAGCCAATATAGGCCAGGCAGGTCTGCGTCCTCCGGACCTGTTGTTGCCAGGAGCACTGGGGCATGACCGACTGTTAGAGAAGGCCTTTCTTTTTCTCTCCTCAGTACAGTAAGGAGCACGCCCACAAAAGGAGCACCTAACAATGAGGGGGCACCCTCACCAGCCCCCTACCCCCGGCAACACTTGGCGAACAAAGTAGGCCCGCAGGCGTCACAAATTTGGACGGGTTTTCCATGACAATGTGTGCACACCGGCAGTGATGCGGGCTGATGTGACAACAGGATGGGACTGGAGGCATGCACTAATAAGGCCCTTACTGTTACCTGTAAGTCAGTAGATTACGTCCTCCCCTGTTCTGGTGAATCCAAAACATCCAGTTGCACATACACAACATTCAAATTGATGTCTTATATCTCTGAATTGCAAATGGATAGTTCCACTAGAGTTCTACGTGTTTCCTATACCACGTGTTAGGCTTAGCACCCACCCACACACGCGCACACACACACACACACACACACACACACACGCACACACACCTTATCTGTGTAATTAGACATTGTAAATTTAGTGAGGGGGAACTGGGGATCTCTAGACTATGAAGTGATAACCGTTTCCTGGAGCTTCTCTCGCTCTCTCTCTCTCTCTCTCGCGCGCTCTCACACACACACACACACACACACACACACACACACACACACACACACACACACACACACACACACACACAACACACGATAATGTCCAGTGACTCCAGTCAAGTTCACTATACATCTGTCTGGGGATTTCCTGCTGTGTTATCTGCACTCTCATGGAGGTTTCTGTCAGATAGACCAGAGCAATCGATAAAGATCAACAGCCAAAGGGAGGTCCTCTCCACACTTCTGCCTGTGATGAATGTAGGAAAGATGTGAAGGATATGTTATGGATGAAAAGGCTGTGGATATTACAGTTGGGTTCTTAAAGAACCCTGAAACAGAAGTTTGTAATCCAATATTATTTCTGTTTCAAAAAGTGTGACATGGGATATTAACAGTTTTCATATTGGAAGGTTACTCGCGTCTCTAGTTGTGACTGGTGTCTCCTAAATGTGTTTCACAATATTCAGGTGCTTTTATTGTGTATTCTTGTGATTTTTGGGCAGTTTAGTCTTGACTTAGGAACATGAAGAAGTCTTTACCAAACTAAGGCTACGTCCACACTAAGCCGGCGTTTTCCACCCCCCAAAATGGAGCTTTTCGAAACCACTCTCCCAAGTGGATACATTTGAAAACGCCGCCCCCCTGTTGTTGTGTGGACTGTCACTTGATCCAGGGCAGAGCGGCCAAGCACGGCTGGATCAAGTGGCAGTAAAACGTCAACAAAAAAGACCAACTGTCCCAAAATGTAAGCGTTTTATATCATACATAACCATGTAGAGAGCAGAGGTCTCCCCCCCCACACACACACACACACACACACACACACACACCAGCGTTCTTCCATGACTATTTGCCTGGTGCAGACATTCCTGGAGGGCCTGTGTATGAGAGAGATATACAGCTGGGTGCTCTTTCTGACCTCATGTGCCATCTACTTGGTGCCATCTGCCCAACACATGTGAGCCCAGAGGCTGCTAGCTTAGCTCAGCCACACCTAGAGCTAAAGATGTTTATAGCTTGTCAACATGTCCTCCATTTTGGTTTCAGCCTCAGGTTATGTCTTTATTTGTTAGCTTTCAGTTTAGTCTTTAGGTTAAATTCATGTGAACCTAGCATTAAAAACACTGAAATTCCAAATTCATATCGTACTGATTGCGTACCACTCTTGTGTGGATAAACACAGTGAAGGATTTTTCACATGAGGGAACCCCACATGGGAAAGCCTGTAACAAGACGTCTGTATCCCGCTCAGTAAGAGCCCATACACTACCAACCTAGTTAGTCAGGTGTAAATATTTTCTATGTAGGTTTACCTGTGTTTGTGCGTATAGGCCCATTTCATGTTCTCAGTTCTTATTTTTAGGTGACCTCTCATTGGAAACACAGCCTAGTCTACATCTGAGAGGCACTGTGTACGACCACGGGTGCAAACTTCCGGCCAAGTCGTCTGCTAAATCGCTCTCAAGGTCACATCGGGTCTGCTCAGTTACAGCCACACTCACTCCATTGATATCTGCCTGTTACAAGGCCAAGTTAAAGGCAATGGCTCAGGGATATATTTAGACATTTTTATATGACGGGACTACACCACTTCTTAGACAGGGCTGATTTCTGTGTTTGTTCTGCAGAGCTGAAATAACTGCTTTGGCAGACCCTTCGTGGCGGCAGTGGGACACCAGGGGGGCCGGGGCCCACTGAGTTGTGTGTGAGGTGTCGCTGGCCCAACATGAACAGCTCGCAATCGAAGATGACAGGGCAACTGTTGTCTGCTATCGGAGTGTGTGTGTGTGTGTGTGTGTGTGTGTGTGTGTGTGTGTGTGAATACTTTGCGTGCAGTGATGTCCTCAGCTGAGCCAACCCAGTTCCAGGGGCCCTGTCTCCCAGAGTATCAGCTGTGGCTGCATGGGTCTCCTGCAGCAAGAGCCCGTTTTAGCTGATCTGATATGACATGTTGAACATAGTGTATCAGGATTAAAATGTCTTTTAGATGTGTTTTCAACATTCAGGAAATGAGGCCTACTCTTTCCTTATTATTTTTTCTGTATTTATTTCATGTGGCATGCGCCCCAGCCCACCAAGCCCCCGGGCCCCTGAACATGTTTTTCCCTATATTTCAGCTGTTTCATTCAGCTGTTATGTAAAGCTTCATTTTTCCATAGTCTGTCTATGAACTGACTCTCTCTGTTGTTCCATAAGCCTCCCTTGTGAAAAAGCTTTTTACGAGGCCAGGATTTTCACCTTACACGGGGATCCCTATGCCACACCATTCGGTTCACATGCTTATTCTCTTGATTGCTGCAACACAGAAACACATTCTGCCAAGCTGTTGTCTTATCTCAGATTCACACACAAAAACACACCAAATCCTCCCTACAAAAACAAAACATTGGTTGGTCCTGCTACAATAAATTGGGCATCTGACCTTGCCTCTTGGTGTGCGCTCATTCCTCCCCAGCAAAGTTGAGACAAGGGAATGGAGAATGGGTAGAAATGTATTGAAGATGAGTGGAAGTGGGGAAAGAGAGGGACACACCTGTTGAGAGAGTGCAGTGGCGGTTGGGGGGCGGGGGTGATGGCAGTGGGAGGATAGACAGTCGTCAGAGATCCCCCGTGGAGCCCAGGAGAGCGGGGACGAGAAGGAGCTGGAAGAGGGGTGGAGGCTCTACGGGGCTGCTGTTTGAAGTATCTTTTCCGACTGGAGCACAGACGTTATCCCAGGCAGGACTCCTCTCAGGGGGTCCTGTCGGAGTGTTACCCAACCAGGCAGGCAGCTGTCAGACGGCCTCTTCTCCCTGCCTGTCTGTCCTGTCTGTCTGTCTGTCTGTCTGTCTGTCTGTCTCCCCTTTATGTGCCAGTGTTGTGTAACCAAACACAGCACCTGGACACATCCTAAATCACTGTATGTGGAGAAAACAAGGGGAGTAGGCCCTAATCTGTGCTGTCAGGTGTGTGTGTGTGTGTGTGTGTGTGTGAGTTTTTACTTCTTCAGGTCCAAACATAGTACAGGGTTATTCTGTAAAAATGCGTTAAGTGGAAGAGTTGCCTCCACATTTATCTTGTTGACTGGGTGTTTTCCTTCATCTCATGTAACGACGTATCTGTCTATATGGTTGTGGTGTTTTTGTAAGGAGCAAATACCCTACTCACCACCTCACCCACCAACCCACTACTCCCACTGTTAGTGCCCCTCCACCCCCACTGCCCCCCCACACTCCTCATTCCCGCCCCGGAGAGGAGACAAAGTGAATCATCCGCAGAGCGATCCATCACTCCCGCCTGTCTCCCCTCATGCCCTCCTCAGGAAACACCTTTCAGACCAGGAGATTAGAGTGTGACGGGAGAGTAGAGGAGCAGTGAAAGAATGATGGAGGAGGAGGGAGAGAGAAGGCAAACGATATGGCAAGAGAGAGAGAGAGGGAGAGGGCACTGACAAGGGTAAGAGACTGTTAGGGGCACAGAGAAAAGGGACGGGAGAGAAAATGATTTAGCGGTGATATGAGAGAGATTGATGAAGACAGGGAATGAGAGAAACTAGAAATAGAAGTGACTGTCCTTTTTTTTTTTTTTTGCACAGCAGAGGAAGCAGTGACCAGTGGGGAGAGAATAAACATGAACTTGCCCATTAGGAAACCCGTTGATAGCTCCAAGTGGCCTCTTGGCCTCTTAAGGGCTGACATGGCAAGGAATTGAACACACACACACACACTTCATCTAAGCCAAGCCCATTGTGCTTACACTGAGGATTTAAACTTGCAAGACCTACATTTCACATTGTGTGTAGATAGAAAATGGCAAAAAAAAACAACACTATATTGTCCTTTTTAGTGTTGCGTAATGCCCCATCATCTGTCAGTCTTGCCTTAACACAGTACGACAAAGCGCCTGGATTTGTGTCATGTTTCACGAGCAGTATGAATTACCATTGACACGGACCTCCTGTTCTCTCAAATCTGAAAGCAGCCCACCATTTCAAGGTGATCTCACTTGTCCTACATTACATGTGATTCATGTCATGTTCTCCCTCTGGTCAAAAGTCCCATTCACACAATGTGTTTAGGCATAGAGAACTTGTACAGCATATCAGACTTGAATGAACGGGGGAAACGTGTCACTCACTCTTCAGGCCTGCTGCTGTGAGTGCCAGTGATGCTAAGACTAAATAATCCATTTATAGAAGATAACAAGAGCAAGCCCATATTAAGCTGTTTGCATCATAGTATTCTGGATATGTATTTAAGTTGAACTATAATATTTCTTGGGGTAAGTTGTGCCTATCAAGATTGATTAGAGGGGAAGAAACACCATAGCAATGAGAACCAAACATGTTTGTGTGTAGAAACTAACTCTTTGTTTTTTTTTCCCTCCCTCTCGGTTTCATACCCGCCAGCCCAACTGTGATTGCTTTAAGGCAAGCAGCGGTGTTAGGTTCATTATCACCTCCATGCTAAGAGGAGCGAGATGTTTTGGCAGTGGCCATGCAGCTTTCGATACTGTTAGGCTCTGTGTGTGATTTCCCACAGCTTAGCCTGGTTGCCGAGTTTGGCACTGACAAAGAACTCTTAACCAATCACACCTCTGTTCACTCATCACCCCCATGGGAGGCATTAGCTAGCCAGGCAGCTAATTCGCTACCTAGTGCTCTTTGTAGCTTCTTTGGCTCATTAACTTAATGTCATTTGATACTGAGTGATAGTCTGCCTCGCTGAAAAGGTCCCTGAGATAAGGGTGGGCATTTTATCTTTCCCTCTGCCGTGCCATCACCCAGTGACGTGTGAGATTTGTCACCAGTGGAGACATATTTTGTAACACCAACATACATAGGATTTTATTCTGAAAACATCTCTCCTCTTTTATTTAGTAAGCAGCGTTGTGAAAAGCTTTTTGTCCTAATGTACATTCTACAGTGCAGCAAATAATTGCAAAGGGGAAATAATGACTTCAAAGGTACGAGAGTGAGCGGTAATAAATATTACACTTTATGAGCCCTGAGGAAATACTTGATTTTGCACACAGTGTGCAAAGCTGCCCAGTCTCCTGTTCCACTGCTCCCCAGGCCACCATCTTAGGACATTGTACAGATAAAGCAGAGAACCAGAAACCAACACTGACATTGTCAGGCTTGTCCCACTCAGGGGGAGGCACACAATGCACTGTATGTCTATTGTGCAAGCGCTGCAATTCAACTATTTTTCAAGGGAAACCTCTGTATTTTAAATGGCTCTTTAACTTGATATGTGACACACGTCTCGTGGTTAAGAGCTTCTAAGTATTAATCATCATGGAGTGCTCCAACAGCAAATCACACACTGACAGTAATTGCAGGCATAAGCTTGTCCCTCGCAATTACAGGCACAAGCACACATACACATCCATAGACAAACACACACACACACACTGCACAATGAATGCTATTGTTTGTTGTAATTATCCTCTCTTGTTGCTTTCCAATGTTAATGAAACTGGATCTCCCAAATGCTTAGATATATTCATTTGTAAAAGTTGTTTTTGATTTCCCTCATACACAATATGATTAGAGGATGTCTTTCTGAAATTACAGGCTATCACTCACATCTCTCTGACAGGACCACAGCCAATACAAGACGAGGCTCCTCCTGCCTGAAACCGTGCCCTTTGATATGGCATTATTATAGGTGAATGTTACCCTCAACTACATCCATGGGGCAGCGAGATTCTTCCCTCAGTCATGAATCAAGCCCCAAATGGTCCCACTTTATACTGTATGTATGTAGCGATGGGTAAAGTAGTTTCCGGGAGGGGGGGGGGGCATTAATGTCCCAGGAGGGGGACGTTAACAAACTATGTCAGGAACAGTGCTCTATTGCAGAGTGCTGAGTTATGGAGATGAGCGTAGCGACTGGGGAATGTTTTTCTGTCTGTCTGAGCCCCCCTCCCCCTACCCTCCCCCCATCCCCTCCCCTCCCCACCCCCCTCACCTTCCTCTCATCTGGATGTTAACGCATTCTCAGGCCCCAAACACCACACATCGTGAAACACCCGCGACAACAGCCACATCGGGGGTTAACACCAATTACGACTGAGGTGTCACACACTCCTGCGGTTTAAGTAAACACTGTGTGTGTGTGTGTGTGTGTGTCCGTCTGTCTGTCTGTGCATGCCCGCCCGCCTGCCTCAAAGCCGTCTCTTCATGATCTTCCAGATCTCCGTAAATAAAGTCACAAGTGACGCCTTGCTTTGTTTTGCATGCAAATCCACCACCATTTGCATTTCAAGGAGATAAGCAGAGATTAAGCAAACCACATTGTCACTATCTAAATGTGAGAGGAAGAAATCAGAGTGGCGGATGAAACAGGAGACGCATGGCAATTTTTTTTCAAAGTCAGATTAACTTCCCTTTTGCATGTCTTGGCTCGTTGAGGAACAAGCAGCCCAACACAGTCCTGTTTTATATGACAGCTATCTCAGGCTTGGAGCTCAGTGATGATTTACCATGGAATTAACCCTGAATTTGATACAGCAATATGGGAACACTATGCTACATTGTGCTCTCAGGTGCACACACACACACACTACTTATTAGATCCTCAACACAATAGCAGTTGATTTGGGTGTCCCTCATGGATCCATTCAAGGATCCCAGATATTCTCCCTGTATTCCCCTTCACATGCTCTGATTTTTCAAATTGTATTGATTGCTAAGTGAGGAATTCTGTGTTTTCTTTCCTCTTATATGCCTCTAGACGGTCTTTATCCACCACTGGTTTTGATTAGGTGTTCTCTACGTCATTCAAACAATGATGGTGTGGGAGGACTTCATGTGTAACAATAAAACCTGTAGTCAGGAAAACATCCCTTATGCTAACTCCATATGTAACTCATCTGGCTTTGTTATGAATGCGTAGACAAGATGAAACCACAGAATGTCATTATCTCAACAATCACTTATCCCTCTATAGAGCGCACACTTCAATTTACCATGAAGGACGGGGAAATTATGTTTTGATTGCAGTTTCCTTACATGCATACAAATGTGTACATGTGCTTGAGAGAGCAGCGTTTTTATCCCTACTACACCACTCATGCAAGCACGCACACAAACACAGATACACATATTGTTTTAGAGTGATGCTGTAATGGCTTTTAGGAACTCTTTTTCCCAAAATGTTGTGATTTATTGTAAATGCTTTCACGTGAGGGATCTAATGCAGCATAGGTTTTAAATAAACATTTGTTGTAGAGGCCCTGTTTTCCTCTGGGACATCCTCGCTTTTTCCTGATTTCCCTCTGCTACCTTTTTCATTCTCTACTTCTCTCTTACTCGTACTCATGTTCTCTTTCTGTCAGTTTCTCTCTGTTTCTCTGTCTTTCCTTCGCCTTTTTCCTCAATTTGGGTCTCGCATTCACCCCCGCACACATCTCCCAGGTGCCCAGTGAGTAAACGTGGAACCGTGTGAGCCTTCAGGAGGACTTTGAAATGAGACATGGCTGGGACATCACAGAGGACTCTGGCCACTCTCAATGAAGCCTGCTTGATTTATAAGAGAGCGGGGGAGAGGGGGGGGATGTTTCCAGAGGCACACAAGGCCACAGGGTCCTCCATTAGTACCCTGACCCCTGTTTCATGGGACCAACCACTGCATAGGAGGAGAGGGAGGAGAAGAATGGAGGGATGGATGGCAGACATGGGGGGTAGTGTAGAGGGGGGGGGGGCGTCTTTCTTTTTTTCTGTGGAAAGTCTGCTATTTACATTTTCACCACAGAGAAGGCAACAGAAATGAGAAACCCTAGCTCGGTCATTTGTCAATGGCCTGCGGTCTCCAGACTTAAATGTCTGCCGGTTGTACCTGATCTCTTACTCAGGCCGGCCCCTGCTCCCTCTTTTACGAGTCTCCTCACAGTTTTACTGTCCGCAATCTAATTAGCTGTGTCCTAATCATGTGTTAAAGCGCAGCGCCTGCCTGGTGTTTACTGTCTGTTTGCCTTGCTGTAAAAAATGTGTGAGGTGGCTCGTAAAAACCTAACCGCAGAGGATTAAGCACTCACTCGCGTTTTGTGGATTAAATCACATCATCACCGACAACTAATGGGTTATTGCCTGTGCTGTAGAGCTACTGCAGACAAATTGTAATGCAGGTTTGTTTGAGGGTTGAACTAGTTCTAGTTACTAATGCCTTTGTAACCCATTCATTTTTATTTTTTACCCTAGTGTATGAAATCTGACATTAAAAGTTATCTCATGAAGTCAAATTTGTGGCATTACAATACTATTCACTTTCCCCCCCGCTGTGCTCATGCAGCATGTGAGGCCCACCACCCCTAAGTCAATCTGTTTGCTCATCGAATCAGCCCTGGCTCATGTCAGTGTTTGTAGACTGAATCCCTAACATGGCTTTGTTCCTGTTGAGAATGTTTATGAACACTTTGTGACAGGCACGCTGCCTTTAAACTAACACAGTAATAGCATTATGTTAGCATTTAACAAAGAGACATATGTTTTCAGTGTGCATTTTCCCCCACTGCAGCCCATCTTTGGCTAGTTAGCGTGGCCCTGGGACCTGTTCATCAGAGGACCAGCCTAGCTGGAGGAGCTCTACCCAGCAAGACCTGCCTGATATAAGCATATTGGAATTTATTGTTTTCAGTAAACATGCCTCATACATGATCCATCTCAGCATTACACACTGCTAGTTGCCATAGGAACACAGTAGGGTTTTCATAACACTTCAGGGGCTCCCTAAAATCTGATGGGTTTCAATCGACCCCTGTCGCACAGCGAGTCGCAGGCTTGCTCTGTATTTCTAGGAAGCTAGGTATGAGATCCAACCAGATCCAACCACGTCTTATGGGTTCAGCAAGCATGCTGGGTAATGAAAAACAGTCACAGGCCTTGTGGGGATCCGCAGTGCATTATAGAACACCACTGCAGTTTTACAGGCATGTCCCTTGTCTATACGAGGTGGTTAAAAGTGAATGCAGAAGGGAGTCGAGGGGGCTGCAAGGAGAAAGAGATGAGGGGAAGAAGATGTAAAACGCCGTCTGACTGTGCGTCCTCTCCTGTTACCGGATGCCCCTGTCCACTGGACATCCACTCTCTCATACACACTTACTGATGTCTCTGACAGGAAAATATAGGGGGGCTGTGATGGAGGATTGGAGGTTATTATATGCAGCTGGCTGGTGTCACAATAAGACACTTACCCCCCTCTCCCCTCGCCCCCTATCTTAACCCCTCTGCATATTTCATTCCAAGCTTCTCTTCTTTTTGCCTTTCCACGCCTACTATTCTCCTCCTCTAATCTCTTGTGTCCGGTTGCCCTATTTTCTTTGGTCTAACTCACACTGAAGTCCTGAGCTGGAGAGAACCAACAGCTGTTGTCATCGTGATTCAATAGGAGATTGCGATATCGACTCTAAGGACCTATTGGATTCATTGTGTCCATCTCATTTGGTCAGACCATTTTAATGGTCAGCTTCTGCTTCAGCTTCTGTCACAATGAAGAGGTAATTGGTTTCTAAATGTAATGGCTGGAGCTGATAACAGCCAGCAGTGTCCATTGACACCCAGACTGACATCCTGACTAGTGATTGATATAGCCCACTGCAATCTCTTCACTTAGTTTATTATCGATGCAAATGGGAGGAAGTGATTAAGACCTTGGATCCCGGCTCTGGTGTGGGCTGCCCATGCTTCTCGCCGTAGATAGAAAGGTCTTTTCCTATGGCCGCACAGCAACATGACAGCAGCCAGGCGATAACCTTAGCCATCACATTTGCATCCCCACCCAACCACGGCTTGTGCCACTGCCCACCTTCACAGGCTGTGGATTTCACTAGTTAGTGATTAGTTTGCATTGGAGGTATGTTGAAGTCAGAGGATGGTGAGGTTGGTGTAGAAAAACACAGGGAAAGAAGCATGGGAAAGCAGAGACCTGCGTAGAGACAAAGAGAAAGATGGAAAGGAAAGAGATTAGGAAGCAGAGAAGAGCAAGGGAAAAGTGTGACTCCCCCTGGGATTGATCACTATCTCGTTGCAGATAAGACAGCGAGTGCCTGAAGGCTGGCTTTTCCTCCCATGGCTTTCCATATCCCCCCCCCCAGGGCAATCTGAGTGGAATTGTTCGGGATTATAGAAGCTTCTCCATCTGGTATGGAAAGGAAGATCCCCACAGGTGGAGACAAGGTGATGTAACAGTGCTTTAGAGTCACTGGGGAAACCTGATAGAGATAGAGGTAATTATTAAGCCCAATCACAAGGGTGTTTCCCCAATCTCCCACCATGACTTTACTATTAACCAGCCTAGGAAATGAATCATTGATGTGCCTGTGAGATATTCAGCGGTCCCCTAAATCTCCCCAAATTTAGTGTGAAGCATCTGGTCTCTATTGGATGATAATAGCTATGACAATGCTAGTGAAGCAAGATTATTTTCTTCTTGTGTCATCCGTATGAGCCAAGCATAACTGGCAAGTGAAATAATTTTGGTTATTTGGGTGAGTCATAAAGGGACAGTCCGCCACGGACCGTGTGTCATCACCTGAGCTGTGTGTGGGGGTGTTTGTGCTCTGTCTGTGGTATATATATCTGTGTGTGTCCAAAATACCATTATCATTCAGGGGCCTTGTTTCTTTCGGCTCAGTCATTGGTCATGTTCGTGAGTCACTGGCCTTGAGGCTGGCTATCTCCTCTTACCCCATATCGCAGCAGTCACATCACACATGCATTATTCAGTCTCTGATTCATGGGAAATCTTGCTTAGCAAATTTAAGCAAACATTCTTCTGCAAAGCCCCCTGTGGGTGGAGGTTTGGTGAAAGAGAAAGTGTCATACCTTCCTTCCTTTCATCCTTTCAATGCTCAGTCACTGTTGGTGTTGTCATCAGATCAAGAATGACTCAGCCCAGTGGTTACTGTTTCTTGACAAACTTTGATAGGTTGGCCCACTATCATAGCATACTACTACATACTACTACTACTACATACTATAGCATTGTGTTAGTCCCTCTTTGGCTATATCTGCTTTTGCTCTGAGATGCTTTGCTGACAAGGCAGGAGTATGGTATGCTGAGGTGCTCCTGCCCCTCGCCCTCTGCCCATATGTTTTGTATTACGCCCTAGGAGGTGCCATGCTCAGCAGCTTGGTGACGGGAGGGGATAAAGCAGGCCTCTCTGGCCCAAATGACGCATGACATGGCGCTGCGCCCCGGGCCCTTATTTATGGCTTCCCATGTCAGCGAAGGCTCGCTCCCCTGGGGAGCTCCACGGCCGTTACCCACTAGTTTAGCTCAGCCAGCCTTCAGCACTCATCTCAGCCCTGAATAATGCACGCAGGCACACACACACACACACACGCACACACACACACACACACACACACACTTCCCGCCTCAGGAATTCTGATCACCACACCGGGGCTGCATGCACACTAGACTGAGATATATGCAGAGGTCAAAAAGATCATAGACAGAGACATACTTAAACTGCATGAATGCAGGGAAACACACATACACAAGTTTATTCGGCTGTATAAGGCTACATCCACACTAATACGATTATCTCTGGCCATACTAACACGTCTGAAGGGGTGACCATTCCCCTACACTGGGCATGCGCGTGCCGGTGTAAACAGGAAGCAAATCGCTCGACTAATAGCTTGCCTCCTGCGCATGTAGGCAGTAGTAGCATTATACAATGCAGAATTTAACTGCACAACAGCTGCTAGCATAGACAACAAGGTCAGCAACGCCTGTAATTCCTTATCCATGTTGAAAAGTGTTCTTCTTGAAAGGTTTTCTTCTGAGTTTTCCTGCTGGTAGCTGTCGTTTGTTTTCTTCCCGGAAAAGGGTCACGTGGTAGGGGAGTGGCGAATCAGGGAAGGATACGTCTGACTGATAAGACCCAATCAGGAAGCGAACGTGGGTGTCTGCGTCATCGTTTTCAAAAGTCACCGTTTCCGCCCGCCCACACTAAAACGCTTTACAAGGTTTAAAACTAAAACTGGGTCAGCGTCGTTTTAAAAAGCCTCCGTTTTAGGGGATCCAAAACACCGGAGCAGTGTGGACGCTAGGCGTAAACGTAGCAACAGTTATGCGTTTTAAAAGGAAAACGTATTTGTGTGGATGAGGCCTGAGAGTGACCGTTGCTACACTGTTGCGCAAGAACTGTTGTGGGACACATGAGGTGCTACTTCAGTGGAATTAACGTCATGTTCGGCTAGGGCTCTGCCAGGCGCACACTGCCTCTTTTTATCAATGCCTCTGATGTGGAAGAGGATGTGAAATATAGAGCGAGAGTGAGGAAGAGATTTGATGAGAGGATCTGAATACATTTTTCTCCGCCGTTGCTCAAGGATCCATGTACACATCACACCGCATGAGCAAACAGACCACATACACTGCAGGCGCACACGCACAGGTCTTCTCCGTGAGCTATCCTGGAATGTGCCTGTGATCCCTCTCCAGGGCTTTGATGTGGGCAGGAGGAAAAGAGAAGAATGTAGAGGAAGAGAAGGCCGAGGGATGAAAAGAAGCTCGAGACTAGATGACAGAAGGAGGGATGGAGAAGAGGAAAATCAGCAAAAGATAAAGGCTAAAAAGAACTAAAATGAACATCAGAGAAAGATGGGAGGCGATGGCACGGTAGTGACAAGGGGAGTTAACATAGGACACCGCAGGAGTAAAGGCAAAGAGAGCACAGTCACTGGGGTTTTCTCTCCCTCGGCATCTCATATTACTTTGTGCTGTCGGGAGAGAGAGGGCGAGGGAGCACCGTCAGGGTTTTATGTGGCCTTTTGAAACAGAACAAGCCCTTTGCGAAACAATACATCCAGCCTCAGACTTTCTCTGACAACAGGGCCCTCTTTGCTCCCACTTCCCAGGGCCTGCCTGTAAAACACACTGTTTGAAATCCACTCGGTTCATTGTTTAGTCTAGCAGACATCCCTTAGATCATCCTCATCAGTGGCCGTCCTGCATCCCCTTCATGTTCCGTCTCCTCCGACTCCACGGCAGTTCCCTGGCATCAGAGCCGTCCACTCTGACTATATTGGACTCTTTCTAGTGCAGTTAAGACCTGACAGTGAGTGTGTTATTGCAAGAGTAAGAGCATGAATGGTGATTGTAAAATTGAGCAAACAAAAGCAAGCAGTTTAGGGTTACGGTCCATCTGCCCCGGTGCCGTCTCGGGTTCTGAGAAGAAACCATCCGGCGAGTGGTTGTGAAACAATGCCGTGGCTTGTGTGTCTATAAGTATGTGTGTGTGTGAGCGTGCACACATGCATGCATTTGAGTGCACCTGCAGAGTGGCGGACAGCCCTCCCTGCTCTCAGGGCTGGTTTCTAGTCCTGCCAAAGACCACAAGAGGAATCTCCCCACGCTCTAGTTGTAACGGAGGAGGAAACCAACCGTTCCCGCTCTCCTGCCTCTCGCTCCCCGGGATGAACTGGATGTCCAAACACATGACGAAGACAATGACGCGGCATCAAAGGGGAGACGGGAGCCTGCTGCTAATGCTCTTGGCCAGGCCTGAAGATTAGGAGAGGATTGGGTTAGTCCAGCTGGACTGTACGGAGACAGAGAGGGGCCTGGGAATCTGGGTCTGCTTGGTAAAGGGGAAAAACACCACGTTGTGCTTCGAGATTGGGTCAGTGGGTTAAAACCTGAGCCGATGCTTGTGCTTTCATCTGGCCCCCAGCAGAGCAGAGGCTGGACCTGAGCTCTGATAAAGCTCAGGGAACAGGTAAGCTAGGCTAACGTCTCCCTTTCTTCTTTCTACTCCAGATCTTCTGGGATTAAAGGTGTGTGTGTGTGTGAGTGTGTGTGTGAGTGTGAGCCTGAGTGATATGCTGGTGGTCTCCACCTCATTAGGACCTCCCTGGTGTCTTTGATGGCCACTAAGGGCCAGAGGGCTGAGTGATGGAGATGGAGGGACTGAGGGCTCCCTCCTCTCTGCTCCCCTTCCCGCCAAACCGCTCGCCTCCTCTCTTCTCTTCTCCTTCTCCTTCTCCCTTACTTCTTTATTTTTTCACCTTTCTCCTCCACCAGCCCCTCCCACCACACAGCCTTATTGTTTCACTAGATCTCCGTGGTCCAGCAGTGGGGGTTGACACCGGGGTCTGATTTGTCGGGGTCGATGTGATCCAGCGATCCATCAGATCCATCAGGCCGATGCCAGTTGGCTCCCGAGGGACCGACCCTCTGTTTGGCTAAGCCGCCGAAGGAAGCGAAGATTCCTGTCAGGGAAGCCATTAAGAGCTCAGCAGGCCCAGAAAAATGAGACGCCCTTGTCACTTCACGTCAGGAGCTCGGCCACGGTCGCGGATCCTCCTCAGACCCCATCGCATTCCACCGCTGATTGTCCAAACCTTTGAACTAGGGACAGCTGGATAGATGGATGAACGAGCCGACGTGTGAAGTAGCAGCGTTGCGTGGTGTATGGCCAAGGGGCACTCCAGACCGGCTCTCGGTCTCGGACCGGG
Source organism: Hoplostethus atlanticus (assembly GCA_034670405.1). NCBI lineage: Eukaryota > Metazoa > Chordata > Actinopteri > Trachichthyiformes > Trachichthyidae > Hoplostethus > Hoplostethus atlanticus. The sequence continues at coordinate 6,067,575 of JAXDDX010000012.1, forward strand.
TGGTGAGAGCTGGTTTGTTGTTTTGAAGTTTGGGTGAGGGGAAGAGGAGGAGTGAAGAGGGAGTGATGAGGGGCTTCTCAGTAAGTGCCCCTCAGAGATGGTCAAGGGTGTAGTGGTTAATAGACAAATTTCTCTTTCTGTTTCCACCTCCCATCTGTTGGAATGTTCCTGCCTCTCCACTCCTCTCCCACTTACTATGACTCCATGTGCCAACCCCCCTCCTCTCCACATTTTCTCCTACCCCTCACCACTTCTCTCTCTCTCGGTCTCTCTCTTCACTCCTATGACAGAGATGGACCACTTCCACCTTGTGTGTCACGGCCTCAGACTAAACACACTCTTCTGGTGTTGACGCATCAGTGCATCGCTGGCCACCTCCATCGATGGCCGTCTTATCGTTAGAAAAATAATGATTTCACTGGCTGCCGTTCCCACAGATAGGCCCAGTATTTGTCTTAGGGCCTGTGTCCTCCGGTGGGGCCGAGGATTGGCTGCCTCATCCTTTATGCCTGCCTGTCGTATATCAGCAGCACCACAACCGTCAGCCCCCTGATTTACGGCTGTTTATCCCCAGCCAGCCCACACCAACAGATGGGCCCTGGCTATTTACTCAGGGAGAGAAAAATCTCCAACCGATTGCATAAATACAACAACCAAGCAGCGATTATGGGGGCGAGTTGGTTGTGATTGCAATTTATTGGTCACTAGAGAGAAAGGGAGCTTGACTGATCCGTCCCTGTCGTGTATCAGGTGTCACGGTGATCAAGTCTCTTAAGGTTTTTTTCTTATCTTAATTGCTCTTTCCGCTTCAGTATGTGCAGACGGTCCCGGTCATTGTGAGATGACATGATTGTACTATAAACGATCTAAAGCGTGTAACCGTTACCTAAATGTCCCCTAACATGACGTATGCTTATGAACAGTGAACCTGCGGAAACATTCCTTCAACTGTCATATCCCACACGGTTGTGCCCTTAAATCTCTAAATCCTCCCGCGAGTGTATTCAAGCTGTAAATCTCACCGCTTGTCAAATCTGCAAAGGAAAAAAACACACCGCACCATAAATTGCCCGTTACAGACTTGCAGGGGCTTCAGTTGATCTTGGAGACTCTGGAGATATGTTGTGTGTGATGGTGAACAGTATAAATTCTGCAAAGCGGTCCTACTATTTCATTGCAGAATCTTTAGTACCTGTATGCATCAGAGTTTGGGTTTTTTCCCCCTTTTGATGGATGCAAACCAGATTTTGACCCATGCACCTGTCTGTCATAAATTATGATTCCTGGTTTACGTTTCTCATAATCTGAAGTTAAACTTGCTTTGAAAATTATTGTGGACGTAAGCACACTGATAGTGGTTTGTAACATCCTCCCTTGTGTATAGCATTCCATAGAGACATGGATATGTGATCCATCGGGTTTCATATTTTCCCAGGATTGTAGCCTGATAAACATGTTTCCTCTCTGAGTACGTGAACTTGAATGCAGACTGTTTTCACATGGAGACGTCTCTGTCTCTGTATCCGTACCCATGATGGTTAATTCAGCTGATAGGACTAATAGGAGTATTATGGGGCACAGAGGGATGTTGGTGGGCTTCGAAACTAGGTGAGCTCAGCCAGGCGTCATGTCTCACTCATCTACTGAACAGACCCACTGATGCCTTATCTTGACTCTGATTAACCAGTGATGGACGATATTGGTTGCTGTAACACAAGATGTGTATGAAATGATGAACTGGAGCTGTGGGAGGTCATGAACATGTTTCTGTTTTCAGTGGGTTGCTTTTTAATGATAATAGTAGTAATCATAATTATAGTAATAATGGTAATAGACGTGTTTTAATTATGGTACACGTAGTCCGTAAATGGAAGAAATACTGCAAATGTTTGACAACCTTGGGGTCAGGCAACCCATGTGGGGTCCAATTACATAAAAATGGGGTCCCTAGAAAAAAATTCTATTCAGACTGAAGTGACTGTAATAATGACAGACTGCAGTTTCAAATGAAAAGTTACTACACTACAGCTCAAAAGATATGAGTTCTGTCTCCCCAAGGTATGTGATGTTGTTTCTGCACACTGGACAACATGCATGTGGTACAATGTGCACAACCAGTTTGTATGCACATAGATAAACACTCAAGGAACGCTTCTCCGTCCACCCTTTCATGTGCTTCACTGATCTGGAAGGAGTCTATCCAGGGATTCAAGCACATTGAATCAGCACCTTTTGGCTCTCAAGGATAAGAACTGAATTACAACCGTTATGTGTTTCAAAAGCTACAGGACTGATCCTAGCACAATATGGGGTTACCTGTCAGAGACTACATGTGAAGAGTTTCCAAAATCAGTTATCTACAATTTGATAAAAATTTGACAGAAAATTATAGCACAAAATGGATAGTAAATAGCTTCAATCCGTAGGTAGACAACATAACACTTTTTTTTTTTTAGATTGTTTACTATTGGATACTATCTTCAACATATAGGAGATATGTTCAAGATATTGATAAGTTTCCACAAGTTTCCACCCTGCCTCAAATGGGATCGACTCACTAATGGTCCCTTCCCCTCCCTGTTTACTCACCTTTTACTCTTTTTCACACACACAGAGCCGGTATCGCCAGTATTAACTTGATGGCCTTTTTCTATATGTTCCTGTATATTACTTCCTCCCTCTTTGTCTCTCCCAGAGAGGGTTGGTATGGATGGAGGAGGGGAAGAACTGGAGATTTTAGACGTGTTCCAATATGCACAGTCAGACCCAGCGGTGTCAGCTCAGCTGGGAGATATATGCCCCAGCTGCCCCCTCCACTCCAACTCAGCCCACTACGAGACCGCACGCACACACATCTGGAGCCAATCTTTAGGATGCAGGAGAGGATCCATGTCAGGATTGGACCGAGAGCCTGGTTAAGATCAGATCAGCCCAGCCCAGTTCAACTTGGCACACTAAGAACCTGTCAGACATGTACACGTCTTTCCAGGCCCAGGAGCAGTTTCTGTTTCTGACATCAGCTGACATCAGTTGTCTTTCCCAACCCGGTGTCACTACGGGAGTCCATCAATGCTTTGGTGTTACAATCCATTGGTGTAAGAGGTCAAGAGAATTCAACTAGAACACCTTGGACACACCTTGGTTTCATGTTGTCATTTGTTTTTTGTTAACCTTTCAGCAGATAGCGTACAAGTGTTCCTCTGCGCTACACCTCTTGCCATAAAGCCCTCAACTTCCACACGGGTTGCGTACACATCAGCTCCTCAGTGACTGGCTCCAGTGTCTGATAGTGAAATGCAACACCGCTGAGGGTGACGATGGTTTGTCGGAGGCATTGTGCAGGCCCGACCCTCCTCTCGTCACCAGCAGCCCTTCTAGCTGGCACAGACAGGCAGGGGGATGCACAGGAAGGAAATGACATCATGGCAGTTTAGCTAGCAGTAGTGAATAATCTAAACTGCACATTGTGAATTCGCTGAGATGCTGATGGGATATTGGTTTTTAATGACGAGGCATTATATCGCTATGCACTGCTGGTTGTAATTATGAAGTCAATGCGGCGTAGACAGTGCCTTGACAGTAGATTCAAAGCTAACTGGTCCCTTGGCGGTGAGAGGCTGGAAGATGTCACTCTGTTACAGTAGTGAAAGCCACAAAATTGAGTATAATTAAGTAATTACACAATAAGCAATAACATTGTTACACTGTCATTGTGTGAAATTGACTCAACGTTGATTTACATCATTGTGCTGTCATGTAGGAACTAGACAGTGTGTTGACATCCATGTGTCTTCCTGTCTTTAGGTACTACGGCCCAAACATCCCTCTACAACGTTTTATTAGGTGTGTTGTGTTTCTACGCCTTTTATGATTTATAGGTATTTCAGACCTGCGGCTATTTGCTTAGTCGTAGTCCTTGGGGAATACAGATGTCACTGTGATTGACTTAGGAAAATGCAGAGCAGCCAAAACACAAAGTGGAAATGTTAACCCAATAACGCTAGATAAACAGTCGGCCAGGAGGAGCCAAAGACAACACAAAGAGAAGGGAAAGTGTCCTGTTGGCATCAGGTTTCCCAGAGTAAGTGTTATTTGAAAAGCAGCTGAAGGGTGACACTCACTCCCCTCCCACCCAATCTCCTTCTCTCCTTCCCTCCCTCCCTCCCTCGCTCACTCGACCATCTGTTGTTCTCTCTCTTCTCAGGCTGCTCTAAGTGCCTTGAAACAGCTGTCGGAGCAGGGACTGGACCCGGTGGACGGCCCCATCAAGGTAGGGTAGGACACGGATCACGCCGAACTCACAGGCAGGCCCACAACGCTTACTCAATGCAGGATGTTTTCATGCCCCCCTCCCTCCTTTCCCCCAAGCCTCAGCCTGGACAGATGCTTGTCTTATAAAGAGCTAGGTGTGTGTGTGTGTATCCAAGAGTAATCACTATTATTGCAAATCCTCAGTGCTCCCATCATTAGCCCCCCTCCCCCCAGGTTTCCCACCCACACACGTGTCCAACATTTCCGCTAGACGTTTTTTCCTCCAATGGAAAGCGTCGGTGGGCGTAGACATTTACATGCAGTCCAGCACTCGATCCTGTCATTGCTCCCATACTTTGCATGATGGCTATCACCGCCGGGGCTTGATCGTAGTTGCTGCAGAGAAGAGGGCCTTTCGCTACGGGGCCCTGCAAGAGCCGCTGGAACTTCCCTCCCCTCCCCCTCACCCCCTATCTCCTCCATGACGAGGGAGGGAGGGAGGGAGGGAAGGAGGAAGGACGGACGGACATCGGCAGAGAATGAAATGGGAAAGTGGGAAACCCCGTTGGGTTTTGGAAGCAGGGAGGAAATCACTGTCCAGCATTTGCGGAGTATTTTCATAGTAGGTGTGCCCTGGGAAAAGGTTAGGCAGGGCTGTTTTCTTGCAGCCCCTTGTCTCCTTCAAAGTTAAAGAGGAAAGGAACAAAGGCAGGAAAAACAACTCGGCATTGTAGCGGCTTCATTTACGTCACCGTCAGAGATGAGGGGCCAACATGGCAGCACTTGGCACATGTGCTTTGACCCGAGCAGTTAATCACTCCGATGTCATTTTTCTCTCTCCCCTCCCCTTCTTCCTCTCCGGGCTTCATCAACTCTTACTCACATTAACACATTCACACATTAACTCGTGCGCTCATGCGTTGCTGTTTGAGCATTCCTTCAATGTCAGGAGGGTTTGGCCCAGTTGTTTGCCATGTGGGTCTGATGTTTGCCGTTATCAGAATGTCTTTTTTTTTTTTTTTGGCCTGCCAACCAACTCCTCTTTTGCTGGCCTGTGACCCAGAGGTGGCGTTTGTGTACAGACCTGTCATCCGGCCTTCAATGCCCCCCCGAGACATGCATCTCTGTTAGTGTGCTCAAAGTCCCATCTGAAAGAAAACGGGGATCTGATCACAGTTTGAGGTTTGAGGTTAGAGGACTTTGCCGTTGTAGGTGATTCAGTTTCACTTCGATTCTCTCTTAAAAAGGGGTCATGTATCCTCCCATGGACAAAATAATTGAAAATGAATCATGAATGAATGGGTATAGTGCTCTTACCCTAGCTAGAACAGGGCCTAATATTAGCCACGGTGCTCTAACACTGTCTCATTTGTCTTTCCAGAGCAGCGAAGTGTGTGGGAGGGAGGACGGACACTAAACAGACTAACTCAGGCACCACCACTCAGGTCTGCAAGGATTCAAAGGCTGTCGTCTAGGAGCTGACAACCCCGAACCCCTCCTCAACATACACAACAAACCTGACGAAACCCTCCACGACCTACACCCACTGTACCCCCCCCCCCACGACCCACGCCCCCCAACCCCCCCCCCCAACCCCACGATCGCCGCTGTATCCTGCGAAAACCTGTCAACATGCAATAGGGTGGATGTGCACCGAGAAATGACCGACTAAAACACCATTACCTGAGTCTATGTGAAGACAACACTATCCTAACACGTTTATTAAATTTCAGTACAATTTTAAAGAAGAAAATAAAAGAAATACAAGCAACCAATATCATGTCAGTTCAGCAAATGAGACAAATGCATGGTACTGTATCAAATCAAGGGAAATCCAAAGTGAATACACTACATAGAGAACCTTCCCTTTGGATAGATGTGTGTTGGTATGGTTAAAAACAAATATGTACATCATGCCATTGAAATACAAAAGAAACATTTAAGGGGAGAAACCAACTTGCGTACAGTAGCTTATTTTTTCGGGGGTATTATGTTTCTGTTTTTTCTTTTTTTGTTTTATTAATCTAACAATGCTTGAGTACTGTATTTAAAATTAACCGATGCCAGTGCTGTGAAAGTTGTAGTTGTTGTCTTCATATATAGTCACCCAGCTTACCTTGTATGCTGACATTAAAAAAAAAAGAGTTCATCTCTCTATATGGATGTGTATGACTTTCAAGAATATCATATTCCAAAAAATAACACAAAGAAAAAGTTTTTTTTTCATGTGGACAAAAAGGACAAAACTGGTGTTAGCAGTAATCAGTAGACGTGTGACCTCCCAGGACCGGGAGGTTGGCCCGACCTCTTGGTCCCGGGGGGTGTACCTGTCCCGTTAAAACATGACCCGACCACTGGCATAGCATCACTGGAGCCACCCGACCCAACAGCGGAGGCAAGGGCCAGTACAATAGTACTTTTTATCTATGAAGAGAGACCACTTGCGTTTGACAGTGGCTGTGTTTTTTGCGCACATCTCTCATGCCAGGCCAGTTCTAGAGTACACCCTCCAGACGTTTAGCATGGCCGCATCCAGTGAAGCGAGAGAGTCCTCACCGGCCCAGTGATTCTACGTCAGTGGATTGTCCCCCTTTCTCCCCCACAGTTTTGTCGATCACATCTACACCCATTGTGTGTGTTGTATTGACCCGCCAAGGCATCAACTGGGTGCTTTTAATGCCTGCATTCTGGAGTGCGTCTTTGAGTGGAGAGAGACCGCCATTGATTAGCAGACTCCTTCCCCCAAAGGCTACTTGAATTACTTGTTCACTGACATGGAGGATGTGTCTTCTTCGCTGTGAGTGCAATGTGTAATAAGGCAGTATCTGTTTCTGAAATGCAGTAAAATCACCTCAGTTCATGTGGAAAAGTGCTGTTTCTTTGTCTGTTTTTTTTCTACTTCTGTGCTGAAACACGTGAAACATCTCAAATCACACCAACTGCAATTAACACAAATTAACCTTTATCATACATTTTCTAAGGGCATCAGCTGAAAAAGTGTTTGCAATTAAGCAAGTAAAACTGAGAAACCGGTAGATGAGACATATGCTCCAGAGGTTGAATACTGACTGTGTGTGTGTGTGTGTGTGTGTGTGTGTGTGTGTGTGTGTTAAACTCTCCAAAGGGAGTTTGAGTGAGGCAGTTCTCAAATTCGTCATCATTTTCAAATCGATACTTCCCACTTCCCACTCTCCCACGTTTTCATTGAATTGGTCATTTCTGCTGTGGGAACTACTGCTTCAGTTACTGGTAAACTCCAAATGACTGATGGCCTTGTATTAATTACTCATTGTGACTAATAACATTTACTGACGTGGGAGTAAACAACACAGTAACAAGTGTACTTTTTGTTCCATCCGTCTCCATAATGCATCAAATATGCCTACAACTAATAGTATATGGTATTTCTGTTAATGACGATGATCTGATAGAATCATTTTTCTTGGATCTGCATGAAGCATTTCAACCATTTACAGGTTCACTGATTCAGTGCATGATGTTTGATGCTCCCAACCCATGAGGCTGACGAGTTGTACAGAGGTATTTCAGTTCTGGAGTAGTGGATAATCTGCAAAGTTATAAGCCACCTGCGGCAATCACATGATGAAAAGTGTCTTTTCCCTGAGGCCATGCAGCGTTCTAACGTCTTGGGCCTCACCTTCATGGCGAGCCAGCACTGGTTGGTTGCAGAGGAATTTCCCCGTGTACGTAGGCCTCCCACCCACGGATGTGTATAAGTATACATTAGAGACTAATGTGGCCCTTGTTCATGGTTCCCAAAAACTTCCCCACCTCGATGGACTGACTTGATAATAAAAAAAAAGAAAAAGATAGCTAACAACCTTGTCTCCATTGTAGCCCTGACGCTATAGTACTTCTTTTGTTATGTTTGTTATATATGTGAAGAAAAGAAAGCCTCGAATCACCCCGACTACAGTTTTAGGAGTGAAGTAACAGAAAAGGCAATAAGTCCCGAGGGTGTTTTCTGGAAGACTGTGTGATGATTTGTCTGAAACCCTGTGATGCCTTTGGGCGCTCATCCTGACATTGAGTGCTTTAATCTCTCAATAGATGCATGCAGCATCTTCCCACACTCCATAATATCCATAGATCACATAGTCCCCTCTCCTGTGTTCTCTGGGTTGGCCTGTTGGTTTGATAACACTGTTTGACTGTTGAACGCGTCGCTATAAGGTCCACCATAACAAATCACCTCCTCGGGGAGCGATGAAGCCGTTTCATTGATGTCCTTCACGTCGATGAATAACTCTGTCAGACTCAATTACATTCTGTTAATTGATACTGACGATAAACCTTGTCGTACGCTAGTCGGGGCACGGTGACAGAAAACTGCTTTTTCTTTCTTTCCACTTAATCTTTAACTCAGTCTGGTGGATTAAAGTAATGACAAATCTGTGTCAATTATTACTCCAAGCAGGATTAGTACCACAGGGCTGGATTGTGTGTGTAGCCTATCTATCAACCTCTTCAGTCATGACACTACGTCACCTTTACTTGCTTCCTACCTGCCATTCCGTCCACCTGTGCTTGTCCTCCTGTACCCGGCGCCCAGTCGGTCTCTCTCCGACATCAAACCCGCTCTGCTCTCCCATTAGCAAGATGAATGAGAGAATTTCACAGGCGCTGTCTAATTCAACTTCACTGACTAATGGACTCAGCTGGCAGCTACATCTGCTTGCCATTTGGACGCACCGAGGCTGTTCACACACATTAGCAGCAGATCTCCATTCCAGAAGCTTGTTCAGGTAGTGACGGTCCAGCTTTAGGCCAATGCTCAGCCCAGGATGAATTGCCCCGCTCTGTCCGGCCAATATGGGACGTGAACCTTACTGCCCAAAATAGAACAAAATCAATGGTGCAGTGGATCCTGTCCGTGCCATGCAAAAGCAAATGTCAGAGGCATTGATTTTTCCGTCTGAATTATGTGCTATCGACCCCCTTAAAGTCCTCTAAATTAGAGCGGTATTAACAGGAGGAAAAAAAGAGTGAGGGAAATGCTATAGACGTTGATGAACGACCAAGCGAAGATTCAAGCCAACATCCTAATAGTTTTTCTTTCTCAGTTGAATCAAAAGGGTTTTTTTTGTAGACGGTGTGTACTTGGCCAGATCAGGTACGGGCCTTTTCTCTTCGGCAGCACGCGGCGGGGCCTTTTCGAATCGCGTTGAGTGCCAGGGCCCTTTAACAGTAGCTGGAAGTGGCTGCGGTGGTGCTGATTGCTTCTGTACACCGAGGGCTTGAAACTGTCAGTACGACTCTCCCTCATATTAGAACTAATCTGCCACTGAGCAACTTTATCCACCCCTGATTAGTCACGGCAGAGGAGCGCTACGTGCTGCAGGCAGTAGCGCTGACATCTCCATGCTCCTCTGTAACGCGCTGAGGAGGTTGGGGAAGGACTAGCGGTGAGCAATCAGAGAGCGTGGAGGACGGGTGTATTCTCAATCTGCCACCGGGAAACCAATTAGTTCTGTGAAGAGATGAGCGTCTGCTGTGTGGAGGAACACTCCTCCTAGACTAACTTGGCCAGAGATTGTCTACTGTATGGAATCCGTTTGCAGTAGTAATATTAAGAACTGAGGGTCTTCAAGTCATTTGTTCTAATAATCAGTTCTCTAAACCATAATGCTGTTAAAACACATGAAAAGATGAAAGATTGTTTCTATCCAGGGATTTTCTGTGTGGTTTTGAGCTTCATCAGCTCTTCCAGTAATCATAGTTCTGGTAGCCTGTCTCTACGTCTCGTTCCTGGCTTGGCTTCGACCGTATTTAAGTGTTTAGACTCAGTCAATTTTCAACCAGCCATCTAGGATTGATCTGTGGCAACCTAATGAGGAAGTAAGTCAATGATGAGGAAAGGCCTGAAATTGGGATCAAAGCCTGAAAGACACAGTTCTTCCTCTGACCTATAAATGACTTCATGTGGAGCACGCAGTGCAAAACAACACAGCAGTTTGACCATGTGAGTCCAAGTCTAGCTCATGACCCATGACATGATTCCCTCGGGGAAGTCAGGGGACACAGCTACACAACAGCACTGCTGGAGCTGGTCGTGATTCAGCGTCTTGCTCAAAGACACTTCAGCAGGGCGGATGCTTGCTGACATGAGGACCCAGGTAGTACAACTGAAGGATGGTCTCCCTAACCACTAGGCCACCAAATGTTATTAGTAACCTTTCTGTTAAAGTAATAATAAAGATTATTAGTTTATCTGACCCACAGCTAACCTCTGTGTAATTCCTTCATTCATACCAACTGTATCTATGTGGTTTATAGTGACGCTGGCTGCTGTTGGACTTAGAGACCTTACGTCGCTGCTCACTCTAGGGCAGGACCTTCCTGTTGAAAGTCACATTTGGTTGTGCAGTGCCTATAATGTTGACTTAGAAAGGCAAAAGGCCCCTGCCCTCTTTAGCCAACACCCATATCTAAAGGCTGTCTGACTCACCGTGTGGCAATACAATATGGGGAGACAATGACAGAATAAAGGGTTGGGTGGGTGTCATCTGAACAATGGAAAGTGAATGAGAAAGTCCACTGTTCAACAGTGCAGAAGATCCTCTTTCCTGTCACTACACTGAATCCCAGAATTAAAAAGAACACTCATAGACGCATAGTCATTTGACAAACCGGTGCTGACTGTTGGGCAACGGATGTGTTTCACTTTTTCTGCTTACCCTTTAGATTTTAGGTATTTAGACGTGAGAAAATAGCAGAAAAATGCTTACGTCGCCAACTGATAGTAAGGAGTGCAAGGGTCAGAGCACCCAGAAGCAACTCTTCCTGGATCCCTGGGACATTCATGTATAATAGAAGTGCTAGAGAAGGAAAAATAAGAGCCAGGCAGAGAAATGAGTTCAAGACATCTTTTCTGCTAGTGGAACTTAAAGATTTCAGGTTCAGGCTAGGAGCCAATAAAGACACACCACTTAATAATCTAAATCACTTTATTAATTTAAGTTAGGTAGAGACACTAAACATTGGAACCACATTTGCTCCGCTATGGAGCAGTGTTCAGAAAAATTACAAAAAGAGGCTTATGTCATACTGTCAACAAATGGCAAAAATTAAGAGGTAGAGAATTTAGGCTCATTGCTGTGACTGAAGAATGACGCCTATTGGAATGTAGTTGAAATTCAAAAACTCTTGTCTTCCCGAAGGTATACAAAATATTTATACATCAAATATTGTGGAGACATTTTGGGATACTGGGGGGGTTTTCACAAGTTACATTTAAACATTTACATTTCACTGTAACTGGACAAGGTGGACAGCAAAGGTTGAAGTGTCACTTTGGAAAACATGGCTGTTGGGTCACTGGTTTGCCTGGAGTTAATCCAGTGCAGTAGTTAGTCAACAAATCATGAGTCGTTGGATGGATTTTTAATAAAAACACCACAGATCTTGAAAATAAAAAAAGAAATAAAAAAACAAAAAGGTATTTCCTCTCATATCAATAGAGCCCAATGCTTCACATCCTAGTTCAGCTCAGGACACTGACCCCCTCATTCACTTTCACTCGAGGGGTTCGCCATTACAGACCCAAAAGACCACTGAAGGACACGGTTGTATCCCATTACATCTGGAAAGTCCTGTGAAGATTCAGTCAGCCAAAGATCGGCTATTAAATGACCCAACTGGAATGCCTCGTTGACCTCGTCATCCACATCTACGCTACATGTCTGTAACAAGTAAATTCATTAACAAAATAACGGAATGTGGTAAACTCAAAATCTGTGAAAATGTTGATCTGACCTTTGCGAACAACGGCACAAAGCTACAATCAGAGCAGGATCGTTTGCGATCCATTTGTAGTGTTGAGTTCCTGACTGATTAATACAGAGCCTCTGAGGAGATGTTGGGTTGTGTGAAATGCTGTGTTGAACCATTTCTACACAGAGAAGGTTGGCAGTGTAGAGAGTCAGTAATTACAGTGCATGTCTACAAATAAAAAACAAAAAGTGACAAAGATTTTTACTGTTCATACAGTAACATACTGTATATTTCCACAAAGACACTAGATAAGGCTGGTGACTACATTACGTAAATAGTTAATTACTGAATACCTTTTTTGTATGATTTCAAAACTAGTGACACAGTATATAGATGTTGGTTTCTTTAATCAAACCTTAGAAAAAAACAACAAAACAAAGTCAAATAAATCCTTTGTGTAGTACACAGCTTTCTTTGTTCCAGAGGAACAATATGGTAAACCTTTGCATTTGCTCAATGCAAGTGCACCAGTCTAGATTCAGTCTTTTATGTTATTTTTTTTTACTTCCGTCTTCCCAATTCATCCTCAGTGGTCGTATCCTCATGCTTGCAGGTTTATGTGCCCCCGTGCGCGTTGCAAACAGCGCCCTCTAGATCCCATTCTTGGCCTCATTGTTGTTCATGGCCTCCTTCCTCTGAGCCAGGAAGGGGTACATACACTTATCAGCACCCAGGAACCGGTACATGCACACAATGGCCTCGAAGGGCAGGATGCTGCGAAGACAGGAGAGAGATGAGATTAGCGACACAGGATACTTCTGAACAGCCCAATAAAAGTCTGCAGAGCAAAAGAATATGGCTCAGGGAGGGAAGTGAGAAAAAAAGTGTGAGAAATGAGAGAAAAGGGGGTCAGAAATTCAGAGAAACTTGGACAAAACAACAGGGATGTTAGCTCACCTTTTCATGAAGTTCACCATGTAGACGATGCGAGGCGTGCAGATCATAGGCTGGTCGGTGAGGATGGCCCTCATGGCCTGTTTCACGCAGAACTCGGGCTTCAGGGGAGGCAGAAAGGCCTCGATCTCCTTCCTGATGAGAGGACATGATCATAGGTCAGTCAGTTACACGGCTAAAACTCAGTGCACAAGTACAGACACACTTGACGCAAATAGGTTTCCATGTTTGCTAGGGAGGCCAATTCATAAAGGGATCGTTCAGCAGTTTAAGTTTCAAGATGCTTTACAGAGTAGGAAGTACAAATGGGGAAAAACTGTAATGCTGGACTTAGAAATTGGGAACCATGTCTGATCCGTGGACAGAGGGAGATTGTTCCAAGGTGCTGGAGGTCTATGAAGCAAAGAACAGGCACCTGCTGATTGGAACCATGTAACAGAGTGAGGACTATTATAATGGCAGAGAGGGGTGGGGGGTATCCCAGGTGCACCTGTTGGGAGAGGTTTTTCTCCTGGGAAAGTGGCCCTCATTGTTTGGACAACAGACTGACCGTGGCGCTCAGGGAGCTTTGTAATATCCAACAACACACCAACTGCTGCTTTGAAGTTCACATGGTGTTTGTGAGGCAATTTTATACGGTGAAAATTACAGATGAGGGTAAACTCATCCCAGGTGCAAGAAACCTTTAAAAAGAACTGCACACACACACACACACAATTATACTGGGCTGTGTGTATGGTAGCTAACCTTATCCTGCAGCCTTTGAACATCCCGGTGTCGACCAGGTAGGGGCACACCAGAGTCATGTTGATGCCGTCCTTCTCCGAGGCCTTCAGCTCGTGGCTCAGCGACTCGTGGAAGCCAATGGCACCGAACTTACTGGCGCAGTAATCCTGGGGGGGGAATAAAGAGAGAACAGGTTAGCCCTGTAAAACTCTGTCCGCACCCAGGGACAGAGCATTATCAAACACGCCCCGCGGGCACAGAGGTTTCTCCTCCCGTTAATGACACATCTACAAAACCCCGGCGAGCCCGTCCTCTGTTCTACGGTTTCATTAGCATTCTTCCCCCGTGCATCAGGAGACCGCTCGGCTTGGCGGCAAGGTTTTGATGTGGTTCGTTGCGGAAATAATGCAAAAAAAACAGCTTGGGCAAACACAGATGCACGTCGATAAACATGGGGTGGATGAAGCGATTTGACTGCGCCCACATGACAGGCCAGGCGCTGCTGCCAGCTTAGGTTTTCCCCCCTTTTCCCTGAAATTAATGTGCAGCCCTGAGATCACATTCAAGGCATTCCCGGGAAGCATAATAGGTCAACAAAAATTGACTACAATTCAGTCCCTTTGAAGGGAGGCTTAATCATTATGGATGAATGCTTGTACAACAAAAGCAAAACGTGCAGCTATAAAAACAAAAAGGCAAATGGACTAGCGATCCCTGGAGACCTATTTGAGAATGACACCGTTCTCAGCCAAGGGGGATAAACGAGAAGAACTGTGTACTTTAAAATATCAAAATAAAGCCTTCCAGGCGGGCTACCCAGTTACTCCCTCTATGGCTTATGGAGATAAACGACCACACTACACATTTTAACATGCATTAAAATAACACACAAAGAATCTGTACTGGGGGAGAGGAGAATTTAAAAAAAAAAAAAAAAAACACACTATAGGGAGGGAAACCAAAACCTAGTCCATTGGCCGCTGCTGTGACCTGAATACTGAGTGAGCCCCGAGTCGCTCACAAAGCGGTGATGAAGATGTCTCTGTCCCTTGGGGAGCTGTCAGTTCGTTCTGGCCCCAGGGGCCAGAGCCCAATAGGGGCCCCACACCCCCACTGCTGCAGATAGGGAGTCTATAAGAGGCTCCCCAACGCTCATCTGTGTCCCTTAATTTAACGGGTGGAGGGACAACGAGAGAGAGGGGGCCTAACCTCCCCCGGCTCAGTGTGCTAGCTGGCACAGTGAGGTCTTGTGAGAAAAGCACTGGTCGGGATGGTGGGAACGATGGATGTGTGTGTGGGGTTGTGTATGATACTAACCTCCACTCCAGCTGTGCTGAATAAACCCAGGGAGCTGGCAACCGTCACAATGTGACCATGATTCAGCTCCAGCATCTTGGGGAGAAACGCCTTGGTGGTCTGGGGGACGGACAGAAGAGACAGAGGGGCAGGAAAAAAAAAAAGAGGAAGGTTAGTTCACTTGTGCAGTTTGTCTGTGCCAAAGCCCTTTGATCCTCTCTCTCGGTTTCTCCCTCTTCTCCATGGTGATGCAGAGAGAGGCCTCTGAATGGGAATTCATAACAGGCACTAAAAATCAGAGTGACCACTGGAGGTGTAGCATCGATGTGAAAAACATGGCCCTTTTAGGAAGCAATGTTTAATGTTTTTCTAAACAGTTTTTTTCTTTTGCCTTTATTGGACAGTTGATAGAGAGAGACAGGAAAGACTGGGGGAGAGAGAGAGGAGGGATTCAACCGCGGGATGTCGTGGTTACATGCCTTAGACCGCTGATCCACCAGGAAATGACCAAGTTCATCCCCTCTTAAGGCGGTTATTAATTGAACAAGTCTGTGTATGTTCTACTGTACAACTCTTCTTTTCCCACACAGATCTGGTACCCGGCGTTGGGCCTGGGTCTAAAGAGTTGCCGACAGCACCGATCATAGGCCTCCCTTCACTCAACGCTTCCCCACAACGCAATTCAGCCGCTCGTCTACCCACACAGCCTTGTGTCGCGGCCCGAGCGGCAGTCAATAGAACAATCCGCACACAGAGGAGAGCAGGGAGATGAAAGTGTTTCTGCCGGCTGATCCAATGAGAGTTAGCGAGGGGGTGAGAAGAGCAACACTGGGGGGGGAGGAGATTGAGAGAGGGGGCGAGTGGTTGCGGTTGATCCGTTCCTCAGTCTGCTGACGTCGGGGCTGCCCTGGACTCAGCATGGGCCGTTCAGCAGGTGTGACAAGCGACGGCAATGATAGGAACTGACCAATCACTCTCCCCCTAGGAGGTCTACAAACATCCAGCAGGCCTTTTGTCGCCGGCGGTGCTAGAGCTATTCAAGTCAGATGTGCTCTGCCCCCCCCGATTTCCCTTTGAATGTCCTTAGGGGAGGTTGAGGGTTGCATTAAACAAACAAATGAAACGCTGAGGGCAGTTTTATGTCGCAATGCTATCGAGTTTCTACTCGATCTATGATGATAGGTTATTGGTTGGTATGTAAGCATTGCCAGAAAAGGCCCAAAATTATGATGATTTAACCTCCTTTGTAAACATTAGTTGGAGGGGAGCACAGCGCCAGAGAGCGCATGGTACCAGGTAGTACAGCTATGCAACCACAGGCAGAGGAGAGCCTCGTTAAAACTGTACTCAACAGTGTAACACAACTCTGTCAGCCCTACTGACTTCTAGTGTAATCTCTGTGTGGGTTTACAGCTTGACAACCAGCACAGTTTCAGACATCTCCTCCTTGTCCTGCCACTAAGCACTGAATCAATCCCAGGGTGGGAGAAGCCGATTTAAGGAACTGGCATGAGGAGAGGCCTATTCTATAGCCAGGTACAACTGATCTGACTCCGCTCCAAACATCTGCACTTTTCCAGGACATTAAATTTCAAATTGCTGCAATATTCAACTCATCGAGTGATGGGGGCCCTACGAGGGGAGAGAGAGAGAATATGAGGCCTGGGCAATAGCTGAGAAAGGCCTATGTGAGCCAGCATTGCAGTGGGTGAGGGAGGGTGTTGCGTGCAAATGAAGCATTAACTTAAGATATGCCCATACCTGGCTTGAGCCAAGGCTAACCCAGCACACTCCCACAGCAACCTTCAGAGGGGAGGGAATGACTTGGTCTGGCACGGTACTCGATGACTAAGACCAACACTTAGATACAATCGGACAATTTTGCTGACTGGTTTGAAACTAAGTGGACGCGATGGGAGAAAGGCTGGCTCCCTCAGCTGGAGGACGGGGGCTAAATGTGACCGACTGTCCCGTCGCTCTCCCACCTTCCCCATGATGTCCTGCTTCTCATGGCGACGCTGGCATGTGGGTATGACCTCCGCTGACCTCTCAGACACAAAATGTGTGAAAGCAAACAGGGGCTCATGTCTTACATCAGAGCCACCGTAATTGGGTCTCAACGCTCCCCGTTCCGCTAAATTACCCGCCGACACAGCCGGGCCTCCTTGGCCCATGTGGGGGTGCCCTGCCCGCGGCGCCCCCTAATTGCTGCGTGCCCCCAGGGGCATTTGAGCCACACAAAGCTTCTTGCAGCTGGGGTGTCAGGCTGCATTAGTGCTAGCGCCTGACCAACAGGAATATGAACAAAATATTGGCCTTTTCGTAGGACCAGATGGCCATTTAATTGGGCTGACCTCTCCCCGGATGAGAGAGAGAGAGCGAGAGTGAAGAAGAGAGAGAGGGGAGCGTTGATGCTTAAGTCCCCATGAAGAGCACTTGTCTGATCCCACTACTGATCATAGAATTTGAGTGGGCTGGGTTTAGTAGCGGCCACAGAAACAGGCGAAGCGGCATATGAACCTTGAAGTGCCCCTCAGGGATGAGGGGTGGAAGTCTTAGATGGTCATGTTGGCTGTGCAGCCTGGGATCACAACACCTCTGCTGTGGTCAAGTCTATACCCGCAAAACCCCCACTGGTTGTGCAGGTGCAACCCAAGTTACCTGTAATGCAACCACAGCAACGTGCCAGGGAGGCAGGGAAGCTTTGGCCAACATCATTTGCCACCAAAACTTCCAAACCTACTTAATATGTCAACTCAATTTCTGGAGACAGTGGAGCAATGACCGACGACAGACAAGATATTATTATTATTAACAAGCAAGAGCACATCAACTCAATTTTAGCTTCTTTACATTGGTTACCTGTTAGATTTTCTCACCACTATAATGATTAAAAACCAGAAGATCTAAATTGGTGTACGGCGAGGACTCATACTTTGCCATACCCAAGTGATACCCATGGAGCTTTGCACAGGGCTTTTTCCCAGAACCCCCAGACACATTATCAGGTAGACGCACAGGGCGATGCCTAACATGGGAGTAGCACCAGCTGACTCCAGCAAAGGGGTACAGGTGCACCAGGCCTGGGGAGGGGCCCATATAAAACCAGTCAAGTAGGACCCTTCTGCCTGGCTGCCTCCTTTCTCTGGCTACAGCAGGAATGCGGCCCGCGGAACTTGGCTCCTGTCGCCTGGCATCTCGTCAAGCTGATCCACAGACAAGAAACCAATTGTCAGATAAAGTGGGTCAGCAGCAGCTTGCCATTACCCTCTCGCCTCGCCAGTGGATGGGACGGCAGTGCCTTCCTTCCTAGTTTCCTTCCTCTCCTCCTTTCCCCGCCATGTCATTCTCTGGGGGCGCTCTGTGCCGTCATGTCAATGCACAAGAGGCGTAGGAACTCAACAAGGAGGGAAACTGCTGTTAATTGTTCATGAAACACCTGTTGAGTAACTGGTTCAAGATGCGGAGAGGATTATTTCCTTTCATGTCCTTCTACTATACAAACAAACCCTAATCCAGTGGCGACACCGGCTGAAATGAGAACAACTCCCTGTCCCTGCAGAGGATCATCAAGCTTCACCAATCTCCAGCTGAACGTATCAAAGCGCCATCAAGCAAATTAAATACGATGACCCCCTGCCTCATAAAAATCTAACGGGAGTCAGCGATGTGGTTGTGTGCCTGTGTGCCTGTGTGTGTGTGTGTGTGTGTGGCAGAGCCGGATGAACAGAGCTGGCCTCCGTGACTCCCATGCAGCTGCACCCACTGCCTCCAAATCAGGCTGAGGGGAGTCGGAGGGGCCGGTGGAAGGAGGCTAGGAATAGTGTGGGGTCCGAGCTGGGCTGGCAGACACCCACTACGATAACCAGCCACTTCCTGCTCATGATTCCAGTCCTGCTCCATTCCCACCATACTATCCAACAAAATGAAAACTTACATGAAATGAAAAAGAAACAAAAACAACCCTTTCCTTCTTGCCCTGCTCCATTTCCACTCATAGTGGTGCATTTTAGATGGAGGAGGAGAGCCGGGAACCTGCTGTCATGTTGCGGGGGGGGCAGATCTTACAGGAAATTACAATACAAGGCCAGGATTAGTGTAGGGAGGCATGGAGATTTGGGGGCCTGACATTGCTCATCTGATTATCAGCTGCAGAGGGCTCCCTGATTGGTCCTCGTTATTGCAGGACCACTGGATATTTTGCCAAATAAGTGATGCTAGACTAGCTGAATAAAGTAATTACATCTCAAGGAGAATGCACCCCAGGCTGTTTACATCCACTGTGGAAGCTATGAAAGGAACCGAGAGATGACAAGCTTAAGAAAGCAAAGCTAGGAATGACGGAGCAAGCAACAGTCCATGCCTCTGTAAATTAAAATGACACACAAGAACTGAACCGCTCTGATTTAATCCCCTGCTCTGGCAAACAGCCCTCAAGAAACAAAACTCCTCTTTTGTACTATCAGAATACTATAACAAAGCCTTAAAGCATGTACCTCTATAAACTGGGTCCAACCTCCACTTCAAACTTCGTATGACTAGGTTCTATCTAATCTGAGTCATAAACCACAAATGGGCCATTTAAAAACCTGTTCAACCAGAGAAAAGAAGAAAAAAAAACGCTCAAAGCTTTCTGCAATGCACCACCTGCATGTAGTGAGCAACCGTACCATGGTTGCATGTGTTTGTGCAAGAGGAAAACGGACAGGTCCCTGTTAGTCTAAGCTCTATTCACCCAGCTTGTGTCTTTAATGAACCACATCCTCCATTCTGGCTGTCGCCATTCATTAGGCCCTTCTTTCATCTGGCCCCCCCTTAAAGAAACCACGCTCTCCACAGAATAAGGGCGAACACAAGCACAGACCCCTAATGAGAATCCCAACTCTACCACCCAACCACTGGATCCTGACTCCAAATCTTGGATCCAAAAGAACGAGGACATGGCCAGCGGAGGAGTGCATGAATAGTTGAATGGCGTGTCCATTAAGGAGGAAATACACAACCTGTCTGACTGACAACACGGGATTTTCAGGCTCAATTAAGGAGCTTCAAATCACCGTGGTCACATTCCCAAGCCTTCTGAGCGACTCCACAGCAGGTCTCTTGACCAATTTGTGCACAATCGCCACACGCACGCCACAGCGGCGCTCCCAGCCAAGCAACGCAATCACCTCTCAATACTAGTTTACTAACGATTAAGAGAGAGGGCGGAAGAGGTCGAAGGGGCTCAAACACAAACACCGCTAAACAGTTTGCGCTTCTCAGTGGATTTCCAGTTGCCCAGGCTGGCTACTCTCTCTGTTTACACCCAGACGGCGAGCTCTTATAGCACCTGGCCTGTTCAACACTGCAGCTTGTCCTTATCTTACGCGCTACATATTCACACCAAGTTACTGGAAGGCCGGGAGGATGGAGCCAGAGCAAAATCAAAACAGAAAACAAAACACCACTTGTCACCGCTATGTCGGGATCCTGTTGAAGGCAGAGCCAGCCAATGTACAGAACCCCCCCCCGGCTTCCATCACTCATATTTGTGCAGCAGAGGAGAGGAGGAGGGCCGACATACCATCGGGATCATCACTAATACAGATTGCCAAATAGCAGCAAACTCAGACATCAAACCAAACCCCATGACTCTCCTCTGGCAGCACAAAGCTAAGTGGAGCTGAAATCTGAAGATGCGAGGCAACTATTTATGGTAATACTTTCCCCACTCCTGACACACAGACAGACAGGCAGGCACACACACACACACCCTTAACTCTTGAGTTTGGCACACAGAGGGATGGGATTATGAATAGGCATGCAAGACAGAGTGGAAACATTCCTGTGAACCTGGCATCACAGTAAACAGTTGATAACATTGTGTTCATGGAAACTGAGGCAGATATCTAGTGGGACTGACAGTATCATATTGTAAACAGCATCCAAATACAACTCAAATTAGAGATCAAGCCCAGGTAGCTGAAATGAAAGAATTGTTATCCTCCCCTACTCCAGACACGACTACCCCACTAAGCTACATGCTTAAAACCCCAGGCTGCAACTCACCCAGAAGTGTGCATGGCAGTTAACCACCATGGTGCGCTCAATCAGCTCGTCGGGGCACTCCAGGAGGTGATGGCCGGAGACAACGCCGGCGTTGTTGATCAGTATGTCGACCTCTCCCACCTCGCGGCGCACCTTCTCAGCCGTGGAATACACACTCTCACGCTTGCCCACATCACACACATAGGTGTAGACCTGGGGCTGGAATGGAGGGACCTCCTCTACCCCTCCAACAGGTCCTGCAGGGAAGCAGACATGGAAGCAGAGTGTTACAGGGGATCAATGAACAATGTTGGTTATCAGGCTGGACAGATGATGCTGGTCGGTGTTATAGATTATAAAAATAACAATTAGTATAATTCATGAAATTCTGAAAACAGACACTTCAAAATGCTGGTAATCTTATTTGTTAGTCTACACATTTGTATCATCATTGTGTGTAAAGCACCTCAAGCACTTTCAGCTATAATTTACACACCAGTGGAAATTCCTGAACTAGTCTTGACTGGGAGTTGTTCTATAAGGGAAGCTCTTACGGGACTGTAGTGATGCGTATCGCTGGACGTCACCACCATAGTAAAGGTATATTGTCAAGTCAAACATTTCTGATTATATAGCACTCTGCATTAAGATCATGTGTTAGTTTATAGTCTTAGGCAACACGTTCCCACTGCAGAGAGATCACAGAATGCGGACATCGGACGCAAATGTTTTTGCTGACCGTGAGTTAGAAAAATGTTGATAGCCAAATAGCTTCAGAGAAAGCCTACTTACCGTCTTTGGGCATGGGGGTGTCCAGTTCACGGTATATCTGCCGCACCATTTCTGCTGTCTCCTCGTTGCTTTGGCTGTTTATGTCCCATAACACCAGTACCGCTCGTCTCCGAGCGAACTCCTTGGCGAAGAGCCGCCCGAGGCCACTTCCAGCCCCGGTGATCACACACACCTGTCCCGCCACGCTCTTCTCCTTTGGCCGCACAACCCATTTAGCCCCGGCGGTTAGAAAAGCCCAGAGCACCTTCAAAATGACCACGAAGAACTCCGCAATGATTATCATCATCTTGACCAAGATTTCAAAGCAAGAACAGGGCAATGGGCCAATTAAAATAAATGCGTAAAAAGCGCACCGAGTGTTTCCCTCGTGCAACCTGTTTGCAGATATAGCGGAGGGCTACACCGAAAAAGTTAAATACAGTATGCACTAAATCTATCTAAATGCTGACAACGCAATGGCTGCCATGAAGCGGTATAAATCTGGAGCAGCTCACACACTAAACTAACAAAAAAGCGCACGCACGATCACAACCTATGAATGAACCAAGGTCAAAATGTGACAAATCAAGATTGTTCGAGGCGCTGCTCAGTCAAGAGTCCACTTGTCACCCGTGCGCACAGTTTCAGTGAGTTATGAGCTGCTCCTGCTACTACGGACTGGGCCTCCCTTTTCCTCTGCTGCTGCTCCAATCATCTCAACCTCCACCACAGCTCACTCGCTATTTATTCAGTCCACCCATCAACGCTGGACCCAATAGGACTGAGACTTGAGCGCCTGTCAGAAAGAAGCGGCAGGTCCGTAGACTACACTCAGAGGTGATGTAACCTAAGAGAGGATTTTACTTAACGCCATTTATTCATTGGGAAAATCCAATATTCCATAGGGATAGGCAAAAGGCAGAACACGGATTGGATATTCCCTATTTAATAGAATCTATTGCTTTTTTTCACTTTGGAGTTTTATTTGTTATAAAGTTTTAAGAAGTTGCAGGTAATTTAGTCAAGGCTAAAATATAAATATAATTTAACGGCTTGCTTTAGTTTGTTAATAAGTGTGACCGTCAATTATAGACACACCAAAATGTCAGATCTAATCACTATGAAAAATGCCCTTTGATTAACAATGCCCTTGACCCAATCCTGTGTTTTAAATATTAAAACATCAAAATTAAAATAAACGAGTAAACCTAATTGATAGGCTATGCTCCCGATGGAGGAGGTGTGGTGTGTGTGTGTGTGTGTGTGTGTGCGTGTGTGCGTGTGAGAGTGGGATTTCAAATGGCCACATTCAGACCCAGGTCAATTTCTGTCGATGCACAGGGCTGGACCATTATATGGACCCATAGCCATCATTTCCCCAAATTAGGAGTGTATAATTTAGATCCCCTAAACCATGTGAATTGATTTTCTGAGTTGAAAGGCCTAAAACATGCCATATCTGTTTATGGGCAATGATCAGTTAAGATCTATCCACTGTGGAAACTGAACTTGGTCCGATAAAGCACGCATCCAGACAGACCCGTACGAAGAAAACTATAGTAATACTATAGTATATTTTAGAGTGCACAAGCGCCATGCAAATATCTAGACAAATATCACAACAAAACTTTAAAAAAGCACGCAGTTGGTAGCAACACAACACAACTAGACCACGGACAATCCTATAGTTATACCATATGCGAGAATACCAAACATGATGATAAGGTCAATATAAACTCACCACTGACACACTATAAAACTAGAGGGACGTCATATTGGTAGCATAGAGGATGAACCACGACGAGGTTAACATAAACACGCTATTGAGTACCACAGACACACTAAACGTCGCTATAGAAATATTAGAGGAATATCAGAGGGATGTTTCGTCAGCTGAGTCTGAACGGGCCCCGGGATGAGTGAAGCTATCAGAATAAGGGGAGCCGCATGACCAATCTGTTCACTTTTTAATCATAGTTTAAAGTGATATACACAGTAGGTCTACATCGTCACATTACGTTCATCACGATAATTTTGATTAAATGCTAAATTAAATGTCAGTAGTGTCTGTAATAAATGTTAGACAGAACTATTTTTGGTATCTTTACAGTTACTTTAATGTACTCTATATTATAAGATAGCTCTATTATTTTCATGATCTGAATCTGGATGCCCGTGTGTTACAACCTGACGTCGACCAGGTGGATTTTCTTTTTTCCGTTGTGCTTTATGCAATGGAATGGTTTTGTAAGGGAAACTTCCTCCCAACTGGGGATACCCTGAACTGTAAAATGAAGCGTGAACTCCCTCTGCCGGTCAGCTAGTGCATAACTATCACCTGTGGCATGGCTTTACCATAATAATGATAGGCACTGGTGAGAGAATTATCTAAACAGAGACGCCTCGTAAACAATATTTAACCACCCTTTCTTTGGTAATTGTTTCTTATATTTTCCTCACAGAACTGCCAATAAAATTCAGGGTTCAGGGGTGGTTGAATAACAATTTAAAAGCTCCCAACAAGCTCCCAACAAGTTGTAGTTAATCATGAAATAACTTCCACTTGCCTTACCAAAATCGATTTTGAGGAGAGCCCTCTGAATCCAATGTCCACCCAACCACCAATCTTTAAATTCGCTCTATCTCTCTCTCTCTCTCTCGCTCTCATACACACTCATCTATCACCTTCTAATTTTTTTTTTTACACGAACAGAATAATTTTCACTCTCGGGTTCAGTATTTCTCGGTTGAAACGGGCAACTCAGGCAGCTCAAAAGGCAGCCCTTGGGGTCCTAAACGTTTTAACACGCACATGCGCATGGGAAAATTCCTCTTTCTCGGTGGACACAATGGCGGACGCAGAGTAAGTGTTTACCACCTTGCTAAAATCTAAGTCCATCTGATGTTAAAACAACCATCACTATTGATTTTTCATTATGGGAAGTTTGTTTAGTGTGCATACACATCAGGACCATTGGTATTGTTGAGGATTTTGATTTCCAATGTTGTTATTATGGTCACTTTACTGACAACTTGTCGTAATCAAATAGCCGACCAGAACATGTCGGTCTTCCTAGCCCCCATGCACATGTCAAGTGGCTTATCTTGGTAGCTTTGATGCGAATAAACGTATGAGTTAAGGTTTAGAATAAAAATATCGCCATGGTTTTAAGTTAACAAACGTCTCCTGGTTGCTTATGCTAGTTTTTATGGCATCGGTCCCTCAGCCTGCTAATGGCAGGCTAGCCAGATGCCGCTAGCAGCAGTGATGTTTCCGGTACTCTACGTGGCGAGTTGTGCGTGAAAAGCGATCTTGGAGTGACGGCTGGAGGTCTTGCTGTATCTATAGAAAGTTAATCCAATGTTGTATTTCCCTCTTAGAAAAAAGGTCCCGGCGGTCCCTGAGAGCCTTTTGAAAAGGCGAAAGGCCTTCGCCAATATGAAGGCCATGCGCATCAAGAAGATGCTGGCTGAGAAAAAGGCAAGTGACAAGCGTACTACAGCAGCTTTATGTTTATCATGTATAAAAAGCCCTAAAAAGTAGATTGCGGTTATTTGTACGACACCAGATTCACATAATCTTATTCCACTTATTCCTTATGTTATCAGACTCGCAAGGTGACCAGGAGACTGATCTACAAGAGGGCTGAGAAGTACCACAAGGAGTACAGGGAGATGTACAGGCGTGAAATCCGCTTGGGCCGTACAGCCCGCAAAGTAGGAAACTACTATGTGCCAGCCGAGCCCAAACTGGCCTTTGTCGTCAGGATCAGAGGGTGAGTGGGACATGTCAATATTAAATACATGATGCATATCAATATTTTAACTCTGAAACTGGGCTGATGGTCTACAGATACTGTGAATATCATGTGTGTGGTTAATGATGAACATTCTTTCCCCGACTTATCGACTATGGTGAAACACATAAAAAAATAAGCCAATTATTTTCTGAAACCACATTTAACAATTGAGACTAACCTCTAGCATATACTAAAATATATATATATATTTATATATATCATATGCTCATAACAATGGTGTGTCTTCCAGTATCAACGGCGTCAGCCCCAAGGTCCGCAAAGTTCTGCAGCTGCTCCGTCTGCGCCAGATCTTCAATGGTGTGTTCGTCAGGCTGAACAAGGCTTCAATCAACATGCTGAGGATTGCTGAGCCCTACATCGCCTGGGGGTAAGGCTGCTGTTGCCGTCTTTAGATATAGAACTTAAAATGGTTTAGAATTCTTAATTGTGGCCACTTGCTGATGACGCTTCATCAAAAGTACAACGTCCTCAAGCTGTTGCTATTGTGTTCCTCACTGACAATTTGGAGGAATGAAGGCAATGCTTGGTGTTGGACTGGTGTGGTTATGGGACTCATACTAGCACATGGTAGCATTGCCTGTATAAATGTCCTACCTCATGTTGGAATGTGGTTAATGATGCTCAACTTTTTTCCCCATCTTATCGACCATGGTGAATACTATCTGAAAATAAGCCAATTTGTCTGAAACCACATTCCACTTGGGTAATCAGAAGTACTTAAGTTACTTGATTCAAACTGGATTTGGATGTAACTGGTATGAGTTCATGGGAAGAAGATTCAAAGATGTAATGACATCTTTTTTTTTTTTTAACATCGCAACCCCATTGATGTTAGCTATGTAACTCTGGGCCATTTTGTTTTCAGCTGACTTCATAACCTTGAACTTGGTGTTATCCCTCAGATACCCCAACCTGAAGTCTGTGCGTGAGCTGATCTACAAACGTGGCCATGGCAGGATGAAGAAGCAGCGTATTGCCCTCTCAGACAACGCCCTGGTGGAGAAGGCTCTTGGTATGGACGTGTTACTTGGGTGACCTTCTAGTGAATACAGCATAGTGCATGGCATCATGTTAATGCATTTATCATGTGAAAGAATGCATACCAAAAGAAACACATGGTTGCCCACTTGGAATTTATTATGGCCAATTATTTGCCAAGGAGTTAATTGTTTAGCAGGGTAAGCTTTCCCTCTGTCTATTGAGGTTCAAAATTTCAACCAGTCTAGGTCTCCATCAGGCAGATTCAAGTTGAGAATTATTGCTGGAAAGGAAAATCTCCTGCATCAGTAGAATCAAAACTGCATAGCCTAAGACCATCGCAGATATGAAATGCCTTCAAGCCAGGGACTGCTATATGTGGTTAATGATGCACAATCTTTTTTCCCCATCTTATCGACTATGGTGAAAACAAGCTGAAAATAAGCCAATTATGTCTGAAACCACATGTCAGTCAAACAATTCAACTTTTTTCCCCATCAGGAGTGCTAGATTTACCAATAAGCATTTTGTCCTCTCTGAGTGTCAAATGTTTCAAGTGTTAATTTCCACCTGCATGGAGCACCAGATTGGTCAGCTTTGCTAAATATAACAATTATACAACTAGTGCTGATCAGTCCAGACAGTCACTTGAAAGTATTAAAGTCACTTGAGCACATTTCTGTTAACTTCATCCATCTGGTGTACCAGGAAGGTTGAAACCAATGCATAAAATCATTTACAAATACAATTTGAACACTCCAATATTTAATTGCAAACTGCTTTAGATGTTATAGCTGTCGTAGCTGTGTTGTCTGACTTCCCTTGAGTCAAACTAGTTTTTATTGGTGTACAAGCTGTTCCTTTCTGCAATTTAACTCATTACATTCTCATGTTGCTTTTCATCCTGCAGGCAAATACGGCATCATCTGTGTTGAGGACCTCATCCATGAGATCTACACAGTTGGAAAAAACTTCAAGCCTGCCAATAACTACCTGTGGCCCTTCAAGCTGTCATCCCCCCGTGGTGGCATGCACAAGAAGACCACGCACTACGTGGAGGGAGGAGATGCTGGCAACAGGGAGGATCAGATCAACAGAATGATCAGGACAATGAACTAAAATGAGTGAGTTGTAGGAACAGTTGTATCCTATAAAAGTCCATGCTTTTTCAGGGATCAGAACGGTGCCATCAACTGATAAATGGCACTGATAAAATAGTGCACAATTGTGTGAGCAATTGAATTCATTGTGACGTAAAA
Organism: Hoplostethus atlanticus; assembly: GCA_034670405.1. Lineage (NCBI taxonomy): Eukaryota > Metazoa > Chordata > Actinopteri > Trachichthyiformes > Trachichthyidae > Hoplostethus > Hoplostethus atlanticus. The sequence continues at coordinate 6,095,395 of JAXDDX010000012.1, forward strand.
GGTAAACCTGATCTTGCATTTGCAGTCCTTACAAGAGAAACTTGAATAGACCTGAAAACTTTGGTCCAATGATGGCTCGTTAGATGTGGTTGATGATGCTCAATCTTTTTTCCCCATCTTATCGACTATGGTGAAAACTACCTGAAAATAAGCCAAACGTGACTGAAACCACATCTTTGCCATTGAATTTCACAATCGTTAATAAGAGATGCTTTATTTTGAGAGGTGGTCAGAGGAACAGTGGACATGTAATGAGTTCATGCAGCTTTAACTTACTCATGCAACAATATATTAAACTGAAGGGCAGATTTGATACTTGTGGAATGTAACAGGGTGAATTTAGATCAAAGGGTTTGAAGATGTGCTACTAGTGTTGGGTAAAAAGCCAAACTTATCTAAGCTCTCTTCATAGTTCGTATAACCTCAAAACCTGTGGCAGTAATAATGTCAAATTCTGTCTTAAACCTACTCAAGATTTTTCTATTAAACAAAAAAACAACTTGGATTGATTTAATCAGTTTTAAGTTGCTTATTGCCTTTGTGTCACAACTTGGACTATATTTAACAAGATATGTTTTCTGTTTCAGGTTTTCACGGGATTCAAGTGTACAATAAAAACACAAAAAAAACATTGGTAGTGTTTGTCTTGTCAGTAAGTGATTGATCTTTTGACTTGGTATAAAGTAGTTCCAATGTGTTGTACAGTCTTTGATACATATTTTTAGGTTTACTAAATACTTATTGATGCAATCAACAGTAAAGAGGTCAAAGGTCAGCACTATAGCACCTTTACAATATTCCTAAGGCCACATGCTGCCCTCAAGTGCCAGTGTCAGAAAAGTATTTGGATGTATTTTAGAAATCAAGTGAAGCACAGTTATGTTGTGCTGCAACTGCAGCCTGAGCAGTATTGCATTTATCAGACAAGTTGTATAATTTATCTAGGCCTGGAGTACACTCTAGTGGTATAAACTTCCCGCTAAATACCATTATCTGCAGCTGTGTTCAACAAGAAGACAATTTAGGATGCACGAAGTGTTATAAATAAGTGCATAGAAATAATATGTAGAAGGACAATCATTACTTTTACCATCACATTGACATATCTTGTATACGCTCCAAAAAAGAACGGCAACAACATCGGACGTGAGTGCAGTTTTGCTACCCTGATCGTTCACAAAGCGGAGGTAACTTCATGCAGATTCTTTCACCGATTCAGGGCGTGTAACGGAAAAGTAACTTGATACTGCTTTCTAGTAAAGTAACGTTGATTTTCAAATGAGTGAATAGCGTGTTGGGTTTATGTTCTTGGTAACGACCTCATTGGTTGGAAGTTTTAATGCGTTCCACTGTCCAGTCTGTTGCTATGGCAACGCGGTGACTCATTAGCATTCCCCACCTCGAGCTGCTGAGTAAGCCTAGCATCTGCTCAGGGATGGCTATAAACACTAAAGTACACGAATTTGTTATTCTGAGCAATTGTTTCATATTTGTAATTGAGTAATGTGTAAGGCGCTATCGTCAGGATTACAAGGTGATGTATTCTTACGGCAGCCCGAACATGACATTCCAGGTCAAAGTATCGCTAGCTAGAGCCAAGGCTTTAATGTCGGAGGGAAGCTCAAATTGCAGCCAGCCCGGCCCTGATGCGGCTCAATATCCTGTAAACAGGACTTGCGGTATGAGAGCAGCTGGAAGAGGACAAGCCGCCGTCAAACAAAACATCCATCTTCTAAGCAGGAAATTCCCAGCGATTCACCCGCTGAGCAGTAAGTAGTGGTGCTTTAAGTCATGTTATGGCCACATGTATTCAGACGGCGCTAACGTTCATCTACAGGCGATTCTTTGACAAAGCATTTGTCTCTGTTGTAGAGTCGAGGGATGGAAAGTCCTTGCTGGGCAGCTTTATACTTGGAGGGTAAGGAAACATATCAACACTTATTAATAAACTTAAAGAGGTATTAAACATTATGTAATTTAATCAATCAACAAATGTTATTCCTACACTCCAAGACTGCCTTGTAATTGTGAAGCTGAGCAGGTCCCCTTTACCCAGAAACTAGAAAATGAGACAAACCTATGGCGTCATCATCAACATGACATCAGAGAAAACACATTTTGAGTTGTGGTGAAAAAGATTTGAGCACCCAGGTGGGTTTTCTAGGTTAGCACTGATAACACTACCATAGAATAAACCTTCCTAAATAATCCCTCTAATGCTCTGTGGGCCACAAAACACTAACTAATTAATCAGTATCTAATTTTATGGTCTTTTTTTCATCATGACATCACAGGTTTGAGTCCCAGTTCTTTGGATTCTGGCTGGATTCTGGGAGGGGGTTGCTCACTACTGTTGATGGACAGTCCTAGACCATAGTAATAACATGCATGAATTCTGACTCGCATTTCCCTTTATGGAACAAAAGTGCTGATCTCTGAAAATGTTTCCTCTCCATTTTATGCATAGGTCCCCAAACTTAACCAAAGATGACAGACTGGAGGCAGAGAACAGCGCCCCAGGAGGAGAATATCTGTGGGAGGCACTTTCTATTTGATAAAAAATGTAAGAGTGACAGAATATGAGCTCAGAGGTCATTACCCTATTTATTGTAACAGTTTGTGGCCAGTAAACTTTTTTTTTAATAGTTTTACAAGTACTTTATTTGTGTTAGTTTTTGTTAACACTGGCCTGTTTTTTGAGTTATGATGGGCTGGGAAGGTTTTCAAATGGTCATTTTTCATCAAAATTCCCTTTTGAAAATTCAGTTCGAGTTGAATTTCCAATGGGTCATTTTTCATCAAGCAGTAAAACACCCAAAATGTTTTCTTTAGACTGTATTTTTGGAAGTGGAGACACATAATTAATTTGAAGTTTGTACCAGGCTTGTAACCAGTATAACAGCCAGTAGGTGGAGTTGTCATCATTTATAATGGACATTGTGTTCCCATTTTTTTCCTGTGGTTGTAGTAGGTGTAATTATTTTGTTACAATCTAAAGTCTAACAACTTCCAGGTATGATGATTTTGCAGTGGAAATTCAAATGCAGCACTAGAGCAGAATGCTGTACGTTGAGAATATAAAACTGATACGACCAAAGCACTGAATATGCCCCGCTCTACACATTTTTAATAAAATGTTTCTCTTTATTCCAGTGGATGTCAGCTTTTTAATAGTTAATTGTCATTGTTTCCAGATGAGAGGTTGGAGAGGACCAGGACTGTGATTCCTCCTCTGCCAAGAGACTACCATATGCACAGATCTGGCAACCTGCATCACTTCAGCCTCCCCAAGGAGCTTTCCCACAGCCATGCAGTTTGCCCCTTCCCCCTGGGGTAAGCAGCTAATAAATAACATCACTGTTATTAGTCCAGTCCAAAGTGCTTGGTGTTTCACCTATTCTGACAGCTATGTTTTGCCATGTTCTTAATTTCCTCAATTTTGTGTTCCAGCTCCTCTGACAGATATGACTTGAATACAAGTCCAGCTTTTCTCTTTCCTTCTGCTTTAGTCCTCAATGGGAGAAACACATTATCAGTTGATAACTGCAAGTTCAACAGGTATTTTTAGCCTTACAAAGTATACCAGACCAGACTAAACCAATCGATCGGTTATTGCTCGATACCTATTCTTCTTCTGCTGTCCTGTTGTTCTGCAGGCCTAAGGTGAATTATCAAACGTGCAACCTGTTTACGATTGGAGACATTCAACAAAGTAAGTCATTTAATGCCAGAACCCTGAACCCACTGCTCTCATAAGATCAGTAGGGTCCTTCCATCCTCTGGTATTTGTTGTGGTCTTATAATGTCGGGTCAGACAACTCTGTCTCTGTACCAAGTGACAAGGAGCATCCAGCCCTCAACCTGTTTATGTGTTTATGACATTGATTTACAGCTAGCAAACATGTCAATTTTTATGGATGTTCCTTCTTCAAACAAGCACCGTGGCTCCCACGCCTCGTTATTGTCAGTTCTTAAGCCCCTTGATGTTTTGTGGTCTGTAACAAAGTGGGACAAGGGAGTGCTCATGTTGTCAAGTGGAGTGACACCCTGTCATAATCTGTCTTATTTCAGCTGTTTGCTCCAGTTTTGAACTCATTCTGATCCATGATCTCAATGCTTATGCTTCCAGAGCCAGGCTTCCTTGCCTCTTAGCCAAGCTGAAACCTGGTGCACGTTTCTGGGAAGTGTGTAACAAACCTTTGTCAAATAGTATTTTCAAATACTATTTGCTTGTTTGCTTTAACCACCTCACTTGTGCTGCATTTCTACCCACTGAGATTCACTCTTATATAGTATTTTGTTCTACTATTTTATTATATGTCTGGGTATTTCATTTTTCTCTCTCTCTCTCTCTCTCTCTCTCTCTCTCTCTCTCTCTCTCTCTCTCTCTCTCTCTCTCTCTCTCTCTCTCTCTCTCTCTCTCTCTCTCTCTCTATACAGGCCAGTCCTATCCAGATCCTATGGTCGGAGCCCCTCGCTCTTTTATCCACAGGTTATCAGAGCTCTCCTCTTTGGAGGGCGAGGCGGTGAGGCAGGAGAAGCTCAAGAAGACGAGAAAAACTAGACAATATCATTCCTGACAACAACAGTTTTGCAAATCACAGGGGTCCAGAATCACAACCTTGCATACAGTGCCAAAGTGGTCTGAACAAGGCAAAACGTTTAGGGCACCGTGTTTGTTTCAGTGGCTCGTTCTAAGTGCTTGTTTCTCCTCTGTGATATTAGTTCTCTGCTCAGCATGGTTGGTCTTCACACTTTGGGATTCCTGACCTCAAATGTCAGACACCATATAGTATATACTCTTGAAACCTGTGATGTACAAAGTATTATCAAATTGACATGGCAAACTGGTCCTTGTAACAAGAATAATAAATGCTGATAAGGAGCATTAGAAAATCATTTTTACACTTCATCTCACGGCTCATTGTTTTCCCACCTAACATCAGCTTGAAAAGATGATTTTCTTTATATTTTCTAATAGCTTGTAATGGCTGTTATGTCAGCATATTTCTTGTTGCAGATGGTGTCAATAACTGCAGCACTTGTGTGGTTGCATCTCAATACAGAAAAGCATTGAGTCTATTGCTCTCATGTACTAATTAAACTGCAGTTGGCTGAGTAAACCTAAATAACAGTGTTTGACATGTATTCAAATGAAGCAACACTATTACGGTGCCTTGTTTAAAGTCTTCCTGAAATGAAATAAACATATATTTTTGTTTAGCCTGTGTGCCTTTTATTTCCTTTCCTTCTGTAAAACAATATTTCTGTTCTTCTACTGTGACACCAACAAGGAAACGTTTCAACTTGTTTTTCTAACACATTTCTGCATTCCATATCTGCAACACAGATAGAGAACTATGCCCCGCATATCTCAGTGAGCCACTTTCCCACATAGCACATTGTTCTGTTGCAATATAGGGGGCAGCTCATGTCACACTGAATAGTCTCGTTCATTGTGTGTGACAAAGAGGACACTCATAGCCAATTGTCTTTTTGTTTTGCGCGGAACGAGCAGAGCTGACCCTCATGATATGAAGATGTAGCGGCTTGATTTCTAATCTTGGTGCACAGTATCCCTGTCGTCACAGCGCACGTCATCACAGTAAACCGGTAGTAAACTTCCAAGAGAGCAAAGATTCACCTACTGCCACGTGAGTGTGTATCACAAAGGATAATTGGCACGGGGTATGAAGCCAGATGCCACAGCTGCAGTGAGCGGAGCCGCAGACATGGCCCAGGGCGGTGGGTGATGAATTAGAGTCAGCGAACAACACCTGAGAAAGGGAAAGAATGATGTGGTGGCACTCGAGATGGAAATTAAGAAAACCACAAAAAATAAATAGTTAAAAAAAAAAAAAAGGTTACATGCAGTACCAGGCAGAGAAAGATATGCATCATGTGTGAAATAATTCACATCTCATACAAAGGTTGAAGGTTTATTTGAAAGAGAAATATATGGACACGGTATTATAGAAGTCAACACCCCCTGTAAATCTATCACCATGTGCTTTGCTTTCTTTGTACCATCCAGATTGACCTTTATGTTGATCCAATATTCCTTCACGTTTCACTTGGCATGCCATCAACAAGTGTCAAAGGCACAAGAATTACTGGAAATCTTCAGGATGATGCTCTTCATCTAGTTCCAGTGATCTGTGATGTGCATCAACTCTCCTCTAAAGTCACCCTCAATTTCGTCCAGTACTTGTCAGAATAGCCCAGTCGTGGTGAAACGGAGCCAAGATGGCCACATTACTGTAATTTGATGGAGATACTATCCTGCAGTCTGTCACTGAGATCATTTTGAATGGAGGCAGGATGGGCCTGAAAGTGACAGGTCCAGATCGATTATCTGAAAGGCTTTCAAGTGAAAGATCAAGGTTTTTGTTTCATTATTTCTAGGGCATTTCTATTTGATTAGACAGAACAAGAGCAGAGACAGAAAAGACTGGAGAGAGTAGGGGAATGGCCCGCACAGCCACCAGGATGCCTGTAAGATCAAGGGTTTTATCTGTCTCTCTCATCTTGATCAACACCAGCCAAGTCGACTCTCCTGGTACTTTAAGCGCCCTAGCAAAGAGGGAAGAACTGTAGGGCGAAATGAGACCTGCTGAATTCAAATTTGATGTCAGAGAGTTGGGCTCTGTTGGTGTCCCTCCCTCCCCCTGTATAGTGAGGTGTGCATTTCAGGGACACACAGTGACCTAGAAACAGAGAGCCATCCCCTTATTCATGCTAAGTGAAGGGGCTGTATTCACGCTCATGCGGAGGCCGGGTCTCCCTCTTCTTGCAGGGTTTACCGTCCCTTTCAAGTGTAGTGAAACAAAATGACCTGGAACAAACAGTCAACAATGAGGTCTTTAATAAGAGCTGTACTGGGGCCTGCCCACAAGAGGTTTATCATTTCAGCCACAGATCCACGAGACTCCTCACAACCAGGACAGTACTGGGCAGACAGTGCAGCATTTCAATTTGTGACTTCTTTGGGATTCACAATGTGAAATGTACATGTTTAACGGGCAGGAAATCATGAAATATATTGTAGAGTCTCCTCGTCTTCTTGACCAAAACATTTTGTATCAGGTCAAATTATCCAGACAGATTTTGACCAGATGATGATGCAAACTTATCACGCTTCAAAGGGAACATTCAGACGTCACAGCTTGCCAACGAAGTCGAACGTAAAGTTTATAAGCTTATCAATCTCTTGGTATTATTACCATGAGATTGTATATCAAAAGCAGCAGGGGAGAGCGGCGTGTCGGTTCCCAGCCCGACCCGAGCCCATGAAGAATAGCCAGGCTGTGTTACTGTTTCACCTGACTTGATGTCGTGCCAGTCGACTATCAGCAGGGATCAGAGAATGTTGTCTGTCTGCCAAATTATAACTTTGCCAACACCCCAAATCAAAAAGACCCTACTTGGAATAAATACCTTTGGACCGGTTTGAAAGGAAAAGAACCAGTGTGGGTCTGGGGACACTGACTGATGTCCTTTACCTTCATAACTACACATCGTGTATGTACTGTCCATGTCTCAGTGCTTGATCAAACTGCCTGCAGTAATGGATCTAATAGTTCAATCATCATTCGCTATTCATTTATCATCACAAGTATCACAATATTACTTAATACATGCGATACTCATTGATCAGATCGGTGTAATATACGTTAATCAGGTGAATGATCTTTCACAATGAACCCCCAGACTCATGTCCTACTGTGTGACGACACTGGGAGGAAATAACACAAAGCCAGTAGAAATTCCTCCTTGATCCATTCTGTCTTCTCTGTTGTGAAACTAGTTTGAACTCCTCTAAGGAAGCTTGTTAAAAGGTCCTAAAAGATAGTTACCCAGTGATCAGAAACAAATGATAGAACGAATAAGCGACATGTGTCAACAGGAACTGCTGGTCCAATAGTAGTCTGTGTGTTCAAGCAGGGCACACGGAGGTCAAATCTTTGTCCTCGCCATCATATAAACACAGCCGAGCCCAGAGCTATGTTGAATCTATGGTGACACAAATAGTCACAGGTTTCTTTGTTCGTGCGCTCTATGAAATGACGATGAAAGATCAACATATTCTTTTTTTTTTTATCATTAAAACATGTTTTCACAGCTGTCGTGGGAGTTGGCTCACCTCATAAGTATGTTATTACCAGGTATGAGTGAGATTTGATATCATGTTTGCCAACAACATACAAGTCGAAGCGTGACAGAGACATTTTTCTGTCATTGCAACTTACAGCTCAACGACATTTCTACCCCTGTGCCCTTGGCAGTGCAACACACACACACACACACACACACACACACACACACACACAGGTTGAGGGGCGTAACTTCTCCAGTGCTCTCTGCCATTTCACAATATGATTTATGAAATATGCGGTGATGGATGCACGCTATTGCCTAGCAATTATCATTACACCCTGAAGTTTCATCTCTCTGAGAGTCCAGGGTCAGTCCCTCTCCCCGCCCCCACACATCTTGCCTCATCTGCCTGCCGTTACTTCTAATGTGAACATTGATTTCCATACATTTTGAACTACGTGCCAAGATGGCTGACTGATGAGGTGACAACGAGCAGAGATGATGTCAAGTTCTGGCAGAGGAAAAACCTCCATCAATATCACTATCTTCGTCGTTATCACCTTGACACGGTGCCAAGGCAGGCGGCGTGACTCTCCCCTCCCCCTGCTCACGGAGCGGCGCCCTTGTCCAGGTGATCATTCATAATACACCTGACAGTAATATCCTGTAATGAATGAGGCACCATCAGTGTACAACTAGATGGCTCATCATAATACATGGTGTTGGAAGTGTGATGCTCAAAGCAGCAGTGTGAAGAGCAAGAGACTCACAAACACTCTGGAGGGTGCTGCTGCAAGTTGCAATGGTCAGGTGGACATCTCTCTGTGTTCTTGTTAAGTAACTAGCAGTGGGATGTCGGCAGAGAAGAGCAGTGTGCGCCCGTGTGCATCTTTGAACATTGTCTCTTTCATTTTTTATTTTACTTCATCCTTCACTTCTTGCCTCCTTGCTATCACTCTTTCAGGCCTTTTACTCTCTGATTTCACTCCAGTACACTGTGTCCAAAATATGGAGACCACCTTCCCTAATACTGAGTTGCACCCCCTTTGCACAATTCAGGTCTTAGGTGTCTCAAAACAACCCTTCTCTAACCTGTCTCCTCCTCTTCGTGACTAAAGTGGATTTAATAGGTGAAATCAAGCAGGGATCGTAGCGTTCCCCTGGATTCACCTGGTCGGCCTAACAGTGCACTTAAGTGTCTTTCCCAGTCCCACCTCGAAACTGAACCTCTAACTGACTAAACTAAACATCCAGTTGATAACGCTTTGATTCTCTACATAGTGACTCATGCAGCTTCCTGTGTGTCAAAGCTCATACCATGTTTGTGAGGAACCTGATAAAGGACATACTTAAGTGCCAGCTCACGGGCACATCCACACCTCGACAGTCTCACACACACACACACACACACACACACACACACACACCAAATGTACAGATGCACACATGGAGAGAGGAAGTTGGAGACAGTCTAGCAGTAAATGCAGTGGACAAAGGCTTCCATTCATGCGGCAGACACACCACCTCAGTCTAATTAGCCCAGCCTCTAACTCTTTATTAAATATTTTGTTAAGGTTAAATATTTGCTAAGGTATTAATATTTCAGGCCCCAGGTTACTTATTGGATTCTTACTTTTTGGATTTTGAACATTAGTTTGTGTGGCATCGGTCCGTAAGTGAAGAAGAGTGTTTTTCGGTTACTGGCTGAAGAGGGACATACTGTAAAATAACAAAGCGGGAGAGGGGGAGAGAGAAAGAGAGAGAGAGAGAGCGATCCTGGTCAGAGGTGACATCATCGCCCTATACCTTGACAACACGTGTTGAGACCAAAAGGTGAATTCTTGCATGTGTGGACAAAGGATTTGTAGCTATGGCGACCCGGGTCAGGTTACCATAGCAACGTTACTAGTTTGGATTCCCCATGTAGGCGAGATGGAGCTGGGATTCACCCTGATGTCTCCTTGACACCCGGTGCAAGAGGCAGTGGCATGCACACTGTCATTCTCAGCTATGGTCAACCAATCTCTCTGTCTCTCTGCCCCTCTCTGTTTCTGCCCTTGTATTTGTCAAATAAACAACGTCATCTGTGTGTGTGTGTGTGTGTGTGTGTGCAAATGTCATGTTCAACCCAGTCTCTGATATTGAAGCTAGTGACATGAAGACCATAAACACACATAGCTGCTGTTCCCTGTCTTGAGACACAACGTCATAGGATGTGATCTCTTCAGAGTAGGCTTAACCTCCCGCCCTGTGTCACTCCGTGTCTCTCGCTCTCTCACTCTCTCTCTCTCTCACACACACACACCAAAAAAAATCTAGGCAGGGTATATTAGTATGGGAAGACTGATCGTCTTTGACAAGTGCACAGTAAGGGCACGAGGTCCAGCGATGGGGGCCTGTCAGATGTAAAACACACATGCTTTGATGTGCTCATCCATCCTGCTGAAGCCATAACAAACTTTGATGCGGCTTCAAATCTTGCATCAGTGCTCAGATCAAATCAATACAATAAATCTTGGTGTGTGTGTGCGCCTTAGTAGCAATTGAGAAATCCCTTCCTAGTTCATAAAATAGAAGAGCCGCTCGCTCAGCAGAATTTAAAGACTTTATTATCTCTAACTTGCTCTTGGATAGGTGGCTCATGCTTAGTTTCATTTCAAATTGAGATATCTCATCTACCCGCCACACATTATATATATTCTGTGGGAAATCATGCCATAGATAAAACTGACCAGAATACAGTGCAGTAGGTGGGAGCAGAGAATATCCAACGGGTTCAACGTGTCACACTTTAATACACAATGATTCAGACACATGCTCCTCAAGCCTCCCATTGATGCTGCGGCTGATGATTATGGTGAAGATGAAAGCCATTACTGCCGCTTGACCTGCCTGCTCCATGGCGCGAAGGAGACTCAAAGGACCCAAGGAGACCCCCCTCCTGCTCTCCGCAAGATGTTTTGCCAGAAAAAGGGAGGCAAAGCATCCAGAATATTACGACTATCTGCCCCTTCTGTATCAGTAGACATAGGGAGGCCTCATTCCCGCCTAGCGCTCCCTGCAGAGGCCTCATTTGTTTCCCATGAGATGGAAGAGGAACTGGTCAAACAGAGGCTGACCCCGAGGGGACTTCACAACATCCTCAGACATTCAGGCTCCTTGAACAAACATAACAGTAGAAAATACATTTTGTCTGTTCCCAGCAAAATCCCACATCGCTAACGGCATCTTTCCAGTATTAAAATATTCAAAATCTATTAAAAGTAAAATTCTCCAATAGATTAACAATGGGTGTCTGCGTTTTTTCTCAATCCTGCAAAGTTCACTTTTGAATTTAACAGGTTTTTGCAGGACACAGAAAATGTATGTGTACCATATGCAATTGAGGGTAAACGGGGTAAAAAGTGCCATATAATATAGCTGCTTGTGCTGCATTGATAGAACAATTCTAATGCTGCTGACTGATTGCCTTGTCAACTTTTATATATTGAAGAAATACTCGGAAGGCATCGTAAAAAAGTTTCCCTTTCTCTTCTTTCTCTTCTTTCCACTCAGCAGTGAATCTAATAGTCTTGCTAATCAATCAAACTGACAGCGGTGTGCCCCGTCCTAATGAGATAAAACCATTAGCCTTGTTAGGAACGTCACAGACATGCCTCTGCAGAATTATATCAGAGGAATCTGTCATCTATCTTTTGCCAGCTCTGTATGTCAAGAGTTATAAATCAAAGCCGCACCCTGGTCTGCAAATAGTGTCATGTGCACTGGAGCTGCTGGTCAATGGTACTGGCCAGAGCTAAACAGACACACTGCTCAACAAACCTCTACCAGTGACAGTCATATTCACCTGTGGTTTGTTGACTGTCTCATTTTCAGTTTATCTGAACCGTCATGGGAGGCCAAGAGAGCATAACGAAACTCTTCAAATATATCATGTCTGGCTGTTTATCAAAGGCTCTTCGCTGTCTGAATGTCCCGTGTGTGTAACAGGAAGCAGAGAAACCCATGTCTGATGCGTGCAAAGCAAAAAGAGAATGAGAAAAAGGGGAGAGAGGTGAGAACCAAAGGGTGGCTTTACAACGAGCAGCGGGCCCCCTGGCACAATTATTTGGAGCCCCGCCAACCGCTTGCATTCCTCCTGCTCTTTTGGGACTCTGCGCTCTGGGGTGGCAGAGAGCAGCCCGGGCAAGGCTGGCATCAGGGTGACAGCAAACCTGCAGGGAGAGAGAGAGAGAGAGAAAGAAGAGGGCTAAGAATAAAGCAGGTGAGACAAAGAGACATGGGACAAAGAAAGAGAGAGAGAGAGAGAGAGTGTGCATGTGTGTGTGTGTGTGTGTGTCTGAGAGAGGGAGAGATACACACAGTAACAGAAGCGGGAGGGGAAACACACACTAAACACACCGACTCACCCCTCCCTCCCTCCCTCCCTCCCTCGCCCTCATTGTCTCCTCCCGTGTGTGATCAACTGGAGGGAGGTACTCAGCTGGGAACGGAGAGAGAGAGAGAGAGAGAGAGAGAGAGAGAGAGAGAGAGAGAGAGAGAGAATCTCAGAGGAGAGGGACACTAACACAACAGAGACATGGGGAGTTTGATCAGAGCTGGAATGGGGTGTTCTGTCCTGCAGGTTGCTCTGTAAACCTGTTTCAGGAGGGAAACAGAGGGGCTGTGTGGAGCCGGACACAGGAATTCCAGGTCACAAGGGCTCCTGTGGCGGAGTAGAGTCTTGGCTGGGTTGGGCTGGGCTGGTATTCCACCCTCTCCCTCTCACGGTCATGAGTATGAGAGAGGTAGCGTGAGCGGGAATAAACACAGAGAAGAGGAGCGCAGCAAAACACTGTGGAAGGACACTGGTAAATCACAAATTAGGTCAATCAGGAGGAGGAGGAGTTTTTTTTTTTTTTTTTAAACTTGCTTGGTGTTACTCCAGGGGTTGACTTCTGACCTGACCCCCTTTTTCAACCCCCTCGTGATGGGATCCTCTGTGGAGTTTGCCTGTTTGCTGCTGGTGGTTGCCGCTCTGGGAATTAACCACTTGGTGTCTGGGGGGTGTTCGGGGAAATGCTGCCGGGGCAGAGACTTGAGCTGTGTCACCACTGACTGGAGGATGGACCGCGTCTACGGGACATGCTACTGTGACGGGGGCTGCGTCAGGACCAAGGACTGCTGCTTTGACTACTTCACAGAGTGCCCAGGTGAGGAATGCATGGAGGGATTGCAAAGAGTCAGCAAGAGGAAGTACAGAATAGTTTTCTGTGCACACAAAACCATATCAATCCTGCATGAGATAACCTGTAGTATAGTATAGTATATAATCTGACCTCTTGGTAAAGATAAGATTATGTTCTAGACCTGCTCACCAGGTACAGAAGATAAAGATAAATGGTAAAGATAGATCACTTTCTGGATCTGTTCATCAATCTGCTGATGTTTACATCATGGCTGATAACAGCAGGGCTGGCAGGAGAGCAAGTGCTCCAAAACTTCCTATACATGCTAGATTGCTTGTCTGCACTTATCTTCACTGTTAAGTGCTCTGGGCAGAGTCCCGTCCCAACACTTACTAGTGGTTGCCCTGCACTGAATACTCAGTCAACAGCTTTTACTGTAGCTTATACCACGGCCACTTCATCACAAAAAAAGGTAGCGATCACGTCAACAAATAACTGAAACCAGACACGCTGTGCCTAACCTCATTTCAGCGGACTGGCCCACATAATAGAATTAGTTCAAATATTTGAAGAATGTGATTCCGTCAATCAGTTGGAGCAATTACAGCACAAGTCAAACAAGCAGAGCGTACCTAATATGTGTTATAGGCCGGTAGTCACTAAATCGGCATGCTTAATACATCAAAGCAAAGAGACGAAACTCACAGGATTAGATGATTGAACGAGTTGGAGTTCACTTTGGCCTGCTCTCAAACCACTTGTAGTCGACTAGGAAACACAAATTCTACAAGTCAAAATCAATCTTTCATTGATCGAAAGTTATTTCCAAGGTCCTTGGTCAATTTCTTTTTTCTCTAAAGTCTCCCATTTCCCAAGAAAAGTATCATTATTTAATCTAGGGCAATATAGCAATATGGTGGCTCAGTGGCTAGCACTGTCACTTCACAGGCTTGATTCCCAGTCCTTTCTGTGGAGTTTGCATGTTCTCCCTTGCATGTTCATGTGAGTTTCCTCCCATGCAAAGACATGCAAGTCAGGGGAATTGGAGACTTTAAATTGCCCATATGTGTGAATTGGAGTGTGTCTGTCTATCTGTGTTTGCCTGTCTATGTGTTCACCCTGCAATGGACTGGCAACCTGTCCAGGGTGTTTCCCTGCCTTCTGTCCAGTGCATGTTGGGATAAGCTCCAGCCCCCTGTGACCCTGAATATGAATACGCAGGTAAAGAGAATGAATGAATGAGTGAATGAATGCAGCAATATCGTTGGGTTATCCTGTTGCTGGGAAACTGGACTCAAGCGTCACTACTGTACACACTTCTGATCTGAACCAATTATAATTCAGTGTTACTTTTGGGCCCAGCATCTCTGGATTTCTTTTTAATCCAATTTTGTTTTTGTTACCACAGAGATAATGCGCTAATATTTCTTCCCCAATATGGGTGTCACCATCCAGCTCAGGACTGTGCTGTAAGCGAGTGGAGCTACTGGAGTGGCTGCGCCAAGCCCTGCCAACCCTCGGTACGAGTCCGTGTTCGGCACATAGAGCAGCAGCCCAGGAACAGCGGAGAGCCCTGCCCCGGCCTGGAGCAGCAGTCAGGCTGCAGGGAGTACCGAGACCACCGGGGGGGATACTGTGGACTCAACACAGGTATACACACATGCAAGCAATACACACACGGGAATAAGCATGCACAAACTCAAAAACATGGATGTGAGAGTTAGGATTCAAGTTTTCCACATTTTCATTGGTGTGAAAATGAAACTGAAATCATCCCAGCACTGGTGGAACACACACACACATACACACAAATTACTTTGTAACATTGGGTTTCATGTGTTGCTAATCAAGACATTGAACATTGTCATCTTTGTCAGGTCCAGCATTCATCACCAGCACAGAGTTTGGTAAGGGAAGGCCCAAGCATGACAGCTATGGAAACCCCAAGGACCCTGGGTAGGTTTCATGCCCTGCCCAAGTACTGCGAGACTGCCGGTCTATAGCAGAGGACTTTGGTAGCTTTAAATTCAAGAGTTTGAAAAGTTTAGAGCTGTTGCCGAGGGCGAACCACCTTTCAGTGCACTGATGTGTAATTTAAACCCTATTGTGAGATTTTTTTCTCTCGATCTGCATGAGCTAGCAGCTGGTGTTAGCTCACCTGCAAGCATGTCTATTACACTGACGTAGACCATTAAACATGGCAACTCTGAGAGTCCACCCACGACCCTTTGAAACTAATACTTCAAATACTTCAACTTTAATAAGGACTGTCACATGAAAGGCATGTGCACAAAGGTTTGGATGACAGTAGCTGAGGCATTGTGAGCAGCTCACACCAAGCTATGATCTGCTATTTTGTCATTTCAACTACGGTGTATCTATGTGCTGGGGTGTGTCCATGTTACCATATACTCCATTTTGATTCTGTTGTTCTATTACCCCAGAAATGACTGCAGTATGACCCTTATGACCCCCCCCACCTCCAGGTTCTGTGTGGAATTCACATTGGAGTCCCGGACACCCCACTGTACAGTGGAGAACCACCCACACACACACTGGATGCGCTACATAACGGAAGGCTTCAAAGTATGTGTGGCATGCCAACCACCCGCCATGCGTAACAATAGTGGCAGCTGCCAAGGAGATGGTCAGGAATCAGATAAGTATGAAGCCATGGATCATTTCAATAAGTATTCATTGAGCAGTGTTGTTTAGGTTACAGATTTGTACAGGAGGTCAATTTACTGTCAGTCAAATTTCTTCAAACCTGGAAAATGAGTGAAATCAGTGAAATGTTTCCTGAGATGAGGTTAAAAAGTCTCTAAAATCACCTTGATAATGCATCCAAGTTCTGGGCTGTGACTGTTTTGCAGAGAAGCCGTGCTCCGCTGGCAGGCGGTGGGAAACCCTCGGTGCAGCGGGACATGGAAGGTGGTCCAGAAAACCCAACAGTGCAGTTGCCCACCACAACACAGCTTCCTCTTCATCTGAACCACAGAGAGCACCATGCAACGATGCTCTGGTCTGGCATCCTCAATGTCATTTTGCAGCCAAGTTCAGCTCGTCACTGTAACTAAAATGACCAGAGCATTAAGATGCCTAGATACTCCAGGAACAACTTTCAATGCTAAACAGACACTTATGACTTCTGAGACTCTCTGGTTTATTATTAAGATACAACACATCTCATATTAAGATCATTTCAATCACAATAAACATTCTCCATTGTTCAGTTAAATGCGATTGCAAACCGTGTCAAAACAATGTCAGAATTGGTATCTGAATAACTTTTTCTAACACATTAAACACATACCACGCTTGATTTGGAATAAGTTTATTGTAACATGATATTTTTGTATTCTATTCTTTAAAATAAACTTGCAACAAAAAGTATTAAATTAAAACAATCAATATACAAGTACTTTACATTTCCGTACCAATTATGTCAAACTTTGTTCCATGTTATAAAAAGCAATTTTGTGCTGATCGCCCTCTGGTGGCATGAGATTTGTTTTTGCTGTAATCAAAACAGCAGCTTCTCTTGCTTCAGGTTTTGGAGCACCACCACAATAAGAACAGCATCCACAAATGGTACAAGTGTAGGCACATAGGCTTTGGATTGAAAAGGGTCTAATGAGTTAAACAGTTAAACTGAGAATATCATACATATATACAGTTTGTTTGTTGTTGGTTTTTTTTACAGGAAAATTGCTCTATTACAAGCTAGACGGGTACTCTCCTTCTTCAGCTGACTTTGTATGCCTTCTTTAGAACCCTCCAGCGGTCTTTGAGCATGGTGCCAGTGCGTCCTTCAAAGTCATAATCTAGTAAGATGCGCGACCACTTCCCTGTGCCGTGATATTTAACGCCATCCTTGAGGTTTTTATCCAGTCGGGACGTCCATTTCTTAACAAACAAAACAAAACACAAACTCTCATGGCATCACTGGTTTTCTCAGAGAGTAATTCCACCCATACAAAATGTGTTTGTGTGATTCATAAAAAGGCTCTATTTGGTATTAATTTGACAGCACACAACCCCACATGAGCTCTGTGTAGTCCCACTGACCTTTCTTGGGTTTTTGATCTTCGGGGTGTTAGGCGACTTCTCACATAACCCTTGTTGAAAGGTCAGACGAGATACTTCTGACAATGGGAAAACATTTGCCATTCACTAGCTTCAATTTTGAAAGAAAAAGTATGCGATGATCATGTGCAGATGAATATATTGAAAGATTTCAAATCCCGTTAATATATTTCTACAGCAACATATTACTTGACATAGAGAGAGAACTTACCACCCTTGGATATTCTTTTAAGAACGACAAGAGACTTCTTACAAGAATCAGGTTTCCACAGCTCAGTCATTTTTGTAGACAGTAGTTTCCTTTTGGTCCTGAGGAAGCACAATACATTTTCTGATTCCACATACGCCTGCTATCTAAGTGCTCACGTTTTAGGGCTGCAGAAATGGGCAGATGTCTAGTACAAGCATAATGACTGCTGCAATTTGACAGTACTTGCAGGAGACATGAACACTAAGTTTTAAGATTACACACAAAAGAATTCACAATAACCCTGATGTTTTGGGGTTAGCAATTTACTGAACCTTCGCTGAAACATTTGAAAAGAAATTGATAGCCGAGAAAAAGACTACTTGCTAAATGAAAAGGTAAGATGCAAGACAAGATGCAATTCTACTAACCTCAAACATGTAGTGCTCTCATTATTCCTGTTGGGAGGAGAATATACATTATATTGTTCATAACAGAAAACTAACATTTATGAAATGAAAGTTGTTCATGTGCAAATTTCAACATGTATAAGCGGGTGCAACAGTTCCACTTCAGCCATCTGGTAACAGCAAAGTTAAGGGCTATTTCCTACGTTTCACTGTTATCTGTTGATTTGTTGGTTGTTTCCGAGAGAGGCTCATCCTGTGTCACCAAGTCCTCCATAGCCTCCATGTTGTGCGATGACTGGACCATCTTAGTGGCTGCCTGATAGACAGACAAATGTAAACAAAACACAAACTCTCATGACATCACTGGTTTTCTCAGAGAGTAATTCCACCCATACAAAATGTATTTGTGTGATTCATAAAAAGGCTCTATTTGGACTCTGTGTTGTCCCACTGACCTTAGGTGGCTTTCTTGGGTTTTTGATCTTCGGGGTATCACATAACCCTTGTTGAAAGGTCAGACGAGATACTTCTGACAATGGGAAAACATTTGACGTTCAACTTAGCTTCAATTTTGCGCCAAAATAAAGAAAAAGTATGCAATGATCATGTGCAGATGAATATATTGATAGATTTAAAATCCCATTAATATATTTCTACAGCAACATATTACTTGATACAGAGAGAGAACTTACCACCCTTGGATATTCTTTTAAGAACGACAAGAGGCTTCTTACAAGAATCAGGTTTCCACAGCTCCAGGTTTCCACGGGATGAGAGAGGCTCATCCCGTGTCACCAAGTTCTCCATAGACTCCATGTTGGGCGATGACTGGACCATCTTAGTGGCTGCCTGATAGACACAGACAAATGTAAAGGATGTTTTTAAGGATTACTTCATCATACTCTTACTCAACAATTTACTTTCAGATTTGAGGATGGTCATTATGTGAAATTGAGCAAAACTCATAGGGCATATCATTACAATACCCATCTTAAATTTGACCTTGTCAGCGTCCGCTTTGTAAATCACTCCGGAAACTTTCATGAATAAGCAAGTCTCTGTTAGACCCTGAGGAGGGCTCTGCTGAACAGTGCAGTTTGCCCTTCCAGCTAATTTGATGACAAATTCTCAATTAGCTATGACTGATAATGCCAGATCAGCACCTTGAGCTGGTCAGTGCACCATTATTCAGAAGGAAGAGTGCATAGCTAAACGGGCCTACACAAAAGCTCCTGTGGGATTAAGGCTCATTAAGCCTTAAAGCTTCCTTGTTAAACCTTAGTTGTTAACTAGAGCAAAACATATTTTTTATGAAAAGAAACAACAGTCACAGCTAAAGACAGCGCAGTCATGTGTAACTGAAAAATCTTTTGTCACTGAGTGGGGTCATTGCACCACCTCTCTGCTGAGAGACTGAAGGAACATGCTTGAAGATGGATTACATTGAGTTTTTGAATGTAGCGTGAATGCTTGACAGCAGGCAGTGTTGCAAAATGATTATTTAACAGGTCCGACATCAGGTCATACAATAAAATTTCAATATAAAGATTTTTTAACCAATGATGAAATAAATCCTTGTTCTAGAAACTGTAGATATGGTCATGCTAGGATCTTTTATAATTTGGTGCGGACTTTAACATATATGGCAACGGAGGTGAACTTGGAAAGAGTGAGCTAGCATCACTCTGACATAGGAAGTGACTCTGGGTCAGATGCTCGTGTCCTGTACCTGCAGGAGGTAGTCAGAGGGATTCTTCTCTAGGTAGGCATCCACGTATGACTGGACTGTCTCCAGCAGGCGGCTGAAGCTGTAGTTGAGGAGCAACGGGTGGTAGGTGTCCCTTTGCTTCACTAATGCTGACAGTTTAACTCTCAAGTTCTGTGGACAAACGTTAGCTGTTACGTGTGTGCAAATAGTCCACAATCTTGCCTAGGGCACCAAATATACCAGGATTGGACCAGCACTACTGAAGCTAATGCAGACAATAATGAAAAGGCATACCTGTGGGACGTCATGTTTATTCTCAAACCACTTGAGGGCAGAGGAGGCCATGGATCTTTGGCCTTTCTCCAAGCACACAGCCACAGACTAGGAGAAGGGCAAAAGCATAAGGCTTAAAATGCTTAAAATGAGAAGATTTAGCTTTACTTGCTCCTTGAATTGATGATACTATTCATTCATACTGTTCATAGTATGGATGCAATTTAGTAATGTGATTTAGTTCATGTGTATATAAGCAATGTAAAAGAGACAGAGGGGAAGAGTGGGAAAAAGAAATGCAGAGATAGATTGAAATAAATGCAGGGGTTGCATAAGTGTAGACCCCAGAGATGTGCTTTCATAAAAGTCATATGATCTCAAAATTTGCAACCTCTAGCAGCCTCATGCAACAATGTTAGCAGATCTAGCGACACTGATATGCTATGAGATTACCTGGACAAGCAAAAGATTGGCGATGTTTTTAAACAAACTTTCATCTGCCACGGTGTCTCTCAGACTTGACCATATGTCAGCCGCAGACATCAGAGGCATCACACGGTCATCCTTCTCAAATTGGACGTCTAGAAAAATAGCAACATTGTAATGCATGGTAAAAAAAGAGGTCAATATGGTTTGTGTGAGGGCATGTATGTTTGTGCATGTGTGTGCTTGCATAGATGTAAACCTTAAATAAATACAGGGTACTTTTAAAAGCATGAGTAATCTGCTTGCAGTTACCTTTGTAGGCACCTTTGTAGAAACAATTAGTGTTATCAAAACTTTGGCTCTGCCTCTCTAATATCAAGTATTTTTAAATGTACTGAACAACTGAAGGTTAAGATTAACAGAATATCTTTTGGGAGTTAGAGTGAGGAGCATACTACCGTCAGCATTTCTTGCCACATATCATCCCTCGTCTCCTTACATTTTAAAGTCTACTGTTCACTGTTTTAGATAATTATTTGTTAGTATTTTAGTATCATATGATGCTTTCCTTATGGCTACCACTGACTGCAATGTAGTTTGAAAGGGCATCTAAAACACTAGCAAAAGTCTTCCTTTTGTATATGTTGGCATTCTATCATCGCAAAACTTTGACTGCCAACATTATGTTTCCAGAGGAAGCAATTTGCATGGTGAGGGTTTTGCTGACCTCACATATTTTTGGGGCATGTCTAAATTCAGTTTATTGAAACAATTCCCAACTAAGTATTTGACACAAGAGGAAGAGGGCAGGTACAAAGACAGACTTATGATTGATTCATGCAGTTGACTTGGTGTATCGCCGGCTCAGCACAGCTCACAGTTCACAGCAGCAGTGACTGAGGTTGATGGGAACTGACCGCACATTTCTGGAAGTCCAATTGTAACGACTTCACTCAGATTTGCCTATTCAAACTAACTTTCACAATTGTCTGGCTGACAAAGCAATAAATATGAATCTATACATTAGGACAGTGAACTTCAGCAACTTCAGTGAACTCGTGTATGATAGGCCATGTAGGGTTTAATTCAAACGTTGCTGTTATAAACAGTTGGATTTATATAAATTCTAAGTAATGTATTATTGAATAAGTATCAACTGAGTACATTTGTTTTTGATAAATTATGAAAATAAACAGCTCTTGGTAGTAGACTCAGGCTTTTGGACCCCACTGTATATGCAAGAGTTTCAAATATTTATGTGTTTGTGTGTGAACAGCAAAGTTTGAATTATACACGGCCTCTCTGTTGTTGCTGTGAGCTGCTGAAGCTACTTCCAGTGAGTCTCTACTGAAAAGTAGTATTATAGTATCATTGACGCAAAGATAGATAACTCATATGATAAATGATGTCTAAGGAGACAGCAGCCAATTCAATTTCAGATTGCAAGACTTACCCAATTGTTTTCCATGCATGATTCTTGTGAGGAAGGCACACGTCATCCTTTTCTGAATATGATCAGTTTTAAGAAA
Organism: Hoplostethus atlanticus; assembly: GCA_034670405.1. Classification (NCBI taxonomy): domain Eukaryota; kingdom Metazoa; phylum Chordata; class Actinopteri; order Trachichthyiformes; family Trachichthyidae; genus Hoplostethus; species Hoplostethus atlanticus. The sequence continues at coordinate 6,117,279 of JAXDDX010000012.1, forward strand.
ATGACCCCGATAAATGGCTGAAAAAGACCGAACAGCAACTCAGTTGGAGCCTAAATTAACGTTAGGGAAATATTCTTAGGGCTTGAAATGAATACTCGTAATTGTCTAAATGGTGGTAAAACCTCGCTGTTTTAAGTCTTTAGATTTGACCAGCCTCAATGTCAAGTAACGTTAACCAGTCTATTATTGTATTCGATCGTAATCTTGGCTGCAAAGAAATTAACCTTAAAGTTAAGTTGTCTAATGAAATTGTGGCAAAACAAATAGTTTTGCGAACATTACTGACTGAGATAATGTCCATGTAACGTTAGAAACGACTTCCTACAAATGCAATGTTAGCTAGGTAAGTTAACGTTTAGCTAACAACAGCTAGCAATAACAGTTACTCACCCTGGAAAGTCGAAAGCGTTTCAGTGAATTCATCAAATTTGCCCTCCTTAAAGTGCCAACATAGACTTATAAACGAGAAGTCCAGCATCCACTCGTTCGCAACGGCTTTTACGTGGGAAAAGTTGACAGTTTTATCTGTTGTACATGTTATATCAGTGGTTTTGTTTGTAGTTTCAGGTTCCATGTTTGTGTTTACTATCCACTAAACTCACTCCCACCACGAATAGAATTTGCGCGCGCTTGCGTAATTCATTCTCGTCTGGCGTCGCTCCACAGCCTGCAGCGCTCTCTGGCGTTATGGAGGAGTAATAACAAATGCCCACTAGCGGAGCTTTTGCACAAAGTACAAAAAATGACTCCCGTTTGTGAAAATTTTGTTCAAAAACTTAAAGAAGCATTCTGTGGGTACATAAAACGACTCTCTCATTTATGGCAACTCCATATTTTACATGTCAATGACATCATATAGTAGAGCTTCTGGTTTTCTGGTAACACTGCATGGACTGTACTATAGAAATGAGAGACAATCCATTATTTATGTCTATTAGAATGAAATACATTTCCCCATGCTGACAAATTGTTTATCAACGGGTACCAGTCACAGATTGCTGAGTAGTCTGCATTAGTGGATTTAAAAAATGACTTAGCAAACCTTCTTGCAGCAAATGCAATATCAGTTTTAATTAAAGCTATCTTGAAGTGATTTATAAACTCAGATATTTGTAACATATGATGTAATGAATTCTTATTATGCAAAAAAATACAGATGTAACCTACAAACAACAGCGTATTTGTAGAGCAGAGAACACCAGACACACACACGAGTTATATACACATTTATTTGTAATCCTGCATATGCTAATAGACGTAATGGGGAACAATGCTCTACAGAAATGTTGACATACATGTACCATAACAAAGTGTTCTGTGGTCACATAATTGTTCGGACTACTACATGCATACAAAGATGCCGCTTTGTACAGAAACAGTCTGTAGCTCAGAATGTGTCTAATGATAATGTCCTTCAAAACTGAACAGAATAAGTCAAAAACAAAACAAAATCCAAAAAGTAAGAGGCAGAAAACACAGAGACATGGGAAGAAACAATGTAGCCTTAAGCGTTTAAGGGAGTTGGGGAGCAAGGTTTGGTAAGCACGCATGGGTGACACAGACAATACCCATTCTCTCAGAGAAAATAAAGACACAACCTTTCTGCTCTGTACAGTCTCACAAATGATGCCACGGCGAGACAGTAAGACAGAGCACAGTCCTTTTGCTGTCAGCTCATAGAATTAATTTCAGCATCCACACAAACATCATCCCAAGGGACCATAGTCAATCAATCCAAATCCCTTGTTCCTCTACGCTACCTGTCAAAATGAAGGATTACTTAAGGTTAACATGGAGACATGAGTACTACAAGTAAGGAATTAAGGGGGGGAAAAAAATGAAATTTAAAATACAGCTACAGAAAAGAGCTCCAAAAAGAAGGGCGTCATAACCTCCTTTAAAAAAAGATGAAAGACAAATGAAAAACTAAAACAAGAATAACCACCATTGACCCCGCATTTTACATTTGTCCTTAACAAATGCACATTAACACTTTGGAGAGTACCAAAGAGTCTACAACTGAGTTTCTCATGTGGGATCACTTTACATAAAAGATAACTGCATGACCTCTGATTAGTGAATCAAATCATTTTGGTCTGGGCATATACACAGAGTAAAAGAAATATGGACCACAACCGATCACTGATGTGATGTAACCCTTTGGGAGGACTCCTTTTCATTTCTCCACTTACTCTCATAGACTTCCCTTATCTTAACCTCAAAATCCACCATTTACCAATGGAGCACTGTTACTGAGGGCATCCGAAAGCTGTTGGAGCACTCAGAGGTGTCAGCATGGGAGCAAATCAAAAGGATCAGTTCAGTGACAGTAGGGATCTCGCCCTGTCAGTGGTCAAACAGTTAGAGCTTCTTCAGTGATGATTGTTCTCTCTCTCTCTGACTCTCTCGCCCAGTGCTTTAACACAGTAACCGTCTTAACTTCTACCCCTGTGTCTGTGTGCTCCTTCCTGCCTCACTGGAGACTGATGGGGGTGGATATGTGGGACATAGAATACCCAGGAGGAGGCAAAAATATTGCTGCTCCTTACTCTGGGAGCCAAGACATCAATGTGGATTTGACAACATCACCTTTCAAAAAGTACAGAAGGAACTAGTTGACGTTAGCTGTTAAAGAAAAACAGAGAATCTATCCAATTGGAACATCAGAGAGTTATAGAAAACCTGAGAACTCAATAACATTACTTGTATCTATTACATAAAGACCTGATTTCTCCTATAAAATTAGAATTTTCTGTACAGTGCTATATGAACAAAGCCAAATGACTTGCTACCTTCTCATAAAGTGTTATGAAAAGGCACGCATCATTTCAACCACCGTATGGCAGGAAATTGTGGTCGTGCTCCATTTTGGTTTAGAAAAAATAGAATCATTCTCAACATTAATTCACAAAAAACATAAAATCCTTTGTGTGTGGCCATTGAAATGAGATTATCTTAATATCTCCTAAAGACATAGTTAGATCTCTTTGTAAATCTAACAGCAATATAAAAGGCCCTAGTGGTCAATTTGGATCCCTTTTCCCAAAGATAATCAAATTTGAGGTCCATTGACATCTGGCATCAAGGTGCCTGACAGCACATGCCAGCGATACAATATTAAAAAGTAAAAGTCAAATTCTCCATTTGCATTGTTTGTGATATTGTGGTAGTTGTAACACTGTTAGTTTGCCTCATAGTAAAGATATATCATTTGAAAAATACAAGTAATTTCTGCCTGTACATTTACAAATCCCATAGACAGAAAATAAAGTGCCACAATTCTTGGCCTGCATAGATTGCAGTATGCGGTATTGCACTTTCCACACCTCTCTGTGAGAACCAAAAAAACATACAAACAAACAAACAAACAAATAAACAAACAACAACAACAACAAAACTTCACCCACCCGCTTCCTGTACCATTCTGGTTTATGTGGCTTTCTCACCCTCGCTGCTAGTACACTACTAGTACACTCAGCCAAGTGCCATGCTGAAACAAAAAACAAATATTCCAGCAATAAATTGGAATCAAAGGCAACATACAACAGGTATTTTCAGTCAGTGAAAAACAATAGCGAGAAAGAAGACAAGAAAAAAACAAAACCCTTTGGGTTTAAGTTTGACTGAAATTAGTTTTGTTCACAAAAACACACAATAAATTACAGCCCAAGACACTACAGATATACAAAAAAGATGCCTTAAATAATCAGCAGGATTGAACAAACTTGCAGTAGTATGGAACAAATGTCAACAACGACTTCGGGGTGCCTAGGATGTGACGATGACAACAGTGCAGGTAAACCACCCATAAGGAAAGGAAAACTCAACTACTGTCATAGTACATGTTACAATGATTGATACTGAGCAGCTGAGATAGATGAAAGCATGACAATGTGCTTGATTTGGTCCATTGATATTACAATGAATATTGTCATCTTTTTTCTGTGGTAGAGTATCATTTTTAAAATTGCCAAAATGGATAATTATAGTGTAAAGCATATATGTAAGGTAATGACCAGATCTATTGTATGCAATTACTAAATATTCTTATTCTTAGTTTATGGATCTCACTGTCCTACTGTAGAAGGTTTCTACAATCAATCTAGGCCTACGTATTTCTTATTTTATTCATAAAGCTACATTTAGATGTATATATCTGATGTCAGAGAGTAAATAATATTTATTTATGTGATTTGGATGGAATCGAGAGGCCGAACGAGGAATAAAACAGAACATTTTAAACCCTGTCCTAACTTCTGAACCTGGCTGATAAATAGTTTTAATAGCTGAAGCATCTGCTAGCTCCTGTCCTTACTGGTTACATATTTGGCAACTACAGGTATATACTCATCAGGGGAATAAAGGTGGTTTTTGTCCTTCTGGCCCACCGAAAATGTTTCAGTCATTAATTCATAGGTCGTATTGGACGTTCAACTGAAAACCGAACCAGTCGTTATGGAAAAACCAAAAGCAATAACGTCAACATTACAGTTTCATACACCATTTCTTCACACAAAAACATTATAGGGTCGTCATGGGAACACGTTGCATTTCCACAAAAGGTAATGATATGTTTTTATAGGTCGCTACGATGCAACACTCGGTCTGAGGTCTCTCGATTCAACACCTCTCTCCCTTTTCACATTAGAAATATTTGTACCTTCAGTGAAAGTGTTTTCTCTTGCCATCCTGTGCAATGACATTGCCTTAGTTGTCCTAGTATTTACAGTGGAGCGCTTTCAGCAAACTAAGCACCGTAAAATATCTGTCTTTTTTAAATGCATGCTTTTTACAGATAAGTCCCTCTGTGCATTTCTTTCTTTGCTAGAAAAAAATACTGTCAAAATGTACACTAGGACCAAAGTGCCAACATAATTTGATAAATTCCCTCTGTTTTTCAAGAGCTTCTTCTTTGAGCCCGCTGTTTGTCCCAAAGTCATTCCCTTCCCTGCATGAAGCACTGCAGTTTCTTTTTCAGCAATACACAACAACACAAGTAAAAGGGACTTGTCATGCCATGCAAAAATATCTTTCACTACAACTGCACCCTTTTCGTCTTCTCCCAACACCAGTCTGAGGTCTGCAGTGGGTCTGTTCCTTCACATCTCCCCTTTCAGTCACATGCTGGTTTCACAGGTTGGAGAGAGGCTCCCATCACCCGGTATCAGGTGGATCTCGGGTGTAAACATGTGGTTCTCCACTTTGTGTCCACTTTGGTTGCTGTCAGCCTTGACATCCCCGCTTGCCCCGACCACACCTTGGGTGCAATTTTGCGCTGCTGTCTTGGGTGACAAGGGTGCAACCGCAGCACCCGCCACCTCCATCAGATGCTTCTCTTTGTGGTTCTCTGCAGATTGATCGTCCTCGCCAGGTGGGGTGTCCACCAGCAGCCTCTTAGGGGACAAGGGGCAGGTCTCTCCCTCTGTGGATGGGACCGTCACCTCTGAGCTGGGGATGAGTGGTGAGGTCTCCCCCTCTGGGGAGTCATCTTCAAGGAGGCTGGAACTGATGTCCCCAGGAGAGGTTGTGCTGGGGGGCGTTGGTGGGCATTTAGCAGAAGTTTTGGTGAAGTTCACCTTTAAACCTTTCATTTTAGTGGGGTTGTTGCCGCTAAGAGAGCTTTGGATATCGTCCACACAGCTCGTCGTATCGTTACAGCTCTCCCCTTCCTCTATATGAGGCTGTGAGTCGTCGCCTGGGTTGAGCGGGACAGATTCATAGAGGCCATCTTTGAGTATGGTGCCCTGGAAGCCTTGGTCATCACTGGCCCTCAGTTGGCTAAGATCCAGAGGGGGAGGGGCCCTGGGGCGTCTATCGTTGCATGGCCCAGCTGCATCCTCATCTGAGTTAGGACACTCATCTCTGACGTCAGCCGAGCAGCTGGCAAAGTTGTCCTTCATCTCCAGCTCCACTTCCTCTTTTAGCGTGGACTCAGGGCTGTGAGACTTCTTAAGCGGCGAGGCAGGGGCTGTGATGGAAGTGCTCAGAGTGCTCATGGAGCTGGTAGTGTTGAGATTAGTGAAGGACTGTGATCTGGTCATCTGGTTGTACATCTCCTCCAGTTTCTGAACATTGAGGTGCTGGGGGCTACCCCGAATGTGCTGGGGGCTCCTGTTCATTCGCTGGGGACTTCCAGTGGTGGTGATGGTTATACGGTGAGGGGAGCCTGGCAGTAATGACTCAGGGTTTCTGCTCTCTGGGGAATTGAGGTTGGTTTCAGAAGTGGTGTGCTTGACGGAGCCGTCCCAGCGGCTGGGTGACAGGTGGTTATCCAGGGAGATTTTGTCCTCTCCTTTCTCCACCACCACATCCATCAGTTCCATACTGCGTGCAAAGGCATCTTTCAAGTTCATAGAGACAATGCTGCCATTCCTCTTGGCTCTCTCCAGTGCCTCCCTCCTCTTGATGGCCTTCTCCTGCCTCTTCTGCTCCTTGTAGAACTCAGAGAAGTTGTTGACAATAATGGGGATGGGTAGGGCGATCACTAGCACTCCCGCAATGCAGCAGAGCCCGCCGACTATCTTTCCAAGCAGTGTCTGCGGGTAGATGTCACCGTAGCCCACTGTGGTCATCGTGATGGTGGCCCACCAGAAGGATGCGGGGATACTGGTGAATTTGGTGGCATCTTCATCTTTCTCGGCAAAGAAGACTAAGCTGGAAAATATCATGATGCCCATGGCCAAGAATAAGATGAGCAGGCCCAATTCATTGTAGCTCCTCCTCAAAGTAAATCCTAGCGACTGGAGCCCCGTGGAGTGCCTGGCCAATTTCAGGATTCTCAATATTCTCATGATCCTGAATATCTGGACCACACGGCGCACGTTTTGGAACTGTAGCACGCTCTTGTTGGACTCAGTTAGGAAGATGGTAACATAGTAGGGCAGGATGGCCAGCAAGTCAATGACATTCAGTGGGCCTTTGAAGAACTTCCACTTGTTGGGCGAGGAGAGGAAGCGGAGGAGGTACTCCATGGTGAACCAGGCGATACACACAGCCTCCACGTGGGCCAGCTGGGGGTTGTCGTTGGCCTGGCCAAACTCGTCGGTGACCTGAAGCTCTGGTAAGGTGTTGAGAGACAGAGCGATGGTGGAGAGGATGATGAACAGGATTGATAGAATAGCCAGGATCTGGAGAGAGGAAGAAAAGTACACTAAAATATGAGTGGAATACAAGGGAAAAGTATGTACACATACATAGTTTTATATTCAGTAATCAAACAGCATGGAAATTAACAGCTACAAAGACTTCTGTCACTTCTGTGACTACTGTCAGTATTCATTGAAAAGGTGGCTAAATACTTAAATATATACTACAAATGACGGAGCCATAGCATGTTGACTGAAGAGCACAAGATCTTGTGTTCCTTAGTCGACATGTTGTGGCTTTGTGGCAGATCTGGGATGCACTGTGAATAATCAGAGGTGTTTGGTTTGACTTAGATACAGAGAGAGATGCATAAATAAATGCTGGAAGCGGTGGAGCAGAAATGGCATGAATAAAATGGAGCGTCAGAATCAAGCAGTGGCTGCCTTAGCATGAAAGGCTGGCTGGGAGTGTTGATGAATGAAAATGAGCGCTCCATATGAAGAATATCAGACACGCCATAGGGTTGGAAATAAGAAGAATAAACCTGAGAGTGACTATCTATCTATCTATCTATCTATCTATCTATCTATCTATCTATCTATCTATCTTCATGTCTTTGAATGACAACAGAATGACAGTATTATGCTTTGCTATCATTTCCTGTGCCTGCTGTTCAGTAAGAGGGGATGGGTAAGAACATCCACCGTAATCCTCTGAGGTCAGCATGGCATGTGGCTGTGTTTCAACTGCAGCTCCTTACACTGGACAGGTAAGGCACAGGATTTGTGGAATTTAATAGATTAAACCTGGCTTGAGAGGCTCTGCCCGAGGTTTGACATTTACAAAATAAGAGCGCGTGAGTAATGTATGTATGGTGAGTGGGTGAGTATGTTTAAATGTGAGATGATTTCAGTGCGTGTGTGTGTGTGTGTCTTGTTGGCAAAGAGTGAAAAGTATTACATTGCTCTCTCATCCTTCCCTTCCTCCTCCTCCTCCTCCTCCACCTCTTCCTCTCCGTACTCCCCCACTTCTGCCTTGCACCAGCGGCAGAGATAAAACCTTCTTAGTATGCTGTTGGGATTAGTTGAGTTCCTTTTTCCACAGCTCTAGTCCGCTCAGCTCAGTGTCTCAACCCACACAGGTGAAAAGTCTCTGTCCTACATGCTCTACAGTATTGCAGCATAACTTATCTACCAAAATGCTGCTCAGACATGAGGACAATTCAGCGCATGGAAAACTCAGCATTCCTTTGCGAGGAGGCCTCTTCGACCTGAGCTATATATAAACCATTAAAATCTAATGAACAGAGATGGAAGCAGATGCAGTGCACATTGATTATTGTAAATACATGTAAACACTGTCTGTTTCTTAAATGTCTGGAGGCATTCACCACATCTCCTTTGTTAATTATGATCATTTGGCAAATATGATGTGCAAGTATGGAGCTCAAGGGTTTCCATACTCTCCCCATTAGCCCCTATTCACACTCTGGCTAGCAAAGACACTAACCCAGCAAAATAATGGTTGCAGGTTAGTGGCCCTGCAACATTTTCATTCCTGATGATATGAAATGATTATAGGAATATGCACAAATCAAAATCTTAAAAGCATTTTCTAAGTCAAAGCAGAAAAGGTTTTGGAGCCTCCTTTTAGCAATCATCCTCTCTAGTGAGAGTGAGGCAGAGGGGGGGCAGGGGGGGGTGTCCTGGCTGAGCAGAGGAAGTGTTGTCACTAATGAATGCTGGTGCTGATTAGGTTAAACCTATTAGCAGCTCAGAGCAGCAGCCTGGACCTCGCCTACTGCAGAGCAGAAAGACTGTGGAGTCAGGATGACCTGAGGACGCAGATTGCTTCCACACGCCTGACCTTTCTGGCAAGCTCATTGGAGGCCTGCCCCCTGGTGCCAAGCCACCCGATTAGACAACCTTTGCTTTTGTTCCTGTTGCTGAACACCTTGTCAAGTCAGTTCCTGAGATGGAAGATTACACCATGAGATGATGATCTTGCTCAGTTCATAGGCTTATTGATAGCAAACTGCATAGGCTTAAACAGTTCAATGTTCAGGTATATGTGCTCCTGCACAAGGAACAAATATGATTTGTTATAAAATATGATTTGTTATAAGCAAAAGGCAACTCCTATTTTAGAGGTCATCTATCTTATATTTAGATTTCCATTAACAGCCTCTGAGGAGACAGTTAATCTTCTGGCGTTCCACACGTTGGAGCAAGGTAGCTCTCTCAAAGTACACTTTGAACAGCTGACACACACACACACACACACACACACACACACACACACACACACACACACACACACACAGCGATTCATGTTTTCACTGACCCACACCCATGCAATCTCACCTTCCTACACAACCCATACACCCCTTGCTCGTGGACATTAGTAGCAAATGGCATTTTAGCGTGAAGATGAGCAATCGTGAGGTGGCTTGCATTAACCTACTGTAATTGAGTAGGAGTAGTTAAGAAGATCAATTACTTGGGTTCTTTTTCCCCCCGATTGGTATGTGTGGTGGCATTAAGCATAGTATAGCGTCGGATGGCGTGACTCATGCATTAAATCTCCTAGAAATGAGCACAATCCCACCAATTGACCTGGAAGTGACCTGGTAGTGACCTTATTATGGAACAAAACAGAGGGCTAAAGATAGCTAATGAAACAAGATAGTTCACTGAACTGGATGTCCGCAAATTTGCAGGGCTATTCTTTGAACAGGAGCAAGAAGCTTTAACAGGTTATGGCCGCTATCAGGAGGACTGGGGATATAATGTCACTAGTACCCTGACCTTACCTTCTGAGCTACCTCCCTACCTGCCTTCCTACTGTCTGATACAAGAGAGCAACATTTCACCGGGACCTCGTTGGGATGTGTGACAAGACTTTTCTCCTGAAATAGATGGGCCAATCAGACACAGGACTTCACTGAGCTAGAATAGAATACATCTCCCTTGAGGCTTTAATGTGAATGGGCATGTCCTGACCCTCGAAGAAAAATAGAAGTTCTTTGGTATTGCTCAGCACTCCCCAGCTCAACTGCAGTGGGTGAAATCCAGAGGGATTCAAAAGGACACTTGAGCGAAAATTGTATCATTTATAAAGTTAAAGAGCAAAAAGAACAAAAAACACCACATTAAGTAGAAGTCCTCGCAACAATATCTTGTTCTTTATTGACCGTTAGCACCATTAAAGTAGAAGATGCCACAGGCTTTATGTAATCTCTCTCTGCTGTGTCTCTCTGTATATCCCTCTCTTTCATTCTCTTTGTGAAGGATGTGACCTCAGGACACCATAGTCAGGTCATGGTCAGGCTAGGGATGAGACCTGATTGGCTTAGACAGGAGGGTAATGTCTTCAGATGATTAGATGGTGGGTGACATGCTTTAGCTGTCCATGGCCATTCTGGCTCCTAAGCTATCCCTCCTCCAACTCAACACCAGACCCTGCTTAACACAACTAGAGATTTATATTATATTTCATAGAGTTTTTATTTCATTCCCTATTGTGAGGATATCCCCTGATACTTTCTCTCTCTGCTCCTGTCCACATTATAAAAGACTTCATGAAAAAATAAATAACTTGACAAATGCCCTCGCAACGAAAAACAAGTGTTTCAATTCCTAAAGGACCGCCTTACAAAATAGTACCAGCCAAGCTGTGGGTATTCCCCTCATGTATCAGGACAGTGTGTGTGTTTTAGCCCCCCATGGCTTCAATCCAAAGCACCGCTAAGATAGTATTCGATCCTCAGGGAAACCAGAGCGCAAAGTGTGAAGTTGACCCCGAGTAGAAAGCAGGCAGGAGCCACCGAGTTCAGATGCCTTTCAAGGTTTCCATCTTCGGTCACCTGTCAACTCCACCACTACAGTCTTAAAATTGCTATTACCATTCCCCATCCTCTGTTGGCCCCCTCCCTAGAGGAAACAGTCAACCGGGACACTAAATCCACTCCAACTGCCCTGTCATCAATGACAGCCCCATGGTCGCTAACAGTTATGGCCCACTGAGCGGATCACTTCCTCTGTCCTCATTCCATCCCAGGGGAGGGAGGAAGGAGGGTGCGGGGGGGAGACAAAAAACCCACACCACACCAGTGGCCGGTCAGGTTGGGGGAGGCTATCGATTGTGTACACATCACATTACGGACACTGAGCCTGGGCCAGTGGGTCCCTATTGATCTCCCCAGCTCTCATGATCCCCCCCTGAGTTTCCTACTGCCCTTTTCCCCTGCCACCTACTTGTGTCATCAATTTGTGCCGGACAAATTGAGCCATTCCTCAGGTATGATAATTTTTTGCTGCCAAATCAATCCAGGTGATTATGGCTATGCTAATGTGGATTGATCCCAGGAACTAGGTGTAGTATTTCATCTTCTGAGACGGTATCTCTTCCAGTGGGAGGGGCCCGTCAGTAGCATGGTTTACAGCACCACTTAAAATAAAATGTAAGTCATTAAAGTAATTCATTATTAAATAAATACCAGGTACCAGGGGACAATTATCCTCCATTATACAGAACAGTGGCTCCATATGCTGACTTTAGGTTTACAAGTCCCTGCCCAAAAGACCTAGAAGTGCATAGATTCTGTTAATAAGCCATTGAACATTTGGCACCGGGCACAAATACTGTGAGAGAACTGTATAATGCATGAATAGGTTAGGGTATGACTCAAATACCTGCAGCCTTAAAAGATTCAACACTAATCAACAAAAGAGTAGACACATCTTCCCTCCCTCGTGGTTGAGTTTCTGCTGGTTGAGTAACTCTTGCACGGCCGGTGTCGACAGACTCAACAGAAAGAGAGAGAGAGAGAGAGAGAGAGAGGTATTTGTTGGCCATCTACTGTTTTTGTCCCGTAGCTTTTCCAAGGTTCACGGAAGGGTTTGGAGGGATGCCACGGTCATTACGGTTTGGGCCTCAATTTTACAGCCATTAACTTATGGACAAAATAATGGAGTTCATAAAGCATTGAGGAGGCAATGATGAAGCCTATCTAAGTGAATATGTTCAAAGGAAAAAATGCAAAAGTGAATTATGTAGAGGCCATTTGAGTGACAACGGTGAAGCAAAATCTGGAAAAAATGAAACTACTCCTCTGTCCACCTGCCTAACTGTCTCTAGCACCTGCAGCAGGAGTGTATTACACAATAATGATGCCTAATTAAGAGGAAAAGGTATTGAGCTGTTCATATTCCTTTGACAACTCTTAATGTAGTCAATAATTGCAGTGGATCTAACCCATTTGTCTTGGCATAACGCAGCATTCAATGACAGCCACGCTGTGTCACTTACCATTTAATTTGTCATCAGTCAGCTAGACTGTGTGGTACGTCTCCCTCTATGTTTGACAACCTTTCTCAGGAGTATTGACATGATATGATTAAAGTCATAATTTAAGGGTCAATCTCAGTGAAGTGCATTACACCATTAGTATAAGAGAGATGCATATAAACATGTTTATGACCGTAGGATATAAAAATAAAAGCGCATGTGGGTTTGTGGGGTTAATAAGTGAAGAAAACAAATATTATCCGCCTCTGCATGAATTTGGCTTCTACAATCACACTGTGGCAGGTGGGAAAGCTCTAAAAATGATTAAAAATAATCTCTACACTGTCAATGAAACAACCATATGCCATCTGGAATGCACATCATCATCTCTGTGTGCTTGCAGAGTCACACTGAAAAGGTTACCCAGTCCCATGACTTCTCTAAATGTGATCAGTTGGAGTAGACAGCTTCTTCCCTCTCTTATATTCTCTCTTGATCCACAGAGCCACTGACCCCAGTGTGGGGAAAAAGATAATTTCCTCTTCAAGTGTGTGAATCCCTCCCAGTTCTTCACCCTGTCAAACTGAGGTGGAACTATGAGATGTGGATGAGATAATGAAATCAGCGGGGAGTCTTAGATGCACAGCACATCCGAGCGACAAGACTGGGTCGCGGCAGACTGCTGTTTTTTGAAAAGCAAAGTAATGGCAAATAGACAGGATGGCAGTTAACGCTGGCGATATTTCAAAAAATCTAGAGTGTTCACAGGAAATTGATGTTGGATTTATCACACCGATCTAAGGAGGTGACAGGTTTAGAAGACGGTTGTGGGGGGCGGGGGTTGGGGTTGAACGTCGGCTGGATGCGGAGAGTCAGGAGTGGCTCTGCTGCCTCAGCAGACACAGCTGCAATGACTTAGTGATTACTCAGGTATGTACGCTCTCATGCAGTGAGGCTGAGTCTCTATCATGATGACCACCAACCGAAGCTGGAGAAAGACAACCAGGGCTTTATTGAGTTGTGTAGGTAGCCTAATTATGCTGGGACCAAGTGTGTGTACCTTTGAAAACATGAATTCCACATACATATCCCGACCTTGTTACAATGGTATTTCATTAGGCTACATTAAATTGGGAGGTTAATCTGCCTTACTTTGAGGTTAGTCCAGGGGTGTCACACTATGTGCCATGGAGGGCTGAGAGTTTGCTCGGAGAGTATTGTTCGGTTGGATTCGACTGGTTATCACACCCTCAACCAGAGAAATCAGTGAAATCACCTGGTGTAGTCTTTGGTTGGAGTGAAAACCTGCATACACATGGCTCTCCATGGCACATGGTTCGACACCCCTGGGTTAGGCTATGAGCTGGGAGCTGATGGCCATGATGCATTGCACATAGCGTCGAAACATACATCCCAACAGCCTTACTAGAACACTGAGAGCAGCAATGTGCTGCACACATCAGTCTGCACACGTCTACACGTCTACACATCTACAAGAAAAGACCATCCATGCACGTTTTATATATCATCGTTTAATGCCACTTGAGTTGAGTTCCACTTCTATCACCCTAACCACATCATCATTATTCTATGGTTATCTTCAGCTATCATTTTGTGATTACATGGTGTATTTAAAGAACAAGGTCTTTGGTGTGATATCCATAAGAGGTCAGTGCAGAAACTTACTCATGCACTTACTCTCACACTATCCTTGCTGTAAGGTGTGAGCTTCAGCTCACCAGTGCACAAAACTCTGGCTGAGTGGGCTGACAGCATATGAAAAGGAGCCTTAATGAATAACAAATTCTCGCCCACTTGCAGGCCACCCTCGCCCTTTGCCTCCAGAAAAATGCCTGAGCTCATTTTTAGCAGCAATATTCCAGGAGAGGAAAGAGTGGAAGAACCCAAAAAAACTTTTAGAATCACCCTCCTACATTATTGAGGGATGTTTTCCTGCCAATATGGAGAGAAGCTTTAAACGTCCGCATCAGGGAGCAGGAAATGGACTCAAGACCCAGAAAATTGCAATACATTCAGAAGGGTCTTGATCAGCATTGCAATAATAAAAAGCATAAAAAACGACTATCCACTAACTGGCTTGCATTCCCAAGTGTCAAGTATTCCCTGAATGAGCAGGGTGTGTGCTTGCTGTCTGGCTACTGTACTGTGACGACAAGTTCCTTTGGGTTTGTAGTGTCGGCCTCAGTCAATGCCGAGCTCCCTGCTCAACCTCACTGTGTGCCTTTCTCTCTCCGTCTTAAATAAAGTGTGGCCTGTGCTTTCCACCATCCCCCTCAAAGCCCATTCACTCTATTCCAGGGTTGATTCATGTTGGGAGGATATTTGTTTGTGTGTTATTTTCTTTTTTTTTGCAGGGCCACAGAGGAAAGTGGGGTTGTATGAAATATGTATAGGTTGTGTTCGTTACATCACCCGTCGGGGCAGTCTCACAAACACGCCTGCACAGAACAGGCAACGCAGCGGTGTGCGGCAGCATGCGGCGCTCCATTACAGCTCTGAGAACTGTTCTGGCTCAGTGACGTGCCGTGCTCCTTGTCCGTGATTGGTAGAGCAAAATACCATACATAGGAAATAATTTATTAGCTGAAATATGATACTGACACTTCTCCCTTTGGTGTTTTTCAAATGCCACATTACCGGAATCCCATTTAAAACGTTACTAATTCATTGCAACAACAACAATCGGAGGGAAGTGTGCTAGAACGCGGCTCAGCCTTGAGAGTACAAAGTGTCGCCTGGCAGAATGGATGCATGGACATACCGGTAGTTTGTCCACCTTCCCAACTATGGCAATGAAGACAAACAGGGTGTTGAAAAATCAAGCAAAATGGATGCGCATACATAGTTTTCCACCTTTTTCTTCTTCCTCTGGTTGTCTCCTCTCCCAGTGAAGATGAAGCAGTGAATAAGATTCTTAAGGTTGTGGTGTGGCGGGGCTATTCCAGCCCCCTGCTTGGCTTCCTGCTCATTTACAGTGGGCATCATGTGATCATGTGATCATTTATGCAAAATGTAATCTATTAGACATTTTGGTTTCTCTTGTATCGATGCTCATGGAATGATCGAACAGGAAGGCTGGTGCGGTTGACTGACATCCCACAATGCCGACCAGTATGGATTCATTTTAGGCCACAATGTGATGCAGCACAACACCGCTCAGGTAAACTTATAAATGAGCAGCCACACATCAACATAAAGTCACATGCCAGCAACAGAATAAACTAAACCTAAACTAAAGCTAAAAAGCTATAACGGCACAAACGCTAACTAAAACACCACAAGCCAGGAATTTTCTAGACTCAACCTTGAGAGAAATTCAACAACTCTGCTTCTCAATCAAGTATATTGATGCATTTATTTAAAGCTCTCAGAGGATCCTTGAGCCATCTGCTGACTGAAATAGAAACCTAATGCTCGGTGCATCGTATATCCTGTAACATAGCCCTGCGCCGCTGTTATCAGATTTCTACACCCATATAATCTTCAGGATAGATATGAATGCGGTTGGACAATATGGCAGCAATCTATTAGAAAATAGATATCCCATGGTGTGGTGATGCTATTTCCGTGGAGGACTCAGCAGTTTTCTGATGCAGGGCGTCTGATGTAAAGGCATCCCGCTAAGACCAAGCGTCAGGAAGGACAGTAGCGAAAGTCATGCACACTGCACCAGACAGCACTTAATGTAAAGACCATGCAAGACCGGAGCGCAATTGTCATGATTCGTTTTCACTTTTGTCACCCATCCCGTCCCGTCCAGTCCCGTCCCGTCCCGTCCCGTCCCGTCCTGTCCCGTCCCGTCCCGTCCCGTCCCGTCCCATCCCATCCCATCCCATCCCATCCCAACCCAACCCAACCAAATGTCAGGGGGAAAAAGAGAGAGAGAAGAGAGAGAGAGAGAGGGAGGGAGAGTTTTATGTGGAAACTGATTAAACTGTGTCCTTCCTCCATGTCCTTTTACTGCCAGCAGAGATGGTGGTGTGACACGGCTCTCTGTGTGTGTATATGTGAATATGTGCATGCATGCGCATATGGTTCTTTGCATGTGTGTATATGTATATGTGTGTTTGGAGAGAATGAGGCCCTTACGACGTGACATTATTTTTTAATTTATTTGACAGAGAGAGAGAGAGACAGGGAAGATCAGGTGAGAGAGGAGGGATGACATTCGAACCCAGGACGTCACCGAGCCACCAGGACTCCCCACCATGTAACATTATTAACCTATGCCTCTGACACCCCCCCCCCCCCGAGAGAACAGCACAGCGGGCTGATCAGAGATACAGCCAGTACTCTCCACAGCACATGTCTGCTCTGCACCTTCTGCCATGCTACAAACACACACACACACACACACACACACACACACACTGACTAAGCCACAGTATGTGTGTACAAATGATGGACTCGTTTTGAAATGTTTTGTGGATGAGCGGCTCTGTGCTCTAGCATAGGGGTGTGTTTTTGTGTGTATGTGGTAGACAGAGAGAGAGAGAGAGGGGGGGGGGGAGAGAGAGAGAGCGGAAGAGAGAGAGAGAGAAAGGGAGACCACAGACAAAACAGAGAGAGCAGTCAACAGGGCTAAGTGTAATTACCGCTAAGTGTGCTAGCCCTTGTGCCTGAGTAGCGATCACTGTGTTAATCACCCAGCGAAGCCATAATCAGCACCCCCTCGAGCCGCAGAGCAGAGGAAGGAGAAACAAACAGAGAGCCTCAACCATGGGACAGTTAATATTCATGAGACGTTGAGTGCCGCAAATAACTTAGCTCACTCATGACCGGCTCAACACACCCAGATAACAACAAGGGAAGAATCTCTTACAAGCTCCCAGCTCCCCCCTCTCTCCCCCCCTAGAGTCTCCATGATAACATCATCCATCTGGGCTCAGAGGCTGAGGGAGCTCAACAGGAGGAGGGGGGGGGGGGATCACGGTGCTTTCCAGAAATTCACTCAGATTTTGAATTATTCTTCCAACACCTCACCTTGGCGCTTTGTGTGGATAGGACATGAAAAACTGCGCAGGAAAATACGTGCCAAATACACACACACACACACACACACACACACACACCTGTGAAATGTCATGCCACATGTCTGCATAGCTCTCAACACTCTCTCCCCTTCTCCTCCCTTTCTCTCTCTCTCTAAAAAACACACTGTCACATTCAGCAGCACTCAGCAGGCTCCTATAGCTCTCGGCGCTACACCCTCAGATGAAAAAGAGAATTCCCCCGTCTCATCCTCTCCTCTCCTCTCCTCTCATCTCACACTTCTGTTATCCTCAATGACTAACCGTCATCTTGCCTTCTGAGTCAAATTGTGTAACCATGGAGATGTCTCCCAGCACTAGTAACGCAAGTCGAGTGGAAAAGAGCTCTGTGACTTAAACGTTGTTTTGCTGTGATGCAGATCCTCATTTTTACTACTCAAGTGAGAGACCCGCAGGAGCCTTTCATCTCTGAGATGAGGCAGACTTCAAGTGTTTGACTTCCTGGCAAGGCAGCGTTGTGCACTGGAATTTAAAGCCCAAACTGTCGGCTTCATTGAATGATATCGTGAAACAACATTACACAACATTTGCCATTTAGTGGAAGCCTGCTGTTGGGCCGCAGTGTAGAGAGCTGTACCCAGAGATAACAATAAGTACTGTCTGTACCCACAAGAGGGCGCTCCTCCCGCCTTTGGCACTGAGATCACCTGGCAAAAATCTGTTTGTGTGAGTGATTTTTTTGGAAGGGGGTTGGTGGTGAGTGGGTGGTGGAGGCGAAACTCTGCAGCTTCAAGCTGCTGAGTTTTGAAACACAAAGTTGTGAGAATCCCTTGGCCTGTCTCTCTATCCCTACACACGGCATGAACACACAAACACACACACACACACACACACACACACACACACACACACAACACACACAAACACACACACACACACACACACACACACACACACACACACAGCTGGGACCCCAGGAAGGCTAGCGGCCATTGAGGCATCAGCTAATAGGGGTCCAAGTAAAGAATAAATAATAAAGCACAAGCCTGAGGTGCATACGGACACACGCACACACACACACGCACACACACACACACACACACACACACACACACACACACACACACACACACACACCCCATCAGTGCAAATTTTGCACTGTTGCTGGTGTATGGCTGTTTCACCACTGGCTTCAGGTCTGCACATTGTGTCCATCTCAATTGTACCTCTCACAAAGTGTCTTTCAAGTTATCTGCTGGCGGTGCAAAACTCTTGATTGCAGCTGGGCTGATTTATTGTTATTCAACTTCACTTCCAAGGACAGACCTGTGCCTCTGTCATTGTCTGTCTTCACTTGACTCACACGCACACGCACACACACACACACACACTTTTTTTCTCTTTCCCTGACTTTTTCTCTGTCTCCTCTGGGAAATTGGGGTGAGAAGCAATGTGAACTACACTCTGTTTACCATGAAAAAAAAACCCCAACTGACAACAAGGTTTCCTTTCTAATGAGATTCACCCTGATGATGTTGCATGAATATATTCATGAGTGAGACAGACACAGGAAGAGAAACAAGACAGGCACCGGTGCAGCCAAGTAAGTGAATAAGTAAATGAATAGACAAATAACAGACAACCAAACTAACAAAGAATAAACAAGACAAGAAATAAACAAATTAAGAAACACCACGAAACAAATAAAACCGCTCCTTCACTTTGCAATTTTCATCTCTTAATGAAACGTATTGCTCTGTTTACTGCAGTGAAGTGATATTTCAGAGCATCTGCTTCCACTCTGCACAGTGACGACAATTACTGTGTCTCATTGAGCACATGTGACTGCTGACTAGATGGACGCTCTTCCCCCTGCACATCCTACACTATACCATTAGACATTGCTTTCAATCATGTCTTTGTGATCCCCAGACACCGCAGTGTCAACAACATATTATTGGATGATCTGTAACCATAGAAACGCCTGACAGGCAGCTGTCATCACAGGAGGAAATGTAACACCTGAGTAGGTTTAATGCCTAGCAAGACCTTGGATGTCTTATTCTGCCCTTGAAATGTTCCATGAATGTACCCCCCCCGGCCCCCAGGGATACAGAAGCAGGCCAAGATGTTAAGTGTTAATAAAGCTATTGATCTGTCAAGTGAGTTTGGCAATCATCTCTGCTGGGAGAGCCCCCTTGCATAGTAGAAAAAAAACAAAACACATGCTGCACTCTCACAATGTGGCGTGATGTTTACTTTAGTAGTGACTCATGCTGGATCATGCTCAATGGTCGTCAGCAACAAAAGAACAGCCGACAGACCACAATGGAAATGTGACTTTAAAAAAAAAAGCAGCATGAATGACTGAGCAATTGAGTTGAGTGCTGTTTCATGGCAGCACTGATAAGAGAGCTGCAATAACGGACAGAATTTCACAGTCTTTGTTCCACAGCAAGTGAGAGCGATGATCACCAGGCTTGCTAGGAGAGGCACTGGATGACTGTTGCCATGGTGTTAGAGTGGGGTATGTATGTGTGTGTGTGTATCTGCGTGGGTGGTGGTAGTGTGTGTGTGTGTGTGGGTATTGATAGGTTGTCTGTCCTTGAGAAGACCAGATTGGGAAGGCCCGACTCTTCACAGGAGATTTCCTTTAATTAATCCAAATGAGGGAGTACCGGCAATACGGGCACACACACAAAAACACACACACACACACACACATTGATGAATGCACACAATCACCAAAGGTGCACAAAGAACTCAAAGGAAAGGGGCACTGCTATAGTGCAAAAAAGTATATGTGTGTGTGTTTTCAAAAATGTTATCCATTTTAGAAAAAGAAAACAAGATCTTTCATAAGAACAGATGATTGTATCCTCACTTTAAAAACAAATATTTTGTAGGCAAAGCAAAAAGTCTCACATCTTTCATACTGGCCCATAACTTGACTTTGATGCAATCACTTGTAAGAGTAGATGTCCAAATATCTGATATCTCACTTTGGAAATGTTTCTCTGTGTCTGTTTCTGCTTGAGAACGTGTTGAAGCGACATGTGAATGCAGTCCTTCAGTGTACAGGTCCAGTCAAACCGGGTAATCAGCACAACTGCACTGGAGCAGGTATGGGATTAACTAATCTGTGTGTGTAAGACGATAACCCTCACGAACATTTCCACAAACACCAAGAGTGTTTCCGTGCAGGTGGGGAAAGCTGAAACTGATAAGCGTAATATTCTTCCTGTGAGGGGAAAGAACGAGTAACCGCTTACAACCTCTTTACATCCTTACTCAAGATAGAAATCAAATCCTATTACAATTATCCTGAATCAGATGGAACAAACGGTATGAATGCCTGTGCAGGTTGACCAGCCAAAACCGCAGGCACCAGGCAGGAGGATCTCTGGTGTCATGGAATTAAACGACAGGATGTGACGCATGCGGAGGGAAAATACTCAACAATGTTTTTTACACAAACTGGGTAAAGAACGCGGCAATATAGTTATTATACCCCGGTGTGTGGGCTGGGGGTGGGACATGAGAGGGTCGGAGGGGTGAAGACACATCACACACTCACAGACACACCAAGCTAAAATTATAGCTGAACGTTTGTGTATAATTATACAGTCATCGTGCCCAGGGGCTGATGCGGCTGCAGATGTACGTATCAGACAATGAAAAACTCCCATTTAGAGGCAGGAAGGTGGCCGCTCCTTCACCAGAAGACCCAATTTCAAGCCTTCCTGTCAGCATGCATCTGCCCTGCTGAAGTGTCCTTGAGCAACACGCTGATCGTGTGGTCTGACAGGGCAGTCACAAGACTAACATACTGAAATGACTGAACTGATGGAGCAGATGAGTGGGAAGGGAGTGGTGGCTTGGCCGACCCCCCCCCCCCCACACACAACAAATTTCTGTTGTCACTGAAAACACAATGTGATACAACATACAATCAGACACTGCTGACACTGCCAGCTTAGGCAGAAAATAACGTAGTATCAGTATCAATACTAGAACAATATCAGTAAGCGTACAGTAAACAATGAGCAGCGCCTGCCAGTCGAAGAGGGCGGGTCTGGCTTACTGTGTTTATTACAAAGCCTCACAGAAGAGTGAACAAACAACTAAACCTTTAACATGACATTCTAGGATGGGTAATCCTATTACTGAAAGAAGTCGTGCGCTGCATCGGTGTACTGTGAAGCACTACTGTCCACGATAATACGAACTTAAGGAATGACTCTGTTATTGTACAGTTCTTTCAGTGACTCAACATTATACCCAATAGGAGAGACAGAGAGACAGAGAGGAGGCAGTACTGTAGGTGACAGTGGGCTCCTGGGATCCTACTGCAGTCAGGAAGCAGCAAGATCTAAATATTGTCGAACAAAACACTCAGACACACACACACACACACACACACACACACACACACACACACACACACACACACACACACACAATTCTCTCAGGTCTGCATCACTGCCTTGTAGCAAGCTTTGTTTGCTACCAAATACTTTTTGAAATGTCTTAAAGGCCTGTAATGTAATGGTAAGCAAGCAGATTTTTTTTTGTTGCTGAGAGAGGACAGTGTACCTTGTTGATGTAACAACGCACTGTCAGGTTTTTAAGTGTCTATTAATCATTATTATTACATAGACTAATAAAGAGGAGGTGCTATAATCTTGCAGATGACTGTTGCACTTTTAAAAGCCCAATAATTTGTAGGTACTATGGAGAGAAACACCATAAAACTGGCTAATGTGGAATCAGGGGTAAATTATATCCTGATTAAGAAGGAGCTCAGAGCACTTCTGCTTTGGCTTGCAAAAAGGTTGTAAAATGTTTTAAAGAGCTCCTCTAACGACTTCATCTCCCCCTTCATATTTGTAAGCATCTTTGAAAACAGTCCATCGGAAACAGCGGCGTATGATCATCTACACTAGTAGCACAAGGAGGACATAGAAGGAGAAATGTAAGTGTGTTGGTGTGTGTTTGTCCGCACACTATGTTGCATTAGGATCATCCCACAACATTATCTGCAGCAATTACTGCAGTTCTGTGCTGTGTTTGGAAAAACACTTTATCCTCTGACAACAAGCAAACAAGGATGCACTTATGTAGTTTGGCAAATGAAGTCATGAAGGAGGAACTGGTGCTGTGAAACCAGAGTTCACAGAGGGAACCTCACACCAAATGATTATCTTCACTGAACTCTGGTATCTATAATTTATAGCTCTGATATTACAGCTCCCACTGAGGATGGGAAAAAGTTGCGAATTAGTAAAAAGTTTCAAACTTTCAGACATGCAGTAATTGGCCTGCTTTCTGAACTTCTCAAATCTCACTTATTTGCCCTAGTTTTGTAAAGTGGGAAAATTGGTGAACAATACGGAGTAGGCTTTAACAACACTTCACGCTGTGATGCTGCTGCTGTGGAACCTTAGCTGGAAGGAATCAAGGTCAAAATAATTGGCCATCTCTCCTCTGGTGTCACTGATCCTCTTTTCCGCTATGTAGGATCAGTGTTGTAGTAGCAGGTAAACAATTTATTATAGTTGCCCTCCTAAAAACTCTTCCTCTTCATTATTTAAGCCAGGACACAAGTCCCCTCTGTCTCGCCCTGCTAGTGATGCACAGCGAGCTCACAGAATCACAAAGTGATTCTTCGCCGAGCAAACAAACATAACCACTCTCAACACTTACAGCTTAACGCGATTGATATGCTGGGGGCAAGTCTGAGGAAACAGCAGTCTCTTTCGCTCTCTTTCACACACACACACACGCACACACACACACACACACACACACACACACACACACACACACACGCACACACACACGCACGCACACGCACACACAATGACTGCATAATGAATAATGAGTGCAAACCTCTGCCCCTGGCTTACAAGGTTGAATAAATTCACATTTTGTTACGGGACGTAGCATAACAAAAGAACTCCCAATTACTGTAGTCATTAAGTTACAACAAACATCCTTCTCAATTTAGCTCAGCTGGACTGCTCACAGTAAAGTACGCATTTACAGGTAGAGGTGAATATATCGATATCATCATCAATGTCGACGTGAGACTAGAAAGTGTGTGTATGTGTGTGTGTGCGAGTATATGAGTGATTGACAGTGAGAAGCTTGCTGTAAATCATAGAGCTTTTAGTGTCAGGCCCATTAGCAACCAATACTAATGAGCAGCATTAGAAGGCTCTTACCTCTTGGGTGACCTAGCTTTTCAGCTTCATGCTCCAATTAAGATACAAAATTTATGCTGGTAGAACAGCCTGTTGAGCCACACTATCCTCTCAGAAAATCCCACAATCAATGTCAAATATTGATTCTTTTTCATTAAGTCCAGTCTGAGGCCTCCCAGTGTGGGGCTTTTACTCTGAAAATCATTGGAAAATCTCAGCAGAATTAGTCCCATAAATTGGAATATGCGTGTTGGTATTAATGGATTAAAGGCGGAGGTATGGAAGCCCCGGTGAATTACAGGGATTATTGGGCCAATGAGTCAGATTTCGCATTTCCACAAATCACAGGGATTAACCTCTCTTCACAATCACTACCTTACACAACAAGCCTTCTCATTCATTTGTTTCTCTCAGTTCCCTATTTTGCCTCTGCACCACCCCTGTCATCAAGTAAGAGAAGACTTGCTGAACTGTGAAATGACATCATGGTAGCGCAAATAACCCTGACTGCAGGTGCAGCATGTAATGGAGACAGTCCAGTGGAATGACAACTAGTCATTGCATGCCTGAGTGCTTGTATATCTACGTGTGTATGTGTGTGCATGAGTACATGTGTGCTAGTGTGTGCGTGGGTGTGTATACATGCCCTTGCTCGAAGAAGGTTTACAAGCTGTCCTGTGCATCTGAATGATGATGTCATTGCCGTCAATTGTGGTGCCTGCTTGATGAACAGGAGCAGTCCTGCCAGAGCATGTGGCTAAATTAGGCTTGGGGACAGCAGCCACACTCGATGTCACTCGGGGTCCCAGAACAGTTGCCACATGAACAACATGTGGCTTTAACCTTGGCACCCCCATTACATTGCATTACATTACAACCCTTCCCCTCTAGCTGTCCCCTCTCTTTACTTCTCCCCCCCCTGCCCACTCTCCTCCTCCTCCTCCTCCTCCTTCCTCTATAATAAACCCCGCTTCTTCATTTGCCCTCTTCTCTTTCTTCTCCCACTCCTCCTCCACTCGTGCTGCACTGCGATGGAGCATGTGGCTACACTGTGGGCTGCTGGATAAACAAGCAATCTTCAGCTCTCTTATGAGTGTGTGATGATGTGTGTGAGGCCACGGTGGGAAATGAGGAAAGCTGGAGCACACAGAACACGTGGATGCCCTGGGGGCGAAGGGGGGTTGGAGCATTTAAGGACTCGAGTGCCTATATATATGGATGGAAAACACACAAATAAGCACGCAAGCATGCATACACGGAAGTGCGCAGACACACACACACATACACATACACACCATAAAAATGCTGACACTTTCATTTCTCCTGCTTTTTTTTATTTTAATTTGGTAAATTGCACTTTTCATACATATAATGATCTTGAAATGAACCCTCATGGGCCTTTAGGGAACCAGACATTGATTACAGGAGACAAATGACCAATTAAGATAATATATATATGACAACGTTTGGCGTCTGGCTTAGTTGATAATCGATCTCTTTAAAATATTTATTTGAAAAGAAACGGAAACAACTCTCTATCGCTCGCTCTTTGTATCCCAAGTGTGCCATTACTTTAGCCTTAATGGATATACAGCCATATGATGCTGATCCCTCTGTAAGTAAATGCTCAAATGCCATACAATGGCCATATATCCTTCCTTGGAACTGCCTGTTCTGGGTCAGCATTTTGGGCAGGTAGGCTATTTAAGGGACTGGAAATGTTCAGATGCTTTTCCTGTGTCCCAAGGGGGGTGGATGTTGGATGAGAAGCCTGAGAGAGGCACTAACACAACTGACAGACTCGCCGTTAGATGTGCATTTACGATTCCAATGCATAGACACATATATAAGGAGCATCTGCACAGGTCCATTAACGGGACACTTTGATGTGTATGTGTGTGTGTGTGTGTGTGTGTGTGAATGTGCACTGATTCACAAATGAAGTCTGAAAGTAAGGATCAGAGAGAGAGAACACCTTTTTTTAATCCTCTTGTGAGAGCGAGATAGAGAGAAAGTGAAGAAAGAATGACAGACGGAGCGCCCTATAAGAGTGGCAGGAAGGAGAAAGTAGACAGAATGAATGAGAGGAGGAAAGAAGAGAAGGGAAGAGAAGAGAAGAGAAGAAAAGAGAAGAGAGGGAGTAATATATCTCACTCACGTGGATGACTGTCTGAGGAAATTAGTATCTATCTTTGGCCACTCCCTCCTGTCATCACTTCATCATGACTAATGAGCTGCACACACACACACACACACACACACAAATTGGCACTACTTTTTTGTGCAAATTTCTCCACCTCTCATCCAACAGGGACTTATCCATCAAAGCTGTTCAGTTCACAGACGTGGGATTACTAAAATCAATGATTTCATTGACAGCCTCTCACTTCAGATTAGGTTCCTATCTTGATCTTTAAATCTTTAAATCCCAGGGAATACAGCTTGATGACCAAATACCTGCTTATAAGGAGATCTGCAGCAGGCTCTCATCTAACAAGACTGGGTGCTTTTCTGTGCTGTGTGTGTTGGGAGGGGTCACACATTTACACTTGCAGTCGTAGCACCAAAAAAAACTACAGATGGGAGTACATGTGGGAGGGCCAAGGAATCCACCCAAGAGTCAGTCCACACCATATTAGGCGCTTAGAGTATCACTGTCAGTCAAGCCAAGTTTCAAGTACAGTTTGTGCATCCAATGGACCTGGGTCAAAAAGCATTTCCAAATCATTCTCAGTGTTTGGACTACCAGAAGGCTGGCGTCCACCGCATCAGCATTATTCAGACGTGCCAGATGTTGACATTCACAGAAAAGTCTACAAAATCTGACTTTAAAATACTTTCCTGTGACTGTCTAAACTTTCTGCCATGCCACTGTCCTTTGCCTATGTGACAAGATTTGACCCAGGTCTAATATCTAACCCCCCTGGGCTGTAAATAAGAGGTCAAGGGTCAAGTCCAAGATTGCCGGCCAACCTGACAGACCCACAATCCTCCCATAACTTATCTTAATATCCTCCAGGCATCCTGTAGCCTTGCTTATCATCCCTGAACAGAAACAAGCAAACAAGCACGATCCCTGGTATCTGCTTCATGATCGAACCCCCTCCCATTCCTCTGTGTCTTTTTCTCTTCAGAGCAACAGCAGAGTGTATGTGCATGAGCTAGATATGTGTGTATGTGCGTGCATGTGTGCATGTGTGTGTGTGTGTGCTGCAGCTCCCCCTGCCTGCTGCTCTCTCCACTGATCCGCAGTAGCGTTGGTGGGACCGCCTACACACTTTTCCTCATCATCAGTTGCATCCTGACTCCTGTGAGCAAATCCTGTGTGTCTATTAAAGCAGGCAACATTTTGCCACTGTAAGCTTTCACACTGTATGTTTGCAGGGCTGAGAGTAACCTGACATTAGAGAATTGTCCCATTTTTAGGTACTGTCTAGTCACTTGCCATGACTAAGGATATACTGCAGACACTAGAGAAAAAGTAACTAAAACTATCATGTCACATGAGGATACACCTGTACATATTAGGGTTGAAACCCATGCCTACCTACTGAACAGTTAATGCAGACTGGTCTCACACCCCTCCAACAACTATAAAATAGACCCTGAGATCATGTCCAGTAGTGCTGGAAAATCCCTGTTAGGCAGGAGAGCTGAGAGGGGGAGCCTGTCCAGTGCCTCGGCTGCAGCAGGAGGAGGACAGATCCTGAAAGACATAATGCCTCTCCAATGATGCATGTAACAGTCAGGCCCAGGGAGCCTCCTCTTATCTTCCTTCATCCGTCAATGAAGACAAAAGAAATCCCCTCCGGATGACCTCGCCTCCCTCGCCTCCTTCCCTCTTGCTCCCTACTCCTCCTCTTTCCTTTGAAGAAGCCACCTTTAACCCAGCGGCGAGGAGAGGATCCATCGTTTTCCTCCTTCTTCCCCCACACCTGCCATCGTAGAAAAGCTCCCGGTGATGGGGAGATTGCTGCCTTTCATTTGTCTAGCCCACTGCACTGCTTACTGCGAAGCAGTAATTAGTGTCAAGAACAAATTTGTTGGCGCTAATAAGGCTGCAAGCTGTGGTGCTAGCAAGCACAACATGGCTACACGCAGAGCGGAGGGACCAGATGTAGCTACCACTGACTGGCTGGTCTAAGGTGATAGAATAGATAGGCTTGTCGGCTGACAGTTGATGACAAAGTACTGTGCTGTAGGTTTTCATGGGAGCATTTTCCTCCTCACATGACAAGACAATAAATCTCCACCAGAAAGGCCTTATCATAGTAAGCACGGGTCCAGCTGTGGCGTTGAGACAGCATACAGTGAGTCATGAAACATCTGTCTTTACAAAATACATTGGCATGATACAATGGACGCCCCGCAGAGATTTCTCAAATTAAACAAATGAAAACAAATAATAATACACTGATGAGAACATGGGATCAAGTGGACAGGAGTATTAGGTTGACATACTTGATTAAAGATTACATTATGACGCAGTCAGGAAAGCCTTGATGAAAAGATTTATATACATTGAGACTTTCACTAATCCATGCAGTGATCCCCATTGCAATGAAAATGCTGCAAGCTAGCCGGCTGAAACCAGACATTGTTAATGGCAATCATAGTGGCAGAATTCTGCACAGAGTCTAAGGCAGACAAACATCATTTTATTTCATATAAGACATAATAACCAAATCAATCATTTGCCCCTTTTTCAATTTTCAATGAGAAAAAAACCCATATAGACTTACTTTATCTCTCTTTGCAGCTATAAGTTCTTTTAACTCATGAAGCATTATTTTATGGTCTTAATGCAGGTTTTCCCCCCTGTGAAAATAGGTCTAAGAACATTTCCAGCAGAAGCCATTCCAATGTCACACCTAAACATTCTCACAAAAGCGTGTTATCAAAGGGGTATTACTCCACCGCATTCAGACAGAGATAATCCATACACTGTGAGCTCTCAGCAGATATATGCCTTAGGAAAAGCCATTTCATACACCTATCGCAGTTTTATTGCTTATGAAAGAAGAACTCAAATCCTTTAGCGGAGACTGAGGTATTGGGTGAGCTCCTGTGTGCTCGACTGAGCGGAGGCAACGGTGTTTGCGTATCTCAATTCACCTTGTTATTTGGGAGATAAACATAATTTATAAACGGGTGTATCAACAGCAGCGCACAGTGCGACTCTTTATCATCTTGAGAATGAAATTGGGTTCACAGTTTGAAATAATACAATTACTGTACTCCATGAGGCGCATTAAAGCAAATACCAGCCCATTCACACGAGTCTGCATTGTTTTGAAGTCAATCTGCTGACAAAGTATTGTCTTTGCTTTTCTCCACATTCTTCATCTCCCACTCATCCACACACACTCTCTCTCTCTCTCTCTCCCCATTTCTCCCTGCCTCCCCGCTGTCCCACCCACTTCCCCCTCCTGTCCGCCCTCCCTACCTATCTGATGTCCCTGTCAGCCCTGTCCACCTGAAATAAAATCAGTCTATTTATCAGAGAGCAGGGAATGTCAGTGCTGATTAAAGCCCTGCTGAACAATCTCTATTCCTGGGCAAATGGAAAAAACAAACCATAGATTACATTCAAGTCCCGTGTCCAGAGGGAAGAGGCTCCTTAAAACTATGAGACTACTGCTGTTTGTTAAACCTCGCTGTGCTCTGGAAAATAATGAGGACAGAAGTTCCCTACGTTGTCACACAGTGTGGCTAATCATCTGATAAAATGTAAATTTTTTTAGTTTCCTCTTGCTACTTAAAGTCTGATGCGATCTCTGCTAGGTGAGGAATCTACTTCCACTCCTTTGTCATGCGGTCAATTGGAGGACTGATGGAGTGAGACTCAGTATCTCTTGGTTGTAGAAATAAGAAGAAGAAGGGAAAACAATTTTTTTGTCTGCTTGGTTCTTTCCTCATCTAGCACCTCTATATTATACATGAAGATTCAAGGGTCAAGAGTATTTCTTCCCTATTTTCTGTCAGCTGCTGTTTTGACCTTCTTCAAAAATGTCTCGCTGCAATGAAAGCAGGAAATACATATTGCAAGTTACAGGTTGCTCTGGACAAGATGATCACTTAAATACCCACGATGTAAGTGTACGATGCCAGTGGAGTGTCAAGAATTCATATTTTTGCAGTGCGAGCAGGTGTAAAGACGGACTGGTAGCAACATTAGTGAGTTAAGCACCGGGATGCTCTCTGTGGATCTCTAGGAAAACGAGACGTAAGATTAGACAAGGTGGCAGAGGGTGGAAAAGATGACGTAGAGGTCTGTTGTATATAACAACTCTGGGTCAGCTATGAAGCCCTGGTTTCTTTTTTTTTTTCACTCTCCATCTCCCCCTGTCTCTATGTATTTCTCTGACCTGTGCCCTGGTGCAGTCTCTCCAACATCTGCCCACAGGGGAGCTAAGCAGATTAATTGAAAGATTTGGATTTCTCTTCATTTAGCTTGGCTGGCTCTTCCGTTCTCCTTCGCTCTGTCTCTCTTGCTCACAATCTCTCTCTCTCTCTTTCTCTCCTCTGTCTCTCAACCTTCTCTCATACACCCCCCCCCCCCCCCCCACCTCCTCCATCTACTTGTATCGCTGCTCAGACTGCCATGTGGAAAAATACTGTCACTAAATTGTTTATAGCAGTTTCCCGCTGCGTATGAGGAATTCTGTTCATCATTAATAGAGGAGATACAAATAAGTTGGCAAGAGTAATATCAGGTGCGTGTGTATTTGAGTGTGTGTGTGTGTGTGTGAATAAGATGAGCACGTGATAAGCGAACCAAAAAGCCTCAGTCGCCAGAGGGTCATCAATCCTCGCGTCCTCACAGTACAATGAAATACTGCTTTCCAGTATCCTGATGTGCTAATGTCATTTCACACAAACCTATTCGATAAGAGACTATTGAAAATGAGGTTGTAAAACAATGACACTCCTCATACTGCTATGTACAGATTACGAGGCTCTGCTCATATCTCAAGACAGGTGGCACCTCACACACACGCAGTGTCCTGACATTCCTTCATCCTGTCCATGAGATTTAAAGACACTCCGTCTGAAACTCTGGGGAGTATTTCCTGCTTTCAATGCTGTGATATTCCCAGAAAGCAAGGTGATAGGTTTGGAGGACATGCATGCATTACAGCAGGAGGAGATGGAAAGACCGGGGAGCAGGGGAATAAAGAGAGCTGAGGAAATCATAGGAGTGGAAGAGGTAGGCACACCTTGTAATCTGGAGTTTTGAAGGTGAACCTTCAAGGTAGCTATTACTGGCTCTGAGCACTTGGCTGAACTCTATTGTTTCCACTCACACAGGCGCATGCGTGCCCCCCCACACACACACACACACACACACACACACACACAGAAACAATAACTTTCCACTTTCCATGAAAAGGTCAAGTTGCTCGCTAACATTTCCAATTCAGTTGATTGTCATTC
This sequence comes from Hoplostethus atlanticus, assembly GCA_034670405.1. NCBI lineage: Eukaryota > Metazoa > Chordata > Actinopteri > Trachichthyiformes > Trachichthyidae > Hoplostethus > Hoplostethus atlanticus. The sequence goes on from JAXDDX010000012.1 coordinate 6,148,309, forward strand.
ATTCGACATTAGAAAGCTTAGACCAAAAACTGCTGATGAACTGAAGAAGGGTTGCAAAGAATGTCATATTTTGGCTTATAAAAATGACATTTTGCCTGAAAATCACAATTTCATACCATATTAACATCACTGAATGTCTTGAGGCAGACTGACAAGTAATTGCATTACCAAAATGAGACATCACACACACACACACACACACACACACACACACACACACATGCACGCACAAACTAACAAACAAATACTTCCTGTCCACACACAATATACACACCTCAACTAACATATCCAAAATGCTCATGCACATGCAAGCATGTATGCACGTGCTATCCCTTGCATAGTGCTAAATCCTGAATGACACATACAGACACACAGACACACATGCACGCACAAACTAACACACAAATACTTCCTGTCCACACACAATATACACAGCTCAACTAACATATCCAAAATGCTCATGCACATGCAAGCATGTATGCACGTGCTATCCCTTGCATAGTGCTAAATCCTGAATGACACATACAGACACACAGACACACATGCACGCACAAACTAACACACAAATACTTCCTGTCCACACACAATATACACAGCTCAACTAACATATCCAAAATGCTCATGCACATGCAAGCATGTATGCACGTGCTATCCCTTGCATAGTGCTAAATCCTGAATGACACATACAGACATACACACACACACACACACATGCCCATGGGTGCCATAATGAGACTGTCTGATCTAGTGTATTGATCAGCTGGAGAGGCTCCTTGGGGAGCGCAGCATCACATAAAAGACAACATTACAGCTTATCAGCTGGGACCAAACACAAGGTGACCTTCACTTTACTGCCTCTTGGTCCAGCCTGTTACAATTAGTAGCATGGGTGGAGAGATAAGTGTGTGTTTCAGTATTTGTGTGTGTGTGTGTGTGTGTGTGTGTGTGTGTGTGTGTGTGTGTGTGTGTATGTGTATGTGTATGTGTGTGTGTGTGTGTATATGTAAGGTAAGGTAAGTCATTTTACATCTAACAAAAGAAAGAGCAGGTACATATCAAGGAAAATGGCAAAATCATAAATATCCTTCAACAAATGACAATTTTCGTCATGCAGCATCATGACAACTAAAGATCATACCAAGTTCGGGCCAGGAAGCCACCAAAAAAGGTTGGTTTGATTTACAAAAATACCACAAACCTCTGGAGGGACGGATCCATTTATGTTCTGCACACGCACACACACACACACACACACATTCAAGCCCCAACGTCCTCCCAGGACAGCAGCATACCTGCCCTGGCATAATGTGCAGGAGTGGCAGAGCAGTTTGTCCATACAACTTCCTTGTAAAACAAACAGCATAACATAGCACCATTAGCCTGCTACTGCAAGAAGGCTGAACTGTTTTCCTTCCCTCTCCTCTCTGTTGTACTTCCAAATGACCATATGGCTTATGCATAATAATAGGTATGCATTTGCAACTCATCACTCCTGCAAAGCAATCTTGTTTCTCTCCCACGCTGTGTGGTACACAGAACAAGATGTTTCCACTGAAGCCAGCCAGCAACTTTTCACATCCACCTAAAAATGTTATGTGTCACTGCAAATAAATTCAAAGTCAGGGGGCACAGGAGAAAAGAAAACAGGACCATGGAGAGCAATAAATATAATCCTCCTTGTGTCATTTATCCGTACATCTCTGGTGACTCACAGCCCACTTCCTGATGAAAGGAAATATGGGGAAGAGAAATGTATCTTTCTCCTTGACCTGTGCTCTGAAAGGGGTTTGCCTCTGGATCACTTTATAATCCTTCGCTGGGAAACGATGGATCTCGGGGTCATCGGGAATCAAGGTTTTTGTCAGGGGGACTGCGGTGATAAAATACCTACTGTAACTGCCTGTTGTGTGTTGGAGGATCCTATAGGTTGGAGGTGTAGTGTGCGCTCACTGAGTCAGCCTTAACATAATAGCTACTGACAATTCTTCTCTTTGGAAGGTGTTTTTGTTTTCTCATCGCTGCTTTTTCAGACTACGTTTAGAATTTTTTTTCTTTGCTTTTAACACTGAATGCCACATTTAATAAAAGCACAAAAAACCTCAAGGTTACTGCTATATGGCATGAAGATACACAGTTTGCATCCTCTCAAAGACGTTTTTGTGGTTCATTCCTTATACAATTATCACAGCATATGTGATGCCTAGCTTGGTTAAAGAGTTACCATGAGGCCGGTCTGTTGTAAACGATCCATTCAGACAAGCAAAGCCGTGCACCTTGTCATAACATGGGAACAAATGTTACACATGAGAGCGTATATTTTGTAAAACAACCAACTGAGTACTAAGAACCCTACAACTACATTTGCACAGCATACCTCTGGGGCGCAGTGGTTATGTAGTGGAATTATCCCTGACAGCCAACACTAATTGTCTGGTTGGTTATGAATGAGAAAGTTACAGCTGTGATACATTTATAATGCAGATGCAATATATTCCAGCGCGATGCATTATCGTCTTAATTGCTCAGTGCACAACTTATTTCACATTTGCACATTTTGCTGAAAACTTACCAATTTCCATTTTCCACTTTCCCCAAAGGGATCATTAAAGTTTAATTGAATCGAATAGTGGTGGCCAATATAGACATAACTTCACCTTGCATCCATCTTGATTTTCCGAATCAAATCAATTATTTATTGGGTGCAGCTGTGCAGCAGCGGTGCAGCTTGTAAAAAGTTGGGTCCCTACAAGAGCCACAACTTCACATAGATACACAAATATGCACTTATGGTGTCTGACTGTCTCTCCCTGTGTGAAGATACTAACCCTCCACGATCTGATGGATAGATTCAGACCTCTGCCAGAGTTAACAGTCTTTTATAGTTGGTGCCACCAGATGAGAAACTTGTCCTAGTAGTAGTAGTATAGTCACTCCACATTGATGTGTGAATGTTACCCATCATCTGAAAGTGTACAAGCTTTGCTGTCTTCAAATATGAACATTCACAAAACTAGACTGAACTTCAGAAAATCCATCATTCATCTCAAACCCTGCAGGCTGAAGGCTTCAATTAGCCAGTCCAATCAAGAAGATGAAGGCTGAAGGCTGATATATTTTGGGGGAACACTGTTTGAAAGCTCTGTCCTCCAGAGTGAGCGACTGGCACTCAGCGCCAAAACCAAAGGCATTCGCCTTGATCGATACGGCCACAGCTATTCCAGGAACAATGACAAAGTGGCTGTATTGAATTTTCCACATTTTGGTCAAAGGGTCAAAGACACTATTGGAGGAAAAGCCACAATATTTCTCAGGGACACTTTCTAATGTAACAATGTGTGAGCTGAACCCCCCCTAACACAAATGGTCTTTTTGTTCATTTCTAATGATGTCCAAATTGCCTGTACCTTGTAATATATTGTTCAAAGGCATTCAATTACCGGCAGAAATAACGCTGACCCAAACTCCAGCAATGTGACACAGTGCTGATCTCACCACTTTCAATACCTGTGTCTAATTACTTAATATTACTCACATTTACATTGATGTGCACGTGCCTGCGAGTGTGTGCACGTGAGTGTGCGTGCCTTTTTGTGGTGCTGGAAGGCTGTCTCTTCTGACGTGACTTTCCTTTCTCTTCCTCTGCTCCTTTTTTTTGAGGTGGCCATGGTTACGGTACTCCCACCCAGAGTGCACGAGGATGGATAAAGTGCCCATAGTAGCAGTATAATCTACCACACCTTAAGAACTGCTGGCTGTTGTTGGGCATTACCGCCTGTAAGGACGAGCAGGTATCTGGGTAATAGATTTCATTATATGGTCAAATCTCTATTGTCTCTATCTTTATCCTACTGCTGACAAGATATCTATGACTATAAGGCTAATCTACTGTATTGTTTGTATGGTTGGGTGCTTTGTCCTTGTACTATTACCTATAAGGATTCAACAGAGTGGAATATAAGAAGCTCTAGGTTGAGGTGTCTATTGGCCGAGCAGAGCAATTCATTTGCAGGGTGACCTGTGTGTTTGCTCATGGCCCAGTGTGTGGAAGCCCACCATTTGCCCTGGCCCATTGAGCTTTATCTCCCACACTTATCAACTCTCCTTCTAACCCACACAAGCCTGATATTACATCCACTGTTATACACTGTTCTACTGTTGATAGGAATGGCAGCCAATGGGCCATAATAGCCATAATAGAGTATCCCCAAAGCATGGCACCACCCCTGCCAGTAATAATATAGCTGGCTGACACCTGCTGACAGTGATCTAACACCACATTCTACCTTTTCATTTCATGCTTTTATTTTAAATTTGTTTGACTTACTATCCTGTTATGATATTAGCCATGATGACGTATGACATGACATGTCTCCATCATCAATCCCCCATGAATGATGCAGCCACCTCTAGGTCCAATGAGTAACAAGATGCATCATTTCAAAATCAGACCAGTGGTCAAGACATCACCTGTGATATCACGTTTGATGGACGGACAGACAATCCATCGCCCCGGCTAGTACCTGGATCTGTGTATCTGTATCAATCTCAAACCCCACACTGCTACAGCTACAGACCCAGACTACAAAACCCTGGGAGTGACTTATTGTTTATTTTGAGAGGTCCTTTGGCTCTTAATAACACCATTTCTCTCCACTTGGCGTTGGTCTGTCTCTGTTTAAATCAAAGTGATAGGTCATAAACATTACACACCCAACGGGCAATAGAATGGAGCGAGTAGATGCATCTATGACTCTTGATGCCAACTTGATTTGTATAAAATGTTGTATAAAACTGTCTGAAGTCAACTGAAGTCAAGCTTGTCAAAAGCAGCTTGAACATGAGGAGAAGATTAACAGTAGTTCTTATTGTTGGAGACTCAACTCCAGTGCTAAACTCTGGACTGAAAATGTTGTGTGGAGGTAACGAAAGTCTGTTTTCCAGATTGTGAACGTTAAAGGAGGAAATTGAACGTTTTAACACCGCTATTAAAACAGCCAATGGTGATGTGCTTTGCATTCGTGGGTCCATTTTGTTGTTTGGTGGTATATTTCAACATCAGATTTTTTTTCAGAATCAAAGAGCAGGGCTTCTTTCTAGCCTCACACAGGGGGAAATCCAACATAGCAGTCAGAGATTTCCAATTTCTCCACCAACAAAAGCCTCAATAGACAAGGCATGTTGTGTTGTGCCTAAAGGTTGTAAGAGCTTGTAAGAGGTTGTTATTGCTCTTTCGACCTTCACGTAAAACCAATGGCTAGATACAGCCCATGCAAGTTGGCTGGCAGTTGTCGAAAGTCCTTCTTGGAAATGCAGGAAATCACGAAGTAGAAGTGGATGAGGGAAGGCCAAGGGAACGTGGATACTTCAAAAAGGTAAATTACAACACTTAACTCCTGGAATGCACTGATCATCCCAGATTGATGATATACTGTATAACTATATATCTGAAGCACCAGGGTTGTCCCTTAAGACTGCGAGTGTGTGACATGTGAAGGCTAACTATGATATATCTATGATCCTGCAGGGGAATAATACCCTGACCGCCTCTCGGGAGTCGGGCAGGTGCATTAATGAGCCTGTGTGTGTCTGGGAGTTTGTGTGCATGCAGAAGCAAGGGGTGAAGGGGGCGAGGGGGGTGGTGGGGGGTGGGGACATCTTACTCAAAAGCAGCGAAGTCTTAATCATAAAGATGTAGTGGAGAGGAGTAATGTAGAGGAGAAACTAACCCTCGGGCCACAGAGTACATGACAAGGTATGAGTTCAAGGCAGGTCACGATGGTCAGGGACACATCTGCAGGCTACTGATTAAGTAGAGAGGAGGTGTCACGAGAAGGACAAGCGTGGCGGGAGTTGGCAAGGGAGATGAGAATAAGATGGCGAAGAGGAAATATCTGGACAGAAAGAGGGCAGAGGTGTGGGTGGGGAAAAAGGCGGAGGTGGACGTCGAATCCAAGAAAGAGGTGAATCAAATCCCAGGAGGAAATAAAGGCTTGAGTCAGAGAAGAATACAGGGATTAAGTGAAAAGGGGAAAATAGTTAGACAGCCTCTTAAAATACTTGACTCTGTGTTGACTCTGATTAGGTCTGAATGGTGGTCAGGATGAAAATTCATCTCTCTGTCTTTGGAAGAGCTCCATAAACTATAAAATGCACAACCTGGGGGCACCTGACACAAACAAACCGCAATCCGCTGTGACACCCAGCACATTCCTCGTGCCGTGACACAGCTTTTACGACGGTGGATTGCAGCCTCTCATGTACATGATTAAATTAAGAGTGAGACTCAGCCACTGTCACTCCGGCTTTGGGCTCGGCGAACAAACCGCACGGCATCCCACGAGACTGTGATCCAATAGCCGGCGGGTGATTAGCCGAGTATGTTCCTGATTGCGGGACGATGGAAACGACGGTGCACTTGGAGAAAAAAAACAGAAGTAAAAACAAACATCCCTACTGCTGAGAATGATGGCAGGCGGCAAATAACCTCACCGCCACGTGAGTTTGGTGTATCCTACAGTACCAACTATGGTGCATTAACAGCAGCACTTGTGATAGTGGGGTAAACTGCACCGCCGCCTCCTCTCCATCACTTCCTAATACAGAGAGCGTTCAGCCTTCTCTTGGCTCAAACTCCACGTAATTGAAAGATAAATAATTAAATTAGGGGGCCAATCAATGGGTTGGTGAATTAGAAAGTCCCTAGCCTCCCACTGCCACACCGTTTCCATCAAACGTTGCTCCCGCGCTTTGACACAAGGGAGCAGTGGGAACGTCATGTCAGCAAGCACTCGCACTCAAACACACACAGACACACACACACACACACACACACACACACATGCACACACTTGCAAGACCAGAATTTATGAGGTGAGGATACCGGCTCAAGGCTTGCTTGGGAGAAATCCATCTATAGATGAAACAAAGCTGAGGGAGTTCAATCTGTTGACCTAACCTTTGCTGCACTCTAAGGCTGTTTCCCAATAGGTTAACACGCAGGCTTTCTTTCCTTTTGTGATCACTGGCCATGGGACACGGGGGGGGGGTTTCGCCAATACAGTTTTCCATCCATCAAATCCACTCTGATTATTGAGGCAGAGGAAGGGGAGAGAACAAAGGAAGTATCTAAACCCTAATCCAAATGTCTTTAAAACAGGGCTTACTGTAGCTTAAACTGGAGACATCACTCTACATCAGCTCACTAATAGTCATCATGGCGTTATGGTTTCAGAAGTGTGAACTGATATTCCACTGGGAATGAGCGAAAGGATAGAGACGTGGAAGTAAAAGAGGAGGGAAGGAGAAGGAGAAAATAAAAACAGAACCATCTGCCTTTCATCTCTAAGACTATCTAAGACTGCAGTTCAAGCACACTGCAGGTCAGCTTAATAGAGCAGTCTTATGTAAGCACCATGTTGTTAGAAGTCAACAAGTCCAACTTCGATTGGCATTTGCAAGCGAGTCGGTTGAGGAGCGTTGGAATACTGGAGTGTGTAGTCACAGGGCTGCTCTGGCAATGCCGACTCAAATGCCAGAGCCACGGCACTTGATCACGGAGCTGGACGATCCAAGTGAACGCATTTATTCAACTCAAGCTCTTGGAATTTCACGACGATGAAAAAAATGAAGTGAGATAAAATACACTTTGTCATGGCAATGGAATCAGATTCACAGCAAGGGTTCAATTTCAGTGTTCAGTTTCAGATCGAAAAGAAAGCGATCCAAGTAACCCGACCGCGTTCTATTACAGGAAACGTAAATGTACGGAGGACCTTATTACATGACAGGATCTCTTACACCATTTACATCACAATCTTCATCATCAAACTGGAGTCGGGATTTAGACGTAGAAGCCATTGCACTGGTGGACGGTTTTGGCATAGCAGTGAATCAAAGCCATGCAGGTCAAGCGCAGCAATGGAGTATAAGTCTATAAGAAGCTTATAGTATTGTTGCACTGTTTACATGGTAGATCTTTCCTTTCTAGGAAGCCTTCCACACACATCTGCCCACACCAAGCCAAGAGGAAGAACTAAGCCCTTGCTTGATGTACTCACATGTGCAGTGAACACGTGCACGTGGATGTGTACAAGCCCGCACACAGGTAGACGCTCGTGCACAACACACCGTGCACCACCGCTCCCATAAACATTTAGCCGTGTCTCGCAATTTCATTTCCAACTTTATTTCTGGCTTTTGCACGCCACCAGGGGCCCCCTCCATCGATCCACTGAGGAGCAACAATCCAAGCAGCGCTGCTAAACGATGGACATTTCATGGCTCCATACCGTAGCGTGGAAACAAACTGCTATGCCTTCCACTGTTCGGAAATCAATGGTCCCCCGGGTTCATTTCACCAATCACCTTCCTTCTGCCCTCCGTACCACACCGCCTCCCCACTGCTGGAAAAAAAAAGCCCTGCGCCACCAAGCGTATCTATGGATATGTATGCATGGCAACAGTTGCCCAGAGCTACCGAAGCTAAGAATAACTCGATTTGGAGCAAGGGCCAGAGAAAAAATCATTCACAAGAAACCTGCAGTTCCAGTTAATGACTCTCTCCTCGAAGGTGGAAGTTAATGTAAATGAAATGCGGCCCTTTCAATTTACTTAATGATTCCTTCACGACGCAATTAATAACAATGATGCAGAGAATCAATCACTCCTAATTACAAGGTCAGAAAGTCATTTGACTCCTTATTCTTATTTATTCAGAGTTGGCCTCCTTGAAAAGCAGTTGAGGGCGTTGTGCATAGAGACACTGCTTCAGTTGAGTACGAAATATTTTGAACTTTCTCGCACATAATCATAAGACTCCTGGCAAGCATCTCATATTGCTTGTGAGGAGTTCAATGGTGAATGTGAGGGATGCCTAAATGAACACAAACACACACACACACACACACACACACAGCTGTCAAGCACTCACTGTGGCCCGCAGCTGGTAAATACGGTACCCGACCATGGCAACGGCTAAATGCCACAGCACAAGCGGAGCACATTTTACCCACTGGGAACTCACACCAGAAATCCAACCAAATGTCAAAAGGATATTCAAATAAAATATCTCATCACTCCAGGGTAATAAAACAACGGTGTCCTTTTTAGCTGTCTTTAACAAATCCATATCAAAATCTGTCTTGAGCGAAAATCGATTTGAGAGGTCTTACAGTGGGAGAAAAAACAAATCTCTTTCTCTGAGTAAATAGTCGAGAGTGTGAAAGCATGGAGAAAGAGACGAAACACCTCAAGTCACCTCAAAAAACACTGAACATTTATAGGTATTCCACATTAGACCAGATGTATTATCGCAACTGCAAAACCATCACTTTTTGTTAGCTGCTATGCTGGTTATGATGTGTAAAGGCATAAATAAGCAGTTGATGCAGTTGTCCTTTCACCATCTGTCCCTTTCTCCCCCCGTCTCTCTCTCTCTCTCTCTCCCTCTCTCCCACCTTCTCTCTTCCAATATCTCTCTTGCCCGTGCATGTTTGTCCATGGTTGTGCTGACTCCCCATATGGCTGGCTGCCGTCTGTTTAGCAGGATGGTGATGAAGGTCCATGTGACCGTGGCTGATGTCTTTGGACACCCCGCCCCCCCTCCCCCCCTCTGACTACCTCATCTCTCACCCACCAGTTTGGGCGGGCTAGGTGGTCAGACAGCCGTCCCTGGGGCTCCCCGGGCGCCCATGCTGCTATCATTAGCCTGTGCCTTTGTGAGAGAACTGACCCTGGTATCCCTCTGTCCCCCTTACAACGCTCCTCTCTTCCCTTGATTCGCTCACCCACACTCACCCACCTGGGAGCGACAATTATGGAGGCATTAGAACTGGTGTGCCAAACTGCCTCCCTCCATGACCTCCCCCATGGGGAAGGCGGGTGAGCCAGGAAATAAACAGAGAGGAGAGCTGAAGAACCGCCGCTCTACGACACACAGCTGCACCCCTGCCATTCCTCCCTCAAAAGCTGCAACTCTCTAAAGACTATGAAGAGAGGGGGCAGCTGGCTGAAAGAGAGAGAGATGCATGACACTGTGGTTTTCCTAGAGTCCAGTCATACCCACAATGGAAGATGACTATTTGTAGTAGCCTCAGTCCATTTGGGCCAAGGGGCCTCTTGTCTGTCCTTACCTTTCTGGGAATCCACCAGCAGCAGCAAACCTGACCATAACCTAACCGGTCTGACCCATGTTGTTTATTAATGTTGTCGTTGTTGTTTAATTTAACAGGCTCCTTTATTTTTGCGAAGCCATGAGTCGACAGGAAAAAACAAAGTGTGACTGTGTACTTGGAGGATCTCGTGAGGCAGCTACAGCTTGTATCATTGAAACCGTCAGCTGCGTTACCTTGGTTAGGGCGACTGGGAAGTGAAAGGCATTCTGTGGAGGTGCAGGTGGGAGGCTATTGACTTTAAACTACTGAGCCGCTACTGAAGGCAGCCCGGGGGTTCATTTCCCCTCTCCGCGTGGCTCACCCCTCCATTATTTGTGCAGGATTTGCAGGCTAAGCCTATCAAAAGATAATTAGAGGAGAAAGCTTTCCTGTGTCATCCCTTTGCTCCTTTCTCCCGATGACCTACAGGGATTTTCCTCCAACCTCACACCCCGGTCCTCATTCTCCTCAAGCTGCTTGTGCAGGGTATTATTAATTTGGTGTCGATTGATTTCTCATATTACGTTATTAGCTGTTGTTCTTCATGTTTCTTTAACTCTTCACATTCTGCACATCCTTTTCTCTACATCAGGCTTCAGCATCCATTTAGACAATCAGACACATGTGATTGAAGAAGAAACTGGGAGGCTGTGGGACATCCGCTGCGCCCTGCTCGCCTGTTATTTGATTACTTACAGTCAACCTTATTTGCCATGCATACATCATCCCCACTGCCACTTCCCTTTAACCCACCATTTTATTGCCTGTGCTCTGGTCCACAAATGCACATCCAGTCATACTATACATACACATAAGCACTTACCCAGCCACTTACCCATGTGCCATGTTCATTTAGTTCATACACACAACCCACATCCTGCCATACAGATCTCACACACCCTTCAGGTATGGACCTTTTTCACTGTTTCAGATAGGACTCAAATGGCTTCAACTTCGTCTTCAACTGCACTATAATGCTTATAATGAAGTTGCAAGTCACAAATAAAGAGAAAACTAAAAAAAAAAACCTGAAAACTGACAGCAGCTAAAGATCGAGAGGAGAGGAGAGGAGAGGAGAGGAGATAGGAGAAGAAGAGCAGCAAAGAAGAGTGGAGAGTAGAGAGGAGAGTAGAAGAGTGGGTACAGTAAAAGCTCTCCTCTGTGCTGGCTCGCTGCCAGGCCCTGGCCAGAGCTGCAGCTCGCTGCTCTCCGCCTACTGACCGCCTCCTTATCTGAGCGCTCACTCTGCATTAAGGGCCCCAATCAAATATTCATTCTTCAAAACCACCGCTTATATAACCAATACAACAAGCGTGTCTCCATGCTGACCTGCCTGAATAGAACAACGTGCTACACCAACCACGGAGCAAACAATCATCTGCACAGCAAGTAGGGTCAGCAGCGCTGGCCTACTCAGAAACAGATGATATTCTGCACAGCGGCTAACAAGCTGAGTGCTCTGCCGAAGCTAATTAATGGATAAATCACTTCAGAGAAAAGTGGGAGGCTCAGCTCATGAAACGGAGAAATGGGCAAACAACAGTGATGCCCAGGCTGTGTGTATTTGCTTTGATAATGAGGGTGAAACAGCATAGGAAATGAGAGAGAGGGGCAGGCATAGTGTTTGTTTTCTTCTCACAAGAGAGGAGAATACTGTCTCTGTTAGAAGCCCATAATTGAGCCCCACAAAGGCATAGATCCACGGTTGGCAACCCAAAATGTAGTCATTTAAGTCATTTTCATTGTCAAATTGATGGGCAGAGTTCTTGGTGCTGACAGCATCAGCAACAGAGATGAACTTACAGCTGGGAACTCAACTACTCAACTCTGAATTGAGAAGGTAAAAGTTTCTGTTTTTTTTATCTAAATGTGAATAATTACAAACACTGAAGTCAATTCAATGTTGTATTATATTTTAATATTTCAATATTTTCCATATTTTCCATGTACAACTTCCCTCCAACCATCGATGCTTCTAGAGCCACAACTGATCTAATCTTATCGCCGTCCCATCACAACAACGACAGGCGTAATCAAGGACTCTGCTCTTTACAACTCAATAAGATGCAATCTAGCGGAGGCCATTAACATTATATTTTGTCACCCCCTTATCAGCGGAGGCCATTGTTTTTCTTTGTTATTTGTCAATTGACCTTGATTCTTAGGATAAACTACTAACCCAGGATGAGTGCTCTGGCTGAGCACAATAGCAAGTAATCTGCCAAATTGTACTGGAGACACTCTCGCTAGTGTAATTTTCATGATGAAAAATCACAGGCTCATTGAAAAGGCTATTATGTTTGATCTTGACAGAGTAAATTACACTGTCCTCAGTACAGGTCAGCATGACACGAGAGTTCTTCACAACCAGTGGGAAGGCTAACATGGACACCTTAAGACTGCCGTGTGATTCTTCACACTTGACAGGAGTTTCTGTCAGAGATCATAGATCTATCATTGACCGACAGATGCCAGGTAATGCAGCCCACAGCTGTGCTTCAATCAATCAGCCACTTGGCTCTGATGCTTTTTTTTTTTTTTACAACTTCCCTCTTCTTTCAAGGACAATTAAGTCAGCCTCTGAATCAAATCTCAACACGCCACCTTCCTATGTGATGTTCCTCCAAGTTCCTCCAAGTCTTACGTTACATTTGAGAGTTTCAAGTCCCTTACAGGAGACTTCACCAGCTTAATGTATATTTCTTATTTCTCTGTCTCCAACCCCTACTCCAGGAAGTGTATGAAATAGAGTGCCTTTTATCAAGGCTTTCACAACCTAGATGTTACTGCGTGGAGGAAAGCCAAAGTCTCGACTGTTAAGTGGTCAGTAATGGCAAAGTAATTCAATCCTGGTGGGTCTTTCTCTATCCACTCAAAACTTCCGGCACGATCCCTCCTTATTATGTGGGTGGGTGGCTTTCCGGAAAACACACCAAGACATCTTAGTGACTCTGCCAACAAGCAAGTGATGTAATGGCAATCAGGATGCAATTAGATTGTAATTGTTCTTTAACTGAATTGTTTCGGGCTTAGAGGGCTGTGAGGAGAAAGCATCTTAATTGAAGACATTACGCACATGGCACTCTCTGGTGGGGCGAGACATCGATGCCAGGGTTTAAGAACAGTCTGAATTTTCTGCTAATCCCCATTGGAACACAAGATTAGGATGGAAACCAAGGTACATCGTGAGAGAGAGAGAGAGATGAGAGAGAGCACTCTAACTTAAAGAGGAAAAAAAAGCATTTTCTTGTTCATACTCTTATTAAAGGCTACGGCGACCCAACTGTTCTGCTCACACACTTCCTCGCTGTCCCTTCCACATTCTCTCTCGATTGGACTTTACGTTCTACGTCAGTGTTTCTCTGCCTGCGGCTCTCATGTCTTTCATTCCCATCAGCCCTGATAACCTAGTCTTCTGCCACGTGTGCTGTTGCCTGTCAGATGAAGTCAACGCTTTTTCGACATCATGTAATTGCTTTGAGCACTTTTACACCAAACGGAGACACAACAAACCCTTCCAACACACACACACACACACACACACACACACACACACACACACACACACATTGTGGTGCAATCCCATTTAACTAGATTAACTTCAGTCAAAACTGTTAGTGGACATGAAATATTGACTCAGCAAGGTTGTACAGCAACCTGCCGGTATTGTTCAACATGACCTAAACTCTCTCTCTCTCTCTCTCTCTCTCTTTCTCTCTCACACACACACTCACACACACAAATATACATATGCACAGAGATATCAAAGTGAGTGTTCTTCTGCACATGTATAATGATGTTATGAATTATGGATGTCCTGCACCAGTGTCTGAAGCATGAGGTGAAAAATGTAGCGCAGCACTAACTGATTAATATGTGACATATCTCTGTGTATGTATGTGTGTGTGTGAGTGTGTGTGTGTGTATGTACAATATGCAGTTTGGGCTTTCCGTCACGCTGTCTGCATGCGCTTGGTATCACTTTAACTCAAACCCCGGTGAAGTGACAGCTAGGCCGCGTGCCAACAAACATCCTCTTATTAACTGCCATCGCTGCCTTCTCCAGGAGGGCACTGTGACAGTACACATAAAAAGACATGATGAACTTGGGGACAGTACGCTTCATTGCCCCTGCCTCAACAGCTGATACGGAGGGCCTCGTCTATGCCCTGTCAAAATAACAATAGCCAAACATCGGAGTGAGTACAGAAGGATTTCAAATGACATTTTTGCAGATAAATTGATGAAAACATTTGATTCTTTCCTAACAGCATCACTTAAAGAGCCTCTCCAGTAAATTCACACATGCAGAGCTGCAAATGGATCCTCTCTAGACCGTTTTCCTCCGTGTATATCTTTCAAGCAAGTTTATTTAGCTTTTGACATAAGAACATGTCGTACATTCGCACCGGCAAGTGAAGTAGACCACTTGTGCGGTGGGAAAGCATTCCCATGTGATGGCAGCTTTTACCATCTCTATTTCCCCCGAACAGACTTCAGGGAGGCTCCTGTAACTATTAGCAGCTTCCTCAAAGGGATGCTACAGAACATCATTAATCCACGCACATTTCAAATATGGCAGCCGTATAACGTGATGCTAATGACCGTGTTTGGATGTGTTTCACACCCTACCTTGTCATCTCGTCCTGATAAGACACCCAAAAAGATCCTTCTTTACATCCCCCATATCAAGCCATATGAAGTTAGCACACAAAACGTTGAGAATGACATTCATAATGAGCAAAATAACGGGTGAGTTATGTGAAATCGTTGCAGCTAAATAGTGACAGTGGCAGGGAAGGATGTTACACTAACCTGGGTGATGGATAAACACTCTGAAACACTCTGAAAAGTGAACCGGTAAATATTGAGAGCATGATTTATGAATGTGGGGAGCTGGAGGGAGTGCGCCAGACTCAATGCACGGTGCATGGGTTTGGATAGAGTAGAACCCATGAATCATTTTCACCTGGCAAAAGCCAAGTCTCGAGTGCTTCGTCAAACAATCAGCTTGGTTGGCCATGGAAAAATCACAATTGGCTTGCACCGAGTCACGCGCCGGTGCTAGGTACTAGGCTGGATTGGCAAATCGCTGCGGAGAGGGACAACGGTGCGTTATTATGATGATGGCTTACTTCTCTGCCATTCTCAAATGGGCCTCATCATAGGGCAGAGACAAACTCTCCGTCTCTGTTAATGGAGCCTCACACCTACTGTGTTGTGTGTTGAAGGGGCTGGTGTGGACACAGACCGCACACACACACACACACACACACACATTAGAAGCATACACACACACACACACACACACACACACACACACACACACACACAAACACCCCTCCTTTGAGGATATGAGGAAAGTCATCTAGTCCTTGACAATTGCAAAAATCATTTTCCCCTTAGATAGACACACACATTCACGCTCAGTGTCCGTCCCATCCCGATAAGCACCGTCGGTGATAATGGCCTTGTTAATGAAGTGAGACGTGCTTGAGAACAGAGGCTGATGCTGCTGATGACTATCAGTGGGCGGAGCCATGAGTGGTGCAGTAATAAAGTCAATATTTCCTGGGATAGACTGCTGGGACGGCGATGGGTCTTCACTATGCACTTGAACATTATCGTTTACAATCTGTGTCTTTGCGTGCATGTGGCTCACCCAGAGTTATCCCTCACTGCTGTTTACTGCAATAAGCAACACCTTATAAAGGCTTTGGTGTACAGCGCAGTACGTTATAACAGTCAAGAGTATTAGGTCACAGCAGGACCTCTTGACCATTAGAGAGGCTGCCAAACACACATTACGCAAATGTAACTCCACTATTGAAAAGCTTCCAGAGGGGATGTTCTCTTAACAACCGGCAATCTGATAGAATGAGGCTATGGGGAATGTGCTCTAATGT
This sequence comes from Hoplostethus atlanticus, assembly GCA_034670405.1. Classification (NCBI taxonomy): domain Eukaryota; kingdom Metazoa; phylum Chordata; class Actinopteri; order Trachichthyiformes; family Trachichthyidae; genus Hoplostethus; species Hoplostethus atlanticus. Next base: position 6,164,366 of record JAXDDX010000012.1, read on the forward strand.
GCCGGTTATATTATGCTCCATATTGAACTTCATTATATCACACAACCTCTCATTCTCTGGCTAGATGGCTAATTGCACTGGACCTCAGAAACTGTTTACAGCATGTGTCATAAAAGAGACAATCACTGCTTTCAGTAGATAGACCAGGGATAGGCAACCAGGTGGCATGGAGGGCCGGGAGTATGCAGGTTTTCATTCCAACCAAATACTTCACCAGGCGATTTCACTGATCGGTTCCCCCTTCTCTGGTTGAAGGTGTGCTAATCAGTGAAAATGAGCTGCTGCAGTCTTTGGTTGGAATGAAAACCTGCATACTCTCCTTGCTATAGACAGATCCCACACAGACTGGTGGAATTCCACTCACGTCTCTTTATCTAGCGATGAAACCCTTCAGGTGTGGCAATGTCTCATATAATCACCTCGCGTTAAATTACACCAAGGCTAATGTCACCCCGCTCTCAACAGGGTGGCTAATTACTGCCACCCCGGCTCTCATCTCGCGGAGGAGTGAGGTCAAAGGGAGGGTCAGCACCAGCCGCTAACACACGTCAAGGTTACTTCTCCACAGGGGGCCTTTGGTGCAACATAACCAAGGCTGAGGTCCACTGCTTTGAGGGAAGCAAAAAAAATATGAAAAGGAATATGAAAAAATAAAAACTGTGGTAAACTTTGAAAAGAGATGAGATGAGGAGATTCACAGTCAATCACCAGCCTCCGCCATTAGTATCTTGTTACATAACCGATGAAGAAAGAAAACAGAGCCTCTCTTTGATCGCATCTCAAACTTTCCTTCCCCCTCTCTCAGAAGACCCATAAATAGTGTGTGTTGACTGTGGTAGTAATCTGAAATTCACAGCAAGTTGGAACCCCTCCCTCTCTCTCTCTCCCTCCCTCCCCCTCTCTCTCTCTCTCTCTCACATAGGCTCTGTCAGGCGGAGTGACAGCCGTCTGTTCACACCCATTCCCAATGCCTATCAATCACAAAACCACCCAACATTATGAGTATTACCCTGTCATCCAAAAAAAGAGGGAAAAACACATCAATCCCCAAACGCACAGGTGTCTCTGTCAAACGCACCAAAAGGTGGAGGAATGGAGTGAGGAGAGAGGGAAAGGGAGAGGAGAAGGGATGGAATAAAGAAAGGGACAAAGAAGGGGATGTGCGTACCCACATAAAAAACCCCATTAATCACAGGGCTGTCCTACATGCCTCATGTGACAAATGAGCCAGGATGATGGTTTCTGGGTGGAGGAAAAGAGGGATGGAATGGCTCTCATCCTGTAACCATCCATCCCCACCTTTCCTCCATTCCTGGATATCAAACGAACTCGGGTGAGGAGCCTACTTCGAGTCCACACAATCCCTACAGGGGCCTTTCTTAACCGATTAGACAACTGTATCACACACACGTGACTCCACTGAACAAATGTAGATGCACTCAAACGCCCATTCTCCCCTACTGTTTCAACAGTGTTCACCAGTGGGTGTATTCGCTCCCCTGGCCCCAGTAAATTGTTGCGGGTATTGATTGGAACAAATCACAAATGCAAGCAGAGGCACGTATTTCTTACATCTGACTGTATTCCAAAGAGGGCTATGACTCATAAAACCAAACTACAGCAGATAGATTGTCCTCCAATTCATTATTCCCTAATATAGTCATCTGTGGGAGGTCTCAGGTGATAAACAATGGATCTCAGCCTTAATGATGAGGCACCCTGAGGCGAGCAGCAGAAATCCACACCTAATTAGAAACTGGCCGGATATCAGGATGTAATAACAAACTGTAAAGACCGGCTGGCCGGGGAGCGATTTGCATTACATCTGAGGGGAAAAGTGTAATTGTTGCGTGATTTCATGAGATTTTCCTTTGAAAGTATTTTTTAAGTTAGCATATATATTTTATTATTATTGTATAATTATTTCTTTTTTATTTTACTGTTTGTATTATCTAGGTGATTATCTGGGTAAAGCAGTTCATGTTCACCACATCTGGTCTGTTCTACGAGATTGGGGTGTGTGTGTGTGTGTGTATATGTCAGTATGTTGCTTATGTTTTTGTGCATCTATATTTGAAACCAAAAGGACAGATATACTTTGGAACTGATGTCATGTTGCAAGTGGTGTAATTTGTGACTGTCTGCCAAAAATATCAATTAAAGTGAGCACAATGAAGTATCTTTGTCTCCTTTAAGCTGGAGCGAAACGTCAAGCCACAGCAGGCGTGGCACAAAGCCTCCACATTCCTCCAACCCTTCCTCTAAGCATCCGATATCTGGCTGTTCACCACCACGTCAAACCCCTGTGTCTGTTCATAATTGATGGTCTGCTGCATTGTGGGATTAAAGAGCACGCCGTGCCATTGTTTGGTTAAAACATGAGCGCGGCGCACTCAAGCTGTTTGGAATAGTATATTACATGGACTTGCAGAGAGAGAGAGAGAGAGAGAGAGACGGAGACGGAAACAGTAGACGGATTGGACTTTGTATTGGATGAGAAAGTGGGAGATATTGCCGTAGCGTCGTGCACGGTTCGCGGTTCCTGAGGTTTTATGAAATGTCAGGATATAATGAGGCTTGATGAGGTGAAGGGTGTGTGTGTGTGTCTGTTTGCCCAGGTGCACGTACAGGAAAGAGACAGAAAAAGACGGAGGGCATCGGGTGCAATGTGCATCTATGCATACAGTACAATTATATCATCTGCTTGAATGTATCATTATGTGGGTCACTATGGGCCACGTTGTGTTAGCGCTTGAGTGTGTGTGTGTGTGTGTAGTGTGTGTGTGTGTGTGTGTGTGTGTGTGTGTGCGTGCAGCTGTGCCCCAGCGTAGGTCAGGTCATGTAATATAGAGTTATTGTTCCCTGTGAGGTAAATACAGGAGACGGGAAACAATCTAAGAGAGATTGCTTTTCAAGATCACCAACAACCATCTCACCGAAAGTGAGTTAATACTCAATCCCACTCAGCTGTAAAATAAAAACACCGGCATCAACTTTTTCTCTCTCTCTCTCTCTTGTTGACCCGCCGTTATTTGGAGAGCCCCACTGATCCGCCGCGCGCAACAAAAAAGCTGAAAAACAAAACCCATAATGAGCCGTGATGATGTTGCAAATGTCACCAAGTAAACAGAGTGCACATCCCCATAGTACGCTATCCCTCAGAGTGCTTCCTAGCACTCCCACAGAAGTCCATTAGCTTGTCATTCGCTTGCTTTACAGTCATTCAGCTTTTGCACATGGCCCGCGGCGGTGCGGAGCAGCTTGCTGCACATGAATAACAATATCTGATTATTCAGACAGAAGCCAAGTGACTCAGCTGTCTCTACTGTTTTCTCTCATCCCATCTTATCTGTTCCTTTCTTTCTCTCTATTGCATCTCCCTAACTCTCTTTCCTCCGATCCGCCTTTCATCCTTCTTTTTTTTTCTATGTAGAAGCTCGTGGTTCATGTAATTTCTCACGTACTCTGTTCCATCGTCTTACTCTCTCTTTCTCTCTCTGCATCTTTCTTTGTGTCTGTAAACATTGTTTTATGTACACGGAAAAGCTTTGCCAGTGGCCATGTCGGGCTTGTGTAGTGTGTCTCTAGTGTGGGAGGGATCAGGGAAGCATGAGAGGGGGCCTGCCACATTCACAGGACAGGTACAGCACAGTAAAGTCAGTGCTACTGTACATACATATAAAGCCTGGGACAGAATGCCCCGAGGGAAAAGCACCTCAGAATACATTTAACCTCTAACCAGTTATATTTAGACCAACCTGGCTTGTTCGTTTCTTGTATTTCTGCTTTGGATTATGAATGGATGGGCCAAGCAAACAGAAGCCAAATAACACCGTCCTATCAGTGGTGAGATAAACCATGCAACCTTTTGATACAGAAACGCAACGCCACTCCCCCCCCGAAAAAAGGTCGAGTTTATCATCTTCCTGGTAATCCATATTTTAAGAAGGGCATTTAGCAGTTTGAATGCAAACAAAGACGAAATTCTCACTACCGGGGCATATCAACAAATCAACTAGGCAGAGCAAGGCGGCGGCCCTCCGTCGCCGAGACAGAAATGGAAATGTATGAAATGCCTGGACCTATTCTCCCGACTAGCTCGCACAAAAGCCGGATTCATTTAAATGAACTGACAAGGCAGACAGTAAGCCGGCCCCGCAGTCACGCTCTCTGAGAGGTAAGGGCTCTTTGATAAGGAAATAAGCCGCCGAGGGCTCCGAAAGGGGGGCCGTCCGAGTCAGCCCGTTTCAGACCTGGGCAAAAGTGCACTTCAACAATGACGGCGGGGCTTCTCAATGGAGCCACAACAGCGCCACATCAAAAGGCCCTCTGTCCTATCCTCTGCCTTTCATTGTCACCCTTTTCTCTTTTCCCCCCTCCGTTCCTTCTCTCTATCGTTTTGAGGTGTTTTAAAGTAGAGTGCTCCCGTCTTTCTCTCTTTCTTCCCTTTTCCCTTCCTCAGCCAGATTTTTCTTTTTACACTTATGATATATATATATAACTCCCCCTTCCTCCTCTCTCTCTGTGAAATACTGTGAAGGAGGAAACGTATGTATTAGCATAAATGCAAGGACAGATAATCCCCCTACCCTTTCAATGCACCCCAAACTTCATCCCTCCATCTTCCCCCGCCATCTCTCCCTCGCCTCCCTTTCCCCATGAGCCCCCTTTAACGTACAGCGCCTTTCATTTCACCTCCTCTGGAGCGGGGGGGGGGGGTACCTGGTGACCTGGAACATAAAGCTTTAATTGTGGTGATGGAGTGCCTCCCTGTGATGATAGGGGGCACAGGAATCACTCCGGTAGAAGGGTCACTGTGTTATTAGCAAATGAGGGAGTGCAGGGTCGCAGATAGCGCGGGGACAGACTCGCAGTGACGCAGGAGTGAGAAGTTTCCAAACAACTCGCCGAGCTGGAGAATATCAGACAAATGCTGAGTCAGGACCGGCCCAATTAATAGAGGTATGATTACAGAGCAATCCCACTCCACCAAATGTGCTTCAGTTCTGTGTGTGATAATCACCCCTGCTAATGAGCGTAAAGGGGGGGAGCAGATCAAATCAGTGCACATAATAGAGGTGAAGTGAATTCTTGAGACCTCTCTCTTCTTCAGGTGCTTATAGACTTACTTACCGTGACAAAGCCAAACCCACATTACAACCTCTGGCATCGTGACTTTATTGTTGGCACACTCTCCAACACAAAAGAAGACGGTGTTTGTTTAAAGTAGGACAAACACGAGGCTGTCTAAAGGTTTCAAATTCCACACGAGAAGGAGAGAGCCAAGGCAACTTTCAATCTAAAATGGTAGGCGAGATAGAAAAAGTGAAATATGATACACAGTACATGCGCCGCTTTTCCTTGCCAGTCTCCTGTGAGGGAGACCTGTGATATATGATTGCCGGTCATGGATCACGATCAGCTGGCTGAAATCAGTAGCTGCACAATTCCTCTGGAAACAGCCATCAATAATGGAAAGGCCTAGAGAGATGAGACGAGTAGACAACGTAGTTCTGATGCATTAACCATGAAAGGGTCTCCCCTCCTTTGTCCTCCACTGGCTTACTTTTCATAGGAAATTCAAAAAACAACAGATGGAAATCAATCCGGGTAAGAACAGACAGCAGGTGCTCTGGCTCGTAGAGGGACTGGAGATTGATCAGGGAAATGAAGGATAGGCCGTGGGCATAAACCAAGGCCTGGGCCCGTGGCCAGAGAGTACACAGCTGCACAATTCCCTGTGTCCTGGCCGTGGCCGTGGCCAGGCGCCTCCATCTTGTGCTGTGTGTGTCTAACATGCTTGATCTGCCAAGTGCTTCTCTTAATTAACTACTCCATACAGCTGTATAATCGCTCCTCTAACCTCCCCCAATCACTTGATCACTGGTGCATGTCATATTTTCTCCCCTTGTTCATTGTTCATTAGCTGACTATTGCTCATCCCTTATGCAAAGGCAACAGTCGGCTCAGGTTCAGCCCCTCTGGACAGCGGGGGATGCTAGCGAGCCAAATGGCAAGGCAGAGATCTGCTCCAGATAAGCCAATAGTTTGGAACAACCTCGATACATGAGAAGGTTCAAGACTGTTTGTGACAAATGCCAGTCGGGTTATTTTACGAGGTGTTATTGTTTGGAAGCTGTTTACATGCTGCACTCTCTGTTCCACAGTCCCTTCTGTCTGGATGCATTCATGGCGCACAGCACACCAGCTTGTGCCAGTCCTGTCTCTATAATCAGGCAGCTGTATCACAGTAAGCGAACAGACATAATTGAACGCTTTCTTTTCCATTCAACCCAATCCAGTGTGAAGTGTGAGTGTAGCCCCTCTGTTGTCTTGGTTACATCTTTCTTCTTGTCTTTGCTGCCTCTAAAAATAACGCCGAGAGGTCTGAACTCAGAGGAGGCCCCCGATGCTATGAGTCAACAGTTGGAACACAGTGTGAAGCATCGCATAGCACAAACGAATGGCACAGAGTACGAAATGATATTTGAAACCAGGTAGGGTCTGTAAACTCCCAACACTTTTCCATGTGATAAATTTGATTGTAGTCATGTGTATTGTTCCAGATAAAGTGGCACGCTGGTGCACAAGAGATTCACTTGAAACACACACTCTGTCATTGTGTCAATTAATGAGGTTTAGTACACTTGTATTGGAAAACATACCACACAACGGTATGTCATGTTAATACTTGTGGTAGCATGACCTTCCCATAAGCCCGTGCATGAGCAACCCAATGCTGGACGAGAGCCTGTATAGATTCCACTGTGTTACAGTTGATCCTGGCTGGCAGGTAGGATTTAGCTCAGCATTTTAACTGCATTCTGTATTTAGTCACCCTGCTGATGGTTGGCTGTGGTGCGCAGAAACATCACCTGTTCTCTGTGCAACACACGCCTGTAGGCACACAGACAGACATACAGACAGACCTACAGATGGACTCACACACACACACACACACACACACACACACACAAATACACAGATGCGTGGTAGCCCGTTCAGCAGAACTGTCTTATGCACAGAGGTGTATTTAATACACTTCCATACACTCAACTTTGAGGATTAATTGAATTTGAATGTGTGCCCAGACTTCACAGGGCGCCAAATGTGTCTGATTAAGTAACACATTATCAGTGAAATCCTTTGATGACCTATGTGCTATTTCCTACTCTTAATCTATTTGCAAATAGCTGTGACCAGTCGCAGCAGGTGACATTTCAGCTGACGCACACTGTTCAGCAGCATGGTCAGTCTGTACACACACATGCATGCACCCACATGAGACATACAGGATACACACACACACACACATCTATTAGGCAAACATTAAATCCATGTACCAATGTTTCAGTGTGGACGAAGCGACACAAACATACATCGTTTATATCTGTTGGCTTACAAGCATGTAAGAAACCGTCTTACACAACAAAAACACCAGCAAAGAAGCTTAAACCACGGCCTGTGTGGTTGCAGCATCTAGCAGCATCCAGCAGCATCCAGCAGCCGCTGCCGTCTTTCCCTCTGAGTCGAAGCTGCCTGTCTGGGATGGGTGATGTCACTGATGCTTTCCGGTGCGCTGCCCCTGTAATGGAGTCAATTTAGCTCCACGCTGAGCCATTTCTGTCCAGCCTCACCCCATGAAGGACACATTAGTCCCCCCTCTCATTTCTTTCTCTCTCTCTTTTCCACTTCCTGCTTCCTCTCTCTGATCCCCCTCTCACATTCAGTTTATTTTCATAGTTTTTTTCATGCCCCACCTCACCACCAACTCACGCATCGCATCCTGCAATGAATACAATGATACAGCCCTGCATGGGGATGTAAACGGACTTATATTGTAGTCAAAGCACACACAGCAAAAAGTCTTTATTGAATGTTACTCCCTGGCCCTGTGTGAAGTGATAGGGCTTATAGCACTGCGCATTGCACGCACAGCTGCATACACACACACATACACATACACAGTAGCCGGAGAAAAAAGTAAACATCACTTTCTTTGGGTTGTTCAGTTTCTTGGAAGCTGTGGCGTGGGAGTGCGTTGTGTTTAAACACCCCACTATCTGAGACGAGCACTCCCGCTGCCTCCTTTGAAGCCGCTTCCACTTTAACCCCAGACAAGTTTCACATTCTCTCTGAACATTTTCAAAAAAAACAAAAAAAAAACACCGTCCATCACGAACAGAACCCAACGCCGTTGTTCGCTGTTGTTGGAAGTATGTGGTATTTTCCTCTGCCAGCGTTCCATGAGGTCTGAATATACACTCCAACCCATCTAACCTCCAACATCCACCCCTTCCATCTTTCTCTCTTGCATGACTACACAAAGAAGGGATTAAGTTATCAGGATGATAAAGTGACATACACTTCTGTAGCGGCGCTAACTTTGACTTGTCGCAGTGGAAACTGAACTTTAAATAGCCCCGGTCTATGTTTACGCTGGATTAGTACCAGCGCACACACAACTCGCTCGCTAATTTGCCTAAGTTGTCTTAATGCGGTGGCGTCACATGTGGCGTTGAGTGACGACTTGCACTCTTTGCCACATGACTACTGGGATTGTCATTCAGAGTTCACCCAGGCGACCAGGGAGAGAGCGGATGCAGAGGACAGTCAGACAGACACGCCATGTACATACAGTGTCCTCCACAGGGGAGAAGTCAAAGGCAGGGGGATAGTGGGTGGGCGTGTGTGTGGGAAGAGAAGGAGTCAGAAAAAGGCGAAAATAGCGTCAGGGGAAGAAAAACAGAACAGATAAAGTAGCAGGTTGAAGGGAGATAAAAGAAAGTGAATGAGAGAAATAAAAAGGAATTTAAATGATCAATGCTCTGGTGTTTTATGGCATCAATAAAGCTGGGGACCGGGCGCAGGTACATCACTGCCCCTCATTCCAGACAACAATACAGTCCCTGACGTGTAGACGGCTCAATCCTCCAAATCCCAGGCCAAACGGGTTCGCCTGTGTGGCTCTGCTCTCTATTACATACGACATTCTGCCCCGTCGCACTTTCTGCCTTGTCAGCTGAAAGCAGGTGCGTGATAGGAGGTGCTGCTGTGACCTGGAAGAGCTTAAACAGCTCCACCTGAGACTATGAGCTTCAGGGAGCAACAGCATGACCTTCCCCTCGAAAAGTGGTAGATAGATAGATAGATAGATAGATAGATAGATAGATAGATACTGTACATCCACTCTTGGTGGGCCAAAAGTATGTGCTTTCTATTGTGCTGCAATAGAAAGCAAGAATGGAACATGTGCCAAGAAGAGAGGGGAATGCTGCAAAGGCGAAGCACACATGGTCATGAAACATTTACCTCCATCTCTTTTCTTGCAGTGGGCAAGACGGGGGGAGAGTAGCCAGCTAACCACATTATTTCATTTGATAGCAATACTGATGAAACTTTTGCATCTCCTCTGTGCGCCCCAGCAACAAAGGCTCGGCGAGGCAGGCTGGCTGCTATGACATGGGGTTTGGAGAGGAGAAGAGCCCCGAAGCTATCAGTAACATCAAGCAGAAAGGAGTCACCTCCATGTGATGACCACAGAGTCATAACTTTAACCAAAGCTCCTTCCCTGTGACCCTTTCCTCGACCACACCTCTCTCTAACAGGCTTTTATCCCCCCATCTCCTGCAGTCTATTGCTCTAACCCGCCATACTTTCTCTGACATAGCTGTTCTCTGCCTCTCCCTTTGATATTCCCCTGTCCTTGCTCTAGCGTTCATTCTTTTTGTCTTTATCCAACAAACCCCCCCATCTCTGTCGGCAAGCACTTTGTTGCAATTCAAGTAAATGTCCTGGCTATCAATATTTCATATCAAAGTACATTTCCCTTAGTGATTCTTTCTTTGGAAAAGCCCTTCACTGGTGCTGCCAAACATGAATGACTGCTTTGTCACAGCATAGAGAAGATATTTATGGTTGATAAGATTTGAGAAAGAACTCTAAAAGATATAAAGAATTAAGGGAAAATTTGTTTGACATCTATTATAGAGATGGTCTTTAATGCATCCTTGTGAATGGAGGCCCACGCTCGGTGCTGGGCAGTTTGCAATGATGCAATGTGCTTTGCACGATGCTGTCAATGCAATGTTCTACATGGTTGGCTATGGCGTGCTGCATGCGCAGTCCTATGCAGACATGCATACGAACTAACAAATGAACAAATAAACATACAAACGGACACACACACACACACACGCTGTGGTACATTGTGCACTAATCTAATCTGCAGGCTATGTACATGGCCTCTTTCAGTCATCCAAGAGTGCAGGCCCCAGTGGGGACCAGTGGGAAGGCTCTTAAACACAGTCGCTTTCTGCAAGCATTCATCCTCCTGCACCCAACAACGTGCACACGTGCAGGTACACGCGCATGCACTGACACAGAAATGGAGTGAGTCTGAGTGCTTGTGTGTGTGCATAGACAAACATATCCCCTGTCAGTTTGTTTTAACAAACATTGGCACTGATAACTATAGATTTTAGTGAAGGTATGTTCAATTTTATTAAAATCCTTATTTCTGCCCACCTCTACCTTTTCCTTCCCTCCCTCATTCCTTCTCTTATTTTTTCCAGCCCGGGGCCAGAGAGAGGCCACTGTGAACATTAAGCTGTGAACCCCGACAGTCCACAGTGTCCATCAGCAACATTAACCCTCTCCCTTTAAGCCTCTGCTTGGCCTGCGGTACCCATGAGCTCGCCTGATATATGCCAGCAAGGCTAATTGATTCACCATCGCCATGGACGCGTGATTGTTGTGATGACAGGCAGGCAAGACGCTTAAGTGGACACTAATGGGGCTGTTTATTTCTGTCCTTAGACACTGTAGTGTCGTCAGAGGGGATCAGAGTAGCAAGACGTCAGGTCGGGGGTGTGTCTGGTGCACCTCTGCTGACCGTCTGAAACGTGTTGAAACGGGTAAACATTTTTAAATTAATATTTATTAAACTCCTAAACAACATTCCTCTGTTACAATTTTCCACAGCCAAAGTGTGTACTGCTTCTCCAGACACATTCCTTCATCTCTGAGATATCCTTCAGCTGTATAAACCAGTCAATCTGGTAGCAAGCACGCAGATAGAACAGCATATTGAACAGAGACTGTCAATTGGAAGTGAAGGAAGGCGCTGTCTAAGAAATGGAAATAAAACTGACACTCTGTTATCTTATCCGGCTTTCAACTATCTTGTTTGAATGAAATGTAGTAGTAGTGTGTAGTAGTGTGTAGTGTGTGTGTGTGTGCCGTTTGCTGTGATGCCCCACATCAGATCTGGATGTCCCACCATAATAAACTTTTATGCATTGTGTATACGCTGCTTGCCCAAACTCGGCATCTATTGCACGCCCAACCGTCCTGGTAGGGGGATCCCTCTCTGAGTAGCCCCTCACGAGGTTTCTTCCAATTTTTCCCTAAAAGGTTTTTATTTTTGGGAGTTTTTCCTTGTCCTCTGTTGAGGGTCTAAGGCTAAGGATGTCGTGTACTAACCATTTATTGTTTCACACGTTGGGCACTGTGAAGCCCTTAGAGACTGTAACGGTGGTTAAGGGCTGTACAAATAAAATGTGATTTGATTTGATTTAGTATTTCGTACACGACCACACACGTGTTGGTACGCACATCCCCCCTAACACATACACACACAAACACACACACAGAAGGTCACTCTGGTCGCCTAAACCCACATTGTCCGGGCCAGGCTGAATTCAACAATGATTAGAGGCCGGTGCGTCATCAGCTGTGACATGTGAAGAAAGGGAATAGATACATATTGAAGTAATAACAGAGGGGATGAATCCAGCAGCCAAGGGGGGATGAATCGCTACTTCACCCTCTTTAATGCTTCACAGTATAATCCGCATTAGCTTTTTCCCATTCAGGATGCAGTTCTATGTTTAAATGAGGACTAAACGAGGAGTATTCACTACCCATATATGTGTTGTTTACTCTCGCTCGATGTGTTGTGATGCAGAGGGGATTTACCACCATGTTGGTATGTTCAGAGGCGAGCTTTCCTTTAGGTCTGCCTCTTATGTGTTAAGCACGCTGTTAATACCGAGCGTTATGATGTGGATCTGTGGCATGAGATGACCTTTATGGCAGCATTAATGCAGTTTAAAAGCAGCATTAGTGTGAGTTGGGCCCTAAGCTAGAGCAAGACTAGTTAAGAGTGTGAGAGAGCACTAGGGAGAGAGAGCAACCACTCAAAAAGGGCCAGAATAGTGCCACTGGAAACGTGACAAAAGCTGGCGCTACTTTCACTTGTATCAACAGTCATCTATCAACATTAGTATTGTTATTGGCTCTCAGACACCTTATTCATTACCTTGGAACAGGAGGTGCAAACTGGGGACGCGTAAGAGCATTCGCTGGCCTTTAGATATTGTCATGCTACTTAAGGGGGATTTATCGCGAGACAAATATACTTAAAAAAAAATCTTTAGCGGGACGACAGCCAGCGACCGTGACCAGCACCAGTATGTCTGCATGTGGGCAGCAGGGAGACAGATCTCTGATTTCCAGTGGGCCAGGCTGCACCTTATGGCAGCACACGTGGCAGATTAAATAAAAAATTAGGAGGAGAAGTCCCATAAATGTTCATTAGGGCTGTCTGAAAGGGGAGGAGGAGGAAGGGAGGAGAGTGATTAGGGAGCTGGGGGTGAATGATTGGAGGAAACTAGACTGCAGGGTAAACGGGAGGAGAGCACAGAAGGAGGAGGGGGGCGGGGTAGAAAAGGGATGAGAATATTAAAAAAAAAAGTAAAGAGAACGGCGAGTCAGTGAAGGTGAATCAGACAAAGTACAAAGAAAAGAGCATATAGCCACGATAAAACTACAAAAAAGTTCAGCAAAAATAAATATCAGAGTCCAGGCACAAGTAAACAACAAATAGCAAATACCAGGAATACACAGGGGGCATCAAAGCAGCTCCCCTGAGAAACAACCACAGTGTGCCTGGTCATGGGTGTTTCCTGGTCGGCACTTGCACTGTGCACACGCAGCTCTGTACTGGAAAATAAAAGGAGACAGGTGGGCCTTTCAGGGCACCGGTCAATACCTAAGCGTCATCCAATCGATCGGTGCTACTCCAACCAAATGTCAACACCCAACAGACCAAAATCTCCCCTGATCCTACGGTGATGGAGGGTGGATCCTTCCTCAGCTCACAGTACATTACGAATGCACAGAGGAAATCTGTGCTGTGATGTGTCAGCACAGTGCTGAGGACAGAACGCAAGAAAATGAATAGGGGAAGTCCAGAGTTAGCTTTTTTTAACGTCTGAATCATAACCAAATCACACACACACACAGTCTTCAACAACTTCAACTCGCTGACAAACCCCAACCACACCCACACACACACACACACACACACACACACACACACACACACACCGGAGAAAACCTGAAGAGAGCGTGACCCGTGAGGTGCGGCAGACGTTAATCCTTTGGCCGGTTGACTAGCTTCCTGACATTGACACGGGTCACATGGTCTGAGAGTGTGTCTTTGCCCCTGTACACCCTTTTCTCCAGCCAGGCCCTTACCTCCAGTGGCGCTAAGCTGATTACTGTCACACTAGGGGAGCTGTGGGGATAATATCGATGCCTCATTTCACCTCGCCTGACTGGACACCTAGAGCACAGATGGACGGTTCCAGTGGACATGTATGGCTTTAATAATATATAATGGATTTATTAATCAAATAAAATGGGTTAGCGCAGATTGGAAAATGTGCTGTGGTTTCAGAAGACCACAGGTGCCTCTGATCTGCTAGGCCACATTGCTGCCGGAAGAACTGCAAAAACAATTATCTTCTTCATAAGTAATATTAAAAGTGAAAAATCTTCCAGTAGTGTCATTTTCTTGATACTAGTGGAGTGATTTGGCTTTGTTTAAAGACAATGGATATTTTACTTAAGCTCTTAAGACTGAATATGAGGACAAATTACATTTCTTGCAGATATGGACAAAATGAGTAAGTGATGGAAGCAGATGAGCAAGAGAGGAGTAGAAGCAAGGGTGGGTCACTGTGGTCAGTGATCGTACACTCCTCAGTCTCAGCAGAGGACACATGAGGTAAATGCACACAAAGCATGGATACGAGATACAATCACTTCTTCTGTCATTACCTAGGGTTCAGTGAGATGGCAAACACCTGGCAGCACAGTGACGCACGGTGAGAGAGATAAAAGAGAAGTGAGAGAGAGAGAAAGAGGGTGTGTGAAAAGGGAGGAGGGCCAACAGAGGGGGAAGCTATGATCACAATTTAACCATTTTTACGAGTACCTCTACAATTGAGTTCTATCGAGGCCATTGAGTAGTATGTTGTTGAGTTGTTGTTGTCCTTTCAACTTGCAGCCAATGGCTTCACAGTAGTAGTTGTAGTAGACCCACCATCTTTGTAGTCTTCTCATGATTTCCAAAATGGAGGAAAACTCATACTGTGCATCTCTGAATTTCCAAGTTGTACAACAACTCTCTTAGAGAACACCAACACCATATGCATGGCAAAATGTTACAAACATTATTTGTAGAGTGAATATAGACATAAGTTAGAGTGCTAGCATTTAGACAGAGCTGTAGGCAGAAGCAAATTCTTCACTGGTTTTCAATTTGCACCACTCAGTGTGTTGGAGAAGCGCAAGAATCTTTTTCTTTTGCTGAAATGTCAACAAAGCACCGAGAAAGAACCAAAGAGAAGCAAAAGACTAGGGACGAGATGGGAAACGTGTAGACCTGGTTTGTACAGTCATAATAGCCTCTGCTTTGTAACCCAGTATCTTTAAGGCAATGGCTAACAAGTGGCTTCAACCCTTTTCAGCCTCCCTCTTGTCTGTACTCTCTGTCTCTTCTTTCCTATATTTCCCCGGAGGCTGTTTCACAGCGTAGCAGCTGTTAATTAATCTCTTCTATCCAACAGAAGCCCCAGAACCAGGTCTCTGTTCTGCTGCTGAAGCTCGGGAGATCGGCCTGGAGGGTCAGACCACATGAGGGGCAGGGACCATTCATTATTCCAAAGGAAGCTGGATAACTCTTTCTTTCTTTCTTTCTTTCTGTCTGTCTGTCTGTCTGTCTTTCTTTTTGTCTTTCTTTCTTTCTTTCTTTCTTTCTTTCTTAGTCCCAAATGACTACAACACTTTGCTGCATAATAGAGGATCATCTCAGTGTCAGTGAGCACTACTTTTGCTAAGGCATTGCACTAGGAATGACACAAATTCCAAAACCATCACAAAAAAACGCACAGAACAGCATGCACCCAGAGGGAAAACTTCAGGCTACTCACTCTGTGACCCTAGTCCACTTTTACACTTGACAGTAAGCTCTCCAGGGGACAAGCAGAGAGACCTGAACCAAGGAGATTATGTTTAAAGAAGGAGTGCTCCCTTAGATTTGCATTAGGGTTTGATTGTGGGGGCTGAGGTGCCAGCTGCTCTGCCTCTCACACAGCCTGTATGGAGATGAATTGCACTCTGGGTGACGACAAGTCACCATGGCACACCACAGTCACCATGGAAACTACACAAACACAGCTTTTCCAAGGAAACACATAGAATCAGCTTGATTACACATTCTTTTTTTTTTCCTCCTTCAAGAGCTCCTCAGAGGGCCTTTCTTGGTTGGAGGACACTGACACAGCCAGGACACAGGAAATCCCTTTCCATTTGTGAGGTTTCTCAATGTGCATCCATTGTTGTTTTTCTGTGTCTGGATTGCTTTTGCATCATTACAGTCATTGTGTCTGGAGCTTCAGACACAATGACCAAAACCTGACAGTCATGTATCAAGCCCTTAAACTAATTCTGCAAACATACAAGTGCATTTTCTGCTTCCCACTCAGACTGCAATTCTAAAATCACACTTTTTGCAAAACACTTCACACAATTTCTGTACATTTGGCATAATCGTTCAAATCTCATGCATTCACATTGAAGCACTGCCATTCAAAATACCAAACTGAAATTACCAATTGGCCATTGACTACTTACAGGTACAAACACTCGTTGCTAAATTGCAACTCAATGAAAAATCAGAGCAGAGGGGCAAAGGTGAGCTCTCATGTTTTGGAAATGAAGGGATGGCAGCATTGCAGAAAGAGGTGGAGGGAGAGGAAGGGTGAGGGGAAGAGGAGGAGGACGACGACAAGGCAGAGCATCCAGGCACCCATCCAGGACTACATCCGTCATGCCAGGCGATACTTCCCCCGCTGCTCAGCCAGGGAGAACATTGCCCGCGATGTGGACGAGATCCTGTGGCCAAACAGAAACTGAAGACAGGATGCAGCCTAAATGTTTTACTTCACAGTGGAATAGACATAGACATAACATGTTTTTGAGTGTAATGTTTCCTGATTTGTGGAGTTTTGCATTTTGAGTCTGTTTCTTTGTTTTGTGTATTTGAGAAAATGAGGTTTAGTTGCAGAAAACGAGTGTAAACAATTCAGAAAAACTGTAATTTCCCATGCAAGTTGCAAGGGGAAAGAGAAATGCAGTCTGTGGCTGTGGTGGTCTTCCAGGCAGTGTTAGCATAGAGCGAGTGGAGATATCTAAAGAAGCACTCCTCTGGCCAGTGGTGCTGAATCACAAACATGATTGAACGGGAGTCAAATATAACAAACGCCGCAATGAATGCCAATGTACTCTCATGTCACTGCCTCCATGATGGAGCGGTGAGCGGGATCACAATTCAAATAAAGATGGAAGGAAAGGTGCAGGGACATGGGCAGAAGAAAGCAGGAGGACTGAGCGCAGGGTGATGAAAAGGCTCAGGAAGGGAAGAGGGAGGTATAAGAAAAAGAGATTGTAAGAGTGGGTGGTAGAAAACAACTGGAAAGTGAGGGAATGAATGTAGCTGGGGGAGGTGAACAGGGAAGGGAGCAGGTGAGGGATGCTGAAAGAGAGACGGGATGGGGGGAGGGAGAGATGACAGCGTGGCACTGACGATGTTGTGGCACCCAGGGAAAGCTGGCTCAGCAGTATTTGAAGGTTCTCAGATAAAAAACTGTGCGTGTGTGTGTGTGTGTGTGTGTGTGTGTGTGTGTGTGTGTGTGTGTGTGTGTGTGTGCGCACGCTCGCTTGTGTATTGTACTTGCAGAGTGTGTATTATTCTATGTGAGTGTGTGTATGTGTGCAGAGTTGTAGAGGTGTGGAAGATTGAGCTATACCGTGTGTGTGTGTGTGTGTGTGTGTGTGTGTGTGTGTGTGAGTGTAAGGGGATCACTGATGCACGTAATGGAGACCTGGTGTTCATAGCGTTCAGAATGATGACTCTCTTCTAGCCCAGCCCCTGTCCTCTCTCTCCATCTCTCTCTATTTCTGATGCCCGGTTGAACTAGGAAGCGGCAAAAGATGAGGGTGAGGGTGAGTAAACCTTACAGGGGCACTGGTGGAGGCAATGAGGAGGAAGGCAAGAGAGGAGATGAGGAAGGCAGGAAGAGGAAGGAACACATTAGCCTCTTATCCACAGTGTCACTCAAGCTGGCAGTGCTGCCAGTGCCAGCCAGCGCTGCTGCTTGCTGCTGGTCCACGACCACTCCCAGCCTTCAGTGGGATTTATGTCTGAACTGGGGCTTGTCACTCATTTACACCTCCTGACTGAACAACACATCTGCACAGCATGCGCTACTACTAACAAGTTTGTAACCAGTCATTGTCTGCACAGGACATTTAGTGATACTTACTGTAGGAGCTGATGATGAATGCCTTTCAACATAAAAGCTCCTCATACCTGTGTGAGGTCGTATTCTGGGGATGAGACTTCAGACATCAGGCTCCTAGCACCATCTGACCACCCATTAGCCTTGGCATGCATTGGCCATGTTGTTTACAGTGGCCTGATGCTGAAGCCAGGCTTGCTTATCCCCCCAATCTCCACTGAATATACAGCTGTGCCTGTTGTTCTCTCCCATCGATAGCCCTTCACCTTTCCTTAAACTATGATAATGGTAACAGTTTGTGTATTGGTTGGGCCTTGTGAGTTTTGCTTGCAGTCTTGATACAATATGTCCAGGGTCAAACACAATGAGCCCCAAGACAGGCCAGCGGCCCCTTTTGGGACATCAGTGCCATTGAGTTGCAACCAGACTGAAATTCCTTTACATGCAAGTTCCCATCGGAAATCACGGAAATGGATAGAAGCAGCAATAGGTTATTTGTGCAGAGCAAAAAAAGAGAGAGAGAAGGGAAGGAGTGTGTGCGGATTCAACTTTTGCCAGTTACTGCTTGTTGTAATCTTTGGGTATTTCTGAAATACTTTCACCACTGAGATGGATCAGTTTTGAGGGTCAGCAGCATCGAAGCAGCGCTCACTTCCTTTGTCTTCTACAACTTCCTTTGCCCCACTTCACGCGAAACCCTTAGGATGAATACAAGGATACGAGGCCTTGGTCGGATCAATAAAGTGTGCTAATCTCATCTTCATTTTAAATGTGACCCTAGGATACCTCTGCTCTAAAACCTCTTCTAAATCTAGTCAGTGTGGGGGATAATCTGACAGGTTCATGGTGCAATTTTCATTTACATTTCATTTTAAATGTTTTTGTGTGATGATTTAATAGTTTATCCAGTCTATACTCTATTTTGAAACATGCAGTGGCTCATTCAAGAGAATTTATATGTATTCAAAGTGTGAACTCATTGAATGTAAAGTAAACAAAATCCAATACTATCAACATGGATATCACAATTCAGGCACATGTGAAATTGCTTCTTAGTAACTTAACTAAAGAGATCGATGTCACCTCAGGATAACTACTGCTTGGTATCACACTGCACACTATTCATAAGGTATCAGCGCCCACCTTAACAAATAAAAAACATTTTGTCCCTAAGAGGCCTTCATCATCCTGTCACCACCAATATCTTTAACCCTTCTTGATATGAACCAAATGAACACAAAATGGATTTTGACCTGAATCAATCCTTGTGTTGCAGTGAGAAAGCGAGAGAGAGAGAGAGAGAGAGAGAGAGAGAGAGAGAGAGAGAGAGAGGGGTGACCAGGGAGGGACTGGGCTAGAGTGTGCGCTGTAGGTAGGGAGCATCCAGATGATAAGCGCTGCTGCCTCGGCCCATGCAGGGGACTATAAGGACTCATGCCACCTATAATCTAGCAGGTTGTCTCTTATCTGATTGCGTGGGTAAAGAGGATTTAGGTGCTGCTGCCTAAATGCTAGGCTGTGCTGATTAGAGGCCCGGTGGAAGGCTTATGTAACCAAGAGACTGCAGGAGGGAAGAAAGTGTGCTCTACCTAAATGACAAGTTCCACTGCTGTAATACAACCTGATAGCTTGCTAAAGGCCAAATGAGATCATGAAGTACACCTCCTATGAGCTGAAGTTATTATCAGCCAATGTAGCCAACCCAGGACGAGCTTCATAGAGAGGCATGACCTTGGGAGACATAACTGACTTCGAAAACATGGAAAACGTTTGGTGATTTATGATTTTATGAACCACAAACCAAATAATCCAAATCTCCAAACGAGCACCGTAGCCAAGGCCAGAATGCAGTGGGTAGGCTTTCTCGGGACTAAGCAAAAGTAAAGTAGCTACAAATCCATTTGCCCATCAAGCTGAGGACATTTCTTCTATAAAATGCCAATGCCTATCGATTTAACCTTCTAAAGACTGACCACAATTCATGCAGAGATGAAAGGATGATAATGAAACACTGGGTGGTGGACCTCGTGCTCCAGTTTGACCCAGGGGTAGGTAGAGAGCAATCGGCTTAATGCTGACTAAAGGCCTCTCTCTCTCTCTCTCTCTCTCTCTCTCTCTCTCTTTCCCTATCCCCACCTCCCTTCTTTCTTCAACCCTCCCACTCTCAGAAAATACAGCCAGGCCATAAATACATCCCTCAGGTCTATAAGAGCCTGTAGACGGAGAAGGAAAAGGGAGAGAGAATGAAAACGTGTCTGCAGTGATCCAAAACAACAGGCAACTCCGACCGCTGTGCAGTAATGATCCCAGTATTACAGTGCAGCAGTTAAATCTTTCCCTGTCACACTTTGGGCTGTGCATTAATATGGTAACTTATCGTAACTCACATAACCACCAGGCTATAAAGAAGTGATGAGACAGCGAGTGTTACGCAACCCAACGTGCATTGTTCATGTTAACCTTTCTGATTTCTAAACATTCGCCCACAGCTGCACTGTATCGAGGATGACGATGAATATGACAACATGAACATTCACAAAGATTGACATTTGAGGTGTCTGTTACAGTACCTTATTATGCTACAGCCTCCCCAAATTATGTCATCGTCATCATCAACACTTCTCTGTGGTGGACTGACTTTGGCTGCTTCCAAGGCTCCAGGCGTGGGAGGACAAAATAGCACTAGCCCAGGCCTTGCTTAGCATTCCCGCTTAGACTAGCTTATTAGATAAAGGAGAGAGTAATGGTGCACATCCACATTAAGAGCAAGCACAGGGCTGGACATAGCTCATGTGGGGAGGGGTGGGGGGGGTAGAAAACCCGACATGAAAGTAGAAACATTGATCTCTTTAAAACGCTCTGAATCCATTATTTTCCAGGGGCTGCCCAGATTGAATGGACGTCTAAATCAAAGAGGAGGGAAGTAGGGAAACCTTTTATATTTTGGGCCAATGGCTTTAGATATTCACACTCCCACTAAATGAATATGTTGTACTATGTTGCTTTGCATGACCGCAAATCAATATAAAAGCATATTGCTCTTCCAAACCACAAATTAAACAGATCACTCTGGGTAAACATCCATGTTACAACTAATAGCATCCATTTATGACTCCAGCAACATGGCCCTAACTCATGTGGGCTCACGTTGACGTTCTCATTAAATCAGTAGTTGGGTGAAATATATAGTGAGGCGTGGATATTTATTACACACTTTCTGCACGCTATTCTGTTTGTCTGAACACATTCAGAAACGCAACAGCAGCATTTCGCAAAACACGCAGACAAAACACCCGTCAATTCAAGGCTAGGTAAAAAAGTTGAAATATGTAGGCAGGTTATTGAACACATTAACAGGTTATAGGCTTCATGAAGGAAGATAAATCACTTAATGAACAATTAAAGACGTCTGGTAGCAGCCATACCTCTGCAGTGGGGAAAACACATGAAAGAAAAGCCATTGAAATTCAACAGGGTGAATCTGACCTCTCAAACCAAGTAAAGCAAATCGGATAAAGCGTACTTGTATGAGCTTGTGTTAAGTATATTTTGCGTCTAACTATACCAATAACTGAAATAAAAGAGGGTCAGGGCAGAGCAAGTCCTTCTGGCTCAATATCAGGGATGTTGCTTTATACTGGATTAATAGGGGCTAACGCCTAGTGTAAGCAAACAATGCAAACACCCAGCTAAGATTCTTTTTCAAAAGATGATTTGTTCTGCTAATCTTCTATAATTTAGTAGCACATGACATTCTTTTGTCCAGTGGCTAAGCTGTGGTGATGAGATCCCCCAGGGTGGAGCACATTTCATTTTCTCGAGAAAGAGGCTTTCCAGCTGTTCTCAAACATGCTGTCAATGCATCTTTTCTGCTGACCAACTTCTGCTGTTTCATGAAACATGTCGACACATCATGTCAAATCCATTTCCTGTCTATAGTCCAGCATGACGCCATAAAATGTCCTTGCTCAATGTATCTGATGTTTTCGGTGTGAAGGAAATCCAAATTAAGTCCACTGATACAGATGAAGCTTCACAAATCAAACACTTTTTTTTCCCCCTGAGAGGTTTTGTATGTCTAAGCCACTCTGTACACACACATGAAGTCACTTGTTTCCCTGTAAGCTCACCTGTGACAAGGCCAGCAGCACCCACTAAGGCTGGCGCTCTATTAGGAGAGGGTCTATTTATAGAGCGCAGGTAGGACCAGCCCCAAAATAAACCCCTCCTCCTCCTCACACAGCGAGCGCTGTACTAAGTATCACACAGCAGCACAGAGGAGCCGTTGCATTAGCCGGTATCCTCTTTGTTTTGACCATTACTTTCATTATTCATTGGAAAGGTTTGCAGAGACACAGCCAGGCATCCCGAGGCATCACTTAGATGACTGCATCTCTTCCACCCCTCTCTTTCCGGGCTTTCCTCTGTCACTATGTTCACTTCTCTTTTGCCACCTATCTGTTTTCAGTTTTGGCTCTGTCTATACACCTCTCCATTGTGTTCTTCAGTCAGTTTTTTTTGCCATAGCATGTGCCACTGTTCATGAATCCTACCTTTATTGACACTGCTGGAAAGGTCAGTCCTTTCATACTTAACCCTTGTATAAGGGCAGGAAAGTGTCATATGTGTTATAAACTGGCACACTGGGCTCTAATGTCTATCTAATACCAGTGTGAGGGAGAGAGAGAACTCAGGAGAGAGAAAATAGAAAGGGGGAGAGAGAGAGAGAGAGAGAGAGAGAGAGAGAGAGAGAGAATATGTGTATGCCTGATGACTGTGTGTGATTGCTTTTGACAAAGGGCTCAGGTTGCCTCACTTAAAGGCACACCGCTGTGTACCAGTCATGTAATGGCATTCCCTTGACTGAAGGGCTCTCACTGTGCCACGCTTGCACCCAAACAAGGCTTCTCTGGCCTTAAGGGACTGATGTCTGTTTTCAGCTGTGGACAACCTCAGTATGATCACAGAGTGTTGGTCATTAAAGTCACGTTCAAGCTCCCCTACCGGAGCACTCAGCAAAATGTCAATGCAATTTGATTTAGGGCGGGAGTTCCCACTGAGGTTGCACAGGCTTCCCCCCACACGATAGTGAACAGGTCAGCAATATCGAGATGCCTCCGCAGAGACGGGGTCTGAATTGGAGATGTGAATCACTTTAAATATCACACAGTGTATCACATTACCGCACCTGAGTTGGCCTTCAGCTAGATATTGGCAGCCTCCTTGTATTTGATTCATGTGATATATACCGATTCCCTGTGAGTGGTTGATGAATTCTGCCCTCGCATGAAGACCTTATCGAGGTATTACCGACAGAGAGAGTTAGTGACCGCCAGACTATACCCGGTTTCCTTCAGTGTTTCTATATTAAGCTCTGCGCGAGTATTCAGTGTCAGTACCATATTATTGCTGTTGTCTCACCTGAACCCCCTATGCTATAAACTGAGCACCAGGCACCAGGGGCTGAAATTGAATCCTGCATGATTCCCGAACTGTCTGGTAGCAACATGAAATGTGCACTGAAAGCAAGTGGCATTGCTTCCAAGGGGAAAAAAAGGGTTCACAACAATACACACCGCACCCGGCACCCATAATATGTCATGAGCTGCATTTCTCACAGGGGGAGATGTTTCTCTGGTCACACTGCAGGACCCTGTGTTTATGATCCTCTGACATGCAATACAATCCTGCCCTGCACGGCCCAATGATGAGCTCAGGATACTGGAGACCCAACGTAAATTACCAATGATTTCATCAAGGTTGACCTACCCAATGGAGGACTGAGTCAGAGAGGGGGAGGGGGATGGGGAAGAGGAGGAGGAGGTGAAGGAGATGTCAACATATTACAATGGACTAGCCTTGACATCGCTACGCAGGTCCTCCGAGTCTCAGTATGATTTCTGTCATCGGCATTTGATTGAAACGGCGGTTTTCTAAACAAGTGGTCTGCGGGAAGGGAAAGGTACCGATCGCCATCTCGCTCACAGTTATCGATCAATTCTATTACATTCTGCACCATGTGACCAAAATACTAAAAGGGAGTTCACAGTTATCGATCATTTTCTATTACATTCTGCACCATGTGACCAAAATACTAAAAGCGAGTGGATTGCGCCTCTCCTTGTTCATAAAAAAAAATCTATCTGCAGCGTTCAAAAGCTCCAGGTTGTACTACAGGATGAATAATTCCTATGAGTGCACACATTTGACACGATGCTGTCATGTCACTCATTGTGCCATCCAAAAAAGAAGTGGATCCAGTCCGTGAGTAAGATTGACACATAACAGCACAGCATGAGATAGGAGGCTATTCTGCTCCCACCTAGAGACGTGCCCTGTCACAAGTCAACGTCAGTCTTGGCCCAGGTTGACGTGCTCCATCTCTATAAAGGAAACCAACACTAAAAAAACGGGCGCACCTACCAAATACATCCCCCAAAGCGCCCTGCTCCCAACCCCAACTCCTGTCAGTTCAGACACTAACAGCACAGTTCCCCTCCTCCATGCTGTGATTCCACTGCTCATTCATCAGTGTCACAGCAGTGAATCCACTTTACCACAATGTATTTGCTTGCCTGTTGTTGAAATATACACCACACCTGACTCCTCAACCCCGACTCCTCGTCTTCTCCTCTCGGTTCTCTAATAATCCACACTAAGCAATTTCCAAAAAAAAGACTCTCTCTTTTTTCTGCCTGATTCACCACTAACCACTGCTGCCACTGAGAAAAGATGAGAACTAGAATGACTCCACAAGAAAACACCTGATGAGAATACATTACAGACCTGTTTTAGGATTCTCACTGATGAATTAATAATTGCATTTTTGAACAGGCGTTAGAGGGCCTTAATAAACGTGCCTGTAATGTGTGATGAACCGGGCTGAATGTTTTGTTATGGAGGTGAAATCCCTAACAGGAAATGTGATACTTCCTGCTTCCCTACCTTGGCAGCCACGGAGGAGCCGGGCTTCTCCAGGAGATCCCACAGCTTCTTCCTCTTTTCTGGGCAGCAGGTGTTATCAAACTCTATCTCTCCCTCCCTGTCCTTCATCGTCTCCGCCTCCCTCCTCAGCTCCTCGTTCATCTGCTCTTTCTTCTGGTGGTACCGGGCCTGGCAGCACGACTCCAGGTAGATCTCATCGATCCCCCAGTAGTCTAACTCCTGGCCAAACGAAAGGGCGCACATCTCCTCCATCATGTGCAATTTGCCCGTGCGGTAAAAGTTCAGAATGGAGGTGAAGGCTCCCGGGTGCCGGTCGAAGAAGTATTCGTTCTCGTTCAGGCTGTAGTCGTCGCAGACCTCCATCAGGGAGTCGTGGGTGTTGCAGTCTCGCAGCTTGCCCAGCCGGGTCCTAGGTAGACGGTCCAGGGTCCGCCACAACACCTCATGGTTCAGACCCCCCACGTTGAGGCGGACTCTCCGGGAGCGCGCTTTGGTGCGGATGATGTCGATGGGCTCGGGGGGCAGGGACTGATCGATTAGGATGTTGGTGGAGCCCTTGAACCCTGCTGGTCCAAGCTTCTCAGCCATGGTGTTGGAGAGGGCTGGGAGGAAGGAGACTTATCCAGGAAGGTATTAAGGTGAAACAAAGGAAGAAAATAGAAAAAAAAAAAGTCTGAATTTATGTTGGATCCTCCTTAGACAACTCCCTCCATGGCTGAGAAAAGAAAAGGGAATGTTTGTGAGATGTCTGAGGTGTCGAGGCATACACATCAGTTAAATCAAGATGATGTATCTCTGTTCAGGCTCTGAAAGTAGCAGCGCTAACACATAGGCACCTGTTATTTAATACTGTCAGTAAAAATAGTAATAATAGCTGCACTGTTATGGAGGTAGGGGCAGGATCAATGATTTCGGTTTAACAATCAATATGGCTGCTTTGCACTCAGCAATGTTATGGCTGTAGTGAGGCAATGAAGTCCTGCTGAAGCACTACTTTCCACCATCGGTCAAAATGAGACTTAGTAGTAGGTCTAGATAAAACACATGGACTGAAAGTCGCCTTAAAAGGAGTTTATATTTGAACAGAGAAGGCGCATATAATGAAAACAATTTATAGCATCTTAGCATTAACCTGTCATTTTCAAAAATCCTCCCCCTGCCACGTTTTATCACTGTCACTACACTCAATTTTCTTTTAGAAGCTTTTTTTTTGTTTTCGTTTTAAAAACCGGCACATGAAAAGCCTACAATATAACTAAGTCTAATCTAATCTCGAAATGTGCTTTAAATTCAGACAAATCCTCCAATTTAGCCTAATTAATCACTATCTGTGTAACTTAGCCTTTCTTTGCTGATTGAAGAAGGCAACCATTTTAATTAAGAGTAAATTATCCGTGCAGAGAAGTGCGATAGAGCGAGTGAATGCAACAGTTTTCAATTACATTTGGCTCTCCCTGATTATTTGTAATAGGCCTGCCACAAAGCAATCCATTCCACCAACCTAATGGGATAATATGAGCAGATGTGTGTGAGATAGCTAGAGACGTAAAGCCCTGTCTTATCAAATCATTTATATCCTATAGGAACCGATGTGTCCTGTTAAAACTTCACCATGTGAATTCAAAAACACTGTTGCAGACCTGTTACGCTACAACGCATTTTTTGTTTGCAGTAAAACATGTTGATGCCTTCATCATTCAACACCTTCAATCTAAAATACACAGTCTATACTGGCACCACGCTGTTGTAGTAAAGTAGTGTCCAAATTAAACGAATAGCGTAGAAATAGAGCTGGTCTCACCTTGCCGAAATAAACCACCTTTTGCATGCAAACTCCTGTTGTTCCTACGGGAGGAGGGAATGAAAAGGGAGCCGGGATCCCCCTTTAGTCAAGCGGCCACGATATGAGCACTCCGCGGACGCTGCGCTGAATCAGAGGACGCGCGTCCCACATTTTTGTTGGAAATGAGTCGAGGAGAGAAAAAAAAAAAAAGATGTCAATGTTTCTTCCTCTAGAAATGGTCCGCAAAACAGGACAAGTGCTGCATTGCCATCAGAAGACTCCGGGACAGAGTGTTTCCTCCATCCAAAAGGGTTGATGCGCGCGGAGGCTGAATCTCTGTATCTGCAGACGTCGTGCGCGTAAAAGGCAACGGGAAGGAACGGGATAGGCGAACTGCGGAGTGTCCCACTGTATACTACACAAGGAGGAGCGGAGGGGCGCACACGGGCTGCACCACAGCCTAGAGGTGAAAACCTGACTGAACTGCTCTGTACGCAACATCGCCCAAACAGAAAAGGGGATACTAAGTACGCACCCAATACCCGACGATTTCTCCGACTAGAAACATGGGCGTCAGTTGGGAACTTGCCATACCTTAGCCTTAGTGAGTTAAAATGTGGTAATGTAATTTTTGTCATTATAGTGGAGTAAAAATGTCAAGCAGAATTGCCTGAAATCCATTTGGAAGGCTAATCTAATCTAAAACCAAATCAGGGGAGCAGTGAGCATTCAAGATCAGTGTTCCCTCTGAGCTGTGTGGCATCTGTTCAAGATATTTCGGTGACTTTACTGTAGGAATTCTGCTTTATTACATTAACAAATACCAATATCTCTTCAATCATTAATATCTGCTCCCCTTCTCTCCAGAAATGTAGTGAATGTAAGCAGCTTTCAAAGATGCAGGGACTTTTTCCACACATTTGGTGAAGGCTTCATAAAACACCCACTAAAAACTGAACACTGAAACTATTACTGGTTTAATTTCTGTTTGCAAGAACTCCTTTAATAATAATAATACATTGGACTTATATAGCGCTTTTATAAGTACCCAAAGACGCTTTACATGGAGGGGAGAACAAACAAAACAATGCACGCTGTGTGCACTGATTAGGAAATATCCCAAAATGCTGATTATAGTCTTACCAAAGTAATAATAAAACAAATATACAAGCTTACGCAACAGTATAGAATTAATACCTGTTGGTGGTCCTGATGTGGTGCACACACACACACACACACACACACATACTTGACTTGAGTAGTACACATATGTATTAACAGTAGTAGTAGTTGCAGTACATATATGCCACGCTGTATTTGATTCATGTAAAGCTCCTAAATGAACTCATGCTTGGTCCAAGGATACTGATGCTTCATGTTGAGGATGACCTGAAGCCTAGTACTGAGTGTCTCCAAGTGATTTGTCTCCCTATACTGTTTTATCTATTCTAGTGACCTTGTTATTACGACCTGAGGTAACCCTAAAGGGGCTTGTGTAACTTGTAGGTAGAAAGATCCTGCTCAGAGAAATGCTTGAATGCTGTTGGAGCTGCGTGCTGGTTTCTCTCCATGCTGCAACATGAAATGATCACTCTGCTTAAACAACTTTCAGTGGGAAATTGACTTCTTTGACAAATTTCCACGATCACCCAACCAACCAACCAATACTGTGCAGCAACCTCAGGCACAGTAAGTAAACCGATCCATGGAAAATGAGAAGCTGGTCTAATCTTTTTTTTTCTTGACCACACCAGAGAGCAGTCAGCATTAAGACCTCAGCAATATACCGGAGAAATTGAGGTTTATACACCTTGTGCCTCAAGGTAATCAAAACCCATGTTGCAGATTAAGTGTCAATATAGGATGGGATCTCCACTCTCTGGAATGGATAAATAGAGATATTAAATTATGTATCCCTTATTATCCCTCAGATCATTACCTACAGCGCTGAAGTGCTCTCCCTCCATATCTCGTTCCCTCCCTCTCAGTTCATATGAATGGTATTCAATACGCCAATGATATTTGCCCATCGAGCTTATGTGTCAGTTGAACATTTCTCTTACCGTAAGCGTTTTCCAGAAACTTAATTATACACTGCATATGTGTAATTGATTTCGCCGCCATGTTCTTTCCTTCCAGTGGCAAGTGATCAATAACCCTGCATCGACTAAGAGGAGCTTCGTATACTGTGCCGTAACCAGTGTGGGTATACTGTTGTGCACGCCATGGGAAACAAGGAGCGTGACCATGGGAACGTTGACCGAGTCTACACCAAGGAAAACATGACAGTAACATGCTCGCGGCATGCTTGAAACACTGAGGCCAAAGGCTTTGACACACTGAGGTCAATATGTCATATCAGGAGTCATCGATACACCAGTACAGATGATCTCTAGTTGATCAGCTGCCTTCATCTCTTCCATGGAGAATACAGTAACATTCGGCTACTTGGCTTTAATGTTAACAACTGAAGAAAACATAGCCTAAGCATATTACATACATACATAGAAGCTTATACAACCATTCATGTATTAGAAATTGTTTCTTAAATTGAGGGCCACTGACCATGTTCCTTCCACATCCTTTAACATCATTATTATCAATCTATCAGCAATCCTACTCTGTCAAGTGCAACGTGTTGTGTGAGGGCGCCAGTTGTGATGTAAAATAATGTAAAGCTCCAGCTGACCTTTCATCTTGCTCCAAACAAACATGGCTTGACAACAGCTTTACACCTCCGCAGTGCAATATTAGGTATCATAACAACTCAGATTTTTCTATTATGCTTCTGTTTGTCTCAGAGTTTCATAATGTTTTACACGTTGTGCACCGTGACTTCTACAACAGTTTGAGTGGATTCTGTGGACTTATATATTAAAATACCTTGTACAGTAAATGCTTACCGCTCTGCACTATAACACCGCCTGCATGCATGAGTACTCCAGGGATTTGAAGCCAGCCCCTGTCCTGCAGCGTGGGCGGAATCTCTCTAGTTATCAGCTTGATATCTTTAATTACCAACTTTCCAAAGCAATGTGTTGATGCTCTGCAGGTTACCAAGACTACGAAATGTTTTTTCTGGAGGGGGTTGTTTCGAGATGCGATTGTGCAGCTTCTTTAATTCCTGTGTATTATGTGGGCATGTGTGCTTGTGTGGGCTGTTGCCATAGAAACCCAAATTGTAGCATCATGCTGAAGTAACACTTTGGCCCATGGAGCCGGCTAGACTCGAGAGCTGGCAGTGGCTGCTCTTCATGACAGAGCAATTAAATCAGCTGTTTGGTCAATTTAACCTTTGGTGTCTGCGTTTATCCGAGTGTATTATACACTATGTGAGGCTCAGATTATCGGAAAAAAATAGGAAAAAAAGTCTTGAACTCACAGATCAAGAGTTTCTCTCTCTCTCTCCCTCTGGGTGGTGAGGTGTGTGTGTTCTCATCCATCCCAGAATCCATCCCAGACCAATAAGAGTTGATGGACTACACTGGCAGCCTCATCCCTGAGCCTTCACTGCCTGCTGTATTTTCCCTTTCCTATTTGTCGAAATGTGTGCCCACTCCATCATCCATGTGCCTCCTCATGACAAACACCGCGGACACACTCATACCCCACGGCCCCTGCCTCCGATGCTATCAGCACATAAGAGAGGCACATCATCAGCTGTTCATAACACACTCATAAGATAGTCATACTGAGGCGTGCTCGTAAGACAGCAATAGCACCTCTATGAGCGATAAACAAATCATTTAGAGCTGCGTGTAAGCTGAATGTTTATTCTGTGCTTATAGATAAAGAAAGTGCTGATGTTTTGGGCTCTGAAGGACTAGCATATTATGAAAAAGTTACTTCTAATCCTGTTTCTTCTTTGGCAAAGGCTGAGGGGATTTAAGCTAACAAGCAATGGTGCCTTGCATGTAAAATGGGCCTGTGTGGTGGCATTAAGTCTAGTGAGTGCAGTGGTTGAGGAGAGAGAGAGGGGTGGGGGGGGAGAGAGAGGGAGAGAGAGACTGGGATGGCTGTAATTTACTGCGAGCTTCTGCAGCAGGGGGAAGCGGGAGTCGCGTTCAATTACAATAATAAGCATTCAATCGATGCAGGACACCTTTCTATTAATAGAAAGCCACACTGGATTGGAAGACTTGTAATGAAAAAAAACACATGGGTTGGCAGAGTTAAGAAAGCATGTATGTATGTATGTGTGTGTGTGTGTGTGTGTGTGTGCATGTATATGTGTGTGTGTGTGTGTGTGTGTGTGTGTGTGTGAAGAGTGTTTATCAGGAGGAGGGAAATACAGAGAGGTAAACAAGCAGCTGGCCCTATTAATCATACTTTTTCTATCTGTGACTTCCCTTCTCTTCTCTTATAAAGTGGTCTTGTATTATGGTGGGAGTGTGTTTGTAATAACATCTGTGTGTGTGTGTGTGTGTGTGTGTGTGTGTGGTGCGTACATGCATTCATAATGGCAGATGACAAGAGGGCAGAATCTGAAATAGCCCCCGTCTCTCTCAACTCTCTCTCTCTCTCTCTCTCTCTCTCTCTCTCTCTCACTTTCTTCCTCGCTCACATAATATTTGGAGGGCCTGGCATAAATGTACTTTGATTCTACACTGGGGGAAGGCCAGTGATTGGACCATTGTATCGCCATCGACTGAGTGCCAGAAGACCGTCTACGTACGGGATTGTGCGTGTGCGTGTGCGTACGTGTGTGTGTGTGTGTTTGTCAATAATAGGGAGGAAACACACCATAGCAGCAGCCTGTTTATTCTTGTTTGGCTATTTTTAGCTGCCGGCCATGTCAAGGTCTCCACACACACACAACCACCCGCCCACAACAACAACAGTGAGCAGCAGTGGCCTTCAATAAAATGGCCTGCCGCAGACCCAAGTCATGTCTCCATGTCATCGGGTCATTCATCCCCCATCACACACCTGTTTGACCTCCGGGTGCTGCCGACAGCACCCAACATGTCGCGAATGCACACGACAAGGCGAAAACACGCCGCTGTATTTGGTCACGCAAAATACACCCGTGTTTTTGAATCAGACAATGTGTGTGTGTGTATATAGTGTGTGACGCTCCGGCCCCAGCACTCTGTCTCGCTGCTGATATTAGCAGGGGACAAACAAACATGATTGATCACTGCTCTGTGCTGCTGGTTATGTTTGGGTAATATATTCAGGCGCATGGACCTCTGATTGATGCTTTTTTTTGGTTTACCGGGAGCTCCTCTTGCAACTGCCGGTCAATTGCTCATGCAAACACACAGTCAAGCCCCGGAAAGTACACACACACACACACACACAGCCACAGATCGACTGATGGACAGACAACACACACACACACACACACACACACACACACACAAACAAACACACAGACACCAGTATGCTTTGACTCATACACCCCAGCATCATTGTTTACCAAATACTGACGCTTTATATATTGCAGCAGGGCGACAGTGTGACCTCCAAATTTCAGGGGTTTGCACCATTCTCATCAGCATTCATCGGTGTGAATAACATTGCCTTCCAGGGTAGACGGGGGAAGATGCTCAGTGCTGCGACTTAACCCAAACTGCTTGTGGCAGCATGATAATATGAATATAATGCACTTCGCTCTAATTGCTGCAAAAACACCCAGGCAAGCAATTTGACCTGCTACTGCTCTCAGGGGTTTCGTCCTATGAGAGTGAGCATTTATGTAATCAGGGCAGGTGTGGCACCTGGAGCGTGTTCCACTGATCACTGTGTTGTACGTTGAGGTGAAAGACAGGAAGGAGACGCCGTGGTATGAATAGCAATGGAATAGTTTGAGCTGAGTTGAGCGTGCCGTTCTTCTGTTACATCGCCCTTATCATCAAAAGACTTTCTCACCCTATAGGAGCAGTGCAACACCTGACCAATAGACACGTTCATGCATCCCTGCTGGAGTGATAATCCATGCAGATCGCTCCTGTATATCACTTATGCTGATCAGTGTACAAAGGTTGCTGTGTTTATGCTGCCATAAGTCAGTGAGTTGCATTGATACTGTTGTCAGTTGTGTAATTGGGCCCACAGGTAGAGTTATGGTGTTGTGGGTCCCTCTGCGAAATAATGTGAAAGATTAATCATTTGGACAGGAAACCAAAACTTGCCCCGCTCCTGGGAGGGAAATTGTGATGGGAAAATTCTTTCCTCTCTTCGGAAAGGACCAGGGGAGAGGGAGGGAGGGAGGGAGGGAGGTCTATCTACACTGGGCTATCACGCTGGGTATGTGAGTATCTTTTGGGGACTTCTGGTGTCTATAAAAGTGGCAGGGTGGCACAACAAATTTAATCACCCAATAGTCCAAAACATTGGTGAGCTTTATATCACCATGTTCATAGAAACACGACCAGGCATTAATGGGAAGAGGACAGAGCAGCTCTTTGAGATGCTAGCCAGCTTTCTGATTGAGGTGTTACTGCCCTCCTGTACTATTGATGCTTAACTACTACGGTGATGAAGGCTCAATCAGGTGGTCTGTCCTCGACTGACAGACTCAACGATGCACTGCCTTGAATGGCTTGGCTGGCAGCTGGCAGGAACCATATATATATTTTGAGTGTTCATTTTTGGGTTGAGGTTAATGACAAAGAGCAAAGACTTCTTGTTTGCTTCTCTCTCTTACCCTCACATTCAATTGACTAGCTTGATTTCTCATGGTCATTTCTTGTTTCATTCATGTTTTTTCTATCTGGTTTCGTCTTATTTAGTTTGCTCATGATTCATTTACTTGATTTATACATTCATGCATGCACTCTGCACCCTGCAGTGAATGTACCAATCAATAACAGATGTTTACAAACAGGGCTACCGATGGGCGTGTGTGGACATATGTTGCGGTGAGGTCAAACTAGGACAGGTCACTGTTGTTCTATGAACTCGTGTGATCTTGTTTCCTTGTTGGATCTGTTGTTGTTTACCTGCTGACGTAGGTTTGCGTTCACTTTGGCAAGATTGGGCAACAGCGAGACGTTGCTGGGTTTGGGATGACATTGCACTGATACCCAATCCCCCATGCCCTCTGCCAACTGGACTGTGTGTGTGTGTGTGTGTGTGTGTGTGTGTGAGTGTGTGTGCGTGCGTGGTAACATTGGTTATTTGCATTATCCAATTAATTAAATGTACACAGTTGATGTTCAATCATCATCAATGTTCTGATAGGTTCAATCATTTCATCCCCTTGGACGCCGTGGTAGATGAGACCCAGTACTTCCACTATGCATCTGATTATGCCATTGTCCATTTTTCTTTGTCAGATTTCTTTTTATGTAGTCTCTCACTCCGGTCCACATGGCACAATTCGGAGAATCCCTCTGCTACCGCTATGAGATAGATACTGTAGATTGTGTCTCTCTCTCTGCCCACTAGAGCAGTTGGGGGTTTTCTTTCTCAGGGTCACTTCAACCTCATTTGCCGAAGGAGGGAAGGGTGTCATTCACTTTCCCCACCCAGATGCGAAACATCGACCTTCCGGTTACAAGCTTGCTTCTCTAATGTTCATGGCAATAAAAGAGCACAAGACTGATCCAGAGGACTCTTCTTTGCCACCGTTGATGTGTTGAAATAACCTTTTTAAATGGACCCGAGGACCAGGCTTACGTCTTGGAAAACCATCCGGGTACTTAATAACAATATGTGTGCTGTAGTGGTGACAAGTATATTTGTGTTTTTGGATGGCTTGTCTCTGAGTTAGCTTGTTGTGTATTTTGGCAGGTGGCAGTAAGTAGGTTTTATACACAATTCATAATGCCAAAGTATTTCACTGTACTCACCCATCAGCGAAAGTTAATGAGAGTCCTGTAGAAGTGGAAAAGGTCAGATGGCCTTTACTTTTCCTGTGAGGTGATGGCGGACAAATATTGCATCGTGTTATCAGGGGAGTGGGATAGATTGATTTTTACAGCAGTTAAAAATCAGACAAACCTGAACTTACAAATCCCTACTGACAAGGCAGGCTGAATGGAACCTGTCAGGCCTAGGACTCCCTTTCCCCTCATCCATCATGCGGTGTGCCTGGCAACCCCCGCACAGCTCAACACACCTCTCCCAGCACACAGGTTCAAGCCCTTGTCCAAAAGCGGCGTCGTGATGAGACGTATCGAGATGAGTTATGGCTGTCACCATCAAGGAGAACCCCCGAGGACAGGAGGCGGTCTTTGGATCATTGCATCCACATTAACCTTCCAGCGAAGGGATCAGTCACGAGCTAATTTTCACAAGGGAGCTGGGTCATTGTTCTAAGAATACCTCTTTCTATTGTTTGGAGGGTCACAGAGAGAGAGACCTGTGTTCAGTTGCTCCTGTGACAGGAAACCCCGGGCCCTGGCAGATAGACAGAGAAGGAATGAAGACCTCAGAAAGAACGACAGACAGGCTCCTGGCAGCGGCGGTAATGTTATCCCTCGGGTGCCCTGTAACTCACACCTGAGGGGAAGGTTAGTGCACGGCTGAACTCAATCCATTTGATTACCGTGACAGAGGCAGAGGTAATTAAGCTAATACAGTTTAATTACGCTGAGTACGATTCAATGAATGTTTCATTGTTATCGCTGGTTACTGGCAGTGGCAGCGAGATAGCTGTGCTTCCAACAGGTATCACTGGATGGCAGCTTGGCTGTTGTTCCCATCATGAACACCCCCACAGCAGCCAGTTAACATGTGTACCAGCCAACAATCACAAAAGAGGAACTGACAATCTGTTTGATAAGTCTCCAGAGGCAGTTTCTTCTGTTCACTGGATTATAAAGGCAAAATTTAAATCGCAATTCTGTGATGTCGAGTCTTTGAATTGCGCTTAATGCCGTCACTCTTTGATTTGGATGAAGCAATTCAAAGTCATTATCCTTCATGGTGTGACGATAGAAAGCTTCCCATTACCGTAATGGATTAAAGTGTTTTTCCACACACTAAATGCCTCTGCCTTGTCAAGAATACAGCTCATGTATGTATTACACACACTGGGAGAGCCTTCATTATGTCACAGGATGGTGACTTTGAATCAAAAGTAAACAGCCTCATTGTCAGTTTTTCTCTTGCTGTTTAACTGATGCACACAAGCAATGCAGTCTTTATCCCAGGTATACATCACGAGTGTTGTCTGGCCCAATCTTGGTCTGGCCCATTCCATGTCAAGGTTATACTGACTGTGTGTTTACAATCCATTGTTGAAATAGAATTGAGTCTTTTTTAATGATGGCATTCATCAGTCTAAGCTTTCAGTCATGAAATACATCTGGGCTGCGTTACATGCAAGGTGTTTAATTGTCTGCTTCCTAAGTGCCCCTTTGGTTTTTATTGAACTAATTTATTCTGAATGGAAACCCCAGAGGGTATAAAGCCATCTGTTTGACATTGCCAGCTGGACCCTGTCCGATAAGAGACATTTTTACACCGAGGTTAAGCTCTGGGGTTTAAAAATACACAATGCGGGGAGGTGGGTAAGCGAGGACCTTTTAAATTGGAGGAGGGCTAAAACTGATTCCCAACTGTGAAGGAGA
Organism: Hoplostethus atlanticus; assembly: GCA_034670405.1. Classification (NCBI taxonomy): domain Eukaryota; kingdom Metazoa; phylum Chordata; class Actinopteri; order Trachichthyiformes; family Trachichthyidae; genus Hoplostethus; species Hoplostethus atlanticus. Next base: position 6,200,269 of record JAXDDX010000012.1, read on the forward strand.
AGCCACACCGATTAGATCACAAATTATGATCCCAATCTCCGTGTCCTAAACTTCCGCCACAGGCTTTGGAGAAATCAATAATCTGCGGAGAGTGCAGGAAGAGATGCTGAGAAAACAGTCGAACATCTAATATGATATAGAGAGAAACTTGTGATGGGCAATGAATACATTATTGTCTGTTTTTTTTTACTGCAAGTTCAGCTGTGTTGCTTGGCTTCTCCTGGGAAAACCTCTGCCAACATACGAGTTCTCACACACACACACACACACACACACACAAATGAAGACCCACACGCTGGTCAATCACAAGCGCTCCACCAACACACATCTCTGCACGTGTCTTCCTACACATAAAGGCACCTCATGAGCACTTTGATGCACATAAATGCAAACATACAAATGCATGCACGCATATGCTAGCACATGCACCTGCTGAGAATGTATAAATGTGCACACACACACACACACACACACACACACATACACAGACCCACACACTGCCCTCTTATGCACACACACACTTAGGTAAAGACTACACATAATTTATAATTTATATTATATTATACATACAATTTCCCCTTTTTCCCTTTTTTACTATATTTTTATAAAGTGCTCTTATTGTAAATATTGTGTTGTTTTTTATATAGAGCTCTTAAAACTGTGACATTGTAAATATTGTGTTGGTTTATTGTAAATAGTGTGAACCTGTTATTTTGCACATTTCTGCTGAGCATTGCCACTTTACATTTCACTGCACACCTCGTGTGTGTATGTGACAAATAAACTTCTTGAATCTTGAATCTTGAAACACACACACACACACAGACATTATCCCCTGTAAGCCTTTGTCAGAGCCCAATGTGTTATAATGAGTACTGTTATAAAAAAGGGCGCCTGTATACTGAGTCCTCTTGACCTGTGCATGTGGGAAGCTGTTTGCTGTGGGAGAGGAGAGAGGGCCAAGGGTGAACACAGCTCTCTGCAAATACACTGAAATCATTGCACAGTGGAGACTGCCAATGTAGTTTAGGTTTTCGCTACAAAAAGCTTCTCTGATGGGTTTTTCTTCCCAACCTTGCCACCAACAACATTTTTTACTTTAATACAGCATGTCACGAAAATCTCAGATATTTGAAGGTGACACATGAGGTAAAAGGGGTGAGATAGTGTAAGGCTCTGCCTCGGTTGTATATATGAGCTCACATAAATATCCTAAAAATAAATAGGAGTGAGGTAGGGAATGATTAAACTGGGATTATTTACCGAGTGCTGAGCCGACATGTTGGAAGTTATTTATTTGTGGACCATCAAAAACATTTATGAGTCTGTTTCAGCAGTATGCTCTAAACAAGGAGTCATAAATCTACTGGTGTATCCTCACACTGCTCTCTCCCTCTGTGTTGCTCTCTCTCTCTCCCTCCACCCTCTTCTTCCCCTCATTTCTCATTTTTCAGGGGCCCTTATCATCCGAGTAAGTGCCTGTGCTCATAAAGATTTGCCATCAATTTCAAATTCATCAGCCCTGATTGGATTTTGGGGGGCGCAAAGGGAAGCGGTTGCAGTTGATTTGGTGTTGCTTCTCATAGGGTAGCAGATGTTTACAGCACAGGCAGTTTAAGCACGTCTCAAAATGAATGTCATTGATCTATCAATTATGGAAAAGAGGAGTAGTATGTGATGCAGTATGTGATGCTACAGTTCTCAGGATGCTCCCGTTTCCCGTTTGTGAATGGTATGACTAAAATACAGCAAGGCTGTTTGAGTCTCACAGCATGTGCTATTGGATTTCACAAATCTGTGCTGTCTCCACAAGGTGGTGTAATGCTCATCAGCTGCATGTATAGGCTCATTTCCACAGTCCCTCTGACTCTGCCCACTGATGCATGCTTATATGGCATGGGTGATAGGAACCTCACACATACCAGTCGGATAGTTAATAACCTCCAACATCCAAATCACTGGCTCAAAAAAAAAAAAGGCTGTGTAAAGTACACCTGAAGTCATTGAAGCTTAATCATGGTACCGTTTTATATAAATCTAGATGTAATATTGTGGATGTAATAATAGTATATTGCTGTAGTATATTACTCGATCTTTTACAGTCTAGTATGAAGTGCCTAGTGTGACCAGTCATAGCTGAGAGGAGTCCAGCGAAGCGAGACGGTGAAGCCAGCCACTCATTACTGAAGTTTGGGAGGTATCAATCCGTGAAACTGGCTGTTTTGACCTTTCCACTGACCTTCAAAATGATGGTCCGATGGAGTGGAGGCAGTTCATTACCTACCGTGCCTGTCAGTCCACTCGCCCACACATCCTCCACCGCTAAATAAGGCCAAGGAAACAGGGCAGCCTGGAGTGGCGAGGGCTCAACTCTCATCTCTATCTCTTATCTGTGCTTTTCTCTATCCACGGTGCCCTTCACCCCTCCGTCTCTTCCGGCCTTTCACCATCTCTCCTCCTCTGTCTCTTGTTATATATTGCTTTCTTTTATCAGAAATTTAGTTTTTATTCATTTATTATTATATTTTTTCAACCTGTGATTGACAACGGTATTCAGGGATAAAGGATGACGGATGACGTAATAATTTGTGAACTCCAGTTATCAGTAAACAGCTGACCCCTCCAGTGGTACAGTCTATCCAGGCATAACCTCCCTTTTGGTGTCGGGGTTAACAAGCCTTGTCTGTGCGAACCAAGTGGAACTAACTCATGATCGGCTTACTGATCCAGGACCTGCATCTGTGGAGTTTCTAAGAATAGGAGCACCGAACAATAAACACCGGTCAGCTCATGTGACCATATAAACTTCTCCAGAACATCGGAAAACGTTGGGTTTTCGGTCAGCACTCCTACTCTACGATTCTTTAGGATTATTTTTCTGTCTGGATTGTTTTTCCTTACCTAGTATCTCCCTTTCATACATTCTACATCTATTATCTAAGAATTGAAGCTTATTCTACTGTAAGTCACTCCACCTGAAGTGTAAGTGTAATATAACATGACTGTACTATAGTCCGATATGCCTCCTGGTGGACGGCGCTGCGGCCACATTGACAGCTGGTGGTGGAATGTGATTAAATTGGATTAAAGGTCGTGTCAGTGGCGGTGGTCCTCCTGTTACCTCAACGATGGAGCGTAGAGGAACACGAGAAGTGCATTGATCATCTTGAACACACGTCCTTCTCTCTTCCCATCCAGGCCAGAGGTTATTGTTTATCTGAATGGTCGGGTGAGAGAAAGGGAGCTATCCTGGTTTCATCAATCAAAAACTAACTGAAAAAATAGTTTATGGAAGAGTACAATATATGATATACATGACAGGTGTGTATATTGTAATGAACTGTTTTATTTTGAGAGTGTGCCATAACCATAATAATCATAATAACTATATTTCAATTGAATCTATATGAATTAATGGCTTATTGAATGAATTATTATTGATAATACATTAATTATCAATAATAATTCTGAATGCATACTGTACCATCCATCACAGGAGAACTGCAATAAAAATCAAGAGACAATACAGTTAACAATATAGTTTTACAAACCAGCTGGTTGGGAATACAGCCGAAGACTACGCTCCACTAAAAAGGGTGTGAGGGCGCGGCCTTACAGACTGAGCAGATGGCCTGGGTGGGGTAGAAACCATAGTGTCTCTTACTCATCTGACCTGAGAAGCAACAGCAGCCTCTGTGGCTCATGATTGTTTTTCCAATTCGTCCTGGGCGAGTCCACACAGATCCACAGATAATCACAGGCACCAGGATCAAGGATTTAGACCTCAGAGGTTTCCACCAGACGTAATGTTCACCGTAGGCTCAAGACAGTTGCAGTTCAGCTCAGATTAGCTCAGCTCAGCTGGGGCTCAGACATCTAGAGACTGACGTATAGCGAGAGAGAGACACAGGGGAAGAGAGCGAGAGAACAGAGAGAGGGATGAAGACAGCAGATACATTTGAGTCTCCTGGAGGTAGGCACCATTTATCTATCTAACAGGTGGCTTTTGGTAGAACGCCCTGGAATACATCATGTGGAGATGAAACCGTTCTCACACTCATCACAGCTCTGACCTCTCCTTGATAGCCTCTCATTCACAAAGTTTTCCTGTCGTAGTGTTGTCAAAAAAAAATTGCTGCACTAGGCAAAAGTACACTCGCCTTATCAATCTAAATCCAAAATCCCACCCCCCCTATAGAGTCACCCTATTTCTCTAATTTAGTGTCAGGTATGGTCACTGGTGGGAAATGTTCTCAGTGCACAGGAAGTAAGAATACAATTTTAAGAGCGAAATATAAACAGCAGTAAACAGCGGTGAGTGAGTGGCCCACCGAGGGAAGGCTGGACTCACCAACGACGGTTGAACCTAAAAATACTTTTTTTTTTCAACATTTCCTCCCATACCAGCCACTAAAAACAAGACATTTAGATCCAAGGAGCGTACAGTTCACTGATGTCACGTTGCATGACTCAGAAATTCAAACACTTATCTCCCATTGCCACCTGGGGCCGCAAGTCTGTCTCTGTTAATGGGGCATAAAATATTTCATAAGTTGTGCTGAGCAAACTAATAAGAGGCAGCATCTTAAGCATCTTATACATTGCTTTTTCCAGATTGGATACAATAGATCTGCAACACAGAGAAGTGCAGTATTGTCACACTTGCCTTGTTAATTCCAACACCAAAAGGCCCGTTGGCGCGGAGATAAAGTAAAGATTGTAAAGTAAAGTATAGATTCAATTATCCGTTATGGGCTTCGTTCACACTGAACTGAAGACGAGGAAGTAAAAACCACGGGGGAAGCCGCTGAGTCTCATCAAATCACAGCCAGATAGTTACAATATTCCAGTAAGAACTTTTCTTTCACAATATTGTAGCTATTATTACTGCTGACAATATTGTGTCCAATTGCTGTAACTCATAACTTATATGGATACTACTTCAGTAACTTGGTGAAGTAGTATCTATATAAACTTGATTTGTTTCCTCTGCAGTTTGTCTTGCCATCTCTAATTCTTCATGTTGTACAAACTACTTAACTCTCACCTATAAATGTTCAGTGTTTGGTCAGAATACTGTTTTATTGTAATAGAGAACAACAGTTTTACCTTTGGACTTTGGCTCTTAGCACCAACATTGAAAGAGTTTGGTAAATGAAGAAATATAGATACAATTTCTCCATTTAGAGAATAAAAGCATTCACCTCAGTCAAGCCTGAAAAGCCTTTTGATGCCCCAGTATTACTAAAGAGATCCCCCTGGAAAATATATTTATACTGAAATTAGCATCCTCATTTCAGGCTGGTTTACAACAGCTGACAGGCAAGTCACAGTCAGGCAGGCAGGAAAATCACCACAACGCGGATAGCTATTCAAAAATAAAACACAAATCCAAATTGGTAAGTTGGTTCAGTGGATGGAAGCGCTGTTTTCTCTCAACGTGAGAAGTCACATGGAGCTCACATGGAGGACCTCTGACCAGGGGACAGAAAACAGCCTGCCAGGCCTACTGCATGTTCCCTGAGGGCCCGACCACTCCTAAGAGGTACGCTCATTTATAAGTGATGGAACACCAACACATTGCCACGTCACCAGGTTCTCACACACACACACACACACACACACACACACACACACTTAGGCCGCTATGAGCTTTTGATTGACAGCTCAGAGGTTAATGCATTCTGCACATCGCTGTTCTCAGCCACTTATTATATCAAACGTGTTAGCCCATCCTATTTGCACTTCATGAACCAATCAGAAGCCCTTATCCTGTAAGGCACTTTAAATGGCTCTTACGAGTGACATCTTTCACAAACGCTTCATGTTGCCCGAGGATGTTTGGTCGCCAGCAAAACACTCAAAATGCAAATCAGGAGGAATGCGTAAAATTGGAAATAAAGTTTTTATGTGTATTAGTTATGGTGGCATCAAATGCATGGGTGAGCAAGGAGCGGGAAAGCATGTAAAAAAATTCATTTTTTATGGAGTGGTGATTTCTGCAATGTGCAGCATGCCCTATGCATGTATAATTCAGGCCCCCGGTGCCGCTCCACCACCGCGGCACGCTAACCAACCAGTCAGCAGTGCGGCACCGTTGGACAGGTGCAGTAGAGCACTGTAACATCACTGCATTGCTAAATACACGTGTCCCCCATCTGAACTACAAGAACAGTCAAATCACATCTCTATTACATTGTCATCACGCATACAGGTGAGCTGATGTGTAGTTGACCCCACATGTGCACTCAAACACACATCCAGTGTAAACACATGCAAACTCAAACACTTGTTCTTTCCCACACTCTTTTTTTTCCATCGCTGTATTTGTTTCTGTCTATGAAACTAGATCCCGCCACAAATTTCCCAAACAAACACAGCTATAAAACAACACTGATGTTGTTCGTTTATCTAAAACAACCCGACCCAGGTAATTCATCAAGCTCGGCTGGAGCACTAACACTCGCTTTCTGACACTGGCTCTGATTTTTGCTGCATGGGTGGCTTTGTGGCTTTTCTATAAATACTACATGGAGGCCAGTCATCTGAAAGATAACCGCTGGGAACAATAACCTGGTAAATATTAGTTTTAAGGCAATAGATGTATGGTGCACAGGTGGGTCTGAATCAAAATGACATTTATAATGATGGATCGAGTCTGCAAAGGAGAGCTCACAGATTTAATAAAAATGGAAAATTGTTTGTTTGTTTGCAGAGTTGATTGCCGACTTGTATATAAGGAAGCTACTATGCATCAGACCTGGATCAAACAGTATTTACAAATAATCTTTTGTGTTTGTTTTAAAGAGTAAGTGAGGCAAGTAGACTAAATTGACTTTCAAATACTTGCCTGTGATTGCCTGAACTTTCTGACACTCACTGTATTGTCTGCTGTAGTGAGCCCCAATAGGATTAAAGTATAAAAAGTATTTGCACATACTATTTGATAATAGGGCTGCTGTAAACACAAGCTCCTCTCAGATTGACTGACCAATGATTCCTCTTCCCTTGATGTTGTTGTGCTATAGTATAATCCTTCGTTAATGATATACCTTATCTGATAATCCTGCCTGATAAAGAATATGTCCACTCTTAATTCCCAGCCTCTTTTTTTCCCCTGAGGAATATTCCTTAATCCCCACCATCAACATGGAGGTCTGGGAGGTCATCTTTATTCTGTCTTGTCACTTGCTTTATGATAAAATGCAGCAGAAGGGGCCTTATCCCAAACACAGACAGCAGAGAGAACAGCTTTCTGCAACAGAATGCTGTCTGATAAATGGTAGGCGTTACATGCAGCAAGTTGTTTGGAAGTTGCTTCCTTGGTTTGTTGAACACTTGAGTGGAAATAATGATGTTTGGGAATTATTATTTTTTTTATCTTTCTCAGCCCTGCACACTGGAGAGTGTAGCAGAGTCTGCCTCAGACATGAACACATTCTCTGGGGCCTCTAGTGTCAGGTCTGTAGCACAAACTGAAATAAGACAGCTTTTCACCACTATCATGCCAAAGAGGGAAAATCACATTTCAAACTGTGAAGTTTTTACTTTCTATGCAGACAAAATGCATTTACCACAGTGATAAGAATGCAGACGCATTAACAGAGCCTCATTATGAGTGACATCAGTATCATGTTCATACAGGAGCTTTTTCTAATATCACGTTACCATATGGGCTTGCCTCGTTCTCTGTGATAACATCATGAGAGAGTCCTTTGGTCACAGGGGGCAGTGTCTTCCCTCCATTAGGAGACACAGAGGGTAATAGCTGTCTCCCCACACTATTTAAAGCCCTTTTGCACTGGTCTGGAGAACATTCGGACTGCTCTGCTCAACACCAGCATCACCCAATACAGTAAGTACAGGATGTCTCTCTACTGAATGTTTTTTTTCATGTGATCTTTGTGATTAATTCATTAACTTAGCGTAGATGACAATGTTCAATAGTTGTTTTCTGTAATCTTCTTCTGCACTGTGAGAAATGTGTTTCAGCTCAAAATTACATGTGCTCTTTCTCTGAAAATGGCAATTTGATTAGAATTTGATTGGAAACGAGTGTTCAAGTGTACAGTGTCACAGGCAACAAGTGGGTTGAATACACAGCGACATCGTTGAATGTCCTTAATTGAGAAATTTCTGTCCAAATTTAATTTCATGAAGTAATAACTCATATTCCATAGGCCTGACCTGACCTACCATATCAACATAATCTAGTAATCTGGTGTGCTACACTTAAATCAATTCCATTTATTTCCCTTGAGTGCTGATAATAATTTTATTATTAAACCATTTTAATAACACATAATACTTCAGTAATTCAGTTTAGCATTAAGTTATATAAGTAAACATTTCTCCCAAGGGTGTCACTAATAGCGTGAAATACAAACAATGATGAAATACTGTATGTATGTACAGTACAATAATAAACTGATTGCAAGTTTGTTAAGTAACGTCACTGTGGAATACAATATCTCTGCCACCTGTTCTTACTGTTGGGAGAACGTATTGACCATTGGGGCATTTCTTGTACACTGGGCTTCTTCAAACAGACGAGCGTTAGGCTCAATTAGTGAAACCAGCCACCCACATCCACTGCCGCTGCTTGGAAATGACAGTTAGGATAATGATGGTTATGATCAGTTTAACTAAGTTATTGGACAATTAAGTTACATTTTCTAGCATCTTCTATCCGGTTCTATCTGGACTACACAGATGAAGGAGACACGCAGTAAAGTAGCTACTGATGTAGTACAGGTACATGCAGGTACAGTGGAGGCATTTGTTTTGCGTAATAGTTTATCTCAGTGTTTTCAAGTCTGTCAGTATTGATTGATAGATACATTTACTAAGGTAAATTAATAATAATTACAATTAAAGTAGCTAATGTGGGTAACCTATATGGTCTTTCTGGCTCATGCTTTAACAGAAACCGTATGAGAAGAAACAATTTTAGATCTGTAATATGCAGAAATAGAATTGTTAAAAATGTATAACACACTTTAACATTTTGCCTTTGCCTGGTTTAATTAAAATGAATCCTGTGGGGACCCCCTGAAGCAGACATCACATCCTAGCATGATTCTGCTCTTCATTTACCAGTCAAACCAATCCATTGCTAATCTGCAGAGCTGCCAGCAGAGAAGTAAATTAAATTGATTACTGTGGTGACCAAAGCCACCAAGGTTATAGTTGAGTATTGATCCCCTATCTGGAAAAGAGTCATTCTGCTCCCCATCGAGGCGCCACTGAGGGAGAAGGCTTCAGTAGAACCTGATGTGCGCATTATTGCATGAGGGTGAATATGTGAGGTTGCCGCTGGCCATCCTTGCATGTAGAAGTGCACAGAAAATCAAAATTGTGTGAATTAACCTAGAAACCAAATATAATTTCCACAAAATTACCCCCCATCCATACCGGGTGAACACAGCTGTTGCTTTGACTTGTGAAGAAACTGTGAGGTGGCATTTATCGACCACAGTAGTTATAAACCAAAACAATCTTAAATTCTTATGCAGCTACTGCGTCGGGTCAGAGGTGATTTTCTATGAGAATTCTCACCACTGCCATTTTCTGGTTGGCCTTTGGATGTGACTCAGGGGCTCATACAATACAATTACAAGGACTTTTTCAACCTCGCTCACCCCGACCATTCCCAAGGACATCAGGGAGAAACTCAAACAAGCTGCCCCCCAGCTGTGAAGAACTTAATTGCTTTCCTCAACAGAAGGGCATCAGCCTCCATACACTCGGTGGACTTGAATGCCCTCCCTGGTAAAGGCAAAGTCATCTGTACCCGCTTCCTCTCATGGTGAGAACAAACTATGGCTTAAGGCGTTATCCGCCCTCTCCATCGCAGAACACGGCATGCTCCGCTTGCATGTAAAGAAGGATTTATGTACTCAAATGAAACTGCCGTGGATTTGTTTTCTGCTATTTTAGTATTTCGTATGTGTGTGTGTGTGTGTGTGTGTGTGTGTGTGTGTGCATATGTCTAGACACATGTCATTACCATTTAAACCCTTCCTCTCTGCTTCCAGTGCTTGTCTCCACTGAGTGACAGGCGTACATTGTAAAGGAGCTCCTGATGAACTTCAGCAGGAACGTGGCCCGGCAGAACAGTTGTTACACGTATGTGATAGACGAGGATCCACCCCTGACAAGCTGTAATGTATTTGAGGTGAGGTCAACGACGGTCTTCGGCAAACACTACAAACGATTTAGAATAAAAATAAAAATAAAAATAAAAATAAAAATAAAAATAATACATAAAAATGTGATAAAAATTAGGACACACATTCTAAAGAAAAATATGATGAACAACACAGAATAAAAAACATGGACACAATCAAAAACATTACATTATAATAGTATATAATATATAATAATATATAATATATAATAATATATAATTTCTATATAATAGAAACAAGAACCAAGTCCAACAGTTGCCTTGTCTTTCCATCTCTTCAGATTATTATTACTATTATTTCTAAAATATGTCAAAAATGAGATTAGGTGGTTTTGGCGGTGCCATGGTCTGTCAACTAACTATAAATATTTACAATATGAGGAGGTTTATGTAACCTCAATCCAAGCCCTGCTCAGCCTGACAGGAACACTGACTAGACGTCTATATGAACCAGAGACCTGAGAACTCCAGTATTGTGTCGTTATGGTCCATGATATGCAATGTACAATAAAAATTACCATCATACAATCTGTGATGACATCAGGGACAGCCAAATGTAAAATATGTATAACATGAGCAGATAAAATCAGGGGAACAAAACTATGAAAAACAGTAGATGTTAAGAGTTGGTTCACTGGTGCTCCCACAACTGTGATTTGTGTTTGTGTTTGCGAATCTACAAGCATGTTTTTTCATATTTTAGTAGACTTAGCTCTGCTTCTCCGTGTGTATCTATTCTATTCTGCTCTTTAACCATCCCTACCTCTATCTAGTTGGCTTACGAGGGTGACCTGGCACTGCTGGAGAGCCTGGTGAGGAAGAGCCCAGAGGTCCTGAGTGAGAGCGATGAATCTGGAGCCAGTCCCCTTCATCACGCCTCAGCAGGGGGCCACGTCACCCTCATCCAATTCATCACCTCTGTCATCGACCCAGAGGGTGAGCATGCCTCAGTCATCAATCATAAGATGCAGTCCAGCAAGTAAAAACGTGTATTGGAAATGTAACGTACTGTATGGAAGAGTATGTTTGATCTGTGTATGGTAAGGTATGGAGCGTTGCATCTGATGTTTATATGAGTCATGGGTGTATCTATGTGCGTCATTATGTACATGTTTGTGTGTGTGTGTGTGTGCGCGCGTGTGTGTGCATGCTCTTGTATGCCCTCCCTCCCAGAGGTGAACAGCTGTGATGAGCAGGGCAGTGTGCCCCTACACTGGGCGGTGGAGAGGAACCAGGCTGAGAGCTGCAGGGCCCTTCTGGACCTGGGGGCCGACCCCAACAGCCTCAACATGGCCCTCATGTCCCCTCTCCACCTGGCTATCAGCAATGGACACAACAACCTGGTGGAGGTGAGGAACTAGTATATCCATGAATCAACCATTGCATGAACAGTCCATTTTTTACTGAACCCTCTCCCATACACAGGAACACAGACAAATGGAACATTTCAACCCAGTCCAGTCAACACAGTCCATTCAAACATGAACAATAAACAGGCTTCTGGAGCGTTTTGTTATTAGGGATGAACTCTGAAAGTGGCCTCTGTTTTCTCCGGGGCTTCTCCACCTCCTAAACAGGAAGGATCGATATAGGATAGCTAACAGGAATCATGTGCCACTTGTCTCATCAGGCCGTCTCTTGCCTCTCTCCCTTGTCTTGCTTGACCCGTACATACATTGATTTTTGGACTCCAAATGCTTTAATGAGTTATTTATTGCAGTGATATGTCCTGTAAACTATATTGGAGCAGCTGAGGTAGTTATCCTTAGTTGTACCTCCTGCACCACTCTGAGCTCAGTCCAGGGTTTTGATATACTTAGTTAGCCAAAAAATACAACTTGGTGGTGGAAAGGTGTCATGGCCCTTACCCACCCCAGAACACCTGCAAGGTAAGATGTCCTTTGCTTCCCTGCTTGTCTGGTTAGGGCGCAGGGTCAGCTAGGTTGCAGTGCCCCTGGAACAGGTATTGGCTTACTTAAGGATATTTTGACAGTTATGGCCACAATGGGGAGGATAGACATTTATGTTATCATGTCAGGACCAGCATCTTGTCACCTGGAGCAGCCGCTTCTGGAGCGTTACTCCCTCGTCACCTGACTGAGTTGTTTACGTTGACAAAAACCTGACTCAACATTTTACTTGGAAAGACCTTGGCCAGTAGTCCCCGATGCACTTGGCTGTTGGCCACTATCTCACACAGCTCCAGTCTGGTGCAGGACACAGGCTGCAGATATGAAGGAGACATAAGGACAGTAAGGACTGGATGATGCTCACTGTAAAGTATTTATCACCTTTCCCCTACAGCTGCTGCTGTCCTACAGTAGTACAGACAGCAACCTGCAGGGAGACCTTGGGAACACTCCTGTGATGCTGGCCTGCTCCATCAATAACTATGAGGCTCTCAGCATATTGGTATGTATTATAGCGTTCACACACAGATGCATTCAATTTCACTGTCCATCTGTACCAGTCTATATAGGCTGTGTAGCTACATAAAGCAAGAGACAATTCGGTTTTTATTTTCGATTAATGGTCTGCCATTACTACATTACATCACTATTCTGCTTCATACTGACTGCCAACCCACTGCAGCTTAACACCGGTCTTTTCTCTCTCTCCATCCATCCCTCTATCTGTCCTAAGCTGAAGCATGGAGCACGGCTCTGCCAACAGAACAAGCTGGGCCATTTTGCCATCCATGCAGCTGCCTTTGCAGGTGCAAAGAAATCCATGGAAGTGATCCTCAAGGCCGGTATGACACACACAATGATCTATCAGAAAAAATTGAAAGCGCTGACTATAATGAAAAAGGTTCCACAAGGCCAAAAAGCACATTACACTGATGGGAGAATAGAGAGTTCACTTCACTCTTGCAAACTGCATTTGTAGCTTCCAGCAGCGACATTTTGCAGGAAAATGTTCATGCTAGTTTGTACACAAACCAGACACCACCGTCTGACACCATGTTTACCCGTAGTGGGAGGTCTGCTGGTTGAATCAAATGTTGTTGTAGAAATGTTTAGTCCAAGTACAAAATATTTGTGATATTTCTGTTATAGCTCAGCAATGGAATTAATGGGTATTCACATTCTTCAGCTATTTGAGGATCTACACTGATAGCCCACCATAACTAGACATGATGACACTTTACTCGTTACCTTCTTCCAGTAAAAACAAGCTCAATAAACAATAAAGTCAAGTGAAGGAAAGCATCTAATGGAGTGTCTTGAAATTCCCTCTGATCCCTAAAAAGTCAGCAATCAAAATAAAGGAGCTTGCTTACACCAACACACATTTACTAAAGCTCTTAAGCTCTCATGTCGTCATGTGAAATAAAAGTTATTCACATTAAAGAAACAATTTATTATATTGTCCGTGGGCAGGGGAGGAGAACGGCCACACAGTTGAAGGCCACATCAACTATCTAGACAAGTCCAAGAGCAGCCCCCTCCATCTGGCTGTACGGGGTGGGAACATCGAGACCATCCGCCTCTGCATCGCTACTGGCGCCAAAATTGACCAGCAACAGGTATCAGCTTCACAGAACAAGAAAATGTAACATGAAATATCGATGTCGGTGTTATACATGCACGATATCTCACTTTTAAAAGTTTAAAAGTGGCCATAAAAGGCGTAAATGTATTTGGCTGGCGACAGGCTACTCTTTCACCGCCGCTGCTTTACATTCAGTCCAACACACCTGGGAGCTTCCCATTACAACCGCTGTCTTCTACTGTTGGCCACGGAGCAGCCTCAGTGGAGTAATTGGTGGGTTAAGTGCCTTACTCGAGGTCATTTTGACAGTAGTTGTTGAGGGAAGGAAAAGCTTTAGTCAGATTTTTCTAGCTGGTAACCCTCTTGTCACGAGCCCACTTCAACCTTCAGTCTACCGCTGCATTCAAAGGACGGCAATTATTACCCGTCTCTCCTGCTCTTCCACTCCCATTCATCCATCGAGTGCTTTGTCAGATTTCCATTGTTTCTCGATCTAGACGCATTGGACTGCACCTGTAAAGCATTGGACAAAGGATCAGACTCTTTGTGGTGTTGGAGCACGTCCGTCTTATCACGCCCATCTGGGAGCGATCCCTGCGTCTAGCCCTGGGCTAGTGGCCAGAGCTACAGCAGGAGTAGTGAGTCCAGTAATAGCTTCAGATGGCTAAATTGATACAAATTACCTCCACTTACATTGTGGAGCTGAGTGGAGCAATCGCTGGCCCACTCCTGCCAGTCCTGGTTATCTCATTAAAGGCTCACGTTACAGTTCTGCCCCCCCCACCCCCCCCCCCCCCCACCCTCCGTTCAGCCAGCAGGTCTGGAAGATAGTTTGCTAATGTTACACTAGGGAAGCGTACACTATACACTTGTGTGTGTACTGTGTCTGTCTAACGCTCTGTGTCACAATGTGTGTGTATGGAAGCAGGTACACTGATGTTTGTAGTATTTGTGGCTTTTCACGACTACATCCGTGTATTTGTTGTTATTGCTGCCCAGGTTGACAAGTCCACAGCGCTCCATTTCGCCTGCACCCAGGGCGCCATTGAGGCAGTCAAACTGATGCTGTCCTCCTATGGCCGAGTGGAAGACATCATCAACCTACCTGATGGGGCGCGTCAGACCCCTCTACACAGGTGGGCCCCCTGTATCCCTCTATCCTGCTGCTGTACTTCATCCATTTATCCATTCATGCTTTCATTTATTTACTTTACTTACTTCTTTTATTTAAGTGCAACAAATATCGCTACTTGAAATGTGTGTAATTGTTGCAAATGGTTGGAAAAGCTTTGTATGTTTACAGTCACACGGTTTTAATTGACAGCGCCAATTCATTGATAGTGTCTCACTGTAATGATTTGGGTTATTATGGTATCTATGGTTACTGTGTCCACTGTGGCTCATGCTGTGCAAAGATGGAAATCAATCCACCCGCACAATATCAACATCGTAACCCTGTGATAAAAAGGAATGACATGGATATAAAACCCGAGGGCACGGCTACTAGATGGCTGAGTTTTAATTTGAAACAATAATAAAGATATGCTCACCATGTTAACTGATGTCTAATTAAAATAGCACACATTATTGTTGACTGTACCCTTCCTCATCAGAGAAACACTAAAAAGGAAACACATATAAATCATTATCAGCAGTCATAAGGCTTTTTGGCACCAAGTCAACCAGCCAGTGACAAGCGGCTGGCATAGCTAGTGTAACCTATGACCTTTGATATACAAAAGCCATGTTCCCTCCTGTCTTGAGACATAAGGCCGTCTGTGGTTAGGAGATCTCTGGATTATCAACTGTGGAAATTGTCCCTTTCCACCTCTTAAGTCTCTCTTCTCAATGCAAAATGTCACTGGAGTACTAAGAATTGGTTGTTAAAGTGCGTCATGAAAGTGAGTCATTGTAGTGATAAATGTAACCGAGGAGAAAAATCGGTTTGTTATATCATCTCTCATGACAGAATCATCCTAATGCTCTTGTGTCACAGGTGCTGCGTTGCTGTTGTAGGCTACATATGGACTAGCTTACAACAAATGTGTGTTTACTTTTCCAGGGCCATTGTATTTGACCACACAGAGCTGGCAGAGTACCTAATTTCTTTGGTAAATAAGGCACATACACAACACACACATACGCACACACACACACACACACACTACACAGCTGTTATTAAGCAAAATGGGATGAGGTTCGTTCCATCCAAACTCTTTCGCCGATACTGTCACACTCTGTCTGCTGCTTATTGTAACTGTGTTAAAACTTCGATGCTCCAGGTAAGACCTCTTGAGATGAGGTGTTTACATCATTTTCTGTCCTGTACTGCGCAAGTTCAGTTTGGTGTTTGGCATGATAGTAATTGTGGATGTGCTGTGTGTGTCCTGCTATAATCGGTGTTTTGCTACTGTCTTGCCACACTCTTGCTACTCTCCTGCTGGCATGTCATTGGAGATTCTGTCCCTTCAGGAAAGTCCTGTCCTAAATTTAGCGTGTCTAGTTTATTTAGTGGTATCGGAGAAAGGAAAACAGCATTTTTCAGCAGCAACTACTGCAACATAAAAAATACAAGCCTGTCAGTGTAATAAAATCTCATGTAATAAACGATGGTGTTCCAGGTGAGACTCAACTTAACAACCTCGGTATTGCTCTGCAGAGGACTGTCTTACAAATCACACACGCTGGCCAGCTACACCGCTACAAGCATGTGTAAAAAATGATCTCCACTACTCATTAGTTTCTCAAGCTTGGATTTCACATAGTGATTGGTGCTGTTATGCCACTTAGCTGGGCATGGTTTCACTAGAGAACTGTAGCAATTCAATAGGAACTCTTAGCTCAGTAAGTGTTGAAGCTGCTACATGAAGCATGAAATGTGTTTGGGATTTATATTAAAATGCTACGCAGCACATTTAAGTGTGATATCTTGTATTTTACTGAGGACATTTTGAGTTGTTTGTGTTTGCACCTGGTCTATACCGTGCCTCTGTGATTGGAAAGGCTGAAAGGTCAGTTTAACAAGACTAAGGTTTGAGGGCGTTCTTTCCTCAGGGTGCAGACATTAACAGCATAGATTGTAAAGGAAACTCTGCCTTGCTGCTGGCTACGAGCTGTGGAGCATGGAGAACTGTGGCCCTGCTACTCTCTAAAGGTAAGCTGCTGCACTTCACCATCAGCAATGCTCCAATAATCTGCAAGGTGCCTGATAACTCTGGTTCTGTGTGTGTGTGTGTGTGTGTGTGTGTGTGTGTGTGTGTGTGTGTGTGTGCGCACACGCGTGTATGCTTTCATGTCTTTATATCTTTTAGGGGCTAATGTGAATGTGAAAGACAGATGTGGTTGTAACTTCATCCACCTCGCCATCCTCCAGCCCAAGGGTCTGAAGAATCTCACAGATGATGTACTGCAGGTACAGAGTCCATGTCGCCTAATTGAAGGATGTCATTTAAAGATATTGAATCTGCTTATTACCCTCCTTGAACAATTTCCCTTGAGTCTAGCTGCATGCGTTCAAGGCCAGATAATAAAATCCATTACTCACTAACTGAGTAAAATGATAGTTCTTTAAAACATTAAAATGATGGTGAAGCTTCCAGTATGAGCCAGGAGAAGGGTGATGAATTTACTGTTGACACTCTGTGAAAGGAATCTCTGTGCATCTGGGTGTGCAGATATTATTACATGATTACTTCTGTGTGTGTGTGTGTGTGTGTGTGTACAAATGTAGCCATTGTAGAAGCTGCACAATTTACTCCACAATTTGCTGCATTATTTCTGCAGTGGTGCTCCATGACTGAGAGGAGTTGCTTGGAAAATTCAAGTTTTGTTCCAGTTTCAGTCATCAAAAGATGCAAATAAATAAATAGTTTTAAAGATTAGAGTTTGTGTTGCAATATGGCTATTCAGCTCTACCCACAACATTTGAGGATATTAGGCTACCATGGCTGTTGCAGATGATGGCTACCCCTGTATGCCCACTATGCATGTGTGCAGTATACAGTACCGTAAATGATTCTGTTTACATACATGAACATGTTTATATTGCGTCTTACTTCAGAATAACAACGTGAAGGCGTTGCTGAGCAGCGAGGATAATGAGGGCTGCACCCCCCTCCACTACGCGTGCAGACTGGGTATCCATGACTCAGTAAAGAACATGCTGGGTCTCTCAGGGCAGGTCTGCATCGCACGCAAGTCCAAAGACAAGAAGTCCGCCCTGCATTTTGCTGCCCAGTGAGTTGAATTGGTCCCTCTGTGCATGACTTTTCCATTACGTTACAACAAACCGTACTGATTTGGCGTTGCTTTCACTCACTGTAATTGCTTACACTTTGTTTCACACACTAATTGTGACCAGTTTCTGTTCCTTTCATATACTGTCTATTATATAGGCTGCATTCAAAATGCACATAATTAAAATGAACAACCTCAGCAATAATTTCATGGCTAATATCAAACCATGTACACCACTGGATTACTGTTATACCCCTGGAGCCTTCACCCCCCACCCTTCAGCTCTACCAGTGGACAACTGTTTCAGCATTTAGTAATTGGTAGTGGGGGAAAAAATGAATAAACAGAATTATTATGGGACAGAATAATGTCACATAATTTTGCTTAATCAGAGTTTGTTTTCAGTTTTCAATAATAATGCAATTAAAGCAATGGCTGAGCTGCTTAGATTTTACACGTGGTAGATGTACTTTACTTCTCAAATAACTGCTCTCAAGGAGAAGTTGCTATACACTGTGTATTGATCGATTACACCAGCATACAACATTAATCAGAAATTGTTTTCCAAAAGCCTTTGAGTTACTATTTTGCTATAGCCAAGGATTTTATTTCTGTGATTAAAAGACAGGTCAGATGAAAAACAGATATATAACCGAATTCAAAAATCTCTTCTTACCATTCAGGTATTTCAATTCAGAAAGCAATTTCTGTACTCAAAAGCTTTATGATGAATTGCTCATACTCTGACCAGTATCTCATCAATTAACTAGCATAGTGGACTTGTCACAAGAATAGAAAGCAATTAGCAAGGCACACCTGAAGGAATGTTACAGATGGTGTGAAATGCGTGGACATCAAATGCTGTGATATCACTTCTTTCACCAATGTCGTTCCCTTTCCCCATCTCTCCTATAAGGCACGCTGACAAGAATTGCCGCTGGGCCTCTCACAAAGCTTGGAGACAAAGAAAAATCATAAGGCCATAAGGCCAATAAGTCATTTCAGTTTTTTCCTCTTCCCTGCTTGGGGCCCCATGAGTCATTAACTCCCCAACATGTTCTACCTTTAGGCAGCAGGGTGGCATAGTGAGTAGGGAGACCATCCTTCTACCAGAAGGCCCAGATTCAAGCCTTGTGTCAGCAGACATCCAGGTTGCTGAAGTGTCCTTAAGCAAGACACTGAATCCAAACTTCAGGAGCTGACCGTGCGCTCTGACCTCCATGTAGAGTGGGGCAAGCAAAAAGAGAATTTCCCTTTCAGAGATCACAAGACAAACAAAAACTTCCACCAAATTGCACCACTACTTCTCTCCTTGTGCCTTGAAGCACTTTACCCTTGTTTCTTTTCAGGTATGGGCGCATCAATACCTGTCACAGATTATTGGAGACCATGAAAGACTCTCGTCTACTAAACGAAGGGGATGAGCGGGGCCTGACACCACTCCATCTGGCCTCGGGAGGAGGGCACACCAAGGTGGTGGAGCTGCTGCTGCGCAAAGGGGCTCTCTTTCACAGGTAAAAGATGTACAAACACACACATACACACACTCTTTTTGGTATGCTTACAGTACTGTAATGCTCGGCTGCCTTTCATCAACATGATCCTCATACCACCTGTGACATAATCTTGGATGTTCATCTCTTGTCCACAGTGATTACAAGGGCTGGACTTGTCTGCACCATGCTGCGTCTGAGGGATACACACAGACTATGAACATTCTCCTGTCATCCAGTGTCACGTTACTGGATAAAATAGATGAGGATGGGGTGTGGCAATTACTTTTCTAATTTACACTCGTCAAGCCCATTATTAGTTGATGCACTTACCTGTACTGATATATTTGAGACCAGGCTTTGAAGTTCATTAGTAAACCTGAGATTGACGTGTTGTTTCCCATGCAACAGTAAGCTAAGTCAGTACCGGCTACTGTTCTCTAATGAAAGCATACAGTCCCATATTGTGTATTGTCATACCAGAACACAGCGCTCCACGTCGCAGCGAGAGAGGGACATGTGGCCGCGGTCAGGCTCATGATGACTAGGGGGGCGGAGTTCCTCCTGAACAAGAACGACACATCTTTCTTCAACGAAGCACTGCAAAACGGGAGGAAGGATGTGGTCAATGCTGTAGTTGACAGTGACAGGTATGTTGGTAATGGCAATGTGTCCAGAGAGCAATGTTTAAAGATAAATTCCTTAGAGTAAAAAATGTCACTGGTGCAGGTGTTTTTTTAAGTGTAAACCATGGACTCAGTTCTGCCAATCATATAATGGACTCAACACAGTGACTGTCTCTAGGCTAAGTAATTGTTCAAGCAATAGATCGATTCAGGTCATGTCTATGCATTCGATCAGGTACACAGCTACACATTTGTGTTTCGTTTTTTTCCAGATGTGATGAGGCTTTGAGACTGTTCAAGCGCGGCACTGGCCACCGATCTCCGATAATAGACATGATTGAGGTTCTTCCTGAGTCCTACAAGGTTCGCCCCTAACAAAGACAAGAAGACTAATGATTCATCTGCGTGCATAGTTAGCATTATAACTCATCTTTCCCAAAGCACAGAAATGGTATCCAACACCACATTCAATACTTAAGCATTGCTTGTTCAGGGGATATCAACAGAGAAACAAGCCCTTAGGCCCATAGTGTTGTTTTTCTCCTTTTCTTAATAGCACCTATTGGACCTCTGTGTGAGGGAGTCAGATGACGATCCCAACAGTCCTGAGTACAATGTATTTAATCTTTGCACAATCAAAACAACCCACCGATAACTTTCCATATCAGATTTAATTCATATCAATTCTATACTGCATGAAGCATCCGCAAGGTAAAAGAAAAATGTATTTCTATGTGTGGTGTAGATCGAATACAATTTCATATGGCTCCAGGCTCCCATTGTCACAAAGAAGTATTCGGAAACTGACAAGACCCTGAGGGTTCAGCCACTAGCAGCACTGAATGTAAGCATCTTTTCTACTCAAACCTAATTTTGCTGCAGCAGAATGTACAAGAAGCTGCTGTCCCTGTGGTTGATAAGTAGTCATCCGCCGAGCAAACCCTCTTCTTTTATTACCCAGTGACATCGTATTGTTCAACATAATAGACACAAGCAATCTCATCTTCCACCAAATGTTTACATGCAAACAGTTCCCTATGCCATGTTGCTGAATGCCTGCCTCTGCCTGCTTGTGCTGCCACATTATTCCCTCTGGAGATCAATAAGATACACACAGAGTATTCAATCTTTAAGGCTTTTTGTTGACTTAGTGTCCTTTCCTGCATGTAGAAAATGTACCATTAAGTAATAGGCTATTTTTCTATTACTCTTTCCGCAGGCGATGGTGCAATACAACCGCATCGAGCTCCTCTCCCATCCTGTCTGCAAGAAGTACCTGGAAATGAAGTGGTTTGTATTCAATGCGATTTAACCCCTGAGAGCGGTATTTCTCATCCTGGCATGTTGTGACTACAGATCAGGGTGGGAGAAGGGCGATGTAATCTACTGCACACAGGATGCCGATTCACTGCTATTTACTGACTCTGAATGCCATTCTCCTGACTGTATGTGTCTCCTCCACTCGTTTAACCCACAGGGTAGCGTATGGGAGCGGGGCTCATCTGCTCAACATGTTTGTGTACCTGTTAGGGCTGCTTCCCCTAACTCACCTCATAGTGAATCTGAAGCCGACCATGAGCACCACCGACCAGGGCAACCACAATGTCACCATGGTGCCCATATCTTTCACAGAGGTGCGAGTGACGCTGGTGCTAATGTGGAATGAAATGTCAGCAAAGAGTGATTTTTCTTTGTGTAAAATCAAAATGGTTTAATCGCGTGTATAACAGCTTCGATGACTGAATAGAAACAATTCTGAATGTATCCTTAGATGTAAGAATACAGAGAGGTAAAGTGTTGTAAAAGACACATAAGCGAAAACCTTTCAACCAGGTGGTTCAGATACAAACCAGAAGTTAATGGCGACATAGAATAGTACGCAATGTCACTCTGTCTCCATGTAGGGGAAGTAGCCTGTAAATCATGTAGTTGCTATTGACAAGATTATTTTCTATCCTATAACTTTTAATGACTTCCATCATCATCATATCTTCATTTCCCGGGTAATAAACCTTGTCCTTGTCCCATTACTTAATTTACTCACTTTCGTCATGAACCGTGAATTATATGTCACATTCACTGGCAACAGGGTTACAGTGCCTATCACCTTGTTGAGTCGTCACGTTATTTGTCTCTTAGAGAAGGAAAAAACTGCCATGCTTACATGTTACATCACACAAAATCTGAACATTGTTCTTCATCCCACAGCAAAATCTCTTCTTGTCCTTCTGTATGGTGATGGTGTTGGTCATGAACATCTGCGCCATAGGGAAGGAGCTGGTGCAGATATTACAACAGGTATGTTATGCAAGCGTCATCATTTCACATTAAATAGGTACCCATAAATTTGCTCTCAGCCTTCAGCACCAAGCGGGAGGACATACTGGCCGTCAGGCGTGATGCAGGAGTCCTGGCATTGAACGTCACCTCCAGACAGGAACTTTCCCTTGGTCCTTTTTAGTGTAGCTATAAGAACAGACGCTACACACTGCTACACCAAACCAAAACAAGCCAACTCAACGCAACCCAAACCAAACCAACCCAACCCAACCCAACCCAACCAAACCGTGATGAAACACACTGTGATGACGACTTTTCAGGGTCTGAGTACAACAGGAAGCGATCAGCCCTGCTGCATGAAAGTAGCCTTAGTAGGTGGTGTCAAATAGCTGTGCAGTTGTTCGTGTGACTAATTGTTTTATATTTTACTTTGTCACTTGAAAGCGCTGGGATTACTTCAGGGATATTTCCAACCAGTGTGACTGGGCCGCAGCCATCTTCTCTCTTTGGTTCGTCATTCCACTCTTCTTCAATGCAGAGGGTTCTTTACATTGGCAAGCAGGGGCAATGGCAGTTTTCAGTTCCTGGGTTGGCTTTCTCTTTTATCTCCAGAGGTAAATGCTAAAATGTTTAAATGCTCAAGTGAACAAATCAGCACTTCATCTCATCATGCCTTTGTCAGGATTGATTGTCTGCTAATTGGAAATATCTCCCATTTCCCCAGGTTTGAGCACTTTGGTATCTACGTTGTGATGTTTGGGGAGATCATGAGGACGTTGGTCCGTATTGTAGTGCTGTTCCTGTTCCTGATGTTAGCTTTCGGTTTGGCTTTTTATGCACTGATGCTCAATCAGGTAGGAGAAGAACCAGAAACATTATTGAAACCAAGAAACATTTATTGAAAATCTGTTTGTCCTTATTACAAGCGAGCCCAAAATGAGAAACCAGTTTGCCCTGTACTGTATGAGTCATGTATTGTATGCATGCTATGTAGTGCACTGTATACAATACACTGAGCACAACATAAATCTAAGCCTGCTCTTCTGAAGAAATAGACTGACCAGGTGGATCCTAAACTATGATCACTTATTGATTCCACCTTGATCCACTTAAATCTTTGCGATTGAGAAATGTAGCCGAAGGGGAGGAGACATGGAAAAGAAGGATTTATAAGCTTTGAGACAAGTGGATTTTGCTAAAGGGTTGCAACTCAATATTAGGCAAGGGTACTCAATGCATGTCACATATAAAGACATTGTTTCATGCTTTTATTTTGATAAGCTGCACAATTTAACAATAATAGATACAATTGCATTGTCATGCAGTGCTCTTGTTTTTTCCTCACAGAAAGAGTTTGACACTGTGACACTCTCAGTGGTGCAGACTTTTGTGATGATGGTCGGGGAACTGAACTACCAAAACAACTTCCTGGAGGTTTATCTGAACGATGAGCTTCCCTTTACGTTCCTGACATACGTACTTTTTTTAAACTTTGTTCTGTTCATGCCAATTCTGCTGGTGAACTTAATGGTAAGCATGTCACCCTATAAATCCTGTCACTCCTTATTCATACATCTTAGTCCATGTGACATTTGTTTTTGTTTCATTTTCATGAGGTATTAGAATGTATTTCAGGGCTTTGCTTCCTTAGCTATTGACTCCTTAACCTCCATTTTTCACAGAAGCAGAAGGTCAATGCAACTAGTTGATGTTAATTACTGAACATAGTGAACATAGATGGGTCTTGTTTGTTTCACTTTGGCTGTGTTGTAGATTGGTTTAGCGGTCGGAGACATTGCTGAGGTACAGAGAAATGCTGCCCTGAAGAGAATAGCCATGCAGGTCTGTATGAAACCAGCTACCGGACAGGGAGGGACTAATGATATAATCTATAACTCTGATTGGAAAAGAACAGCGACTAGACAGTGTATGATGCATTCATGATGATATCACAGCTCCTTACCTGACCTGTCTGCCTGACCACCCACAAACGGCAAACAAACAAACAATCAAAGTATGAAGAATCATAGAGATGTGCAGTAGATGACCAACTGATGTTTTGGTCTGTAGGCCTTCTTCCCCGAGCACCCAGTTCTGACTGAAAATCTGACTTGTTGACCTCAGATTGACCTCCACACTGCTCTGGAAGATAAGTTGCCTTATTGGTTCATGAAACGAGTGGACAAACCCTTTCTCACCATCCACCCCAACCGCAAATGCTCCAAGGTATGCCCTATGCTTGCAACTGGAAACAGTGGTGATGAAAAATGACATATTGCTGCGTCTTTGTATCCTATTTCAGTTCAGCATTTCTCTTTTAACAGTCATCTATTCTATGTCATTTCATTTCAAATCTTTTGACAACAGACCTATATAAAGATGTTAATGTTCTGGCATGATGAGCCAACAAATGAAGTTCGGACTCGTGTGCAGACCAATTCATACAACTGCACTCCAATACAGAATGAGCTCCAAAAGCAGAAGTACAGGTAAAGCAAGAGTACAAAAAATACTCACACTGGGCCCCTTCAAATCTGTCATTTTCCCGCTGTGTATTTTTTTATGTTTCTCTTAATTAATGATGGGAGACTATTATGCCAAATAAGCTAATGCTTTAATGTTTGCAACAAGCTAAACTGTTCTATCATCTCACAGAAAGTGTACACTAACAGCTACAGAGAGACAAAGTGGGGAAGAAAGAAACAACAGCTATTTAATTGTGTTTTTTGATGCGTGAGCAGCCTCTAGTGGATTCAAACTCACAAGGGCCTGCATTTTGACCAGGGTCCCAGAAAACAGCTACCTTTTCTTAGGCTAGTGGGCACAACCAGAATGTGTTCCTGTCTTTCAAATGGCAAGAATTAAAGTCAGTAAAGACTCTTTACCCATTTTTTTTTCAACTGCACTACTAGTTTCATGAGTTATGTTAGCCACTATATTCCATTACTCAATGAGCACGTGGCACCTCAGAGCAGCATCAAACTCATAAAAACTATTTAAAAATCTAGTCAAGATGTGAAGAAGTCAATATCTGATACATAATCTAAACCTCATGTTCTCTACTGCAGAATGAAGGAGATGTCGAGCATGCTGGAGAAGCAGCACAACCTCCTGAAGCTCATCATCCAGAAGATGGAGATCAGCTCAGAAGCTGATGAGACTGACGGCCCTGTGAACGTCAAAGGGGACATGTGGTCAATGTTGAGTCGAAGTAAATCCAGATGTCACCGTGAGTCTAAATGGGTCCCACTGATGAAGGCCATCGAAGCCAAGAGAAAGTGAGGAGGATGAAATGGATCGACCATCTACACTAAAACATCACCTGTCAGATTCCAGTGAATCATCACTACTACTATGTCACTAGACCTTAATATAATCCATTATTTCTGATATATAGGTAGTGGAGCAGCTGTATGTTTTGGCCTTCCGCCGCCTTCATTGGCCGTGCATCAATGGTTGTGTAAGCAGTAAGTTGAATAACTGCCACTATAATCTTTGAGTTTGTTGAGATCCAGCATCAGTTTTGCAAGCTTGAATGAGCACTACTACTGAATTCAATAGCATGATACTAGTCTTTTCATCTTAGTAAATCATAGTGTATCCAAAACCTAATCAATGACCTATTGCTATGTGTGCAGCTAAACCAAACGTCTCTACATCGCTCACACAGTTGCTCTGTGTCTTGTAATACATGAATGTATTTGTGTCTTCATGTACAGCGTATACACATTTCACCTCTACATCTCTATAATGGGAAACTACTACTTTGTGCACTTGTGTTAAGAGTTAAGAGCATCTGTCTTTGAATTTGAGCCAAACATAGGTATCAGTTACCTGAATTGATTAAACATAAAACTGCTATCTCCTATCAGTTGTCATCAGACTTCAGTGTGTTGGTGTGTGTGTGTGTGTGTGTGTGCGTAAAGAGAGGGAGGATGTGAATGAGATGGGATTGCTACACTGATGATGTCGCCAGGCAGATTCACAGGGAACAGGTCCACACTACCTCGCAGATCACAATTTACACCTCCAATAAGAGCTCACAGGGACTTCTCTCTAGTGTGTGGATGAATTAGCACGTCAGTTAGCCCAGAGCTGCAACTTCATAACCTGGCAAGACTTTGTTATGGTGGCCAAGGGTGGGTTTCTATTAAAAACTCCATGCAGAATTGTGAGTTTTTTTCATTATCTAGTAGAAAGGATGGTTAGATAGATAGATAGATAGATAGATAGATAGATAGATAGATAGATAGATAGATAGATAGATAAACTAGCTCTTTCACATACAGTAATAGGTTTAAATTGTGATGTAAATATGTATTATCTTACATCACTTGCCTGTTGACAAGAAGAATAAAAACCACTAAAAGGACTGGAAGCTACATCAAAGAGTGTCTGTCAGATTGGCTACTGTCATGGCACACTAGTGGAGTTGCTTACTTGCCAATATTAGAGGACTTTGTTTCCACTGGGCAGCTTCCAGACATGAACAAGGAAGTGTTGCCTGTTCACTGATTCTATACTGGATAAATTAAGATTATAAAAAAATATAAATCTAATTTAGATGAGTTTAGGGCATTTTAATCTAAACTAAGACAAGGGTGACTGGTGGATCATTCTCACTGGTTTGTGCATTGGCCACTGTGTTATTTTCCAGCTTACTTTTTCTGCAGCTGGTACAATGGTGACCCATAATGGGAATCATGGGAGGCTGGGAGGAAACAAAAAAAGGCCTCTGACATCATGAGCTTGCACCTGTCCCTCTGTTTCTCCAGCATACTAGTGAACAGGCAAGGGCACTGATAGGGGTCACGACCTCTGAAAGTCTCTGCTGATAGACAAATGCTTGCTCTCCCTTCAAGTCAGGATTGTAGTGATATTTATTGCGGTTGGCCCTGAATTTAATTACTCCCATGGCAAATACAATAACCCTGTAACCATCCATTACACTGATGTTTTGGACAATATTTTCTGCTTTTACTTGAGTAACTACATCCACAAAATGACTAATGAACGCCCCTGTTCCTCTCAGCCCGCTTCTCCCCGACAGTGAATGTAGTGCCAAGGTGAAATATGTGTCAACAAACCAATACTTTTTCATGTTATTCAAAAAGTATGACAGCGTAATTAAAGCGTAAATCCAAACTGCAGAATCCCTTAGCTTGCACCTTCAGGTACGTCGGTCAGGCCATTCACTGAGCTGACGGATGCGGCGACAGGGGATGAGGTGGCAGTCTGCCTGAAGCTCTGACTGTCGTACGGGGACAAGGAGAACTTCATATCTCAACCTGATGACAAGCATGAGCCAGGAGCGGCGATTCCTCCAAGGTCCAGCTGATGCCAGGTTTTCTTGTGAAAACTGCATGGGGCAGCAGGATTATGGGAAGCATGGGAATGTGTTCTTGGATTAGGGAGCATTCTTGACCCATGACAGAGGGAAATCTGAGAAATACGGCGCTGAGGAAGTCAGGGCACCCTCACGGTGACATGTGAAAGGCAACGCTGTCAGACACCTCCAACAACTGACATTAAACAAGCAAAATCTTCAAATCTGTCATTGAAAACTTGGATAGGGACATTATATGTGAGTAGTGATTCATTTTGGGCTCACATCAGTTTCAAATGCTACTAATGCCTATATTATTTGAATGAATTAGTGTGCACATGTGGTAAAAAGAAGTTAGAAACCTACGACTGAGACGCTAGCCACTGAATGTAGCACCATAATGTGCTGGTATGAATTACACACCCTCTTGGAAACAGCTGAGAGTACAGTACAGCATTCAGTTCAGCACAGAGTACAGTAATTCTTCCCTTTTCTCCCTCCCTGGTGAACCTGGCATGGCCTAATACCAAAATCAAGCATGCATGTCAGCTGTTGCGCAGTTAGATAATCCTTGGCTGAGACATAGTATTGTAATAAAAAAAAATCTAAATTTCACACTTATTATGTGGGGTAATGGCTAACAGGGAACTGGGATTTTCTGGGAATATTCTTGAGAACAGGGGGAGGTTTCTGTAAGTATGGAGACATAAGTTTCCATTTATTCAGAGAAAATATGCAGCGCTAGTCATCTATTTTGCCTCAAGTCTCCCACACCTCTAAGCTCATTACAGTTTTCCCCAAAGCTCGACTTGCCTTTTGGAATTCAGTAGGCAACGTGCTGCGTTTTCCTTTGTAATGTTCACAAGCCTCACATACTACTACAGTTACTCTGTCCAGGGGCAGGGTTTGGTACAACAAATACTTCTCTCTGTGAAAGTTGCCAGGCAGCACGGTATCTCAACAAACACATTTCGTACTCCTGTAGCAGAGCTAGGCCTGGAGAGGTTTCATTCCCTTATTCCCTTTCCTCCTCTGTTAGCGCTGATCTCACACCGCAGTAAGATATATGCTGCCCCTGTCTGAGCTTGGTGGGCGGATGCTCTCAGATCAGTTTGGAGGAAGGAGCTGAAATGAAGAAATGAAGAATGAAGAAAACAGTATTGTGACACTCTGGGAATAAAGATGGTGCCTCCCTGCCCCTGCCACGCCCTTGTCATGCCAGCACTCCAGATGTCATGGGAACCAATAACAGCTGGGGCTGTTGCACGCAGGCTGCGTGTGAAAGGCCGCTCCATCTGCAGAAACCCAATCCCTCTGTGAAACCAGCAAAGGATTAGACACTTTTGATAAGGTCCTCAAGACATTTCTATTACCAAAACACATCTGTGGGAGAGACAAACGTAGGAAGTGTTTACTATATAGGCCAAGTGCAGTTCCATGTTCATAGAATTAGTTGTGCATGTCGATAATCAGCCCTATAATAAAATATAACAAGGATCGTCCCTAAATTTGGTCAAATAAATGTTTGAAATCCTTGAAACCATCTTCAGAACATCTGGCACCTTCTACTTGTGATCATTTCCCATCTACTTAGTGTCATGATCAAGTTGCAGATGAGCAACAAGTCAGTCTACACTGTACACAGGGAGACCGAGTTGTGGTCTTATTGAGGTCATGGTGGTCTGCAGAAAAAAAAGGGGTGTGGAAAAGTTCTGAAAAAAACCCCACTGTACTCAAGCCAAGTCCAGGACACTTAAATTAGGCGGGTAGACAAGGGGGCAGGTTTCAGTTTTAGGGGGAGCTGCAACTTTCAAACTTGGCCTCATGTATTTGTATATAATTTCATTTTAAAGTGGGGACAATTTAGGGCAGTAGACTGGAATAAGCTATAGTCCTAACAAGTGGGAACAGTTTAAAAGCAATTTCAGATAGCCTCTTAACTTCCAAGGATAGTTACTTTTTGTAGCCACAGCTGAGTCGTCTGAGTGCCACTCCTGTCCGCCTCCAAGGCGCAGGTGGAACAGCCATGTCCACTGGCTCAGTAGCAAGCGATGCTGAGGACTTGGAGACATGCCACAGGCGGACTGCAGCCCCTTTGGAAAGGAGCAGGCGGAGAATTGCCTGCTATAATCCCAGCCGGTATTCTGACGAGGAGTTGGACGACGACGGTGTCGACGGGAAGACCAAGCAGGAGCGCAAACTCTCCAAAGCGCACCAGAAGGATGGGCGGCAGTCGCAGAGAAACGCGGCCAATGCCAGGGAGAGGGCGCGGATGAGAGTGCTGAGCAAAGCCGTTCTCCAGACTCAAAACCAGCCTGCCCTGGGTACCAGCGGACACCAAACTGTCGAAACTGGACACGCTCCGACTCGCCTCTAGCTACATCTCTCATCTTAGACAGCTTCTGCAGGATGACCGATTCGAGAACAGCTTTGCTCACCCGGTTAATCTGGTATGAACCTCCAAAAGTTGTTTGCCATGTTCCTCTACTTTCCCCTACCGGAGAACAGCATGCTCTGGATGAGGAGAGAAGATGTTAAAGAAACGTTACATATCCTTTAAAATCACTTAAATGACATGAGCAATCAAAACCCAAACGACAAATCACTATAATATTCCTTAAAATATCTATAAGGTGTGAGTTTATGCTACATTATGTAATCTTATATAGGATCACTATAATATTACTAGTACAAAATTGTTTTGCTGTGGTATTTGCACTGTATAGTTAAATGTATTTTAGGATTACCTTCCTTTTCCTGAGGGAATCTGTTCATTAGGACTAATTAATAGCTGTGGTGCTTCTTTAGTGACCAACCTGTTGCCCTCTCCCTTTACAGACTTGGCCATTTGTGATGACAGGGCGATCAGAGGACAACCAAGACATCTCTTCAACTGCCAGACTTTGTGGAGCAACAGCATAGGACTCTTCATTCAAAATGTAATATGAGAACGGTGCTTTCACCAACAGTAGTTCTTCTACAAGAGCATGTGCAGACAGAAAAATGGATGCTGACCTTGAGATCCCCCTTTTCCCAGTGTTCCATCTTTGGAAAATCCCTCTGTCTGACTCACTCTGGCTCCACGTCTGGCTCTATGTCCTGAACATTCACTTTGAACTCTAATCCAACTTCAGCTTTAATGCACCAGAGCGTGTTTATTATTTTATGTTGCATCCTGTGATAGGCATCTAGAATTGTCTTCTTCAAAGAGATGAGCAATAAAGACAATACTCAAGATAAGAGGAAGCATCTTAAAAAGGAAACAAGTCTTTTAACTGTTTGCTTTCAGCTGTATTCTGTCATGTGCAAGTTTGTTGTAATTACTATATGCCATGTTTACACTGGCTGTAACATGTCTTCATTTATATTTGAGTTTGGGTATTGGAAACTACAGCTTGTTTTGTTGAAAAACTGCATAATACAGTTACTGACGTTTATCTGACTGCAACTAAACATTACTACTGTTTGCATCCTGGCACAGAGGAGTAAGGTGTCGGGGTGAGAGCTCAAACTGTGGGTAGTATTTGTTGTCTGTTTTGTATTTTCATCTGTATATAGCCACGTACCTTTTGACAGACTTTATCTCACTAAAGCTCTTGAGAAATACTGTACTGTGTCTCACTTGGCAGGCCTTGTAACACTGTGATTTACAGTGAACATCACATGAAATCACATCACAGCTAGCAGTGTTCAACAGTGTGTTTATGGTCACTAAGGGACACCAAGTCCACATGTGCAACAGGATTATGTACTGTACAGTTATTCATTGTCTGTGTGGTAAATGTTGCGTTTTGGAAAACATTTGACTAATGTTGTTTCTCCTGGTATGATAAATCAGTGTGAAAATCATAATCACTCCCAAAGTGATTTAGCAGCTTTTATTATTTATTTCAGCCTCTGAAAACCAACGGATGTTCAAGACACAAAGCACAATATCTTGTAATATCTTACTTTAAATGTAAAAAGCTCCATCAGTTTTGGTGCTCAAAACGAGATGCTCGCAGCAGATGAAACTAGAAGTAGCTACAGGATTCATACACATTGAGAGGAACACAGAAAAACTCACTTGTCATTTGTCCATGTAACCTCATTATAACTAAACCTTCTGGGGACTAGAACCTATGAGAATTGTTTCCTGGCCAATATGATTTGCTCACAAAAGTAACACAAAGGAATATGGACCATTTTCCATGCTGCTTTTGCTCTATGAGCCAAAAATGAAGTTTTTTCAGCTGGACAGATACAATACACACCTTCATGATCTTAACAGTCAATGTTTTGACAGGCAAGGCTTCCATATCTTCTATAAACAGTCCTAAAAGGCCTACATCTGCAGTGCCTGCAAGTCTGTTTTTCTATGTAGTCTCTATAGATAATGATGGAATAAAACTGTTATTCTGTGTGCAGGCAGAATTTCAAAGTGTTCCATAAACCACTATCCAAAGCATGCAGCAGTGTCTACATGTAGAAGTGAGTCACCTCACAGGAGTCCAGAGATCCTTACCAGTATCAGCAGATGGAATGCTATTTATCCCATAGTTCAGTCAAAACACAGAACTTCACAAAACATTGGTTCAGGGAGTAATTAAAGCTCAGTCACACACACACACACACACACAGTGGGAGAGAGAGAGAGAGAGAGAGAGAGAGAGAGAGTTAGTACGAATGACAGTGATTTCTCTATCTGTGAGCATTGTTATTCAATTAATCCTCAAATGATGTGAGTGCAGACGGATAGAGCTCCATGCCTGCACAGTCCGGTGGGACAGGCCGACAAAGTGCTTCAGATGAAGAAAGAGAAGAAGAGAAGAGAGGAAGAGTTTTCATCGAGTTCGTGGAGAGTTGCAGCTGTTGGCTTGTTGGTGAGTTTCCCAGAACTCTGAACAGCTCTCCTGGGAGAAACGAACCACTCCGATGGACCAGGCCAGCTAATGAGCTAGCTTCTCACACTCACTCTGCCCCGGTTGTCGCACCATCCACTTCAAAAGATACCAGCAAAGGAAGGCAACATGCAAGCATATGATTTGCATCTTGAATGCACTGAAAAAGAGTTGTTTTTAACCAAAAGACGTAGAGCCACTAAAATGACAATGTTCGCGTCAGGCTTACCAGTAGGGAGCTAATCTCAGTTCTCTGGGACTGGAGCTTTATTATCTCCAATATTAAACAGTAATTGGGGCCAATGTATAGAGAAATGTTTACTGGAGCAGTAAAGAAACTGCTAAGATAAAAGGCTGGTTTGTAGCAAGCTTCATTTAGACTCAGGCAGTTTGTAATGTTGCATCAGTGACATCTAGTGGCGAGCAAAGAGAATTCAGAGACAACAGGACATATTTTACACTTTCAGATCTAAATCTAAATAATTTCAACAAATCATGATGACGTTCATGCTGTAATCTGTGCAGTTAGGTATCAGGTGTAGCTTGCTGTTTGAGAAGATGCCGTGGCTAACTTGTCTTTTCACAGTATCATTACAAATACTTATAACATACCAAGATCGAGGTTAAATCACTTTCAATTCAGTCCATTTAAAATGTAGGTTGAGACCACAATTCATTTTCTAATTATGAAACATTCACTTCTCATAGTTTCTTGGTCGACTGCATATAAGAACATTTCATAAGAAGATAAAGATAAATCAATTTTCAAATTTTGATGAAAATCCACTTCCTGAATTGACTGAATTAAACCTGGCCCTGCACACTAACAACATTTTGCCAAGAGTTAAATTAAATAGTTAATTAAGTTAGTTAGTTAGTTAATAGTTCATTTGACAACACAGGTTGAAACATTAACCAGCACACCTTGGTCAAATTGTATTAGAAAACGTCTCTTGCAGTAGCTTTTGTTTTAACACAGGGCAATTAAAGGACAATTTGCCACAAAGGACAATTAAATGTGTTCTAGCAAGTTTAGAAAATTACAGCAGAGTATATGAAAGTTAGTATACTTTTCTGTAACTGACACTTTGTGAAGTTGAACTGTCCTGGTGTGGAAACCACACCCCTCTGGTACACCTAGCAGGTTAAAGGAAGTGCTAAGGATTATCTACAAATACTAACAGGCACAGGTCTGACTACTAGAGGGCACAGGACTCCAGTTTTCGGCCTGTGAAGTGTCTGGATTTTCAAAACCTATGAATCAATATGTCCAGCAGAGGTCAGCATAGGCTCACAATAAAACACGGACATGCCAAAGCAGGGCTCTTACTTCTTGCTCAGTTACTGTAATTCGGGCAGCCTCAGACTTAAATCAATTCCCCTTAATCTTCTCTTCTAGTTTGGTAACCACATATCAGGGTGTAATTATGTTCACTCCCTAATATATGTACATTTATTTGAGAACTTTGCCTTGTTACAAAAAAACAAACAAACAAAACAATGGATTTCCCCTTTTGCTCCTTGTGTTTTGGTTTATTATGATGATTCTGTTTTTACCTCTTTCAAATCAATTCTTGGATATTTTCTAAGTGGTTGTCCTTAACCTAATTCAAGTGGAACACATTGATTTAATATAAACTGCATTCTCAGCCATCAAGGCTCAGCACAATTCAACTTTTTTTGTAAGACTGAAACATATTTCGTTTGTAGAAAAATTTCCATGAACAGGAAGGGGCTACAGGTCCAAAGCCAACATTGGGGTTCACCGAGGCTGCCTTTGTAGCTCCCCCAAAGGCACTAGCTTTAGGCCTTACAGCCTGCAGGAATCCAGCCTGGGCGCTTTGAGCTGTCCAAACGCACTTTCAGTATGTTTGTTATTCAATATCCAGTCACTCAATAGCACTAATGAGAAAAGGGATATGTAAATCCCAAACTATTTCAATCACGTTTGGCTAATGTATACACTTCCCATGGGGGGATTAGTTCCTCTCCTGTGTTCAGGCTTTGTTTATCAAATACATTCTTTCCAGGTATGAAAACTTTGACCCTTGAACTTAAGACTGTCATCCTAAAACAGAAATTACAGATAACAGTCGGGATATTGCCTTTTCGAGGAATTGCAGTTATTATTGTTATTGCTGTGGGGCGGTAGTGCAATGTGGACGTGGGTGTTTTTCTTGACCACCAGCTCCAGTCACACTCAGTGAACTAGCTGATGCCTAGATCCAAATGGAACATCTCCAAGAATGTGCCCCGTGAACTAAGGAACCAAAAGTTTAAAGCCACTTGCAGCAGGCTGAAAGCTTGGCTTGGGTCGGAGGAAAGGGTGGGAGAAGGTCACTTTGAATGGTACTGCCATGTGTGTGTATGTGCGTGTGTGTGAAAGAATTTGCACAGATTTTCACACAAGTACATATGTGCTTCTGTAGACATTACAGTTACTGAAATATGAACGTTTGTACATTTTGCTGTCTTGTCTGACAAAAAAAAATGTTTTTTATGTTTTTTGTTTTATGTTTTTTTAGGGATGATGATGTTCTCACTGACACCCATGTACTAAAATAAACCATGGACTTTTAGTAGATTTCAAGGGCCCAAGGGTGATAAAACCCAGTCAACACATACATGTAAACTTTTAATTCAAGCATGGAAACCAAAAACACCACGACTGCAGTTGCGTGGTTTTTCAGTGACAGCAGCAATCTATTAAAAGTGTGCATGTGTGTATGTGTGAATGAGAGAGAGGGAAAGACAGAAAGAGAGAGAGAGAGAGAAAGAGAGAGAGAGAGAGAGAGAGAGAGGGGGGTGGGGTGGGGGATCTGGCTTGTGTGCAAGACTTCCTGTTACTCTGTGGAGATGACACACTCTTCTGTTAGACAGGTGATTGGGTTACAGCGCGGGAGTGGCAGCCTCCTCTCAGGAGAGAATGGAGGCTCTTTGTGGCGGGATGAGCTGGACACTGAAGGGAAAGGTTGAGCCAAAAAGAGAGAGAGAGAAAAAGAGAGAGAAGAGGAAGGGATGCATACATTGGTGAGGGGGGGAGAGAGGAAGGGGAGGAGGGAAGGGTAGATGAGGGGTTGACAAAACAACATTCAACCAAGCCCCGCGGTCCTCTCTCGGCCTCTCCTCCCATTGTTTCCCGAGCCGGGCGACAGGACGGGAGGTGAATATCAGCACTGCGCTGCTGGCTGCTGCTGGGACGCCGGCTTTTTTGCTGCCTGGGTGGTGTCCTGGTTCCAGCGCTGCCAGTGGTGGGAGCCCAGAAGAAACAGATATTTGTATTTGCTCTGAGGGCATGTGGAGCTATCCTGGCCCTGTTTACAAGAATTGGGCGGTGCCCTCTGGCCTATTATCCTTCCCTCGCTATTCTGTCTCTCACACAAAGGGATTGACACCACCAGTCTCTCTCACTGGGCTTGTTTTTCGTACACACTGGCTGCATATTTCTCTATTGTTTCGGAGTTTCTGGAGAAAGGCGCGATCCGTGACATGTTCACACACACACACACGCACACACACACACACACACACAAAGGTAAAAAAAATCATTCATTCATTCAGAAACAATTGGCATCTTTAGTCCAGATACAGCTAAAAAAAAGTTGTAGTCCAGGTGACAATTTGCAACTACGACTTTTGTTTTGCCCAGAATATCCTTGTCTCTACTGTGACAATAATTCCATGAAGTGGATGAAATACAGGCTAATAACATGAGCTGGGGATCTGAAATAATTCATTTAATTTATTTCTTTGTTTTGCTCGTAGAATGGCGTGATCGGTGTTTATGAGCAACACTAATGGGCTCACGAGAATTTGTTTTGAGTCGAGGTTTCAGACTGAATACTTCTTAACCCGGCTGAATACTTTCACACAGTCTGAGCTGGTCCCATTGCTGTTCCAATCCCCCTCCGGTGGCATATTCTGTCCTAATTCGTCATCTGACATTACAAAGATGGCCACTACCTGACAATGGAGATAATATTTTCCCTTCACAATGGCTCCTAGTCCCTGCTCTGGGCGAAGGCTCAGCCGCTGTAAGCAGCCTGGGTTTTCCCATCCCTGTCAGACAGTGGCCCAGCCCAGTGGAGAAATGAGTCCCCACGTTGCTTAAAGGCCCAACCTGTCAGCGGTCCAGAGGGATTAGCCATTCACAGCCTCCATATTGTTCTCCAGGCCACAATGGGCTGCATGGGGCCCAGCCCTTTGTCATCAACTCTGTTGTGAACTTCTGCAGGGGTAACAAAGGTGTAACACACCTGCAACTATGGATTAGAATTTTTTTTCACCCACTTTTCTTCTTCTCTTGTGTCTTTCTTTCTTTCTTTTCTGACACATGGCCCATGGCAGTGTCCGCCACATCAAAAGGACTGGTCTTTTGGGGGGGAAAAACAAAAAAACAAAAAAAACAGGGTCCTGGCCAACACCCAGAGCAGTTGAGGAGATATGCAGGGTGTACTGTTGTTGTAGTTTCACCATGTGGGGTTGTGGAAGGTTAGATGTTGTTTAGGTATATAAAGGCTTCAGTGTGCATGTGTATTAAAAATAGGGCGGTGCAAAAAGCTGAGCAAGATGTAAGATATGGTGAAGGAAGTGTGGATGAACAAACACAGTTGGAACAAGGCACTTTTATGCCACAATGTTGAACTGAGTAATATTGTTTTACAGGTTTCCATCATTTCAATCAATCCAATTACAAGTGTGGAATGTTTGAAAGGCCGAAATAAATGTCAGCGAGGATATCTTAGAAGGGCATCAGTCTTATTTTGACAGCCCTGCGTCACCTTTAACCTTGTGGAGAGGCGTTCTGACGGCCATATCCAAGCAACTAAAACCCAAATCCAACCTTTTTTTCTAAGAGGCTTGAACTCCTCATGACCACATCAGAAAGCTGAGCGATTTCATGCTTATCATGTAGAACGTGATGTCTCAGTGGAAAGGAGAAATTTATTGAGATGTGGTCTCTTTTCTTGTTTATTGCTTTTGAGGACTGCTTAGTCTGCACAGGTGCAACAAAAGAAGATGTGGGGCTTTTTTAAAACTTGAAAAGAAGAGTCAAAATACTCTTTGCACTCATAAGACAATGTTGCTGCGATGTAGTTTATCAGTAGTTCTTCAATTAGTTCATCTTTGATCAGTTACAGACTTCCTGTCACCCAATATCAAACTGCTTAGATTACAATAAAAACTTAGTCACCCCCATTACTCATTTTAATGGCGCTGAACTGAGTCAAGGTGGAGTTTTGTAACACAGGTGAACCCTCATGTCTAATTCACAATGCAGCATTAATAACTAAACAGCAATACTCCAAGTGTTGCTTTGTGGAGAAACCGCACCAAGTTACACAGCTCAAAATTGGAAAATCAATACTGAATTCCATCAGAGGATGTTTTACTTTTGCTTTAATCTCAAATGTTACTCTTTTATTCTAAAAAAAATAAATAAAAATACAACACGTACAACAACATTTTTATTTAGTTTTATCTAGCAGGTCATGTGCTCCTTGTGCTCCTACCCCAGGGTCATCTAGGTGTGTTGGAGACTTTCTGGCTGCACAGTCAGACATCAGATTTATAGCAAAAGTCTTCTGATGCATCTAAATTCCACGGTGAATCACTCTCCGAATGCTTTAGGTGTGCTGAAGTGGGGATTGTCATTATGGCACATTATGGTCTCTGTGGGCACGACTCGGGGTCAGCATCATGCACCAGGAGACAGCTGACAGCGACACTGGGCCAGTTAACACAGTTTGATGGATCACCTATGTGTATGTGTGTGTGTGTACGCGTAGGCGTGCGGACGTGCATGCATTTGTGCGTTCATGTATGTATCTGTGCGTGAGTGCGTAGATGTGTGTATGTGTGTGTGTGTGTGTGTATGTGTGTGTGTGTGTGTGTGTGTCCCTGGAGAGCCTCTATGGCCGGATGGTGTATCAGATGGCACGTTAATTACTCAGCCTTCAAAAGATGGGCTGTCCTGGGTAGAACTGAGTGGAGGGCTGATGGCTCTATGGTGGTCAGAGAGGCCGTCTGTGGGGAAAAGGCGTGGAGATGAGAGGCGCACGCGGAGATCTACTCACATGCACGCACATACACACACACACACACACACCAAAACACTGAGTAGACAAGTCAGACTAGACTAGAGTAGCCACTCCCTCTCTCCTTGAATATTTCCTTATGTGCACAGCATCACCATTTCAATAAGACGTCCGCGGCACCAGCAGAAAATAATCTAAGACGATCAATCCATCTTCATTAATTAGCCTCTGTTGCTAAACTGGAAAATTAATTGAATCAACAAATTCAGTCGAGTAGAAGGGGAAGGGGTAGGGTAAATCGTGTAACAGAGTCAGTCTGTTGCTAGACTGATTGAATATGTCTCGGCTGTATTTCCTCGGGCATGCCGGGGCAGGATGCCACAGAGCACAAATATCTTGCGCAGTTTAAATGACTGAAACTGTGTGTATCTGTGTGTATCGCTACTTATATGTTTACGTATGTGTACGTGGCATGGTGTGTTTGTGTGTGCTTATGTGGTAGCCAGCGAACAGGAGGACAGGAGCGATGGATGCAGGCCTTTGACCCCACCTGACCCGGACCATCCCCCTGCCTTTCTGCCTTACTACCAAATCTCACACGCACACACACACACACACACACACACACACACACAGACGCACACGCACACAGGGCTCAGAGTTCTCAAAACCCTCTCAGACCCTTCTCCTGTCCGTCAGATCAAAGCCTGCCGGGGGTTGAGAGGGACCTGACCCGTGGGAGAGGCGGAGGACCCCGCTGTTTGGCTAGTCGGCGGTGTGGAAAGAGACAAACAGGCAGCTCCAAGGACGCCCTGAGAGCCCCTGGGCCGACGGAGCCCTAAATCCATGGAGGTTTCTCAAGGCCATGCATGACAGAGGAGGTCGTTTGTTCTGTCATCATAGACAGACGAACGCAGACACACACACACACAAAGACCGTACACGCACATACATAGACACACACTCTCTCTCTCTCTACATCACAGATGCGCAGACACACTCTTTGCCTCTTTCAATGACTCTCGGTCTCTCTCTCTTCCTCTCGCTGCATCACATGCTCACCACGCAGACATTTTTCATCCATCATCTTTCTCCAACAGTCTGGGCCCGTGACACTGATTCATTTGTGCCGTATAATGGAGATACAGAAACTACTCTGGAACTGTAGTGTGCCAAGCTCTTAACTACTTAACAAGGGAAAAAAAGGGTATTTAAAGTGCCTTTGGATGCATTACAAGCAGATTATGAGACCATTAGACGTGTAAACCTTTATTAAAATGTAATCATCAGACAATCATCATCTGAAAACACAATAATATTACATTCAGTGTAATATTTCATGATTAACTACACAGTTGCCCTATAAAATGCATGTGTGTGCTCATGAGGATCACTTCAAATAAAGGATTAGACTGTAATGTTATATATGGATAAGAGATGAACTGAAGACCCAAACTCATTGCTACAGGTCCAGATGTTGGCTATAGATTACGTAACTCATAGAACCTCATAGAAAATGACACATGAAAGTTATCTATTGTGCTGTGAAAAATGTGACAATATTTTCTAATGTTGCAATTTCTTTTATTGGAAAATATTGGCAGCAACCTGGCTTGCTTATTGTTTCTGCAGCAAATGACATTGTGCTTGTTTTTGACCTCGTGTATCTTTCTTCCACTGTGATTATTCCTCCAGCCCACGTGGCATTGATTCATTTGTGTGATAATGGAGGCACACCGCAAACCCTGGTGGGTGTACGAGCACCATAATCACTTAATAATTATGTTTAATCATCTGTTTACTCACTTTATCTCTACTTGATTAGATCTAATCACTTCTCACTAGTACAAAGTTGTTTTTTTAATAATACTTAATCAGTTGTAGCTCCAGTGACTTTCTAATGATCTCTTTCCTCTACGTGGAAGTGCAGCGACGGTGATTCACGGTTCATTAGCATCTATATTGCAAAACATAAAACTGACTAATATCCAATATCAACAATCATGGGCTAGTATTTCACAATCTCTCTTAGCTGAGTACCATAAAATACACTTTTGTAGCATGAAATTTCCTTTGAAATCCCAGGGACACTTGATGCTTGTTTGAGCTACTTCATGCATCTCGTACTAGTCTCTTCCACGTCCCCATTAAGCACCATGCAATTTCAGACCCTTAAAGCTGCCCCCTCGGCTCCCTGTCCCTCTGGTGTGCAACAAAAAGACACAGTACCCCTCATTCACTTCCCCATAGTTCACTCTCTCCTCTTTCGTTTACAAGGTGACAAAGCTTGCTGCAGTGTCTCAGTGCAGCTGGCACCCCCAGTAAACGGAGGGTTCCCATATGATCTAGCTGCGTGGTGCTCATGTTATCTCCAGCGAGGGCCTTTAAAGCGCTATGTCTTTTCCACATGGCCCGGGCCAGTTTAATTACCCTGCCTCAGCTGTGGCTGTGGACGCCCACCACTCTGTTTCACTGTGTGGGAACCGGGATGGAGGACAGAGGCCTGAGCACTGCTTCACTGCTTCATGTGTACTTTGAAACAATGGTGCATTCTATTCTATTCTATTCTATTCTATTCTATTCTATTCTGATTTGAACTTACACAGTACAATAAAGTAATAAAGGAAAATACAGGCAGCCTTGTAGTGTATTACTTTACTCACTGGCAACATATCATATTGTATTGTATTGTATTGTATTTTATCGTATTGTATCATATTGTATTGTATCGTATTGTATTGTATTGTATTTTATCGTATTGTATCATATTGTATTGTATCAAATTGTATTGTATTGTATTATATTGTATTATATTGTATTGTAATGTATTGTATTGTATTGCATCGTATTGTATTGTATTGTATCATATTGTATCGTATTGTATTGTATCGTATTGTATTGTATTGTATTGTATTGTATTGTATCGTATCGTATTGTATTGTATTGTATTGTATTGTATTGTATTGTATTATATTGTATTATTGTATTGCCCAGTTGTTTTGTTTACTACTTTATTTACTTTATTTACTTATTTACTGGTTTACACACACGAGTTGTGTGTGAACCATGGGAACACACAACACACATGCAAATATTTCCAAAGCAACAGGCAAACATTTTGGGGGAAAAAAAAACAAAACAAAACAAAAAAAGGTTATTGGCCCTTAACAAGACCCACCCAGTGTTGGGTTCATACGATACTGCGAGCTTGGCTCTGCCTGTGTCAGGTCTTCTCTGGCTCTGAGCAGTGTGAGAAGGTGAGACTCTCCGATAAGATCAGCCGGAATGACCTTTTCACTCCTCTCCCCCCCCCCCACCACACCCGCCCGCCGCCCCCATGCCGTTCCCTCCTGGCACAGTTGGCGCTGTGTGGCACCCAAGAGCCACTCGGGCCAGTGGGTAGAGTTACAGCAGGCAGCGCCTCGGCTCACATGTTTTAGCAATTTCCTCCGTCCTCTGTGAAATTATGCAAATATTTTAGCCGTTTCCTCGAGTCTGGAGGACCAATTAAGACTGAACGCTGTTGAGGAGGCCTGCAGACAGAGGTGAAGGGCTCCCATCAAGCCAGCCTGGACCCTGAGGTCTAAGAAGTGCAGATCGCAGCACCCAAACGGTAAGACACAGACCTATAGATGAGGTGAGGCGGACAAGAGGATCACAAAATGGAGAGTGTGATGTTGACAAGGGAAGGAGGCAAAGAAAGGAGGCTGTAAAGAAAAAGAAACGATGATGAAAAAGAGATGAAGATATAGGGACGATGTAAAAATGGAGGGGGGCAAGGGAAAAGAGAGATAAAATAGGAATGGGCAGGGGGGAGTAACTCTTTTCCAAGTCTGTCATAGCCTGTAGGGGAATAACAGACATGTGACTGAGTGTTTATTTCAAGGAAACCTGCTGTGATGGATGATTTTACCAGGGTGGCTTGCACCACAATGACAAAATGGAGGCTTATCAATCTGCCTTGATGACGGTCCAACTCTGCTCCTCCAGCAGCAGGTAAGGCCATATCTGATGTTACTGCCATGTAAAAGCACAGACAATAGCAGTTTAAAAATTGAACCTGGCCCGCTGCTGGGAATACAGGCCTCTCCTGTGATTTCAATCAGTTCCCACTCCAATGCTCTGTCTGACTCTCTCTCTCTCTCTCTCTCTCTCTCTCTCTCTGTCTGTCTCTCCCACCCCTGTAGAGACTAGCTACTGGTCCTGCAGAGTCCAACACAGGAAAACCTGATAGGTCTAAGAGGCTATGAAGTGCGCTCCACCTCACTGGAAGTCCATCTTTGCAGTAAAGATCTACCGGCTCCAGAAATTCCCCGTCATGTTGAAGAATTCGATCCAGGGATTGTGCTGTCTGGATAAAAGTTCACTGCGCCCTATAAGGGGAATGGGTTGAGGTCACGGCACTAAAGCATCTCCCCTAGTTCAAAGGTGGGCATAAATGTGAGTCGTGAGGAGAGATTAATCTTGGTCAGGGGAAAACCTTTTGAAAGGAGGGCATGTAATCGCATTGTGGAGCGTAACAAACCATATCGTTATTAAACGGTATTGTTAAAGGAAATAGGAGAAAGGGGTCAAATCTGAAGTGAGCAGCATTATTGTGACATTTGAGCCTAAGCCTTAACTGTTGCTGGTGATAGATACGGGGTAAGCTTTGATGAGCTTATCCATCACTATGTGTGCCATGGAACTAAATTGTCACACTGGGTTAAAAAAACAACTTTTTTTAAGACCAAAGAAAAGACAAAACCTGATTTTACTACAATCTATTCATGCTGAAGTTAACATATTCTTATATCTGTGTAATCAGTGTGTAATTAAGTTATTTGAGGCTATTTTCTTTCTACATTCTACATTTCTGTATTTTCTTGTAGTTGTACTGTATTCAGTATTTTATTGTGAAGGAGTATTTAGAGACATAACCCTTCTCTCCTGACCATATTCCAATGTAATTCAAAATACTGGTATGTAATTCCCTCCTTCCTTAAGATATAAAGAGTGGCAGCCATGAAGTTGCACTGCAATTAGTTGGAAACAAAACGCAACGCTGGCAAGAAAGAGCTTCTTGAAGCTAAGAGGGGTCACAACTTTGTCTCTGTGTCTGTCCCATTCTCCCTCCTTTGTCTGTCTCTCTGTTTCTTCATCCTTCTCTTCACTCTGTCTATTTCTCTCCCCTTCTTCATATCTTTTTCCCCCCACCCTTCCCCCCCATTTCCAAGCTCTCCTCTCCAGGGTGTCTCCCACAGGCCTTAGTGTGGCCGGGCCTTTCTGCTCCAGGTGGTCTGCAGCCAGCCACCTGTGTTGTCTTTGTGGCGCTGTCATCTGTCTCCGGGCAGGCTTTGTGGGGTTGCCAGTGTGAGGACAGGCCTGGTGAGCACTGATGATGGAGATACTGCTTTCTGCTCCTGCTTCTCCCAGACTCTCACAGGACTCCAGTGTTGCCAGACACAAGGAGCCATGTTTCCCCCCCCTGCCCCCAGCCGGTCCCAAGGA
Organism: Hoplostethus atlanticus; assembly: GCA_034670405.1. Classification (NCBI taxonomy): domain Eukaryota; kingdom Metazoa; phylum Chordata; class Actinopteri; order Trachichthyiformes; family Trachichthyidae; genus Hoplostethus; species Hoplostethus atlanticus. The sequence goes on from JAXDDX010000012.1 coordinate 6,244,322, forward strand.
GAAATCCTGGGAAAATGCTTTACCAGTCACGATGCCTCATTGTTTGCACCGCGGGATTTCAAGGTGTGATGTTATGTTAAATGACTCATTCATGAGGACCTGTTATAGCATAGCATAGTGCCTCGAGACAAGATGTTATCCCTTATGCATGTTACAGCATGGTGGAGTTATTAATATTTCAGTTTACTTGCTGAATTACATTTACACACTGTAGCATAGCATTCATAGCATTCACAAAGAGACAGGTGTGTATACGGGGATAATCCGCGCAAGAGGTGAAAGTTGAAGGCATTTCAAAGCCACAGCCCTGACCTGATACCACTCAGGACCTCGAGCTATAACTGCCTAAGTCATGTGTAAGTGTGTGTGTGTGTGTGTGTGTGTGTGTGTGTGTGTGTGTGTGTGTGTGTGTGTGTAACCTGACTCAGTAGTCCATTGTCACTACCCTGAGATTTGAAGAACCACTCAAACTCATCACCAGAAGAATCACCGTCACACCTGATTCTTTAAGGGCATCATGACACACACAGAAAACACACACACACACCATAAAGCATAAAACATGGCCAACAAGTGCTCTGAACACTACACAAGTTAGCATAGCAAGCACATATTTTCCAGAAAGCACAGCCAGCCTTGCTTCGTTAAAAACATCAGCATGATGTGTGGTCTTTGACCAATCAGATTGCTTGGCCAAATCTATGTGTTGTGTAATAACCAATGCATCTATAGTTAGAAATGAAAGTAATGCTTAAACTTGAGGCACATCCACAGGACCAGACAAATGCATTTTTCTTAATCTCCACTTGAGGGAAACGTTTGGCAGCTATGGCATCCATTTATTTTTCTGCAAAGCAAAGCTGGGAGAAAAACACATCTTCTGAAAAGGAAATACAATAGCCTAGTACTATCATACATTTTAGAATGATACCTATGCTTAATAATTCTGCAAAACTTAAAAATAAAACATCACCATGCAGTTACTGTGTCAAAAAATAAAAACCAGAAATAATACCAGAGTAGAAACTAAATCAGAAAATAACATGACACTATAAATTCACTATTGAGTAGCACAGACACATTAGAAGTCTGTATAAGATTATTATAGTGATTACTTTATTAGGGCATTCTCAGAATAAAGTCACTACATTCCCCTAGATATGCAGGGATGTAGTGGAGGACAAACCCAGCTTTTTAATGATGTAAATTCATAGTAAATAGTATCAAAGAGATGTAAGTTAAATGTGAATATGGGCTTTTAAAGGGAAAAAAGGAAATGTCATAAACTATAATCCAGAATTCATAAAATATAATGATTTTTGTTTATATTGGTTGCTCGCCTCATGATGATCGCCGAGCGGAGGCTATATTTCCCCTACCTTTTTATTTATCATTACAACACTGGATATGCTCAGCATCACAGGACCAGCCCCCCCTTCTATATTCCGAGTTTTATTTACTCCACATCCGGAGGGGGAGTGTTGATAAATGACGGCGCTGCGCCCTGGGACTCTCCTGTTTAAGGAGCGGCGAGGCGATTTATGAGCGCGCTCTCGCAGGCTTCACTGTGATTAATCGTCGCCGTCCTCCACGGCCACAGGCTGGGCAGGGGCAGCCGGCCCTCCACTGTTTGGATAGGGAGATAACATCAAAGCAGCCTGCTGCTTGTGTTAAGAAAATACTGCATTCTGGGTCAGCGCAAATGAATCCAGGAGGAGCCTGAAACTGTTTTTAATGACACTCCCATCAATATATTATCACTCCAGCTCCAATTTGAGCAGAGAGGTCACAAATGACATTTGCAAATGTCTGTTGCTGACCCCCCGAGCTTCCTAGAGGCTTACACAGACTAGGATGATTTAACTGTTTATGTTAGGCTACGTTTATGAATGTGTAGGGATCACAGGGTGAATATGTTGAAGCCAGTGAGAGTTTTTATAATCCATTAATAACTGCTGCAGCACCTTCAATTATTTACACATCAATTAGAAATTAGTTCTACAACATTTCTCCAACTTTGAGATGTACTCAGCCGGGGGTTTGGACTGAGGGTTGCGGTTTGGCTCATCATGAATCCCAAGTGTCAAGCCTCATACAAATTAGCTAGTGTCTAATGAGTAGTTAAAGGTGTTAGCCTGGGAGATATTTACCTGCCCTGGTGTACTCCTCCACACCTGCACCATTGATCACAGGTCTCACTGGAGGGCTGGATGCTCCAGGGGTGACACTGTTTCTCTTTTGATCTCTCTCCAAAATGGCCAACTCATCACCAGGGCTACAAGCCTTCCTGTCTTGTGTCAGACTTTTACTTTTAAATAGAGTATCTCCTCAGGAGATAACACCCAGTGCTCCATTTATTCTCAAGATGGTGACGTGAATCATCTCGGTATGATTATCTCTGTTTTACTGCAAAGCACCTATTCCACATGCAATTCCAGATACAATTCATTGCAGGTTTAAGAAGATTTAAAACAAAATAAAAGAATACATTTGAATGTGTTGAATAGGTGATCAGTGATTCAGGGCTTCTCTATAAAACAGTAAAAGAGTCCTGGCCAAAGTATTCTCTGTCTTATCTCATTTACACATCAAAATAGTTTCTCTCATTTCCTTTTTGTTAGAGCACCGTACTCCTCAAGCCAACTGGGAATAGTTGGGAGAATTTCCGTTCTTTATTTTCTACTTCCAACTACTTCCCCTGGTTCCTAAAAGGATGCCAATTTAGTTGAATTCAGGCTGAGTTGAAAGGCGCACTGTTACCTGTCCGCTGGGGTAGAACCATGGCAGTGGCTGCCCTTTCCCATGCTTCCACTTCGGGACCTCGACCACAGGCAGACAGAAGGGACACCTGTTCCTCCGGAGAGGTTGGCCAGCATCTGAAATCTTAGCGTCAGTCCTGCCTATTGAGAATGGGCAGCGTGATAAGGCCCCGTACTGTGATGGGGAGGAGGAAACCTGAGGAGAGAGCAGGAAAGGGGACGCCTATAGCCAGATGAATCTGGTACAATTTGCCAAAACACTGTGCCCCCCTCCACAAGATGATTACCCACACTTGCAATAGGAAAGCCATTGTCTGGTGCAAGTCTCCACTTATCTGTGTATTCTTTATTGTAATGCACGGATATGATGGTGTACCTGTGTTACGCTGGAGGACAAGGTTTGGTGCAGAGGCGAACAGGTACAATTAAATGTGCCTCTCCTGCTGTTGGTGTAAATCAGCACAATTATATATCCTGGTGGGAAAAACACTGGCCTCTCTCGGAAATACCTTTGACTCAAACTCATAAATTGCTGGCACAAAAACCCCATCAAACTTTACACTGAGAACCATTCCTGCGTTTTCACTCTGGTCTGCTACTATTCATCTCCTAAAAAACATAAGAGCAGAGACGTTGATTTAAGATCCAAGAATTGGTGCATGCCCCATTGAAAATAATAACTTTTTAAACATGTGGTTACAAATATGGAAACACTGAAAGATGAACATGATCCTCGTCTTAATGTTTTTCATCCCTCATGCTTACAGTATGAACCAAGGCCACTGTGATTGCTTGACCTTGTATTGACAACAGTTTCCAACAATTTTCTTTAAAGAAAATCGTGCAAAAATCTTTCCCCCCGGCCTGACAAGATTTGTACTGAACGCTCTCCGGAGAATGGGTCACAAGGGCAAACCCGGAGCACTGAGAGTTTGTCCAAGAGGTTTCCGCATGAGCCCCTCAACGAGCCTCATATTGTCTCCCTCCTCAGTGCCTTCTCGCCCCATATATCAGCCTCCCCTGCTGAGGGTGAGTCACCTTCCCCATACCACCTTTGATGTCCTAAAGATCCTGCAGCACTATTTGTAATCACGGTTGAGTCCACCTATGGGGCAGCGTCATGCAGGCCCCACTTGACAAACTCAGTTTTTTTTTTCCTTCCCCAGTTTTTTATGGTTCTCTCCTCACTTCCGTTATTGTAACATCTGAAAAGCGCACCCTTGCTGATATGGTTGAGTTGCATAAGTTACAGCGTAAAAATGTCATGTGCCTCGGTGCTTTCCTATGCTGAAGATGGACATTGCCAGACGCAATGGCCGCCATGGGGCCCTTACTGAGGCCCAGGTCAATGTCTTTCTGCTGCAGCCAGAAGCCATGGGGAAATAACTAGCAGCTCTGGTGGAGGGAGTCAACAGTCTGAGAGGGCCCAGATGCACACTTCTGAAATCTTCAAAGATTCCTCCCGTGACTTTCACTATCAAACATATGTGCACTTAGGATGCTTTATTTGATGGTCAGATCTGTTAAGGAAACATTTTTTTTCAGATATGAACTGGAGGAAGAGTTGTAGGGGGGTGTGTGTGGTTGACATAACAGTAGGGTTTAAGCTTTAAACAATAGGATGCTATAGCTTGAATGTCAGTCTTTTGGAATATACAAGTGGTGATTTTAAAAAGAGGGTGGTTTTGTCGTTCCCTCTGGTGCAGTCCCTCAAGCGTCTGTGGTTGGAGTGAGCCCAGCCATTCAAACAATACACAAAGAATATTAAAGTAAAAACGTTCATGTAAGGAAGTTGTTGATATAATTTATCCAAAAAATGATCAACTCCTTGCTACTCCTGCTAAACAACAAAGGAAAACTGAGGATTAGAAAAAAAACTATTGCTTTGCCTTAATGCTTCACAAATATGGCCATAAGATGGACTAATGCCCCAGTGTTGTTTCTAATGGGTGATCACATGTTAAAAGTCAGTCTGTGTTGTTCAAAGCCTTGGGTGACAGCTTAACGTTACAGCTTCTTTATTTATCCCCCCCACTTCATCCTTTGAGTCAGGGCTAAAACAAAAAAAAGAGCCCTACCAGAGGTCTCCTTTGTAGAAGCAATGGATGAGGGCATGTTGTTTGGGAGAGTTCGTTAAACTGTCCTCACCTTTACGCCTGACCTGAGCCTGGTCGAGATGTTTCCTAGCTGAGGCATCCTTCCTGCTAGAAGAGCAGCGGGGTGATTTATGACCCAACGTGCTGAGAGGGAAATGTAAGGGCACACACCGAGAATTATCGGGTATTATGGGAATCAGCCACGAGGAGGGAGCAGTAGAGAGGCACGGGAGGAAGGGAGAGAGAGGGTGAGAGAGAGAGAGAGAGAGAGAAAGCGAGACAGAGAGAGAATGAGGAAGAGGAGTCAGACAGACCAGAGACAGAGATAGAGAGTGTGAAGAGAGGGCCGTAAAGTGTGCAGCGAAGGCCATTAGCCTCTCCGCTTGCAGGAGAGAGCAGGCAATGATGGGTGATCTCCTGCAGCGCCGAGCACAGGAAGAGGAGGAGAAGAGCAAAGGAGGGGCTCTAATAGGATAACTCCCCCATTAACCCAGGGGAGACGCCTCTCGGAGATGCTATCAATCCGAGCAGACGTCTCCATCATGCCTGCCGCAACGTCGCCATGCAACACCGATACACAAAGTCGGGGAGAGACAGCGTCTGTCTATCATGGACACTCAGACAACATGTAAACATCTAGTAGAGTTTGGTGAAATGTTTTTTTTTTCCATCTGGGATCGAAGGACACCCCTGTTATTGTTGCTCTTCAACACTATGAACACACAGGGGAAGTAGTGGAGGTGGTAATAGGCTGCAGACATTTTGGAGTACAGCTTCATTTCTGGGTTTACATCATTCTAATTTTCACTATATGTTTACAGTACAAACATCTGCATGGAGCTGTTGTGCACTTAAGGAATTGTGCCTCTAAAAGGCAAAATGTACACTTGTTTTCTTAAAGTAAACACAATCTCCATGGTGAGCATATTATTTAAAAGGTAACTGACAGTGTTCATAAAACATCATGTGATGCCATTCTAGCCCCCTGATTCAAAATATGATGTAATCAGTGTCTAATTTAGTGTGTTTATGCTTCAGTTGCATACAGTATGGCTCCTTTTTGCCAAGCATTTATCCTGCTAAAAGGGGATACTTTGATTGCAGAGAGAGAAAGAAAGTGAGAGGTTGAGAGAGATTGATCAAATCCAGTTTACTGCATCAACATAACATTAAAACACTCAATAAATATCAATTCTCTCTCTCTCTATATATACATTTTGAAATAACGTAGTATTAACAAAATAAAACTTATTGGATTGTTTTAAATGTACCTCAGGAGGACAGGAGTTTTCTCTTCAATATTTCCAGTACCCACTTTGATTGAATAATCTCCTTAGCCTATTGTTTATTGGAAATGCATGAAGAACGAGTGTCTCTGGACACCTTGAGTGGATAACCATATGCTGTCACAGTAGACCAGACGCGCCTCATATTGAGCGCTCTGTTGACCTGGGAATTGTGTGGGAGGTGGAGGGCGGGGGTGGGGGAGGGGTGGCGGCGGGGGGGCACAGGGGACTTGTGAGAGTTTAGAGAGGTACAAATCAACGATTTAACTACTCCAGGCCTGTGTGTGATTGTGTATTTGTGTGTGTGTGCGTGTGTGTGTGTGTGCTATTGGAGGCGTACATACTGCTGGCATTTACAAAAAGGAACCAAAGAACTCGCATTTCTGTTGAGTCTTTGCAGCAACACATCTCATGGCTGTGTGGAGGAGGTGATGCTTTTTTTCATCCTTACATGTCCTTAAACCGCGTTGCACCACTGCAGTATTTGAATCCAGCGCATGTGTGCAGGAAAAAGAGAGTGACAAAGAGGATGAGACAGACAGACCTAACAATAGACAGAGACAGATAGAAGGATGTAGTTCTGACCAGTGCCATTGATCTTTATTGGGCCACACATTAAATCAATGGCAGATGCTCTCCCTTTGACCAAACCACTCAGCTGTCACCCTCCTTGTTGCTCCCGCCTGCCCCACTTCTTTCTCTTAGGGGACAAACCAAAACTAACTATCAGTAAACAAGCAGACTCCTCAAATTCCATAAACGTCAAGCTACAGACAACAAGCCAGCCAGCCTCTGTTTGTGTAAGTGGGAAACCCCTCTCTGGTTTTGACACAGGCCTACAGCTAGCACGCTAGTTTGGGGGGGAAGTGTTATTATGGTTTAACATGCCAGCAGTTCTCCCTCATCATGAAACCAACCCAACAGCCTGTCAAACAACTGTTGCCTTCTTAGGGAAGCACATTGTTGTTTGCCCTTTTGGAGTCTTACTTGTGGTTGGATGTTGGTACCACAGAAAAGAGTCTGTTTTTGCATTAGCAAGGTAACTGAACGCAACACAAACGTTCCTTTGTGATTCAAAGTGAACTGAGAGGTTCTGGGGAATCTTTACTCAAAGTGATTTTGCAGTGATCAAACATTGATAACTTGGATATGTGTCATTTCAAACCAAGGCAAGTGTGCGGCAGTAAAGAGGAGTAGCAGTTGGTAGCAGGCTAGAGCGATTAGATTAGAGGTGAACCTAAAATCCATACAGTAAAAACCTTCACAAATCCATTTGTACTTAAATGTTCATGGGAGATAGAACTTGTTCCTTTCCATTACTTTGACTGCGTCTGCATACGTATGAAAATGTAACGTTTTGAGTATGCTGCATATTTAGCTCTTGCTTGCCCTAATGGCGCCCAATCAGTTCCACCAGGTCTGTTCCAATGGGGTAGGCGGCCTCTACCCTGATTACACTGAATTGTGGGTATTTCCTGCCTCTAAGCCTCGCATATGGATCGAGTAAGGCAGTGGCTGAGGGACTACCGTTTCTCTCCACTACATCTTCATTTCTTTCTCTCTCACTTTTTTCAACGGAAAAGCAAAACACTTTTGTTTTTTCTGGCTCTGCTGTCAAAATACTGAGCTGGGCTTTGGCTCAGTGTCTACTTGCATGTAGCCAAGGAAAATCCCAGGAGACAAGTGTGGCTAAATGCAGTTTAATCCACATGATCACTATCCGTCTGCGGACTCAACCACACCTATTGTTGACCTATTGCTGCGAGGCAAACAGATTTTCATTCAATTTCTATCGTTCTGTGTTTTCTCTGTTCAGGACAGAGATGTTTGTGATACATGAAAGTAACTTGTTTTAAAACCCCTGGTGAAGGTAGAAGTGTTATTATTGAGTCAGATCCACCATATGGTCTGATTCTGGGCTTTATTATGGAGGTTATTTTTTCACTAAACAACAGCAGGGTGGATGCATTATATGTCCAACGAGCCTTTTCCCTTCCCTGTGAAAAGAAAACTATAAAATCGTCAGGAAATAAAGCCATCTGCTGACAAATGCCATCATAGAACCTGTACGTGCACATACATGCATTTAAAGTGAAGACTTGGAAATGGAGTGAGATGTACAAAGTTGGTTGTGGATGGCATTTCATTATATCCAAGAACTCTGTCAATAAGAAACACTTCTCTGTCATTCCTTGTGTCACATACATGACTCATTTTCTTACTAAAGGTTTCAGGAGCCAAACATATTCTGGCCTGGCGGTAATTTAAAAAGCGTAAAAAACATATCCCTCTGTCACGGTGACGAAAAAGGCCCTATATTATAACAGGGAGCCAGCTGCCAGCTTTAGACAGAGTTTAGAAGATACCTGTCTGGCTACAACACTAAACCATCACGACCAAGTTAAAAGGCCAGAAGAAGTCCCATATGAAGCGCTGTCTGATTCATGACAGTATATAAAGAGTAAGATCCACACATGCTGAGTTATTGTACTGAGCATTATTGGAAGACGGCTCCCGACTACAAGTTTCTCATACTTTACCCTACTCCACTACACCAGTCCTTCGTATGCTCTTTTTGTGGGAGATTTTGGCATTTGATGCCGGAGCTTGTAGTATGTTTGTATTAAACATTTTTTGGAGTGGGTTACTCATTATTTTGCACTCTACTCTCAAACATTGGCCATACTTCCTCTCCAATATAACCACTGATGGAGGACAGATTGAACCACATTTTTTAGGGGTTTGCTTACCTGCCTGCAGAAGTATTTGATTTGGCAGTTGGACGACCTTCACATCGAAGCCTGTATAGGAGCAATGAATCAACATGTTTTGATTATTATTGTGGCATTTGGGCAGTTGTCTTGCAAGTCACAATATTAAATGTCCAACTAATTCAGTTTCATAGGAAAGCAGGAAAGCACAGCAGTCTTTCTTGTGCAGCATTAATTAATCTTATTTGTTGTTGCTATATTTTGGTCTGCAGTGCAAATTGACATTTTATCCATGATATCAGGGCTTATGAAGGATAGTTTTGTGGTGTAATGATTAAAGAGACTGTCCTTTAACTGGCAGACCCATGGTTCAAGCCCCTGTGTCAGGGAGTAAACCGCCTGCTGAAGTGTCATTGAGCAAGTCATTGAATCCTTTCCAGATTAAAAGTGTTGTTCTGTAGCTGACCCCGGCAAGCAAAAAGGGAGAATTTCCCTATGGGGGATCAATAAAGTATCATATTATATGTGTGTGATTGCACTGTTGCATCCAACTACAGCATGCTGTACAACATGTCTTGCTAACAGGAGGGCATCCCTACATGTTGGTTTTTTTTGTGTTTTCTGTTTGAAAAACATTTTGTTGTCTTGTTCCTTTGCCTCCCACCGCTGTCCTGTGGCCAACAAAAGAGATAGTGTGACACCTACTAAATTACTGGCGTGCAAAATGTGATTGATTGACTTGTTGTTGGGCTGCCATGACCACTGGAATGCACCTCATGTGAAAGGTGCCTCCGACAAACACACCGGCGCATACCTACTCAGGTTACCTGGGCTGGGCTCCAGGTATTATAAATCGCATTGTCTGATAAAAAAAAAAGAGGGTGAAGCAAAAAGCAATATTTGGATAAAAATATTGCCTCCTCCCTTTTGCGTATCAAAAGAAAATATGTGCTTTTCTCCAGGTGTGGGTTATTTCACTTTGCCTGTAATGTGATAGAACACTAATACAAAACACCTGTCCCCGAAATAAAATGCAGCATATAATGTAATAAAGTGCATTGTCTGATTGGTTATGGCATTTCTTCATTTAGCTGCAACAACTTTAAGCTCAGCCACCCTAAAACCTTAAGAAAACTCACATATAACAGATGTGGTTCTGAGGTTGCAGAAAGATCCGTGAAAAATGCGTCCCACAGTAGAGGTACCACCAAACCTGGCCCTCAACTGTCTGGGAGAGTATCTCTACACAAAGAAAGCATCGGTGCATTGTTATATTTTACTGTGTGGCATAAATCAAATATTATAGAAGTGCTGAGAATAAAAAGCATCTGACGTTTTTAGCGTGACAGTTCCGCAGTTCCCGTGTTTAAGTGGCGGCGGGAGCTTTGTGGCGCTAGGCCGGGATCTCCTCCCGTTAAGCACACATCCTGCAGGCTTTGTCCCCTGGCAGTGACCTGATCCAGCTGGAGGAAGCAACCAATGAGGAAGATATTAGATCAACTCCGGGACAAATTAATAAAATTCTCTCAAGTCTGCCTCACCTACTGTACTGTGCCGTGAGATTTACACGCAAGAGTAGAGGTTTTGCTTTCATCAGAGCAACCCCATTAAACTTCCCCTCTCCAGGTTCAAATGATCTATGGACACCATGATCCGCCTCTGGAAGGTGTTGTGTTCCTTACACCCGACGTCCAGACAAGGGTGGTCTGTGCAACCGGATCCTTTGACATCATGGAGAACATGAAAACATGAAACATAGTTATTGATCACAGAGTTCACACTAATCAAATAGCACCCTGGTTTGTTTGAAGTTAAAAATGGTTACAGTGGGTGTTTATCGTTGCACTTCAGGACCCTCCTGCCTCGCCCCTCTTAAACATACACAGACAGAAGTGTTATTTGTATTGTTAAATTTACATTAAGTCCATTTTAATTGCATCAACCCACTAAACAGATCTTACAATAATGGGCCTGACAGAGAAAATTGCAATCATCTGTGGAGAGCCTGCGGCGGTGTAATGGACAAACCTGATTAATTTAATCTTGTTGCACTCCATTATGGCTGCACTTTATCATTTCAACAGATGGAGCACAAAGAAATTAAAAAATGCTCTCAAGGATATGTGGCACTCTCACTCCATCCTCTCACATCCCTTCATCTGAAGGTGTGTGGGCTGCTATGCCTAAATGAAGGCCCTGACTTGAACCTCTGGAAGAGTGCATTATCAGACCCAAACCAGATTATATGGATGATTATATGGTCAACTGATGCAGAGAATCATCAGAATTGTCTCCTGATAACTGCTGAACGCTGTTATTATTAGAGGGCTGTCCAATCATCCAGTCCAATGAGTTGGTATTCTCAAAGGAGTAGAATGACAATTACTTTACTATGTCTAGAGGAAATTCAAATGAACATGAATGTCACATTCATTGCATGGTTATCTATAAATAACATCATTTTCATATAACAATAGGTTTTTGCATTACTGGAATCACATTATTATTCCTGAATTGACAAATTGTCTGAATGCTGCAAGGAGGTGTACTGTATGATTGATGAATGATTACAAGATATTCCTGCTGGACTAAATGTTCAATGCTATTGAATACTAAAGCACTCACATTTTCACCCAGGAGTCAGGCAACATACTAGGTTGTCAAATAGAGATCTACAGGTGGCGCTCTAGTTCATATCCAGTGAGAGAGAGAGAGAGAGAGAGAGAGAGAGAGAGAGAGAGAGAGAGAGAGAGAGAGAGAGAGAGAGAGAGAGAGAGAGAGAGAGAGAGAGAGAGAGAGAGAGAGAGAGGGAGGGGGGGGAAGCATCCACAAGAAAATAATATATAGCTTATTAGAGCAAAGGCTATAAGGCTATATACACTGTAGCTGAAGCAATATCCTATAATCTGATAGATTCCAGTATTAAATGACGTTCAATTCAAAGGTTTATATCTTGCCAAAAAAATATATGAAGAAAAAAATAATAATTATTGAATTTATTTCAGTATAAAAATACTGCAATTGGACACCAAGGGAAAATACTGCAGCTCTAGTCGTTTACTTACAAGTAGACTACAGAACTGAATTGATTTAACGCCGTGTATTAATTTGCTCCTGCATGTTACATTTGATACTACAGCGAGCGGCGCGCACGCAGACGCATCCGGAAATCTGGGTTGTCAATTCACTGTAGGCTACCGACTGCGCTGCCGTGAAAACTTTCCCTAGTTAGCTCGGATAATTGGACGGTTAAGTTTTTATATGCTTTTGCCTTCTCTGTTGAGTTTGTCGCGGGTGGAGGAAAAAAAAAAACACTTTCCAGCGACCAGGCAAAAAGGAGCCCGTGCGAGTCAGCGGTCAAAAGATGTAAAAGTCCTGGTCATGGACAGCGAGACTTGTTGCATGTGGTGACAGCGTTAATCTATAAGGTAGGCCGCTACGAGACCACTCCGTTTGAGGGTAGACTGCTTCTCCTATTAGTTAATGGTTTGTTCACGGTGGCTGTTACCCACCTCTAATTGTTTGCGTTGTAAGCCTGTGGTAAATTGACAGCGCGGTAGTGAGGTATTTCCATTATGGGCGGGGACAGTGGTTACTTACAGTCATACCATGCTACTTTCAATCATAGCTCTTTACGTTTCAGACAGGGTCAGTGATATGAGGGGAAATAAAAACTGTAGGTGAGCCATGACCATGACGACAAATTAAAAAAAAGAGTATTTTCATAAAAGCATTACATTATGTTTTCCCCCTTAAAAGACCCTATTTTTATACAACTAACTATGCATTGGCCTTATAAAGATTTATATCAACCTATAAAGGTGTGTAAACGCTATTTCAACTCAAATTTATTTTCAGTTTAGGCCTTACAAATAGTCTAACTTATCATTGGTATGACGGTGTTTCCTATATCATCCTATACAGTATCAGTGTACAGTATTTCTTTATGGGTGTTTTGTCTTTTAGGATTACAGTTTTACATTTGTCTTCACTGGCATATCCTGTAAAACTAAGATACTTGTACTGCTGGAATGCAAGCAGAAATAAATAGAGAGAGAGATTTAGTAAAACATCATTTGCCTTATGTTAACTTAGCAACAATTGTACAAGCTAGATTTTTCTTTCATTCATTCTGCCCCGGGCTGTGTTCATTTTTCTGTCTAATTATTTCCTTTTTTGCTGCGCACCACATTTGACAGTGATGGATAACAGGTTAAAAATGAATGTTTTCTCCTCAGCTAGTGTATGTTGGATTGGCTCTAGCACGCATGGTGTTCTGCCCTCAGACCAAAAGGACCTTGGAAAGATTGTGTTCCCCTCTGCTTTTCCCATTCCAGTGTGATACAGTTTGTCTTCATTTTCTTCTGACTAGCACCCATTTGCATGATATATAGCTAAAGCACATCATCAAGACAGAAGTGTAGGTTATGTCAAAGTTATGCCATGATGATTACATTCTAGGTTGCAGAAGCAGGGCCAGTCCAACAGTACTGACTATTCATCCGACTGCATAGAGATGGTTGATGTTACTGTACTTGTCCCACAGAACAAAGCCTCCAAATATCAGTGGTACTTCAGCATCTAAATGTCAATCCAGGAAGCCCCTATATTTATGCACCTGGTCCGATGTTATGCTGCAAATCTAACAGGTTACTGCTGAATCATTGAGTGTTCATTGAGTATTGGCTCACTTCGGCCTGGAAGTGATATCCTAGCTCCGACTTTGGCTTGCGAATGGTCACACAAACCATGTGCTGCTGTCATTACAGTGGTAGAATGGTGGAACAGGGTACACAGATGATGCTTGGTGTCCCTCCCTCCCTCCCTCCCTCCTCTCTCTCCCCCTCCCCTCTCTCGCTCTCTCTCTCTCTCTCTCTCCATCTCTAGCAATGATAATAAGTGTTTCAGATGCTAACATTGTAATACTCACTGCAAACCTTTACTGCTTTAATACCTTGCATTCCATTGGGTGCCAACGTCAGGTTTCCACTGGTAATCATTTCATCCAGCCTCCATTTCATGACACCCAAATGGGAGAGCCCTGTTTACTCATTTATCATATTTTAGCCTTCTGTCTACAGAAACACAACATGCATGATCAAGGGACAGATAGGAGTATCTACAAAGCAATTTTTAGTCAGTGTTTTCTGGAAATGTTTTTACTGATATTATTAATATTTAGATGCATCTCTCGTTGTGAGTAAATCATCGTTTCACATGCCCACAGCTCCATGTTCCCTCCCTTGGTTTGCCTCGGGAAAGTATCATCCATTTCATGTAAGATGGGAAACACGGAACATGGAAAAGTGGTGAACGCCTCTCAGTGACACATTTATTGTGACTCATGGCCATTAAAGTTTTTGCTTTTTTGCTACTTTTATGATCTCATGTGGACTAACATTTTATGGATGTTAATCCACATTTTCTTTTTTTGTTTTTGACCTAATTTCTATTGAATACAATTTGTATTTTCAAAATCAGAGCCTTGAGCTAGTACTGTTATGAAACAGCAAGCGACTCAAAGATGAAGGGTCGAAATTCATTCAGTTTTAAAAGTGTGGTGGTTCAACAGGAATACTGCAATGTTTCACGTCCTGCAGCAATGAATAGAATCACTAACTATTTTCATTCACACATGTACCAGCTTCCCTACTATACTGTACATGTGCTTCAGGTTTTCTTTAAGACTTGACTTCAGAGGAAAGTTCTCCAGTCTGTTCTCCTTACTTTTGAAGTTACATGCTCCTCCAATTACTGGGGCCATGCAGTCTCCCCTATGGTGTCCTTGGACAGCTCTTTGAGTGCCTGAAAATGTTGCGGACCATTAATTCTGGATTGTCTTCATCTGTTTGCATAATTTTCCCTTCGCAACCATTTTCCTTCCCCATTTTCAACGGTCTATTCTCTCAGGTTTATTTTCTATTTTACAAAATGTTTGAGTCTTACCAAGATGCTCCTATTATATAGATCTTTTTGAATGCCATGGACAGTTGTTAAACTTTTAAACCAGTGCATTACACAGTACTTGCATGCCTGTCTGCTCATGTTGCCTTTGGAACGGCTCACCTGCCAAGGGGACAGATAGAGATGCACCTACCTACCTATTCCACAATAAGGATTATTCTCTTTTTAAAACTATCCGATATATCATAAAAGTAAATCATAAATACAGCAAAGCAGTCAGAAGTGCTGTTAAAATTTGTTGGGCTGTTTTCTTTAACCTTATGCATTTTCAGGGTTTTTCATTCAGACTAATTTGCTGTAAGGCAGGAGGTTGTTTTTGCGATGCAGGCAGACTCCAGAAATTAATTTATCAAAATAACCAAGCCCTCCTGGGCCATGGAGGTTGGGACACAGAAATGGCCCTGGTAGGCAAAGCCGCCTTTTGAAGTCTGGAATGTTTTGGCTGACTTAGAGCAGGCGACTGGAGTGGAAGGATCGTTTTCACTGACCCATGGGATTTTTAACCATTTTCATACACTGAGAACAAAACAAAGTGAGGAAAAATGCCTGAGCTGATTTGCATCGACTTTGCTATGAAAAAGCGAGGGAAAAAATGAAGTGAAACTGATTTGGGGGATCTGTAGCTCTTCCTTTGTAGATTTGTGTAATATGTTCTAGTTGATAATGGTGCCAGGACATAATTATTATCAGCTGAAAAATCCTGAAATTTGACGGACTCCATTGACTGACCATACTAGCTGAGCTTCCCGCTAAAGACTCTCCAAATCCTCGTTATTAGGAATAGCTTGATACTTTATCTTAAAGAGGCAAGACCTATAATTAAAACCCATTATTAATGCACCATGGTGCTAATTAGAGGGTAATTTGGATCGGGGGTAAAGTAAATACAACATCCATCCTAATAATACAAACACTGTGCAAAAGCCCTCATTAGTTGTAGGTGCACATATTGATGATATATAATTTGTTATATCCAGGGTAAAAAAAACACTACATTATGTACATTAATAAAACTAATTCCTGTTGGTGTACTCGGCCTTTTTAAAAGACTTTTTAATCGCAACAATTAAGATGCTATGCTTTTATTAAACAAGCCCGAGGAAAGGAAAGTGCAGGAAAAACCAGGCGGTCTTGAGTAACGGGGCACTTGAGTTTCCAGTGTAATAAATAATTCACAGGTCCTGTGTGATGAGCTGCTGAGGACAGAAATCCCTAATGACAGCTTTTTATAACCTATGACTCAGCTGGCCATTATGCTCCTGACATCCCTACACAGACCACATCCCCTCTGCCAGGTCGCTCCTCTCTCACTTTGCACTGCTTCACCTACCACACCGACAAATGAAGAGTTCTATTACAAAACGCTATATATCCACTTAAAAAGAGCCTTCGCTGAAATTCACCATTCGATATCTCTAAAATCTATAGAGCCCATTTAATGTAAAAGTGTTACCAGATTGTTAAGCAAGGACTTCAACAACCTACTATCCTTTAAAAGCTTTTTATTTGTGTAGGTATCTCTTTTTTTTCAAATGGTGGATATCTCTTGAAAGGTGATATAATAAGTGATGCGTTGACAAATCACCCCTATCTCCCTACTGCTGTCTGTGATTAGTTGTTCTTGCCTACAAGCGCTCCATTTACAGGATGAATTTCACATTTTCTATCTCCCTTCTTAAATGGAACTTACTGAAGTACTGTGTCCTATTTTATACTGCAAACGTGATGTGGCTTACAGTTGTGAAAAGTCATTTTTTCAGGCTGGCACTGCCCTGTATTATAACGGCCCTGCTTCAAATTTTACTTGATGTTATTAATTTCACGCTGTCGTCATTTTCTCCTCCAGGTCTACGTAGGAGGGCTCGGGCCCAGCCAGCGCCCGGTGCTACTGCTGCATATGTGTGAGGTAAGAGGCTGAATAATTGAGGTGCTCCACTCTAGTTTGGGCCTGTGACTGATCAAGTGTTGGTGTGGCTGATTGGCATAATGGCACCATACCCCCCAGGTAAGGTCATTACAAGCAACATCTGGGTCTATTACGCATTATGCAACTCCCAGGATGCAAAGCGAAGCCTCATATGGTATTGGTAGATATCATTATTGTTATCATTTCCAAATCCCAGCTCTCACTAAGTATAGGTGGTTAATTTTAGATGCAAAAAAAGATCCAATTACTCAGGCCTCTGCTTGTGGTGGCTCCCCAGAGTTAGCACAGGGAAATAAATCTGGTGGCCTTGATTAAGTACCTGACAATAGAGTTAGCACAGCACTAGTGGTTTATAGTAATACAGCGGACATGGGCAATTAGGCCCACCAAGTAATTTACAGTACTGCTTGCAGGTGGTGACCTGGTGTGAGCTGGGGACCACCTCGGTAACAAATTAGAGCGTATAGACAAGCGGACCAGCAGCTCTGTAGGGCGTCCAAATAAAGCAAAGCAATCAAAGATTTTAAAGAGCTTGACGCATATTTCAAATTTGTTATGATTTTGATTTTGTGAAAGAAATAACATATAGCACTTGGTTTTTCATCCGTAATTTGCCCAGGAGAATGAATGATCACTTTATATGTTGTTGATCTTTTTACGTCAGCGTGGACCCTTTTCCCTCTCACTGCTACCTATTAATTATGAAATACTGTAGGTCTCGCCCATTTCATTTTACTACTTCTTCCTGCTGAACTTGGTGTGAAAGGCTGCTGTTCTTAAATAGGTGTATAAAAGAGTGAGAGTGGAGAAAGTTCCCCCAGCACTAACTCTCCCCAGCATTATGTCATCAGAGTCAAAAAGGCACGGCTGAAGAAAAATAGCTTGTTTCGCACATGATAGACACCTTAACACGTCGAGGGAGGAAGAAAAAAAAAAGACGCCGAAGGTATTTGGCTGCTCTTTTTTACTGTAACACAACTGAGAGCAGCAGACTTGTTAAGAAATTCACACATTCATACTCTATGAGTCATTGTAATTTTGACAGTCTTGGATGGGGAAATGACAGTATTTAACCTAAGACGATTTAGGGAGATGAGGATTTGTCAAGAAGTTAAAGGTCACATTACTGTATGTAGGGTCATGAGCCATAATGTACTATAGTCCGCAGGCTACATATACTGCATTTACCTGTTTTGCACATCAAGCTTTTCTTCCCCTTTGTGCTTTCCTAGCAATGCAGCTATTAGCTTACTATAAAACACAATGAGGACATTTCAATGAGGTCAACATTTTCTTAGATGGCTCATACTGTGTACTGTACTGTGTCTCATAGTGAAGCAAAACAGTGCCCTCTTCTGCCGGCCTGTCCCTGCATTGTCTCCCTCAGATTGAAACATAACTTCAGGTTTTTCTGCAGCGTACAGTGTGGAGAGTGGCACTCTGTGTCTGTGGCTTATCAGCCTCTTGTCTAGGTCAGCCATTGGGCTGCAGAGTGGCAGGACCCGTGGAATAACTCCGACTGCCTTGATCCCCACTGTCAGCACCTTGGCCCGAGTGTGAGCTGATTTCATCAAGGCCACCACAGTACAGTAGTTGCCTTGCTCCCCATGACTGGGACACTGCTGGGTTGGTTTCCTCAGCAAGTCTGCTCCATTAAACAGGAACACGTCCTGTGCTGTAAATGGCATTTCTACCTGTAGAGCGCCAGAAAGGTGTGTGACTCCGGATTGTGTATGTGGTCGGATCAGACACAGGGGAAAACATACAGTGTAAATGTTACTCCAAACTAAAAGGCTGTGCGATATTAAAAAGTGTACATACACTGGTGGAAACATGTCTGAGATTGTAAACTCTACTAGTGCACATCTTGCACATTAGTCATATAAATATAAACATTTTATAGTTTATTTTATAGTTTTTAGACATTTATTGTCTTTACATACTCTCCTATTGCCAGTCAGACGTATCTCAGCATGCATAGCGCTGCATGGCTGCGGGGGAAACTCAAACTTCCATCTATTTCTGTGTGTATCATTCAATCATGACAAACGCCCTGATGATAGTGAGAAAAACAAATCGGCATGAAGCCCAGTGATGTAAGCAGAACGACACCATTTGGCAGGCAAAACGAGCAGCAGTGTGTGGTCCACAAGTGCTTGCATGGCTATTTTAGAACTCCGGTCTGAAGGAAATGTATTGTATATTTGCGGGGCACCTGCAATGCAGCTTGGTTCTGAAGACAGACAGCGTAAGTAGCAGAGCATTTTGTTTTTTCCCTTGACAGACAAAGGATTAGTTCTGCTGAGCTCAGCTATTATTTCCGTGGCCTGCTGTCAATACTAATACATGTGCAATTATTAATATATAACGCCTCTCGTCCATGAGATGATTGCATTTTCTATTTTTGAGAGATTATGTAAGTGAACAGAGAGTAGAGCAGTTATCACATCTGCTATTCCTGCTTTTCAATTTTTAATTTGTGCAGATGCTTTGTCTAAGAAAAAAAAACAAACGCTTGAATAACTTTCTAATTACCAAGTATATCTGCCTGCTATTTCCATTCACCAGAAAACAACAGATGGGCTTACAGTGTGAAACCGATGAGGGAACGGCCCCTGGGTTTTTCTCTCTTTGCTGGACTACTGAAACAATATTTATCATTTCTGCTACTGATGTTTAATCTCTCATTAGCCTTTCGGTGACGTGAAAGAGCATCAGCCTAAGTCTTCTGTTCGCCGGTCAGAGGGAGGTTGAGTGACAGGCACAGAGCAGCACATCCCTTATGTAAACCCTTCCACTACCACCACGAAATTAGAGTGGCTGTTGCTACACGCCGCCTTCTCCTGCTTCTACACAAATGAGAAAGCAAGCACGGTTCAGAAGTTCACATTTTGGATGCTTGCCGGAACTACTTAAGGCCAGTGACGTTTTTCAGAGGAACAGGTGGTCAGAGTGACATAATTCTGGCTCACGGTGAAGATCCTTAGAAATTAGGCCCCCTCGCTCTGCCAGAGGGGTTATTACTCTGTCAATATGCATGAGCGCCTGTTGATCTGACCTGTTACTAATGTAAACCGATAAAGGATCGAGGTATTGGCATGAAGTAATGTTTCCTTACAGTCGTGCATATGCATAAGTGTTCACGCATGCACGCACAGGCAAACACTCACATACATGCACACCCATCTCTGCCATGTCTCAAGGCTTGGCTGAGGAAGCTATTTATTCTCATACACTGTTAACTACTGGCACGTATGCTTTAGACTGGAATGCCATTCAGAATGCAGAAAATATATTTAGTTCTCGCCAACAGACAGCAAAAGGCACCAGTGGGTCTAGCCCCTGTGTGAGAACAGTTATTTTTGTCACAGTATGGACTTTCAATTACCGTAATCTGCTGCTTGATTCCTTCAAGAACATCAGGGCCCATTAACTCTTTATATATATATATATCAAAAGTGTCACCAATGTGTCATAAATGGCCTTTTTTTTCTGCCACTGCAAATAATGTATTTTCTTTTTGTATTTTTTTTCAAAGATGTGCCAAATTAGGATGGTAACATAGTGCAACTTGTCCATACTACATGATTTATTGTCTGTCCTGACCCGCTACTGTATTAATTTGTGATTTACACCTTATACTGTTTATGGAAGCAAATAAACAGGAAACAGTATTTGATAGTTCATGATATTTAATGGTTTATTACACTTAAACACTGACAATACAGGTTTGACCGAAGAGTTATAATGAGTTTCTTTAAGCTTATTAAAAGGTTGGCGCTTCTGGACGGTGGAAATACCCCACAGCTGCAGTCTGGCAGGGGCTCCATATGTGGTCCTCCTGTTGGACCCTCTGGAGACACCCACACTTTACCATGAGTACACACTCATTCTCATACAGACATCAGCTATCCAACACACATATTAGATGCATAAAGAATCTACACATGCTGTGGTTTATTCTCAGTCAGATCAATTTGAAACACTGTCGCCAGTCCAGTAGTATTTACCGTGCAATACTGATGTGTGTGGAGGATGCATTTTGTTTTTTCTCTTGGAGATCAGTTATTATCATGACTGCAACACATTTTGGATCAAATATAACCTCCTGGTGACACTCTGAACATTCGCCATTGTTTTATTTTGAGGGAACCCTGTGAGGTCTGCGCTTATACTTGGTAGGGGTTTTTGCCTAAAGCTGGGCAAATCTAATAGCAAAGCCATGTGGTTTCAACGTGGATGAACTGAGAACAATACCCAGATAAGTGAATTACCTACCTGGTAGGAACACACAAGGGCTGTGTCCTGCAGCTAGGCAACTGGCAGCCCCACTGTTTGTATTAGGAAACAGTTGAGCAGCACTGCAAACACGACTTATCCTGTTTAATTGCTGTGTAATTCCTGCAAAGTTGTCATATGTGTCTGTTTTCCCTGCCCTGTACAAACAGCAGAGGGCAGGTTGAATGGTCATTGAGTGTTTAAGTGGAGACTTCTCTTCTCTGGTTAGGCAAACAATTGGTGGCAGGAATTTAATTGAACTCTTGAAGGTTTTGTTGATAAAGTTCTGTCGTATTTTCCAACTTGACGTTATTAGAATGATAAAGAGTTAGAGATGTATAAGTAATTCACTTCTTTCTGTTTGTGGTGAATTACCTTTGGGGAGCAAGTCCATTCTATGTAATTCTAAATAAATGTTCCAATTATTAACTGTAATTGTCTAAACTTATCTTGTGCAGTTCAGTCAACCAAGTTGTTTCATGACTACTTTATTCATCAAAAGAACTCATAAGCTTATAGTTTGTTGGTGCTGACTGACAAACTCTAGTCCAAATGACCTAAACATTCAGCCAAATAATCTTGCACCACTTGAAATGCTATTTGGTAACTTACTGTAACACTGGGAGTGATGCTGACACAACAACAACAACAACAATTAAAAGAAGTTTACTTTGTCTAAATTCTTATTTGCACTCCCTACAATTTATTTGGTCCCTCTTTTGAATGAACCCAGAAGACGAACACTTGCTTTATTTTCCTTTATTTTGAAGAAATAACTAATGACAGTCATTGGTGAAATTGTTCTAAATTGTATGGCTGTCCTCTCTCTAACAGGATAATTAGTCCAATCAGGGAGTTAGAGCTTTGCTGAATGCTTGCTAACTCTTGGCCAGGGAGTATTGGATTCAAAGTTGCTAGCTGGCACTTCACAGAGCTTATTTATCATTGAGTTGATGGAGCAGTCACAGCAGATGGGGCTAATACTGTAACTTGTTAAAAGCTTATGGATAACATTTTGTGCACTTCTCTGGTCAATGTGACCACAGTAGTGTATCAGATTGACTTTCATTCATTTAATTAAGGGTATTGAATAACTTTCACTGAGATTTTGTTGCTTTCATTCAGTGATTCAATGAAGATATTGTAAGTCCTACTTGAAAACATTGAAATGTTTGTCTGGCGCGCCGCTAAATCCCACATTAAACTGGTAGGGTATTAATAAAATGCTCAGCACAATTGAATTTATTGTCATTATGAATTAAAACAATTTTTACATTATTTTTATTTGTCCTTAACCTCGGTACGAATTCTTCAGGTTTAACTGAAATGATCAAAAATAGGCTTCACAGTCATCTCTCTGATCTGCTGCCACGAGTGAGCAATACCTTTACCTTCTCTCGGCACTGAAACTTTTTAAATGTCCTGGAGGAGTTCTTATTGGGGTCCCAAACATATTGAGATATCTAATGAAGGCTTTACCTTCCAGGCAGGCATATTTCTCCAAATGACAGTAATTTACATATGATGTATTTAGAGAAGAGGAGGGCAGGCTAATTCTATTTAGAGATTTTCCTTTGTTTTAGGAGTCATTAGCAGCTAGCGCAAATCTAATTTTTACAATTTCATCAGGCCATCTTGGAAAGCCTCTGTGAGCTCATCAGAGAGGGGCATTTATTGCTAAGTGTTCTCTATTGCATTAGCACACAATAAAGCGGCCAGGGACTGCTACAGACGTTTATGTGGAATCCAGTTAACACTCCGCCAATTCGTTTTTTATTGGGACACAATCAATTTTTATTCATTTTAAAGCCAGAATGCTTTCTTTCATTGTGTGCCTTCCCCAGCTTATTACGCCCTAAACTAATTACTCAGTTGTTTTCACAAAATGGGAATGTTTACGTTAAAGATTTCCTCCTTTGAAATGCAGACCTACCGTGCACATACATAATGTGTGAGTTTTTTTTTTTTATTGTTGTATATTCTGAGGTGCACACGTATGCACACATGTTCCTCGTTATCACACACTTCCCACATTGTTTTTAGTGTTGCTAATCACGTTCGTGTAATTTGTAAAAGTCTGACACTAATGACACACATTGATTTTTTTTTTAAAGAACTACATGACACAAATTATCTCTACTGGAATGTTATTGCAACAACACGATGACAGCACTCATCTCATTACATACTCTACGTGCAATCTTCCCCAACAACGAGGACGGACGTAGGGCAGGGCTAAACATACTCTAGCTTTGTAGAGCGATCCGCTGCTATAAATCTATGTCGGTTTCCACTACGGCCTGAAATAATCTCTTGCTTGTCCACAGTTTGTGACCTTTACTAAACCCAGTGGATACACATGATAGCGGATATATTTTATGTATAAATTGCCCTCAAACTCTTAAGCCGCTATTTATTTTGGTGGTTGTGTGAATAGCAGAGAACTTTATCCGTGTGTGGCGGAAAAGCAGCTGGAGGCGTCTCGTTGCTAGCTAGATGTGTGCATCTCTAGTGCGGTGGCATAATTAGAGTGCTTAAGTGCTCCTGGAGACAAGACAAACCCAGATACCCCCTTCCTCTTCACCCCCCCCGCTCCCCGCATTCACTAAGGAGGTCTTTAATGGCTCTCATTTGACTCTGATATCATTTATTGTTTGGTATCAGATATACGCCTCGTACCCTTCATTTGCACTGAAGCACATTTGACCTGAACTGTATTGTAGGCAACAGGCATCAAGCTCTCCTCTTTTTCCCCTCGTGCCTCAACCTCCAGCCCTCCTCTGCTCTCGCATCAGTGAAATGCACAGGCATCCTGCAGCTGGTGTTGCATTTCAATATGCACAAATAAAGAATATTCATAGCTACATCCTCAAATGACAATCGGCGACATTGCTCTGTGTACTGTGTGTGTGTGTGTGTGTGTGTGTGTGTGCGTGTGCGTGCGTGCGGCCGTACTTTTCTATTCCAGTTTTGGGATCTGTCCTGCACTGGGCTCTGGAATGCTTTCAACGCATTGATGAGATGACAAGTTATCATTGATCTGTCCTTACTTAGAGGGATCCATTAAATAATGTATGGGCTCCTGTGCATTACCAGTGCACTCTCCTGTCCTCGACCCATTAGAGGAGGAGGGCACGGGGCCCCGGTGGCTCCCGGCCCTCAGAGGTCCTTGGGCTTTCATTTAATTAAATTATCCCATAATGAAAACTCCCATAATGAGATTAATTTTAATTATTCATCGACAGCCGATTTGAGCGAGAGGCTGCATCAATTATGCATGGCAGGGCTAAACATTTTTCAATTCATCACCTTTTCCTTTTGTAAAAGGTGCAATTTATTAAGTGCTCTGCAGCTGCTGGCGGCGATGGTGGAGGAGATATGGACGACCAGGCCCAGAGGTCAGTCAAGAGGGCTTCTGAAGTGGCTGGTTGTCATTTGATGATCTGCATTATATTGCTGATATAAAGCAACATCCACACCACAGACCTGTGATGTTATGTATTCCCCTAGTGTGTTTGCAGAAAGTCATCTCATAGTGGTCTACTCCGCAGTCGTAGGATATTGCTCCCGTCAGTTTCTCGATGCTTGATGGATTTTATATTAATACCTAAAGGCAGACAAGAAATCCTAATTATTGCTGTAATTCTCTGCTGGTGTTCGTATACCTCCTGTCAGGCTGGCATGATGATTCCCCTTGTGTGAGCACATTAAGAAGACTTTGGTGGCTGGCCAACACAATAGGGGAAGATTGTCGACTGTCACACAGTGTGAAACTGTAATTAGCTGGCATGGAAGTGTGCTTTATTTTGAGTTCCCAGGCATGAGAGATAACTGCGCAGTTAAGATCTGGAATCTGATCCGTTCCTGAAAACCATTATCTTTTGTGATTTAAATGAGCGCGTTTCACATCTTTCTAGCTTCACCGTCAACCGGCAGAAACCTATAGGCCCTGAGTGTCAGAAGTGGTTGAGGGCAGGAGACAAGAATGTCATTGGGATGGTGAGCCGAGTGCATTTATTAGGCCTTCATCAATAGCTGATTAATAATTCAGGCCGAGTCTGGGGCTTCTTTAGGGCAGGGTTTCAGCTAGCTTGTAATTTTGTAAATTGCATAGTCATCATGCAATGGACGGGTCAGGCCTGTCTGAGAGACACAGCTGTGAATGTAGGGCAGCCTATGGACTCTTGGTGACAGGGTAACCAGTCTCACACCAGCACAGAGAGCAGTTTAACATTATGTGGTAGAAATGCAGGCAGAGCAGATCCGTTGCTTTCCACTTCAGCTTGGCTACAGAACAAGCTCGACCACCCGTATCAAAAGTTGAAAGCAGAAACAATGGAAATCACTATTCAGATTGATTGTTAAACCACCAGTGGTGTCCTTTGACAGATTCTTCCCTTGGCTTACAGAAAACAAACAGGCATTTCTTTCCATTGTGAGTTCAAGGTGCCTTGGCCCAGGTGCAGCTTTAGCAGTAGAACAATCCACGGCCGTTGAATGAGCAAACCCCTCAATTACCCCAAACCAGCTCTCTGATAACTCCCATTCAACAAAATGGGCCCTCTAATTGCCCCGACCAGAACTACCTGTTCTGCGTCCAAAAGCACACTATTCCTCCACATTGTTTCCTAGGCAACTGGAAGTTTTTGTGACCTATAAAAAGTTGCTACTCCTGTAACTGATCCGAGGCTGGGAGGTTGTTTGTTACCATGGCAGGCTCTCGAGCTATTTATAGGTCTATCTAGCTGATACTACTGGGCGCACAAAACATCACTTACAGTTCACTCTACTCTGGTGCTTTTCAAAGACCCAAAAGTCCACTGAAAATTTAAAAAAAGACCTGATGATAAATGGAGCTATCCATGTGAAGAAGAGGGCTGAATCCATGTTTTGAGAACTGAAACACCTGGCCCATCCCGCTTTTGAGTCACAAAGTCAAGAGGAAGGAGTATTTGGCTTGACACTGTCTTGCCATTTTCCCACTGTCTGATTTTTTTTTTTCCCCCCTTTCCACTCAGAAGACAAAACGCAATGTTTATTTTGGAGTGAGAGGTATTGCCCCGGATGACCGGAATGCCTTTGTGGTGGTTTCGTTTGTGCTTGCAGCCGTGAAGTGTGGAGCTGCTGGTATTGATGAATCACGCGTTCGTCATCAGAAGTCCCGGGCAGTTCACCGCAGTCTCTCCACGCTCCGTGCGTCTTTTCTCAGAAGGTTAATCAAGGTACCTTCCGTATCGAAGTGATAACTCATCTCTGATTCACCGGGGTTGAAAAGCTGTAATGGTTATAAAAGGTGTCAAGTTCAGAGTTCATGTAGAGATCTCCCTAAAGGCATTTGGCAACAGTAACAATACCATCTCAGGAGCTCTGTCGTCTAAAATCTCTAACTCTCAGTTCTGCTCACAACATTTTGTTAACCGTTCATCTATTTTCTCTAATCCTCAGTTCTTTTTATTCAAGTTTTAATTATTGTTGATTTGTTCAGACCTTTGTAGCCATTAGAAGATTTATAAAAGAAGCTTGGTTGGAAGAATTGTATACAGCGCATGGAGAAGATCAGAAAGAGGCTATAAGCCATAGAAGGAATGAGATGAGATATCAATGGAAATCCATTTAGTTTATGGACTAGACACATTCAATTCACTAACAATCAATCATTCCTTTCTTTATATGTTCTTTAAATACATTCTCCACTCCGTGTGCTCTCTAACAGTTGTTCTACCAAAGATTGTTTGTGATTTGACATTCCTGAAATGAACCTTTTACATCCTGCTGATATCCAAGTTCCAGTAACGCTCTGCAATAGCATCAAGCATTAGCTCATTATTGTAAAACTAATTGGGGTTTAAGTTAAGATGCACTGAAACAGACGATGAGTGTTTTTGCCACTGTACAATACGAGACAATGAAGCTTTGTTCTTTTCCTCATAGGATACAAATCACTTCTAGGCAGTCCTTAGCTAGATGAGATAGAGCATATTTTCACACAAAGTACAAAGGGAGAGTGTGCCTCAGAGGCTACATTGCAAATTCCATTTCCTCACGGAGGAAGTCACCTTGTAGAGGGGCCACTGCTGTGCCGAACACATCGGGAGGAAACAAACATGGAAAGTTGGCATATCATTTAGTTCACTCCACTTCTATTGATGTTCCTCACAATGATATGTCTGTCCAAATGAAGTGCATTAGGAAGTCGGGAGGTTTGAGGTGTAGTAGAAGGTGGATAAGAATAAGAATCAGGATCAGTTTATGGATGAGTGACTTGATGTTTACTTTCAGTGGATTACTCTCCTTGTATTTGTTATTTCCTCATGGGTTGTAACCTACTGTTAGTGGTCTTGATACGATCTTTGTTTTTTCCATCCGTAAAGTAACTTTGACAATTCATCCTGTCTGCTGGATATCGATAGTGGGCTAGCAAAGAAAATAAATGAAAGCCTGTCTCCCCTACTTATAATGAGCCCTCTGACAAGTACCAGACACATGTACAGAAGTCACCAAGAGGTACTTTGGGGTACGCTATTAGCATTCACATCAGCACTCTTCACACATAGTCTTAAACTGTGATTAACCCCCGGGTATTTTTGAACTTCTTGTCATGCTTCAAGTCCCTCGCTATGACGCCAGCATGATCGGAGGCACCTACTGGTTTGGCAAGTCGCTAATAGTTCACACTCTCGCCCAGGCTGCGAAAAAGTTGTGCAGCTCAGCATCTTCGCCCCGCGTTCTATAAAATGAATGGCATTCGGTGCCTAGATAGTCTAAGCTTCTCCTTTTTTTTTTTTTTAAGGCAGGGAAGACAGATAAGCCCAGCTGTTAAGTGTCTATCCAGGAGTTAAAAATGACCTGAAAACTGGTGTCCGATGGCAACACACATTCGCTACGGTAAACAGTCCTGCTGTTTGCACTTGCTTCTTGGAGAACAAGTGTGGCTGTGGGTTAAATATAAGTTATTTTCCCGTCTGTAGTATCTCCGTTTCATTCAAGTAGGATAGCGAGCTGACTAGTAATACCCCTCGGCTTAAATGGCCTTGTCTGTACTTTTGTATCGTCCCTTGGCACACAAAGTACCATAACTTGAATGTGGTAGCATATTCTGTCAGTGAGATAAACCATTGGCTCACACAGCACTGCCTCCTTTGCAACTGTATTTAGTCACTGAGCAGAATGGCACAGACCCAATCTAAGTGGCTTTCATCTGGCCAATTCAAACAGACGTTTGACCCCAGACATTTGCCTAATGTGTTTTTGTTATGTGGGCTCCTGGCTTCACAAATGTCACTGGGGCTGGACTAGTGGGGGTTTGGTGGGGGCCGGGGGGGGGTGGGGTCTGACAGGGACAGGGAGTTAGGGTGGGGGGAGGTGGGGGGGGTAGTAGTTGTATCTATAACCTCTGCAGTTTGTACTCTAACCCATTGGGAGTTGGTGGTGTGGTGAACATAAGCGCGCACAGTGACGACCAGGCCCCCTCCCCTGGGCCAGCCCTACTGCCGGGGCCTGCTGATCAGCGGCGTGGCCCCCAGCGCTCTGCTGACCTGGGCCCAACTGGGGAGGCAGCTGTGGAGGAGACGGGGAGTGCCACATTTCTGGACTCCCGGGTTGCACAAGTCAGGGGCCAGCCCCAGACAGTTGGAGCAGCCCTGACAAATGCTCCTACAGTCGCTCCACTCCACTCTCATGTTAGAGGGCCATTAGAGGTGCTGAAAATTTATTACCAAACATATTGGTATTTTAGGGTGCAGCTGATTTAGATTTAGTGGCGTTGTTGGTTGAGGCTCTGTCCTTTGAAAATTTGAAATCCTCCCCCTCCACTCACACCACCCTATTTAGATTATTAAGCATCACTGAAAATGTCATCTCACAAAGTGACGTATACGTTTCTTCAGCAGTCATAACTGAAAACACAGTGAGTTTCAGGTGTACAACAAAGGAATCAGGACAGGGAGGACACAGAAGGCCGGTTCAGTTTGCAGGAATCAGTTGTTACACCTCTTTTGCGTTGTAAATCTACGATCGAACTAAGAGAGGTGGAGAAAAAGAAAACGATGAATGAAAGACAAATGATGCATGGTAAGCTTTGACATATTTGCCCTATCCAGGTTTACATTCATGAACACACACTTATGGCGGTAATATTGTGTATGAAACTGTGGCAATCCTTCATATATTCACTCTTGTTTTGCCTGTATCAACAGTTACTGTATACCATGGCTGTGTAAAATGTGCCACTTTACTCTTTTATTCTCAGGAGGTAACAGATCGCTGTTTTCTTTCAGACTTCCAACCTCTTTTGGTGTCATTGCAAACTGGAGCAGTGAGGCGAAGCAGCTTCCAAGTCTAAATGTGATGTGCTTTTGGGATTGGCATGTGAGAGCAGTTATCCACTGGTGTGATGCAGAATAGATGAGGCACATGAAAGCTTTGTTGTTTTGTTGAAAATTGGTGGAGGCAGAGGGCCATCCAACATGCGACTACTAACTTGGCAGCGCCTCTTGTCCTGCCTATTGATTACACACTGCTGAGGCCCGGCGAGGGCTCAATACAAGGCCAGGATGACCGGAGAGAGCCAGAAGTTTTTTCTCACTCCTTGCCTTGCTAAATGAAGCGAATCTAAATATGTGCAGCTAAACATACCAACATTTAATCAGAGATACTCTTAGATGGTTCCCAATTGCATCATTGCCTTTTCAAATCTTTAATGCAATCTTTTTTGCAATACAAAATTCATGCTATGTCAAAAATACATGATTTTATTGGTAATCATATATATTGATAATTATATGAAACAAATCTTATTCATATGACTTATTGAGCTTCCTTCACATTTCATGTATTGATTCTGTTCATCTTTTAACATGCTTTATTTTTTAAAATGTTTTAAGTGTAATGCCCTTGGTGATACTCCCAGCCATAGTGATGTCTCATTCTGAGTAATAGGTCTCTAAAGTGTGCTTGTTTGGCTTTTTTGGGGCCAAGGGAGAGCAATAAAGTGTCTGTCTGAGGATTTCGGGGTCCTCATAGACCTTCCCCAGGTGTGCCTCACTACTCATAAAGTACAAGTTTTCACTCACGGTACATTCGTGGATAAATGTGCCCACAGAGTGCACTTTTAACTAAAACGCAGTTAGCATACGCCGAGACAACAAATACAAAATACCTTTTGTACAAATGAATTTTGCCAACAGTCTGTTGTCTGTACTGAGCTGAAGTATGCTCGGCATGTTTTATTTGATTCGTTGGACAAATGGGTTTTTCGCTTAATTCAAAACATGTTCTCTTTGTTTTGCTAGAAACCAAGATGGCTGCAACAATAAGGTCACGCTGTTAATTTAAGTTTGCGAAGTCCATTGAGGTTAACCATTTGCTTTGTTCCACGCTTTCTGCAGAGGAAAACTCCAATGTATTTTCATGTAGAGGTATGTGCCGTGTTTACTTTTATCACCGTTCCTCTGCCAGGCGGGCCGACCTGATGTTTGTTTATGAGGAATTCAGGCTTCACTCGCAACTTTCATTCACCACTTGAAAGCACTTGACTCGCTACTAATTTACCTTGAGGGACTTCAAAATTATCTGTCTGCGCTGTCAGAGTCTTTTTTTGTGGTGACACCTTGTCATCATCAAAGATTCTCTCTAGAGTTTAATGAAAGCCCGCTAGATAGATGAGTTAATGTTATATTGTAGACGCCTGACTGCTGCATAGAGACTCCTTAAACTAAAGGTCCTCAAAGCAACGTGGGTTGTTCGCCTTGATTTGCTTTTACTCTTATTGTTGCTTTGTAAGTTTACAGGTAGAGTATTGTGTGTAGTGCTGTTTTGCTTCACCCAGGCTATTTTTACTCTCTGCTCGGTCATTTTTGAACAGGAAACTGTGCACATCGAATGAGAGAGGGGACTCAGTATTATTCACATCCAGTACCTACCAGTTGCAGAGCTCTTTGACAAATTGCCATCCAGCAACCTTTATGTCCCACATGTGTCAGAACAGGAGAGAAAGCTGTGTGGTTAGGGGGGCTTTTATTTTCTCCTTAGTCAATAGGTGAACACTTCACCTGGTAATGCTTGTATAAATATATAAAAGCTGTTATTTTATCCCAAGTTATCCCAAGTTCAGATTTCCCGTCTTGGGGGAAGGTTTTGGGTGTAATGCTCTGCTGAGACTTATGTCAGAAAAGGAACTTGATCCCCCCCCAACGTGTGACATTGTGTAAACACTGTAGTAGCTCTACCCAAACAAATTTGCAGCATATGCATATGAAAATATTGCAAGTGTGTCACCGGGGTGTGAGCACGTCGTTTCATCTGTACAATTTGATCCCGTGTCACACCATTCCTGCTCCTTTCACACTGTTTGTGTATTCTTTGTCAAGCTATGTAAACTCACTTTACCTAGATGTTCTCCTTTGTGGGAGAATGGAGGAGGAAAAAAATCACCACGTAGCTCAGAGTTTAAGATCTGAAACGATCCAAGTGCTAGGTTTCCACTTAGATGTACATTAACCCTCCATTTCTTATCTTGAAAACAGATTCAGCCATTTGGAAGTGAGTCTATTTTGTATGAGAAGCTGAGTGGATAACCTGTTGGCAGTGCAGGACAGTGCAGATCTCTCTTCACTCTAAATTGCAGGCAGGCATCCCTGCAACCCCACATGAAGACCATTGAGTCCCATCAAGATAATCCTTAATAAAGAACGGCTTCACATTTAATCTTAGCTCACTTCTCAAATTTCTTGCTTGATATAGTTTTTGGCAAGTGGCGTTTTAGCGCTGATGTCAGTTGAACAGTATCAGTGCATCTTTTGTTAAGCTTCCATTTGGCAGATGCAGGAGGTTCGTTTTAGGCTGGTTTTTATCGTTGCAGACTAGATTATTTTATTGTTCGTGCATCTACTGACATTTACTTTTAATCTCTATGTTGAATGAAAAAGGGATTAAAGCATGTTTTGTGTTTCAAACCATACCCATGGAAATCTTGTATTAATCCAAATGTATCAACAGGCTTCTCAACATACGTTTTAACTTCAACCCACCTTTTACATTACGTTGAATTTAACAGCTCTTCATTTAATACTGTGGAATATGAAAAAAATAAGCGATCACCAAACATCTCTAGTGAAACTGCTAGGTTGATTGGAGCCTTGATTCAAAACACGCCGTACAGCAGGGCAAGCAGTAGATGAGTACAAGGAAAATATGAGTTTAGCCGTTGAGACGTAAACAGCTCTGGATAATTATACTGTGCAATTTGAAAATAACTCACTTGCAAAATTACATCGCAAGCTAATTTTATACAGCTGCTCATTGAAATAGAGAGCGACAGAGTAAATGCAATAACTCAATTGGCATGTGTACCCCTCCGCTATTAGAAATAGTTACCTGAGAGTCCCCAAGCATCTATTAGTCGATTGAGTTATCGAGAACCTTTTTTCGATACGCAATATATTTCATGCTCTGATTCTGAAACTTGAGCCATGTGGATTTACCTATAGGCAGTGGGTCTGGAAAAAGGAGCGAGAGCTTGTATTTACAGCGCGTCCACATCATTACCACAGTGTATTTCAATCAGGACGGCTGCTTCTTGGATCTATTTCTGTCAGCTCCTTGTTGACTACTGCTACGGAGGCTGGGTGGTGTTGACCTGCCCTCTTGTATGGGTTGTGAACACCACAGCGGATCACTCCACAGTAGAAACACAGCTAATTGAATAGTTCTGTTTTGAGTGAAACACTACACAATAAAAATAACAAGAGATGTGAATGAATGTGTGCTTTGAACGACCAAATTCATCTTTTATCATCACCGACTGACTAGCAGGTAACCGAGTCATAGCACGCATGCATGGAGCGACCGCTAACACACTACTCTATTCTTCTAGCTGTGGGTGTTATTTTTCTCTCACCACCTCTTTACCGAAGTTAATGCATGATTTCCTCTTTCTCGGTTATCATTTTTCAGTGTTACAGTTAGCATTGCACCCACTTTTATTATATGTAATTAAAACACATTTTAATTGCAGTTGCAACCATTTATAACACAGTACTGATATCTTTGTCAGTTTGGAGACGGGGGGGGGAAAAAAATCGCTGTGGCGCATTGAATAATGCTGTACACGCCTCAGCTCCAAGCATGATAGATGTTGACCAGTCTAAGCTCATCAGTAGCCGCATGGCCTTGTGTAGCAGTATTGAGCAGTTGAAATAATAACCTGGAGCAGACAGAAGGCAGTCATTACCTTGCACACAGACGTGGTGTGTATGTGTTGACGGAGGACTTCCACTAGACTGCTGTGGGGACGGCCAGAGCTGAGCCGCTCCGCCGCTGATAAACACCCCAGTTCCCCCATCATCCAAGCTAATGACCTAAACCCTTGTTTACCCGCTTAAGTCCTCCTATGGCAGAGAGAAATCCTGCAGTGACCCAAGACACACGAGAGAGAGCAAAAAAAAAAATGTGGTTTGTGGTGAAAAGAAAAAAAAAAAAAACATAACAAAAATAAGGGAGAAGGGGGGGGAGAAGAAAACTGAGGGCCCTCGGGGTGTGTGAGCTGAGCCTGGTGTTCCAGAGGACAGGCGTGCCGGTGGAGGGATCTGCCATTTCATTGTCTTAGTCTCACTGATACAATCTGGAGAGGGGTCTATTGCTTAAAGCTGGGAGTGAATGACATATGGGGAGCTGGTGTGAGGCGCAACTCCCCCGTGCCTCCTCCAGACCCAAAGTCTTCCTGTGAGAGAGCACCGAGCAACTTTCTGCTTTTTCAAACGGCAGCAGCCTCCCTCTCCCTCCCCTCATTCACTGCCTCTCTCCCTCCCTCTCTCGCTCTCTCTCGCTCTCTCTTTTTTTTTTTTCCCTCTTGCTCAGACACTCACTAGTCACTGCCTGAAGCAGTAATCGGACAACTCTCTTTCTCACTAGGACTTGGTCTCCTGAGATACCGCGCGGGGCTCCATGGGTTCCAACACCTAAAATGAAAAAGAAAAAAGTAGTCTTGTAGGCTTCATTTGTTGTGTTACAGATTCCACCAACACCCAAAGAGCTGGTTTAGAAAGTTTGCTGCTGCTGGACTGAACGATCTCCCTGTAGAAGATTTGAAAAAAAAAAAAAGAAGCAGAAAATATAAGAAGGGATAAACGCAAAACGCACAGGGATTCAACCATAATTGTAGTGAGTATGACTTCTACATGATTTTGGGTATGTTGGTTTACGGACTGCCTTGTCTTGCTTTTCAATTTTCAACTATTTGTGTGATTTTTGCCTCGCTGTCATTATTATGATA
This sequence comes from Hoplostethus atlanticus, assembly GCA_034670405.1. Taxonomy (NCBI): domain Eukaryota; kingdom Metazoa; phylum Chordata; class Actinopteri; order Trachichthyiformes; family Trachichthyidae; genus Hoplostethus; species Hoplostethus atlanticus. Next base: position 6,278,613 of record JAXDDX010000012.1, read on the forward strand.
CGTGAGTAGAGAACCGTGTCATACGTAAATATGTCGGTGTGATGCTTCGTACATTTGTGTCAGCATTTAATTTAAGTCAGTGAATTCCCAATTTAAAACCAGGGCGGTGAGGATACCTAGTTCATTTTCAGGACTGATCTTGTCATTTTTATGCTTTCAAATAGTCCCTACTGCAGCTTCTTCATTTTGACAGCAATACTATTGTTATGCTGCAGTTATTCAGAAAAAAGTACTAAAATGGGGCCAATTTTAATACTCACAAAACAATTGTAATTCATTGATGATGAGAGATAAATAGCTTTAAAAATAGTCGCTCAGGTTGAATGTGACAGTAAATATTCCTTACATGTCAAAGTAAAGCAAAATTATCATTATAGAAATTTAATTCATGGGTGCATTTAAGTAAAATTAGAGTCATATTTTTTCTGATAACTAAAGTACATATTGCGTGTTCTCTCCTTGTAATATGTCTCATGGATTTAGACTTCAACAATCCAATTTGTCTCCAGATATCTTCCCCCGTAATTATAAATGCCGTTTGTTTTAAATGATCACTGATATCTAAAAACAGGAACTTTAAAAAAAAAACATTCCTCCTCTCTATAAAATCACAAACCTTTTTTTTTTTATATATATATACTAAAAACAAAGCCCGTTTCAAGCCTGTTAGGGAATAATTTCACAGTTGCAAAACATATCCTCCAGAAGTATGGGATCCTCTTGTGCTCGGGCCAGTTTTCATTTTTGATCAGGCAAGCAAAACATGCTGGTCCCTGCAGGAGTCCCTTTTCGACTGGCAGAACAAACAAAACCAACCCAGTTAAAGCAGTTGACATCCAATGCCATCTGTTGAGGCCAGGAATGCTGTGAGGAGACCTGAGAGGGTCTCAGCGTCTCCCCAAGACAACAGGCCCAACGCCGAGCCCCGCTGCTCCTCCACTCTATCCAGCCAGTACTGGACGTGTAGTGTAGCTCAGCGGCTCGCCGTAATCACCAGGCGCTCTAATTAAAGGATGTTCTGGTTTAATGTTCTGTGTGTGTGATCACGGGCTGACATCACGAGTCGAGGGAATTATTGTGTGCGTCTTTCTGTTTTCCCCTTTCATTTTTCATCGTCTGATTCCTGTCATTTTCAAATGGCTGCCTTTTTTTTCAGTCTTCAGAAAGGTGTGTGTTAGGAGATAAAAGAGAGGGAAATAGAGAGGTTAGGATGCAATAAATGAGCCAGACTGCTTGCAGAGTGGCCTCCGCTCTTGTGTAGACAAACATGACAGTGTGTGTGACCGCCTGCTGCAACCATTCACTCACACAATAACCCTATTTATCCAATTAACAGATAATGAGCGGACTGATTTGGGCTGTTTGCCCTGTGTATTTGCTTTAATAAGGCGTACACAGGGAGAGATCAGGGTCCATCTGCCTGGCTGCGTAGCTCCATGTGTATGCATGCGCAGCAGAGCCGAGTGTAGAAGCAGGAGTGGTCGGCGGTGACGGAGGCATTGTTTGCCCAAGGCCTGATGCCTTCCGTATGGATGTGTCTAGTCGGCAGAGCCCGCGTCCTCCTCTCTCAGAGTGGACATTGCAAACGCTGAAAGACACAGAGGGCTAATTGATACAGCCTCACTCGGCTGTTTGTGAGGAAGAGAGAGAGGGAGAGAGAGAGAGAGCGCGAGAGAAAGAAGGAAATAGAGGACCTCCTCTTAAGTAGCCCAAACTGGGCGATTAGTGGGCTGGGGTTGTTTACTAAATACTGTGGGGTGTTATTTTGTTAACACGCCACTGTTTGGACCTGGAATATGTGGCTGAAAGAGCAGGAAATGAGCTTTAAAGATCTCTGTTGATTGCCAGTACAGGTCCTCTATCACTAATACCCACTTGTGCGTTTGTTTGTAAATGGCAATGTGTTTACGTTGAGTAAGACAATAAGGAAGCCACTGAGTTGTAAGTCTAAATAGTAATTGTATCCAATAGGATATTTGTATTGTGCCTGTGTGCCTCTATACAGATTATTTTAGTCTTTTTTTTACTTGTCAGATTACAAAACCCTTTTTTTCCCTTCTGCAACCTTAATGCGACACACGCACTGCTCGAATTCCCATTGCTTTTCCTCCTTGAGGTATTAATTGAACATAATTGATCATTCTCTAAGATTTGGGAGAATTACAATAACAAGTCACTAGTGTGATGTTATAATTAAAGAATTTCTTCGGCCTTACTTTCATCTTTGCGGTGTTAAGCCTTTGTCGTTCTGTGGTGGTCACGGTGGTAGGCAGGGTGTGATAAAATGTCTACCTTAAATCTTGTTTGATGGGCCCTCAAAGGCGAACTGGCCTTCTGGAAATAATTTTGAGGGTTGAAGAGCACAGTATTAACAGATTTAATGTAGCTATTGAGTGAATTGCCGGAGCACAATGTCAGATTGAACAAAATGAGAGGGACAAATTGCACATCAACAAACACCACATCTGTTAAGAATTGCACTTTTAATTACAGACAAGTACAACATTTTAAATTGTGTGTGAAGCTCCGGGTGCTTCCATAGTTTGTTGCCACAAGTCTCGTTTGTGTGCTGCACTAGAACGCTTTCAAAATCCCATTTCAGCAGTGAAAATAAATGTATATATAATATAAAAAATATATAGCAATATTTATTTTTCTAAACATGTTTTAGTTTACATTTTTAGAATCAAGTTGATTATTATTATTATTATGTTTCCCAATGCAAATGTATTCATATAATAATAAAATAATAATAGATTTAAAAAAACAACAACATTTCTCTCAGCAACATAAATTCATTGTTCAAAAGTACACCGCTGTGTAATTTATCACGGTCCATTCATTTGATCAAAAATGTTGTGCAGCAGTTATTTTCTTAAAGTACCCAATTTTTTATGAATGAAAAATTGTAAAACAGGTCATCAATGTTGCATTTGTTGGCAGCCTTCATTCCTTCGGCCACGTATAGAGACACAAGTGAAGTGTAGCATTTAGTAAACTGTGCCTAATTCCACTCACATCTGTGTCCAATTGTTGTCTGCATCTACATTCTTTGCGAGTGGATTTATTTTTCCTGGGCCACCATGTGGATTCAGCTGACCAGCTTAAGTGGGGATTAGTTGTTTTAAAGTTATTTTGATTAAAGCATTGTTTTTCAAAACTTGTAACTCACAACACATGGCTTACGTAGTCTATAAAATTCAAAAGACTATGGACTCTTTGCCCTGTAAAATTAATATCCAGTGAATGCGATACAGGGAGTGAGGGAGGAAATAAACAAAGCATTGGAGATGATTCGCTCTTATTTCTATTCCAGTGTCATCCTCTGGTTGATCAGTTTTATGTGAAATTCTTGTCTTTAATATGTGAGAACATTTTTAAACCAAACTATTGAAATTTTAGAGTTTAAGTAATATTGCTAATATTAAGTAATATTGGTAAATGTTCCCTGTCCAGTAACAGGTATAAGTACCAAAGTAGAAGCAAGGGTTTTTGTGACATGTCTGACAGCCTGCATGCTCAGATGATCTGTGCTAGAAGCTTGGCTGTGGTCGTGTTTGCCATTGGAAACGCAGGTCTTAAAATAAGTAAAGCGAAACAAAAGGGCCTGCAAACAAACGTGAGTGAAGCATGCGGCTTTTTTTTTTTTTTTTCCTTTTCTTGATGACACTTCCAACGCTTCATCTAGCCCGGCTTTGTTCTGCTAGCTTCAAAGACCTGGCGGTTCAGGTTGAACTGAGAAGCACATCAAAGATGCTGAATGCAGTCTTTTTTTTTTAAACAATAAATATTTAGCGGTGTAGAAGAAAGGCTTGTTTTTGCTTTTAACCCGCCCACCCCTCCTCCTCCTCTCCCTTAGTGCTTCTTGTCTCCCTCTCTCTTCACCTGGCCGGTATCACCTGCTGGCAATGGCTGAGACGCCAGCATGGTAATGGCTTCATAACGCCCTCACTGCTGAGAACAGAGAAACCAGCCACCGCACAGCACAGCACTCCTCTCTCCCTCTCTCTCTCTCTCTCTCTCTCTCTCTCTCTCTCTCTCTCTCCAACTTCCCCCGACTCTGTGATCGTTGTTAATGTGCTGTGGCAAAATATGTTTCTCTTTCGTCTTTATAGCTTTTTTTCTTTCTATTGACATCTTTGTATCTTGCATCCCTTCTTCATATTTTAATAGCCAGGCGTAGCAGGAGGAGGCATGGCTCTTGTCCGCGGCTTCTAGACTGAGGATGAAATATAATGGTTATTTTTGCCAAGATGGCTGAACTGAAAGCGACGGTAAAGTAGGCAAATTGTGCAGCTGGAATCGTATTCATGAAGGCTTTGCCTTGGTGCGAAGAGCAAAGCCTGTTGAAAAAAGAAGAAGAAAAAATTAAGACCATGCAGCTCAGGTTACCCTGGCTCATGTAAACAGTCAGCCATTAAAAATTCATGCCAGGATTTTTGAAAAAGACTTTATATGTCTTTTTCCCCTCTTCCTGACCAGTTGAATACCTTTGACCTTTTTTGGACCCTGTATTCCCGTGGTGGGCCAGAGTCAGGTCTAATATAGTGTTATAGCCAGGCGAGTATATGGCTCTGCTTGATGTTTGGAGAGAGACGAGCAGAGCGGGAGTGGACAGCAAAATGTAACTGTCAGCTAAAGGAGAGTAATAGAGGCATTCGTAGCGTCATAGGAAACATATGTGGCTCCATATGCTCTCCGTGTTCTTGTTTCCAGTCTCCTTCATTGTCTGAGATGCACCACTGATCTGGGGGCCTCTGAAGTGCCCTGTGTGTGTGTGTGTGTGTGTGTGTGTGTGTGTGTGTGTGTGTGTGTGTGTGTGTGTGTGTGTAAAGTGTGTGTGTGTGCGTGCGTGTCTGTGTTTGCACCACTGATCTGTGGGGCCTCTGAAGTGCCCTTTGTGTGTGTGTGTGTGTGTGTGTGTGTGTGTGTGTGTGCGTGCGTGCGTGTGTGTGTGTTTCCACTCACCCATATGCGTGTGTACACATGCAGACGTACGTGCATGAGTTATGTATCTGTGTGCGAGAGAAAAAGACAGAAGTATGACTCTTTGTGTTTGAGCAACAGAGGGAAAAAAATGAATCACACAATGCCTGTGTGAGTGTATCTCACTCTCCCCATTGTGAGTGGGCTGAGGAGCTGAGAGCTTGTGGTCGTCCTGCGCCGTGGCCCCAGGCTGGGGCAGGCCCGCGGGAAGCAGCCCCTGACGGTCATTAGGAGCTGTCAGTGTGCCGGGAGAGGGAGTGCAGATAAATTTCAGATAGTGTCAATTGCAGATGAAAGATCTGCTGAAGATGCTAGGGGTGTCACGCTTGACTTGCCTCCGCTCAACAAGTCCCATCTTCCTCCCAGCAGCAGGCTACCTCAAGCAGGAAAGCAGGCAGGAGCTTCCACCCTCCGCTGCCCCTCGGCCCCCACTATCCCCAACCCCTCACCCCTCTACCTACCTTCCTTCGCTCCTACGCCCCCCCCTCCTCCCCCTCCCCTCCCCTACCGCCCCCACACCCCCCTTCCTGCTTACCTTGGCTAAGCCGCTTTGCATGTTGATTGGGGGAGGGCTAATCCAGTTTGCAGCTGTCGTAGACCAATGATGAATCACCTTTCCGTCATTTGGCCGTGCTCCCTTTGCTCAGGGAGGAGGGAGGACCTGGAGGAGGAAACAACAGTGGAGCAAGGCTGCAGCTCGGAGAGACAATGTGCGCCTCTGTTCCCCCGCTAGCCCTCTCTTCCCATTCTGCTCCAGAATAACAATAATGTTTTCTCAGACAACCACTTTTGTGTCACGGATGGCTCTGGACTGTGACATCGAGCTGCAATAACAAGGAGTGACATTGTTTCTGCTGGCAGGTGGAGAGAGACTAAAGAAAGGGAGTGTGGTTTGAGAGGACTCAAAGCCATCCAGGTCCAGGTAAGAGCAGAGTTGAGTCAGTGCCAACAGCATGAGAGAGATGGAGGGTTTTCTGCGTGGCATCAGAGACACTTTTCTAAAGAACTGTCAACCACTCTCAGCCCTCAGGGTTGTCTGATGGGAGATAGCTCAAGCTTTTTTAGTCAGCAGCTAATGGGAAGCAAGTTTGGGCAGAAGACGGTTCGATTAGGTAGGAGTGTGAAATTGTGAAACTCGGGTTAGATGGAAATGTTCCGCAGTCGGTTTGTGGTAATTTAGTCTGAAAGTTCCTGTAGTGCTAATATTTGTACTTGTGTGTTGCTGTATGCTTGAAGGGTGTGATGTTCTTAGGGGAGGAGGAAATTAATACACCTCTGGGAAAAGGACAATGCAGCTACCAATATTGGAGTTTGTGTGAAGTATTGGCTTGGCCTTTTCTTTTTCTGATTTTCTTTCTTTTTTTTTTTTTTTGGTAACATGATGCCTGAAAATATATTTTTTTACTGAACAATTAAATTGGAAATAGACCGCAAAAAATGAATACATTTACCACATTATATAGCATGCTATCATAATATCATAATATCATCTTAAATGCCATAAATACATATCATAATTCAATCTTCCTATCTCATAATTCTGGTATATTCATGCCATCTGATAGCACTTATACTACTCAAACTTACTCGAACATTTATCTTTGTGGCCCTATGTAAAAGGCCAATGTTTATCGATAGCAGAGATACTCAGAGCCCTGAAATGTAATTGGAAATGGCAGTATAATGTACCAAACATTTTGCCATAATTTCATTAACTCACTATTGCATTGGGCACAGCGGCAAAGACAAATAAGAGCTAGAGTTTTGCGGCCGTACTTTTCAAATCACTCGTGCCTGCTCTTTACTCCATTGTCTATGCTTGATCAAATCCTCTGAGCACACAAATGAGAAGATAGAATAATGTTTTCAATGGCGTGGTCTTCAGTATAAACACAGCAACAATTAAGGAGCTTGCCAGAGCAAACACATGCCTCGTGAGCTTCTCATCTCCCCATCACTGAGGCATGGGCTCTTATAATCAAGCATAGTGCTGCACTTTTAACAAGCACATTAACCATAGCCTCAAACCAGCAAACATCTGTTAACAGTCTACAATACCATCCAATACAATACACACTTAAGGCCATTTTTGCTGCAAGACACATCAGAGTAAATTGGCAGTAAACATTTTGTGTTCATATCATGTGAAGCATCGACTTGCGTTGTGATTGTTGTGAGAGGAGGAACTGGGACGTTTCTGTCAAAATGTTTACTCTCCATTTCATAGGTTGGTGTTTTTAAAGTGTGTTTTTTTTGTGTGTGAGATTTTTCTATCACATTTTGTCTTAACAATTTCATGATTTTGTAGCAAAATTCGTTAGTATTTTTTTTCCTAATTCACATCAACATTTTACTGATTCATAATTAAAATGTTTAGTTGCAGATTCAGTTTTGTTGTGAATATTTTTTCTGTTTTGCTCAGCCCCTGATCTGTAATCTTCATATAATCATTTGTTTCATTTTGTAATAACGTTGCCATTTTACTTTTACTACCTAGAAAATCTATAACCCTGCATTATGTGCATATAGTGTACACAGCGTAGCGTATACAGCCATGTCTTCCCTGGATCCGGAGTGATATGTGTAATTTAATTTGCTGTCTGTATGTGTGTGTGTGTGTGTGTGTGCCTGTCTCTCATCAGGTCTATGGAAATGCAGGATCTAGCCAGTCCTCACAGCCGAGTAAGTGGAAGCAGCGAATCTCCTAATGGTCCAAACCTCGACAACTCCCACATCAATAACAATTCCATGACACCCAATGGCACTGAAGGTATGTGTGACTCTCTCTCTCTCTTTTACTCCTCTAAATATAAAAGGCGAGCGAGTGGTGGAGACTGTGGGACGTTTTAACCTCAAGGTGAATCCTGTACAGTGTTTATGCATCTGTTAAGTCGCGAAAGTCTTGAATAGCAATAAAACGAATGCAGGTGTCGCCACGTCGAAAATGTGATGTTTTCCCTTTTGTATTAACAATACACATTTGTAATAATATATTGTCAAACAGCCACTGAGGCGAGGAAGGAAATGCACTCACTCATATCAGATATTTGCTGCTTTGCAATGTAGATTATTTTGGACCTTACAGGGTTTCAGTACCTGCTTCCCTACCACTTACAGCGTATATAATCCAATGCTAGTAGTGTTGTTTTTTTTCCTAGAGATTAACAGCTGTGTATTTAAGTAACCATGTAATTATTAAAAAGCCCACAGCTTCATGTTTTGCATGAAGTTTGTACTGTAGTTATTTACTCAGGTGTGCTAAAAGCTGAGCCTTTGTTTAGTCAAGCAGTCGAGCCCCATGTCACAAACCAACACGACTCATTGAAAAAGTCCCATCAGTATCATGTAATCTCCACAAGAAAGTTAGTTTGTGGTTGGAGCTCTGGGCGTCTTTTCTCCTATATTCCTGACAAAGGACCCGTAGACTTGCAGCAGACTGTCATGTGTCCTCTGCCATTCTTTCTTTCCCATAGGTGATAACATCACAATGCTTACCACTGCAGACTGGTTGTTAGGTTCTAACTCACAGTCCGCTGCAGGTTTGTCTACTCCCGGTGACACAATGAAAGGACAATACTTGGTGTTCTCTTCGACTCGCCCGAAAGAAAGAGAGCGAGAAAGAAAGCACTCTCTGTAGTTTTCATTTTTTTGAACTCTACTTGAGATTCGACGTTCAAGAAATTTAATTTTCAGAACAAAAAAAATCTCCCCAATGAAATAATTCATCTGTTGCAAAAATTTAAAAAGTTGCTTCAACTATTGTGCCTTTCATTTAGAAAGTCTTTGGCATTTAATTGTTGTGTTATTCTGTTCCAAGCATGGTTTGAGACTGGATGGATTTGCGTCTATTGTTAATGAATGATCATATTGTGAACTTGCATACTGTGCATTTTAGTTTTCATTTGGACGTTCCACGCTGTTTCCTGAATACAGTGGTTATTGTGTGCTCTGTGTCCCGAGTGTGTGCTAGTTTGTGCATGCACTTTGACACTATTTTTTCATCGGTGTGTTGTTCCAAAGAATCGCTCCCCGTCAACATATGTTTCTGCGCAGAGCGAGCGTAGCAGAAACATGTAAAACATGACAGCAAATGGCTTCTTCAACCATGAGGGATTCCACTGAGCATGACTCCCTTGCCCACATTGTGAATTTGTTTTGCTAAAAAAGAAAAAAGAAAAAAAAAATCCCCCAGCCCGCCTGAAGTGAAATGGATTGATTTCAAAGATTCCTGAGCTGTCAGATAGCTGTGAAATTGTCTTTGCAGATCTATCGCTGTAGCTGTTTAAAGGAGCCAAGGTCAAACAGCGTTCGCTACACTCTTCAAAAGATTTTATTCACCATACGTTGTCTTGACATTTCAATCGTAATTGCACGTCCATGCAGGGCTCTTTTTTATCAGTGATTCTGACTTATGTTTGCTTATTTCCCCCTGATGCTACGTTTAAATACGGGTAAGCCACTAAGTAGTTAAGTATAAATGATAAATTCAAAGACTGTACTAATTTGTTGGTTGGCGAAATGTGTTGTCAGACTAAAGTTTGGCTTGTGTTGCTCTTGTAAAATTGTTAAAATAAGCTTTTGAAGTGCATGAGTAGACTTTAAACTGGGAAATGGCTCCAGCAGATTCATAAAAGTAGGAGCATTCATAATAGTTTTTCTCCAGGTTGAATGAGAAGGATCAGTGATTGTTAAGAGAGGTACACTCTCAGTCTAATCATCGGATAAATCCTGGCAAAAAAAAAATTTGAAAAACTGTTAGAGTTGCTTTGCCTTGTATAACCGAGATAGATGTAATATTTTATAATACGTTCAAACTTGCAAAAAAATTATTATGAAAACTGTAGTGGAAAGTTGTTTGACTACTCCCTCCTCCCTGTACATTTTCCCTAGTTCTCTTTTTATTTAACATTGAGTAACTTTTGCTGTATTTTCAAAACAAACTTCAGTGAGTGTGAGAGTCTGGAGTCGTTAGACCTTAGTTAGACCCTTTTTTTTTTTCCAGACTTTGATTTGGTGCCTTTGGTGACAGTGTGGCTTCTTTGTTTGCAGTTAAAACAGAGCCAATGAGCAGCAGCGAAATCGCCACCTCAGTAGCAGACACCTCTCTAGACAGCTTCTCAGGATCAGGTGAGGGGGAGGGAGGGGGGCACTGTTGTGTGTGTGTGTGTGTGTGTGGGTGTGTGTGTGTGTGTGTGTGTGTGTGTGTGTGTGTGTGTGCACGTGTCTGGCCGCTTCTCACACAGCTGCAGAACTGATTAGTGAGAGATGAGCCCAGAGATGGGTGACTGATAAGCTGGGCCCCAGGAAGTGTCCCTGCAGCTAAAACACCGATATAGTGTGTGTGTGTGTGTGTGTGTGTGTGTGTGTGTGTGTGTGTGTTTGAGTTAGTGTTTAAGAACGAGAGACTCTACCTTACCTTTGTCAGCATATTTTTGTGCTGTGCTTGCTTGCGTGTGTGTGTGTGTGTGTGTGTGTGTGTGTGTGTTCACCCTGCTAGTTCCCATGCCAGTGAGGACTGAGTTATGACCTGTAATACACTGAGCCTGTCTGTCCAGTGGAGTGACATGGCGTCCCAGTGGCCCTAGCTCTCCACGGGCTGTTACCCTATCGCCCTGTCAGAGCCAGGGCTTTCACACCCTGCTCTCAGCACGGGAACATCACGCGCGCACACACACACGCACACGCACACACACTCACACACAGATATATGAAAGGGCATCGCTAAATAAAACCAAGGCCTCAGAGAATAAGGAGCTTTTAAGGAACTGTGGATGAAAAATAGCTAATAAATGAAGTTGCACATCATTTTTGAGCTTATTTCTTTTTTCTTTTCTCACGTTTATCTCTGTCAAACTGCAGCGCTAACTGGCTCATCATTTCTCCAAACATGTATTATTAGCTCCGCATCCATCAAACCACTCTGTCTGAAACAACTGTGCATGGTATTATCTTGCTGCTAATTTCCCCCTATTTCCTTAACTGTTTAACGACGTACTTGATACTTTAACACTAGAAGCACATAAATCACTGCTATGACTTTTTGTCTTTGACAATATTAATGAAATTTAGTAATGTTACACCCCCGTATCCTCCACGGGGAAACCCAAAGCTCTGTTCAGAAGAGCAGGTTTTGTCCAGTGGCAGGTGCTGCTGATGTGGGAAAAGTGTTCAATATTAATAACGTGTGTGAGGGGTTACAGCTTACAGTTACATACAGTTAGGACTCCCCCGCAACCAAATCCCTTATTTTACATGTCATAACCAATTAGACAGATGTGTCAAACGGTGGCACTCCGCTGCAGTTGTTAGCAACCATGGCAGAAGTGTGATTGTTGCCTGTTTGAATTGCTATCTTGTTGATTAACCAGGAGGACTAAACTAAAATGTAGTTGTCTACTTACCCAGCTTGTTGTGTTCTTATTTACACCAGTTTAATTGCAAAAAGAGATATTAATTTGTAAAACGTGATACCCATTCTATCAAAATGATTGATACAATTAAAACATATTATGGCACTTTTTTTAAAAGTGTGTTTTAAAAGTTTATGTCGGTAACTTCAGTCCCTTGGTTGACAAAATCATAACACTTTTACAGACTGGATCCTCCGTATGTTAGAAATGTCTAAAGATGAATTTCAGAATGATTTTTAAATTTCAAAATTGATATATAGCATTGTGGAAATGAGTTAGTAATCTTCCTGACCAGCCTGTGAATTCATGTGTTGTCATCAATAAGAGTTTATTTTAGCTTTCACTTGAAAGACTGAACACCAATGACTGAATAAAGCCACCGTGTATACAGTACAAATCTCACAGCAGATTCAGAACAAGTGTATTTCTGCGAGTTATTTGGCGGCAAAAGTGAAATTTCACAACTTCACTGTGGCGTGGAACCGCACAGATTAGCCTTGTGTTTAATGAAGGAATGATCGTGCAGTAGCGCTCATTACCTGCAATCAGTGATGTCACTTCCAATGTGGTTGCGGCTTTAAAAGGCCCGGGGCAACCGAAGCCACAGGCCCGAGACTGATTCAGACCATCCTGTGTGTGTTTATACCGCTGGTCGCCATGGCAGCCCAGAAGTATCTCACAGATACGCGGGGTCAGCAGAAAAACCTGACGTTGTTACCTGATTATTTTACTTCGTTATTGCTCTCCGGTTTTCAACGTTAAATAAGGTTACCGAAATAAATAGAGTAATGCAATGTAATTACTGTTCCCTTGGAATCCAGAAGTTCTGTTGGCAAAAGATAATATTTACCTTATTCCTTAATGTTTAAATATGTGCTTGCCTCTTTTCTTTTTAACTCTCCTCAGCTATTGGAACCGGTGGCTTCAGCCCAAGACAAACTCACCAGTTCTCTCCGCAGATTTACCCTTCCAAGTAAGGCTTCTTTTATTTTTCTTTAAAAAATAAGCAGCATCCAACTTCATTTGGATCTTTAATTAGATCCTTCTGCTAGATCGGGGGGTTTTTGACTGGCTTTGTTTGCCTGGATGTCTGCAGCTTGTGCACTCTGAAATCTGTTGTAATTATTATCTTCCAAAAATTTCCTTTGCCATTTATTATTCTTTCGCCATGTATATCAGCGATTCGATGCTATCTGTCTTACAGCTTGGCTCAGTATTTAAAATTAAGTAGCACAATCACAAAGAATTTGTCAGTGAGCAAAGTTTGCGTTATGGTTTTGGGGGTAAAATACTCTTTCTTCCTCCCTCTCTCACTTTTGTCTTTTGTTTCTTTTCTCAAATAGCAGAACATATCCACATATTCTTCCTACCCCTTCATCCCAAAATATGGCTGCGTATGGGCAGACGCAGTACACCACAGGAATGCAGCAGGCCGCAGCTTATGCTAGCTACCCCCAGCCTGGCCAGCCCTATGGTATCCCAGCCTATGGTAAGATCTCACATCATATCCTCTTCGTCTCTCGCTAACAGATTCCTGTTAATGATTGTTGATTGATTGATTCCTGTTTATGTTGTATACATGCATAATAGGAGAAATGTAAAAAAAAAAAAAGTATTAAAGAAATATTATTTTTTCCCCTCCTTCAAAGTCAGGATGAAATCTTAGCTCATAGCAAACCATTTTCCCACAATTCCTCCAGTGAAGAAAGGACAGGAGAGATGCTGAGTCATTGTTTAAGGCCTGCATATTGTCCTTTAATGTGATAAAGCAGAATTTGCTTATCGTGCTGCTCAGACAGATCTGAAGATTACTGATATAAATTTCAAAACAAAAACCGGTTTCCTCTGGCATCGCAAGAGCAAAGCGTGGAGTACATGGCTAACAGTGTGCTTTATTTGTCCAGAGTCTTTGGAGTGTTTTGACCCCAAAAGACCTTCCAATATGTGGAGGAATTTACACTGTTTGTTTGAGTGGCAAACTGCTAACAAACCTACAGTTGCTCAGAAAAAGGGTTTGGACTGATTCAATCTAACCAGTGTCCAGTTCAACTAACAGACTAGCAAATCTAACTTTTTATTATTTATGCAACTTCTCTAAGATGGCCTAATAATAATAATAATAAAAACTAAATCAAACATATGGTAGGCCACACATGGTTTGAGAGCCAAGTACAGCTTTGCAGTGAGACTGAACCAGTGCGAGCTAATATTTCGAAACAACTGATTGCAGTGATAATCAGTAATCATCCATTGTGATTAATGTGTTGCGCTAACACACGACGACTGGCTGCGTGTCCCTTTGCCGTGTCCAGTGTAATTGAAACCTGCGTGTTCACTGTTGCCTGTGCATCACACCGATCTGGTGTCACTAACTGATTTAGGTCCATTGTGGGCAGGCATAAAAACGGAGGGGGGTCTGAGCCAGGCCCAGTCCCCGGGCCAGACGGGCTTCCTGAGCTACAGCTCCGGCTTCACCACGCCACAGACAGGACAGGCCCCTTACAGCTACCAGATGCAAGGTGAGGACGTCGTACTGAATCTGTCCCTCTTCGTCTCCATGGTGTCTTTGTCCACAGATTCACACGAGCCACTCACCGCTAAGAGATGCTACCAGTCACTCTCATACCTGTTAGCATGACAAGGTTATTAACTGGAAGCATTTTACAGCATAATATGGATAGCATCATCATATTCACCAATGATATAGAAATACATAGCTTGGATGGGAGATAGTCAGTGTGTACCCCACTGGTCCTGTTTTGTTTTTTCTCTGTGTGTATCTATTTCTACCCTTTGATCACCGTTGACTCCCTTCAAACTACAAATTTCTTCTGTTTCCTCTTTCCCATCTTTCGCCAATATCACTTCTTTCCGCTGCTAGCTTGTCCTCAGCTTCTTATTCCTCAGCCCAACCGTTTCACTACTTCTGCCATGTGTCCTCTCTCTGTTCACCCCATCCAAACAAGTTTGATTTTATGCTCTTTAAAAGCGATTAGAGAAATAGGTCTCTGTCCCCGATTTAATGGCATGCCGAGCCAGACTGATTCACAACATCGGCCCTCTCCCCGGCAGATGGTTGCGTCCAGGCAGCCGTTATGAGCAGCCTCTACGACTGCTGCCTCTCCTCTTAAAACGAATCAACACAGATGGAAAGATGGCAGGCACTTAGGAGGCACCAGCCATGTCCACTCCCACGCCCACGCCCCCCCCTTCACTGGTCTTTGTTTTTTCTCTCCCTGTGATCATATTTGTATTTGTTTAAGACCTGAGACCGTGGAGATTTATGGCCTTGAAACCGATAAAGATGAGTTGTTGCTTTCTGCTCTCTCTCTCTCTCTTTTTTTTCTCTCTCTCTTTTTTTCTTTCTCTCTGTCTGTCAGGTCAGTTTAAATGTAGAGCAGGCCTGCTGCCATGTAGTGTTTCTATTACTCTCTCTCTCTCTTTCTTGGTTCAAAAAAAGCCTCTGTTCCTCGGCAGCACCTGCACCTAGACTGGAGCAGCTAGCTAACTGCTAGCCGGGTCTCTGTGTTCTCTCCTCTAATGTCTAATGTGCGACAGTAGAAACATCTCCACATGTTGAAAAGCCTCCAGAGCATCTCACAATAAATAACGCCAGCTCAGCAGCAGATGTGGCGCGGGGAAGCCTCTTTTCCACGCCTCTTAACCAAATACAGTCGGTCACAGCCGGAGATCTGCAGTCCTCTCCAGCAGGGAGACAGAGAGAGAGAGAGAGAGAGAGAGAGGGAGAGAGGGAGAGAGAGCGGTCAAGGGAAAAAAAAAAAGAACAAGAGACAGCATGTGAGGCAGAATGCACAAGCTGCTTTCCTGGCCTTGGTGGTTTAACTCACGATGACAGTATTATGTGCCCATTCATCTTCTGAGTATTATGCTCTCTCTTTCTCTTTCTCTCTCTCTCTCTGTCTCTCTCTCCCTCTCTCTCTCCTCTTCTGCTATCTCTGGCTATCGGATCCCCTACGCAGCGTTAAGTGCGTTAGTAATTGACAGCTATGTTAGATGACAGATTGACCACTATTCTGGCCCTGGGTTCTCTAACTGTGGCTCTGGCCCTCAGCCACACCATCATCATTACTCTCTCTGGCCTATCGATCTGCCTGGGCGATGTGCCTTTGGCCTGGGTGTCCCAACCAAAGACCTTCTTTCTACATCTGATACTCCCCCCCTCTCTGTCAGCGTCCCTGCCACCAGCCATGTGGCCACCTGTCAAGGCGGAGGGCGATTAGATTCACGTTATCGCCCCGTGCTTTCACGTCCGGCGGTACGGAAGCTTTGTATGGGCGCTCAAGTCGTGACAATGTCGATGTCGCAATCCCTCGCGGTTCGCGTAGAGCATCGTTTGACAGATCGATTGACAGAAAAAGCCCAACCCTGTTTGCCTCGTCTTCCTCCTCAAGCATATCTGAGGTGTGTGGAGAGGCAGGCAGGCTGGGCTGACGGTGGGACCAGGCAGATGCCAATTAGGTGAATAATTGGATTCCAGCGTTCTGTCCCAGTGGCAGAGGGAGTCGAAGAAGCCGAAGCCCGGGCTGCCTTTTAAAAGGAGAGCCCCATCTGGACTTGATAGCCTATTCCCAAGTGGGGCATACAAACTTCTGCTACAAATATTGTGCACTGATGATAGACATAGCCCATGGCAAGGGGACTGATCAAGCAAAGCAAATGGACTCCCAATTGTGGAGCCAGAAGGCAGGAGGGGAGGGAGGGGAGGGGGGAAGGGAGGGGTGATGTCTGGTCTTGAGTGAGTGAGCTAACTGGAGCAGGACAGGGGGAGGGAGAGAAAACATGGCCCCCGGGGGAACCACAAGGGCCCCCCTCTCCCCATCCCCCCACCCCCCCCCCCCCTACCACAACCAGCACCACCACCCCCAACAGCATGGGCCCATTCTCACCAGCTAGCAGGAGTCCCCTCGGCTTTCATGTGGGTCCTTGTTCTCCACACAGTAACCCTCTAACCCTGCCAGTGAGAGCTTTTATGACTTTTTGAACTGTGCATTAGGTCAATTTGTTGTCATTCAAAGCCTCACTCCCCCCCCCCCCTTGTCTCTCGCTCTAATTGTTTTATTGTACTTTCACTTGATGTGGAACTTTCTGTGAAGGACTCAGAAGTTGAAAAGTTTCCCCCCCGCAGGCCTTGAGATATCAAACTAAGCACCAAAGAGAGAGAGAACATTTCTGACAAAAAAAAAAAAGAACTGATAGAGGCCAGGATGGAAAGAAGGTAAAAATCTGCTGCGTCTACATGAGACTGCTGGAAGCGGAGAGCAGGAAACTACACAAATAATTTGTGGATCTTGGTAATCTTAGGATCTTGGGAGGTGTTTTGTTTCTCTAAGGGTTTTTTTCTGCCACAGCTCTCTGGCTACTAGGCTAACTGACTAGGCTAAACACTGGACTCAACTTAAGTCCTCCCTCGTCCTTGCCGTCCTCCATACTCTACCCTCCTTGGCCTCCCCACTTCCCTCACCCCCCCCCCCCCTCCTTTCTGAAAGCTGCTTCACGTTTGTCACGGTGTGTGGGAGGGCCCTCCTGATGGGGCCAATGACCAGAGGATGAAAGGAACTCCCTCTGTTTGTCTCTGGGAACAAAGGTGTAATTACGCCCCCATTTGGGAACAGTCGATTTGTCTCCCCCCCTCTTCGTTTTCATAGACGCCACGGGATAGTGTGCGGCTTTGGGAGAGAGAGTCGCCGGCGTGGCGAAGTGAAGAAGCCGTTTTAAAAGATCGCAGCGGCAGCTCTCATTAACGTCCCCTGTGGACGGGCGGAGAAGCGATCCCTCTTTGTGTGGACAGAAACGAACGATGAAGCCCGGGGGTCGTATTTGTAAAAGCTTGTAAGAACCGGGGCGAGACACCCCCCTATAGACGCCTGATTCTGATGTATTCTTGGCGTTGGCATCGTTAAAAGATACTCAAGACTCTTTGTTACCAGGTATTATGAGGAAGTCAACCGAGGGGTCCTGAAGTTGCTTTTTCGCACAATTACACCTATTTTTATTTTTTCCCATGAGCCCTCCAGTCCTCTGTCTTCCTCCCCCTGTCACCCTGCTGTCTGTGAGCTTGCTACTCCTGCTGTTCCCCTGCCTGACGTGAGAGTACAGGTGGATGGCCGCCGTGGCCCCGGGGGCCGCCGCTCCTCTCCACTACCCAGAAGCCTCTATAACTCATGTCATGTGTATTATTAAGCCATTAGATGCTATCGGCCCCCTTTGAATGATTTAATTACCCTGGAGGAGCTTCTTTTGAGCACGTGAAAAGAGGAGCATACATATTCATTGGGGCAGGATGTCAGCACAGCCACCACCCCCCAACCTCCACCCCCCCCCTTTCTCTCCTGCTGCCTCAGCCCTTTCACCCCCATACCCTCCACATCCCCCCTCACACACACACACACACACCCCACACAACTCCACACACAACAGCCTCTTGTGTTCCTCACATTGTGAGGGCTTGGACGGCTTCGGGAGCAGGTCCTCCCCCCCCCCCCCGCCTGTCATTCATCAGGCCAGATCCAATCACTGATAAAGTAGGAAGAGGAGGAAGATAAGGCCGCTGTTGGAGGCGCTCCCTCAGGCCCTCTCTGTTCACCACCCCAAATAGCTGCTTCACAAAAGACTAACCTTTTTTTTTTTTTCCCCTCCCTGACAATGTGCTGTTTCATTTCTGTCACTGCACGGCTTACTAATACTACAGAATAAAAGCACATTATGTTGCACAACTCAAAATGATGCTCACTCTTTTTCCCCCCCACAGGTAGTACTTTCACAACAACATCAGGATTGTATGCAGGAAGCAACTCTCTGACAAACTCCACTGGATTCAACAGCACACAGCAGGTAGCGGTCCCCTCCCCTCCCTCTTGAGTCTGTTACTGTGATCTGCTGTAGGTATGCGGCTATCGGGCCTATTTAAGTTTAAATCACAGACTTCTTCCCAACCTGGAAGTCCTTATGAAACATGCATACTCAATATGTTACATTTCATCCGTGACACATTCAAACATGAATCACTCAGGATGTCAAAAGCTTTGTAGGCAGGGATTATCTGCCTCCCCCAACACATATGTATTATGCCACAGAGGGAAAAACACACACACACCAAGACAGATTGCTGTCCAGATGTAGGACAGAAGAGACATGTGTTTGCATTT
This sequence comes from Hoplostethus atlanticus, assembly GCA_034670405.1. NCBI lineage: Eukaryota > Metazoa > Chordata > Actinopteri > Trachichthyiformes > Trachichthyidae > Hoplostethus > Hoplostethus atlanticus. The sequence goes on from JAXDDX010000012.1 coordinate 6,297,175, forward strand.
ATGTTTTGGAATCTGCACTGTAAAGTAGCAACACTGGTGCAGGGCATATCTCACATTACTCTGCCCAACCTCTTACTCCACTCTGCTACCTTTTGTCTCTCTCCCTCCACCATCTCCCTCTAAATCTCCCCTCTCTCGCCTCATTGTACCTCTCCTTCCCTTATCTCTCCTCTCTCTCCATACCCTATCTCTCTCCTACTTACCTTATCTTTATCCAATTGTGCCCTACCGCTCTCTGACTACCTTCCCTCTTTCCCACTCCCTTACCTTACCCCCCCTCCCTCTCTGCAGGAGTACCCCTCTTACCCAGCCTTTGGCCAGGGCCAGTATGCTCAGTATTACAACAGCTCGCCCTACACTTCGCCCTACATGACAAGTAACAACACCAGCCCCAGCACGCCTTCCACCACGGCCACCTACACCCTCCAGGAGCCCCCCACCGCCATCACCAGCCAGGCCCTCACAGAAACCCCTGCAGGTAGGAAATGAACTGGCGGGACGGCGGGGATAGCGTAGCATCGTGTAACTGTTAAGTCGGGGGTTTGATCCCAGTAAAAGCCTCGCGGCACGTTGAAGTATCCTTGAGCAAGACAGTGAAACCCTTTCCTGCTCGCTCTTTGTGAATTTGTCTGGATAAGAGCATCAGCAAAATGCCTAAAACGTAATTCAGAACGTAAACATACGAACCCATGCGCCTGCAGATGCAGGTTCACGCATGCACACACACACCGTGCATGTACTCGTACACAGTAGAGGCTGTGAATGTACTTTTTAGGAAATTGTTTCAGCCATCACATAATGCGCTGCAGTGTGGCGAGCAGAGAGAATGAATTGTAAACTGAATACAGATGAAGACTCTCCCCGTAATTGCATGTGACGTTAATGCATCATCTGGCAATAGTGCGCTGATGATATCATTTATAAGTCAGTCAAAATTTTATGACTGCATTTGAAATTGCCATCAATCAACACCGAACACATCATGGTTCGAATAAACACAATTTCAAACGCAGTCATTCAATTTTGAGTTAAATGACATATTTACTGTGTCTAACGTCTGGTGCGTACTATCTTGGTCCCTCGCTGTTTTTTGAATCAGTACGGGAACACAATAGAGTTTCATAATGCGCTGCGTTATATGTGAGTGTTACTTGTAGGTCTGCCTAATCTGACCGTCCCGCATCGAGACAAGCGCTCACCCCAAAATGCATTTAGAAAAGCAAATAATAGCCCATCCTCGATACGCTCTTTTTATATTCTCCTGCTTCCTTCTTTCCTTCCTTTCAGTGGAGTACAGTACCATCCACAGTCCATCAACCCCCATTAAAGATTCAGATTCGGATCGATTGCGCCGGGCCTCGGATGGAAAGTCACGTGGCCGGGGGAGAAGGAACAACAACCCATCACCGCCGCCCGACTCCGACCTTGAGGTAAGGGTGAGCCCGCTACCTTGGCGACAGACGGCCTCGCCCTGTCTGAGGCACACGCACACTAATCCACTTACTATATGGCTGCCACACCGGCTCTAACACTTGACGGCCATTAATTCTTAAAGGTTCGATTCCTTAACTATAAATGGTTTATTCATGCATTTTGGATTATATGACATCGCTGAAATAAATATCTTATATAAAGTTCTCATGTGTTCCTTATAAATAAACGATAAGGCATGCGGGTAACAGTCTATTCCAAGTCTATTGGAGTGAATAATATATATACTCTAGTCTTCCGAGGCCGGTCACTAGCTGTGACTAACAATAGTCCTGCTGCACCAGTGTGCCGTAACACACTTTGGTATGTGTGTGAATGTCACATAGTGGCCATATGTCAAAATAAACCCGTAATGATTCAGGGGGCTCTTCATTAATCTGATATGGATTTCAAAGAGGTTAATAGCAGCCATTATAGCGCTGACATCATGGCATGTTAACATATCTAGTTAATTAGTTTGTCACTATTGATTGCTCTAATGTAAAGGGCAGGGGATGGATAACGGGGCGGTGGGGCGATGGGAGGAGTGTTGCGGCGACCAACCCAAGCAAATGGATCTGGGTCCCTGTGGCACACAAATACACGCTCCTGGCCTATTGACCAGGGGGGATCACCTTGCAGCCCTACAGAGTGCACCATTGATTTTGCCTCTTTTCTCTCTGTTTTTCTTTGTTTCTTTCTTCCACCTCTTCCCCCCCCCCTCATCCCTCCAGCGAGTTTTCATCTGGGACCTGGATGAAACAATCATCGTTTTCCATTCCTTGCTCACGGGGTCTTACGCCAACAGATATGGACGGGTGAGTGACATCAGACTGTGGCAGTAGCAGTGCACTTTATCAGCAAAACACATAAATAATCAAAAGGCCAAAAAAAAAAAAAAAAGAAGGATCGGAGCAGGGGGGGGGAAATAGGATAGATTTCACTGTGCCTCGAGTCCATAGTGAGTTAGAGCAGAACTCAATGTACAGATAATTGTTTCTTTTTTTAATAGGCCCAATGAGGCCTGGCGAGTAGTTGACTGTTCTCTGCAGCTGTTGGAGCTATGCAGGGCTGGTCGGGGCTCGGCTGCAGGGGCTCACAACAGTTGCACTCTGGATGTCTATTGACACATCTTAAGTGTTCCTTTCTCCTTCAGAAATGCCACATTGTTAGTTTAATTAAGTGCTTTTCAATCCATCCTTTTCAGGGAAGGATTTCCCGAGAGAACGTGGCGGGAGACTGAGACCACCAAATGTAATTCGGGCAAAACTCTGAAACTAGAGCGGCGGGGTCCTCCTGAAAACTTTCTGGGGTTAAATTCAATGACTCTTATTTCATTTTTTATGGATGGTAATATGTATTTGATATGCTAAAGTATTTATATAATCTCAACCCACATATATTATTATTGTATTGGGAAAGTCCTTTTCCACCCCGTGTCGTTTTTCCAGGCTTTGCTATTTGTTATTCCATATAAATTGCCTCTCTAAATTTAAACTTTCAAAACAAACAATTTGGGAAATAAGGCAAACTCCTCTTCTCATGGCTTTGGTGGGGTCGCCGCTTCTATACAACTCTCAATATGTGCATCAAACACTCCACTTTTCCCATTTAGAAATAGTAAGCATGAATCATTACGGCTGTAGGATCTTGACTTCAATTCAACATGAATTATGAAAGATATTATAGAATATTTCCTACACTATAAATCATTTTAAAATCGTTAATTTTATTTTGACTGAGGGCAGAATTTCCTATCTGGTTGTTTTCAGTGTGGAGTTTTCTCTTTTTGAAGTAGAAAATGACATATTGCTTCTCGTATGTCAGAGAGCTTAGCGTCTGTGGCCCGTGCTCTGTGCCTTTGTACTGGTATGAGGGGGTGTTTGATGGGGGCAGTGTTTTGTTTTTGGGGTGAAAGAGGGCTGCCCCGCGACCCTCCACTGTTTATTTACTTTATCCTTAGCTCTGCATGCTGGGTAAAGAGAGAGTTAAGGCTTAGGGAGCTGTGGCTCGGAGATGAGGGCCTCTCCAGCCCCATACACACACACACACACACACGCACACATGCACACACAGGGTCTCCAGTGTGCTCCTCTGAAACAGGAAACACTCCTGACTCCATAAGGGCCTGCTCCATCAGAGCTCATATAGGACGTGACAGCCGCTAGAGTCTCTCTCTCTTTTCCCTCTTATTCCATCTCCTTCTCCTCCTCCGCCCATCTCGGTCTCTCTTTTCCCCCTTTTCTGTCCCTGTCAAGCTCCAGCTTGCTGACACTATCCCACCAAAGCAATATTATTATGAGAGGGAGACACAGATTACACCCGCCAACCACAGAGCGCTGTCCCACCAAAGCCTATCAAAAACACAGATCTGTAAACTACCTCAGAAAAGAAAGCCAAGCACCCCCCCCCCCAACCGCCCACCCCCCATCTTTCTCCCGTTCTCCTCCCCCCGTCTGTCGTACATGTCATCCCTCTCAGTGGCATAAACAAAAAGTTACAAAACAGGGTGTTTTTCCCTCCCAGCTCTGAGCTTACTATAAATAGATCTGTATCTGAGTGAGCACACATCCACACTTTCTCTCACACTCTGTAACCCCCCCCCCCCCCCCCCCCAATTTCCACACACACACACACACACACACACATGCACGCACGCACACACACACACACTGCTGTTCTTATCAGTTCTCTTAATTGGCATCAAGGCAGCTCGCCATAAAGCTGATGGCTCAGGCCAGCTGTGCTACTATTGGGCTGGCCAGGGTTTGGAGCTTAAAGTGGGGGGCGGGGGGCCACTGGTAAGGGGTCGGGGGGAGACTTGGCGCCCCTGTGGATGGCACTGACATCCCAGGACAGGTGGTGCTGGAGCAATGACAGCAGCAGCCCTTTGGCCTTCTGGCCTGCTTGTATTCTTAACTCCCTCACTGACTGATTGTTTAGATTTAATTGGAAAGGATTCACTTGCACCGGAGAGCAGCACTTTCTGCTGCCTTTTCCCACCGTACCACCCCGTCTGCTAAATCACCTCTACCATGCCAGAGGTTGGAGTCGTGGAGTTGGTGGCCTGTTGACGTTGGGGGGGGGGGGCGGGGGTTAATTATTTCTGATGAATTCTGACTGAAAGATTGATTGGATCTGGGAGGTTAAGAGAAAGAGGGGAAAAAAGGGAAGGAAAGAAAGACAGCTGCCATCAGTGGAGATTGAGTTCTCCTTGTGTGGTTTGTCCTCTGTCATTTTAGTGAAAACATAAGCATTGTGGAGTGTGACAGCTAATCAGTAGATAGCTCAGGTGTGTCTTCAGGTGGTTTAACTCTGTAATCCCTCCTTCTGGTCCTGCCTGGCCTAGCTTTAGCGCAGCCTCACCCAGCCGCAGAAAATCCTCTCCCACAGGCCGCTATTGTCTCTCTGATCCTCCCTCGGCTAAAAACATCTGCCGATTAGAAATCTAACTTCAGAAGAAACTGAATTTCTCTAAAGCAATCGTTGAAATAGTGAATTATTTTTCTATCCTGTTGGTTTCTTGTCATATTAGGATGGGAAAGGTAATTTTCTGAGAATAAACTGAAAATATATGAGGTATTTGGATTATATATGACAGGAATAATGTATTACAGAAGGCCTGTACCTTCATACATGTTATTTGTTGTTTTTTTTAAAGGGGAAAAACACACATTGTCATAGGTTCATTAACTATTTACTGTGTAGTTCACTCTTCTCTAGGGATTATCTTACAGACAGTGCGACCATATCACCGTTACAGTGTCACATTACTGACAGAGTCAAGATTTAAAGAAAAATGACTAATTATTATTAATGCGAGGCGTCAAACAATATTCATTTTGTTGGGGAATAATTTGCTGATATTTTAGGAATTACTTCCTAATCATTAGGAAACGCCTCGAAGTGGCTGCTGATGATCTTGGGAAACTTAAGGGGGGGATCACCTACAGAGCAGTGGGATGATGCACCAGCACAAGTATGTGGAGAATGGGATATTTACGATTAGGCTGTGACCCCGACTCGTCTAAATCGACCACCCCTCCTGAGAAGAGACACGCTTTTACTGCTTTCATTAAAGTCTGTGGCATTTCTGATGACTATTCTGGTCCCTTCTGGAGGGTCGTAAACAAAGCCTCTTTCAAGTCTGTCTAACGTCCTCTTTTATGGAAGCAGCGTGCTCAGGAATTTAAGAGAATGTGTTGTTAATTGAGTGACTTACAGTCAACATCATCACAATTATTTATTATCCCCTTGAAAGAGAAAAATAATTTGCAGCTCTAAATTAGGAAGGAAACAGTTTGCTCTTTGTGTTTGTTAATTGTTGCTGTCTCCTGTTTTTCAGGATCCACCGACATCTGTATCATTAGGCCTGAGGATGGAAGAAATGATTTTCAATCTGGCCGACACACACTTATTCTTTAACGACTTAGAGGTATGTGTTTTCTGTGTGTGTGTGTGTGTGTGTGTTTGTGTCTCAAGCTCACCATGTAAACCTTTCTTGTCCTGCACACACACACCTTCTCTTCACCCTGTGATGATTTTTAGCGGTCACAGTTTTCTTTCCCTGTCATATTTAAGTCACAACAGGAATGTGTGTGTTACATCACGAGGAGCAAGAACAGTCCATTAACGTTTTAGCAAAAGCTGCAACCACCGTTTCGTAGCGGGGAGCCCGTTTCTCAGTTACCAGACCCATAGTGGTGAAGTATTACCTCGGAGCCCAAGGGATACCATGAATTTTACATGTGCTGTCAGTCTCAGTCGTCCCCAGGTCGCCAGCCCTGCTACCCTCCCCCCTCTCCTCCCGGTCCCATAGCGGCTAGTGCAATTTGTCAGGCTCTAGTGTTTCTGCGGCCGTTCCGTCTGTCTGTGTGTCACGCTGTGTGCTTGGTGTCGCTGTCCACCTACACCACAGACCCTTCCGTCACGGCATGAAATCACCCACCGTCTCCCCTCCCACGCCTCTCTGCCCCCCTGATTCATGTACGGCGGGTGTAAAATCTGCCCCTGGGGCGCAGGAATAGAGGGATCAGGGGGTAGGGAGGTGTGAGGGGTGGGGGGCGGTTTGAGATGGTGGGAGGCCTTGGTGTCTGACTGAGTGTCTGAGTGTCTGCTCCACCCTGGGGAGAGGTGAAGCAAAGACCAGAGGGTCAGCGATGCCTGTAGTCTCCGGGCTGCACAGATATGTACGCACCACATTCGTACACATAAATACACACACACGTCCAACCCGGCTGAACCTCCCTATAGGCACACATCACATTTTAGCAATAAACAAAGCTTTGTCCATGTTCCCTAACCTCCTTTTTATCCCGTCTCTGGCTCTCCTACATCTCCCTGTTCTCTCGCTCTTTCTCCCAGTGAATCTGATCCCACTGACCCACTGCTTTCCCTCAGTGTCCTGCTTTAGGCTGACCTCACAAGAGAGGAAATGTTTTGTTTGATACTTAAGTGTGAGGAGAGCTGTGGCCGGCCTGCCATGTCTCATTAGCCACCAGCATGTTCTGCCGCTTCACATGAAGCAAACCCGAGAAGCAGGAGAGAGAAAAAAAAAAAAAATGGGAGCGAGAAAGAGAAATAAAATGTTGGTGTTCCCCCAGACAGACGAGTGACTGAGATTCCAAACGCAGTCATCGTGATCAAAGTTAATTGGCTGCAATTGGCTGGTTAAATATTTCCTTATGCCCGGGCCACGTAGAGCCCAGTGTAGCGGCTCTTTATTTAATAGATGTGCCCCAATCATTTGAAAAAATGGCAGTTTATGACAACGCTTAAATGTGGTTTTGCTCAACATCTGTCCCGTGTTTTGATTTCTTTTCATGTGTGATGAAACCGTTCACAGATGAATTGGCAGCTCAGACTGCTTATAAAATTATTTGAACGTGCAATGCATATTTTTCTTCTGCTCTATCTCAGCAACGAAATTATTACATCTCATTTTGACACTTAAAAGCCTGCCCACTTTTTCCAGCTAACAACTAGAATAGCATGCTGACTGTGGTCTGCTGCAAGAATGCTTTTTAGTATATCCAGTGTGACGACCTCTCTCCCCAAAAAATTGCCCTGATTGTCATTAAGCATCATTCCAGAGGAGGAGTGACACTCTCTTGCAGGCGTATTGATCTCTCCTATTAGCTGAGCTGGGCCTGTGCGAGTGCGAAGCGTGAAGTTCTCGGAGAAGCCTAACCAGTTGTGTTTCCTCTCGGCTGATTTACAGTACTCCATCTCAGATAGAGCTAAATGGAGTCCAACTATAAATACCAGAGCCAGCAGCAGTTATGTATTTAAGCATGTGCAGAAATGCATACGGTCCATCTAATTTAGTCTAAGCCATAAAGGGAGACCCCAGAGGCTGTGCAGAAACACAGGTGCAGAGTTAGTGGCCTAACGGTGTGCGAGTGTGCCATCTAGGTCTTAACACTCTGTTGTCCCGCTAGCCTCTGCACAAGTACATTAAATACAGACTCGACTTCTTTACAACTTGGCTACGTACGCTGTCCTTGACTCGTTTAGTTTTATGAGACTGTAGATTTTCGAGCTAAATTAATCCAGACCAAACAGTTTAAACACACTAGGGTTGTTTACAGGGCCTCTAAACATCACAATCTAGCATAATATTGTGCTCAGCCAGGCCGTGCCAGAGAGAAGTCTAGTTTCTGGGTGTGTGTGTGTGTGTGTGTGTGTGTGTGTGTGTGTGTGTGTGTGTGTGTGTGTGTGTGTGTGTGTGTGTGTGTGTGTGTGTGTGTGCAAGCACGCGTTCATATGTGTGTGTGTGAATGGAGGGGTCGGTCTGTGTTGATAGAGCTGGTGAGTGACGATTCAGAGGAAAGTCATAAAAAGAAAGAGGGCATGCCGAAGGGGTCAACAGGGATCAGTTTCTCTCTCTCTCTCTCTCTCACTCTCGCTCTCTCTAGCTCTCTCACTCTCTCGCTCTCTCCCTCTTCTTTTTTTCTATCACATCTCTTTTTCATATACTCCCTTGTTAAATGTTAGATACTGTCAAAGGTTGGGCCTTAAAAAACGCTGCACCTCCCTAAGAGATTTTTCCTTCCCAAACCACACAGAGCACTGGAAAGCACAACCCTCTATCGATCGCCCTGCACAAGCCCTTTGCCTCTCAGTGTCACCGATAAGCCTGTACAGGAGCGGGTGTAGTATTGTATGTACAGCACAATCTGTTTTTATCACAAAAAATGCTCCCTCACTGAAGGATGTATTACGAAAGTAATTGAAGGCAATGTGATCCCTATTGATCTGATGTCCACTATATTAATTTGCCTGATAGAAGAAGTTGTATTTCAAGGCTGTATATAATAAATAAATGTATAATCAGAGATGTTATCTGATGAAGTAATTCTGATAATGTGTGTATTAACAGCATCAATAGGTAATACCAATAATTGAAGTATAAATGATAAACTGGGCGTTTCATTTAACAATAATATTTTTGCTAATAAGTTGCTAAAAAGTTGACTTTTCCTTGCAGCTTATATTTGAAAAATATTACATTTGCTTCAATACAATTTTTATTGGGTGCAGCTTATTTATTAGAAGTGACATGGGGCTGAATGTGGAGTTAATTGATGGTCTAGCGTGATGTGTATAATGAAGCCCTCTGAGGCTGAGCTCACCGGGAAGACTGACAGCTCTGCTGTGACTCGGGGTGTGAGTTTACTGTAGGTGCACTGCCCCGGCCCAAACGGTAACGCTAAGCGGTATGTGGGAACCAGGGGCCTCTCTCGAGCTGGCCGAGCCCCCTGTGCTCCCTTCTCAGTGGGGTACGGGGGCTGCCGTCTCCCCCCTCCCTGGGTGAGAAAACAACCTTCCCTGTCTGGAGGATAAAGGGCATGGGGGCAAACCACTCACAGGGAGAGAGAGAGAGAGAGAGAGAGAGAGAGAGGCCTCCAAAGGTGGGAACATTTTAAATTAGTCCAATGATGCCTCCATGCTGCGTGCAACACACACACACACACACACACACTCAATTTCTCTCTCTCTCTCTCTCTCTCTCTCTCTCTCTCTCTCGCTCACACACGCACATACCTGTGCAGCAACCCTGTGACACTGCAAACTGCCTGCCTTTTATAGCTCCCAGCCTGCAGTCCCAGGGTTGAAACCTCCTCTGTCACTCTCACCCAGGGGCCGCCTGTTAATGGGAGATGCTATGAAATGCACGGTTACGTTTGCCCAGCAGAGGAATGGCCCTCCAGAGCCTCTGTAGAAAGTCAGACCCTGCTCTCACCATTCAAGTTTGTTAGCGTTATTGTGTTATCCTTGATAGTAACATTTTTTTAGATGCTGTCCCCAGAGAGGAGCAATACATTACATATATTGCTTTTTTTGAATGATCAAATTAAGTCATTCAATTGATCAATGAATCAATTCACAAGGCACTGTGACTGTTTTTGCTAGTTATTTTTAAGTGCATGCTCCAGAAAGCAAACCGAATTAAGAAAGTCATTTTTATAGTTGGTGTATTCTGTCACATGGCCCGCTACTCGGTCTGTGCAGATTGATGTGGCTATTTTTTCATCATACGCTTGGCGCCTGAGCAGTAGTGCTGCCACGCTGCTCCGTCAAGTCCCGCGGCAGGGTGTGTTTTGGAAAGACTAAAGAGAGAAAGTGGAGGTTTCAAAGCCACCCTGTCTATCTTCTCTCAACGGAGCTCCTCCTAACCCCCCAACCCCTACCCGCTAGCCTAGCCCAGCAGATCCAAGCACCAATAGGGGTTGAGGCGCCCATGGAAAATGTGACATTACTAACTGTCTGATGACAAATGATGGCATTTAAGAATAGATTTCTTGTCCTGCTTTAAAGGCGGAGACGCAGCACCTGCCCAGTATGGTCTGTGGA